>JADLZK010004047.1:0-600000 GCA_015847255.1 Hyparrhenia diplandra
GAGACACAACCATGTAGCCTCTTGCCTTGTGGTTGTACCCTACCAACTAGCTAGTACAAGTGGCGTGCAAGGCTAAGTGAGAATTGCAGTGTCTTTGCGGCAACTTCCGTGTTAGCTGAACATGCATTCCAATCCAAGTTGGATGCATGCTTCCTTCTCCAAATAGCAGTTGTAGAGCTGCAAACACAAATATGAAACCATCATCCATCCCTTGCCACTCACCAGTTCATAATCTCTCCTAAGGCAATGCCAGCACTTTACATCTTACTATTCGGAGGGCTTCTTCTAATCTCTTTCCGGTCTCGCACCATGTTCGGCTGCAACTCCAAATGGGTGGATGCTCTGTTGTTTGGCAAGGGAATTGCTTCATGTAGCATTGACAATACTTCTGAAGATGTTTTTCTACCACTTGTGTTACTACTTAGTACAATACAACTACAAGCATGATTAGTTGTTGGGCTTGGGTGCACATGATGTTGCAAGATGGAAGCTTTTTCCTTCCTTGATATTACCTCCAATATAACGGATGCATGCATGCCGCTTGCTGCTCAGTGCAAAATCAATATATTGTTGACTCAAAGCGACAGGCCCGCCAGCGGAATGGGTAGGGGTTCAGCACGCCAGTGATTGGAGAGAGATTTTTGTGCCGACGCCCGCGGATTCTCGGGCGCCTTGCTTGTCGTCACGATGGGGACACCGCACCGCACGGTCGTCCACGATGGTGTCACGATGGTGAATCACGATGATCCTCGCACCGTCCACTAGATCTTGCACTAGTGTATCCGTGGATTTGGCAAAGCATCAAGGGAATTGTGATCCACGAACTCATCATATCCATTCCCATACATATTTGTTTGTAGCCTGTTCGTTGCAGGAGACACTTTGTAGGCCGACCCCGGTACATTGTTTGTTGTACCGAAAGCGAGTTGGTCGTATGTCATGGGATCCGTTGCCGATTACGTCCACCAGCACCGACGTGCCCCTATCTCTTGACCCGATCCGGATGTCTAAAGCACCACCGCAGTCGCAGCTTCTTTGGATTAGGAGGAGGATTGAGTAGACGGGTCCTTCGCAGGTCCATAAGTTTCTTGAAAAGCCTTTTCACCACCGGGCCGAAAATCCTAGTCATGAAAGCACGAAAAAGTGTTCAGGAAGGCATGATTGTGATTTGGCATAGTATGTGCCATCTCATACTTGGAGTATCTCTCTCATCTTCGAACATCTTCGGCATCTCCTCGATCAACTTGGCTCGAGAAGAATCCTTGGCAGATCATACTTCCGAATCACCTCCTTGCTTTTATTCTTTTCGCAAAAGACAAAGAAACACTTCTATAAATGCCTTTGGTTTGCTAGCTTGACTACGTCTAAATACTCTTTCCGTAAATCCTCCGCAGTCACATCCGAGTGTCTTCATTGTTGTTCATCAAACGATTGTGGGTTCGAGTCCATCCAGCGTTGAAAAAGTGTGTTGGCACAAAATGCGCACCATGCCTAACACACAACCAGCCGTAACGCTTAGCTTCAAACGGGAGCCGGGCGATCGGGAATCCGAAATGTGCCGGTCGGTTTGACCTAAAAGCTAACAAGGAGTAAACATTTGTCAAATGCCGAACGCGTGATGGGTGAAACCAGTGCAAGTTCGAATATATGGCTTGAAGCCAATCCACAATGACATACAACTATGAGAGCTGTCTATCAATAGTTGTAATGAAACATTCGGCTAAGATAGTGAATAAAGCATATAAAACATGATTGCCGAATGAACATAAAGAAAACATGTTTGAAGAAGTGAAATCAGCCATCAATATTCATGTATAAACAAGATCATAAGCCCTAGACCGATCAAACCATCAAGTCGATAGATATAAACAGTAAATCAAAGATATAAATCTAATACGAACAACATATGCATAGAATCGAAAAACAACCAATACCGGCCGCAGACGCCCGTAAGTGCAATCAAGCTCTATTGAGGGTTTTGGCGTTGATGACCACTTAATTAGAGAACTAATGAGATTTATTGAGATGACAAAAGTGAGAATCGAAGAAGAAGGATGTAGACAAAGGTTGATGGACTCCCCTAATTACAATGGATGGCTATTCGGACTCTCGAAGGTTTAAATTTGTTTATGTTTTGAATCCCGAGTTTAGGAAAAGCCGCACTATTAAGAGGGATCCAAGGACGCTTGGTTAACCTGTTGAACCGGATGCTCATTTTCTCGGATCTACACCCTCAAACCCGGTCAAAACCCAAAAAATCATGTTTTCTTCCGCTTGGTTTGGCTAGGTCGGCAAGGCCGACCTATTAAGATCGCCACTACCGACCTTAAAGGACCCGACAACTCCACCTCCATAAATACCCTTGAGGGCTCCTCCCAACGGTCACGCTTCTTCTTCCTCCTCGCATCGGACCGTTGCAAAAACAAACCGGTGCTCATCTCTCTCTCCTCCATTGTTGCTCCTCAAGCTCCCAAGCTAATCCTTGATTTACACCATCAAAACTTGAAAGAAAAGGTAGCAAACTTCGATTGGAGAGCGCATCTATTGATTCCCCAACTCAAAAGAGCATTTGGTTCACGTTTGGTCGGCGGCCCTAGGGTTTGTTACTCTTGGAGCTTGCTCCTAGCCGGCTAGGGCGTCGCCCTAGAGCTTGCCAACTTGTGTGGCATCCTAGGGAGGTTTGTAACCTCGATCTAAATCAAGAAAATCACCCCACATCTCTAGGGTTTGGTCGCTAGACTTGTGAACGAGGGAAAAGGCTAGCCTTTGTGGTGAGCCAAGCCTTGTGTGGCAACCTCAACAACGTGGACTTAGGCCAACCTTTGTGGTGAAGCTTCGAACCACGGATAAATCGGTGTCTTATGTGCTTCATTTACTATTCTTGGAAGTTCATATTGTTATCTAGGATTTGAGATCGATCTAGTGACTCTTGTCTTTATAGCTTGTTCGTTATCGATCTATGATTCATATTTGTGCGGAAAGGTTGTAAGTGCCTTAGACTTAGAATCATCATCTCATATTTTGAATTCTGTATTTTTCACTCAGTTGAGATCGGCAGTGACGATCTGTAGGTCGTCAGTGCCGACCTACGATCTGATAGAATTTCGAGTTGAGTTTTTACAGGCCTATTCACCCCCTCTAGGCTTCCTACCCTGTCCAGGAGATCCTACAACGCCCAACTATCCCGAAACCGTCTAGCCTAGATCCAATCAAGCTAATCTACCGCATGATACCACTCTCTTGAGATCTAAACCACCCTTCACAATTAGATCAATCCACCACATGATACAATCTAATTGTGAAGGGCTAAAAGCACACATTGTCAAACAAATCTATAACTAATCATTACTTATGAAAGCATAACCGTATTCGCAAAATTACCGAATCGGGTCCGTGAAGAAGGAACAAGCAAACTAAACGTATCTAAACCTATCGATTGAGTCGAATTCTAGTCCACTGGATGACTAGCTCTAAAACAACCCAAAAGCTTGCATCTACTGCACGATACCCGGCTCTGTCAAGGCTCTTCTACATCTAACATGATTGAACCCGCAACATGTGACAACCTAGATTGATCTAACTTGGCTATTATAATGCACAAGATCTATTCAACATGACAAGATGGAGATAAGTCGTGAAAACACGGCAAGACGGACATAAGACGTGAATAATACATGAATAGATCTCAAAGACAAAAGGAAGCCGAACCATATCAATCTAGATTGGGCAATATGAGTGTTACAAATACATAAAAGTATTACAAATCTCATGCAACACATGATAACTTAATGAATCTACTAGCTCTTGCCAAATCTAATAGAGCCGATAACTAGCTCCGAGCTAGACCTTAGCCTATCGCACGACTCATGATCTAACAGAGAACCCTCTTGCTCCAAACTTAAATCCACCGCATGATACTAGGCATGGTAACAAGACTACTTGCATCATAATCTAAATCCACCGCATGATACTAGACATGATACAAGGTTGCCAGGACTTACGGAGGTCGACGGATTGATGATTCCTCTCGAAGGCTTCGACGACATGGCTAAAGGACTCGATGTTGGCACGGGGGCCGGTTTGTTGTATTGGTTGAGGAACATTGACTGCGGTGGTCGAGGGTTTATATTTATACCCTGAGCCTAACATGAGTCCTAGAACATTATGACTGCGAGGCTTAACCCTAACGAAATAGGAAATCTTGAGCTTCAAGTCTTCTCGGAGTTAATATGGCCTTTCTTGCCATAATCTCTTCTTCAATCGGTTATGTTCCCTGTCAACTTCTCCTTGCCGAATTGAATCCTGTCAGAATAGCCGACCGCAATCAGTGAATTTCCGATTGCCGAACGAAGTTTGGCCGAGTACCCGACCGCATGGGCTGCTTGCCGAATGGTGTGTGCGCTCACCTCCTTACTAAATACCCTCTGTAAGGTCATTATTAGCATCTTGCACTGGTCCACTCGTCATTCTCTTACTCTTACCAAAATCTGGTGTTAACAATATGCGATGTTCTATGGTGTATCTTGGGATGTTTAGTTAGTATACGTGTGATGTTCTATGTGTATCTTGTGATGTTCACATAGTAAGCATGTGATGATGTATTGTGTATTTATGGATGTTCCACAATTATTGTGTATTTTACTCAAGTTCACTATTTTTTGCGTGTATTGATTTTTATTTTCGATGATTCAACCTTTGATGTTTGTAATTAGTAAATACGTGATGAATTTTGATTATTATATTTATATTTCGTTCTTCCATTTACATATTTATTTTGTTTCCTTTCATTGTGTAGAGTTTTCTATAATTTAGGTGTTATATTTCAAATCTACACTAAAACCTCTGAATAGTGTAGTGGTGTGTTCATGCTTTCATGAACCTCAGGAACCAAAAGGTCAAGGGTTAGAATCTTACATTCAGCCCATTTTTGCGTTCTTTTTTGTTTCTGAACGCCACCTGGGCTACTCACAGTGCGCAGTGCGCTGGGCCAAAGAGAAAGTGGGCCAAAAGCGTGGTGATCGCCTGGTCTGAACCGGCCTGGTTACCCTCGACGCCACCTGGGCTGCTCGCGTGGGCTGCGCACGGTACGCTGGGCCAAAGGGAAATTGGGCCGAAAGCGCGGTGGTAGGAACCGGCCCGGTTACCCGCCCCTGGGTGACTGACGCTTCTGCGTCGCCCACGGTGAGCAGTAGGACCTCCCTTGCCTCCGCCACTGGTCGTGGCCATACAAAAAATATATTTATCCTGAAAATACAAGTGAAACTATAGAGGTGGTCAAGCCGTTTACAAAGACTTACATCACCTTTATAAATAAGGGAGTTACTGCAGAAACATTTCCCAAGGAGGACATGTTAATATATTGGCTGGAGGACACCTACGTGTGATTGTGGGTGTTGACAGACACCTGCGAGAAGATGCACGTGTGCATTCATCTTGGCGATGCCACTCTGCTCGCCCTCAATAACTAGCTCCTTCATCTACGAGGAGGATGCTATGTGCGGCTAGTCTCTGCAATTGTGATTCCACAACAGCATGAAGCTAGGTGACGTACCGTGGCTAACGATGAGTGCATCCACATCCTTGGCATGTTATGTGGTCTAACGTATGGACCTCTTCATGATTCCCCAAGCATTATTTAAAGGCCTGCACTAGTGATAATCTACTAGAGGCCATGCTTTGCTGAGCCACATAGCGTGATGACTTCTCGCACCAGTGATCACCTTGGTGTCGACCGGGCTCATAGCCGGGGACGATATATAGACTGCAACTTACAAGGATGATTGGTGTGCCACAGTGCAAAACAGTTGGAGTATGGATTAAAAATTACTTTTACGCATTATTTGATAATTAATTGTTTTGGGATTTCTTATTACAAGTGGAGTGCATGCACGTAGGCACCAAGCAGTGATGTCCATCACTATGCTAATTGGATCAAAATCCGTGGTGGTATGGATCCATAAAACGTTTGATGCCAATATTAGGAACGACCCTCAAATGTGTTTCTCATCAAGTAATTGTTTGTAAAAGGAATATATCTATATGCAAATACTTCACAGCACATACATTACTCGTCAACATAAGACATCTCGATCATTGTTTATTATTATATATATTGAGTAGCAGTGCACTACTCAATAGATTCATCATAGACATGTGCACATATATATGAAATCAATCACAAAAGGATTGAACTTCATGTCACACTCACACACATTATTTATTTTTGCCTGCCTTGGATATATCAAGGCATAAAAAGGTATAAAGATGTTGCTAGATGTGCTCACGAACTCGTGGTGCTGGATCTCCTATAACCCTGTCCGTACCATTTCCGTCCGTCTCGAAGAGGAAAGAAATACTTGTGCTTCCTGATTCATGATCAATATTAGGGAGGTTGCCATCTTCAGAATCCCTTATGTTCATTGAATCAATATAATCTATATCAGTCCTTGTTGCGAGGTAGGTACGAAATTCACTAACTGGCATGCCCTGAATATTGACAAAATTATCATTGGCCCATTCATCAGGGTAGTTAGCCATGATCAGGTAGAGTTTGTCTCTCTGTTGAAGCTGTTATAATACAATAAGAATTAATAATCGAGCAGACATAATCAATAGGAAAATAACATGTTGATGTCTTAGTCGAATGCACTATATGCCAACCGAGCATCAAACTTTTGAAAGTGCAAAAAGTCTAAATAGCGCCTTCACCTATTGCTACTTGACTACTTTATCCCCTAACTTACAAACGAGATATTTAACCCCATCACCTTTGCAAAACCGTTCAAATAACACCCTATGGTTATTTTATAGGGTAGTTTGGCCACGCTGGCATGCTGAGGTGGACTTTTTATGTTGACTTGGACGACAAACAATCAGCCCTGTTCCTCAATGGTAGGTCTTCACCCTTTTACTTCCCGTGGATGGTAGGCTAGCAGATGACCACCGTGACCGCCCTAGATAGCGCCACGATGGACACGGAGGTGCGGCTTCGCACATGACCACCGTGACCGCCCTAGATAGTGCCACGATGGACATGGAGGTGCGGCTTCTCCCGCCTCTCTGGCCATGCCTCTGCCCCTGCACACCTCCATTACTGACAGGCCCCTGCCATGTGCAGCTTTGCCAGCAGTGCCCTACCCTAGTGCAGCTTGCCCGTGTGGCTTCGACTGACGCCCTACCTCGATTGCGCCCAACAGCTGCTCCACCAGCATGCCCCACCCCCAGCCCCTATATTAGGTGGGGCACGGGAAGTCCAAGACAAGCTGGCCACGTGCGCATGCGAGCAGTGAGGCGGCAACAGTTCAGGATTGGCAATGGTGTGTCATGGCATTGACATGGCTCCATAGGTTGATTCTGCAAGCGGACGACGGTGACAAGGAGTTGGAAAGATATTGAGAAAACGAGGCTTACCATAATTTTATTTGGGTGGGGTTCTGCAAGGACTGACCAAAGGCGGCGATGAATTTCCAAAATGTGTTGACGACAGGGCACGACTGACTCTCGCGATAATGTCATTAGCTAGGCGACTTCCACTGGTACCGAGTGGTGCAAGGAATTGAACTATGAGGCTTTGAGCTAGCCAAATTTGATATGCGTAGGGGCTCAGTTTTTGGCGTCACGGTGTTTTGGTCATTGGAGTGGCGCACATGTGAGCTGCTTGACGGTTTGGTGGCGCAGTCGGTGAGGCGAGGATGCAAGCGACGCGGGAAGGGCGTTCATGTGCGCGCCAAGTAGCTTGGCATTGTTCGCGCCATGGGGAAAAACCAAGCATGTGACAGCGGGACCGAACAGAGCATCGGCAGCACTGCAAAAGCATGAGCTCACCAAGAACCTTAATGTTGTGGGAACGCATCTTAGACAATTGTGCCTTTGCCATGGAGATGTTGAGGGAACGCATTGAACCAAGAAGCATGGGGATCTCGTGTGGCCATCTACGAGAATAGGGTCAGCAAGAGCCGCCCCGACAAATGTCGCGTGTGGAGCTCGCAGATGAGATGCTCCCCTAGAACTCGTCCGATGTCACATGCGAGAGCTCGTCCGGGGTCACGTGTGGAGCTCCCGTCCGCCCAACGGAGCTCGCGTGTAGAACTCGCTAAGCGGAGACTGGCCCAGTGGAGGTCACCTTTTCTGAAGGGGTTGCCCCGACATGGCCTCGTCGTCCCTGTGTAGTGGATGGTGGGGAGGCAGAAAAGGAGGAGCAGGGGATCTGGAGGAAATAAGGGTGAAGAATTTGATAGATCCAAGAAAAAAATAATGTATTGTAGAAGATGGTTTCTTGACATAGTGTTCTAGATCATAAAAACCATCCAAAGTTTATGCACTAGGAGTGCCCTTACTCAGGCAAGCAATCAGGCCACCAAAATATTTAAAAGAAAATATTCATATATGCAACAACTAGCAAAAAGTATGTGCCTACCTGCAGATCGATGAGTATGTGGAGATGGTTTGTGCTCTACACATGTCTATGAATATATATACACACCGACTGTTTGTTGAGTTTGATTCTTCTCGGTAATAACAATGTTCCCTCCATTTTTTAAATGTCGTATTTAGTTTTAGAAGAAAGTTGCAACTAAGTGTGGCATTTTGGTCTGTATGCCTCGGTTTCTTCATAGCAATTAAGTCCGCATGCATGCAGCCAATGAACATGAAGTTCACATTTATGTCATGCTTATCAAATTGCACGGATAGAGACAGAGTCATGAGCTAAGTAAGAAGCATAATACTCACATTCCCTTGGTCTATGCGCCCAGATCAAATATGACACTTAAGAAAACATGGAGGGATTTTTGCATTTAGTGGAATGTTAGTTCGAAAATACCACCATATATCGCCTTTTTGCTGCGACTAATGATAGTTGCTAATGATAACGATGCGGGCCATTTCTGGTCCTTTTGCTTTGTAAATTGCATTGGGCAGCTGCTGAGTCTCCAATGTATAACTTTGACATCTTGTTTTTATAAAAATAATTACTAAAAGTGATATATGTATATTTTTATGAAAAGTTTTTTTAAGACAAATCTATTCATATGGATTTCACATTTCTAAACTCAACAATTTATATTCTCAATGTTTGACCCCATCCTTATATATTTGAAGTGTCTTTTTTAGTACGGAGTGAGTACAATAAACTTGCATTTATTTATATGTGTCTCAGCATAAATTATAATGCATACATATATCAAATTGACAAGCATTCCCTACACTGATATACAAATGGTTTCTGGCAACACCATTTTCACCACGAATCGTTTCCCCTTGTAATCTAGCTTAGCGGTTCTTTTGCTTTGTTTTGTTTTTTTTTCTTTTCTGCTTCCCGCCCTCCCCCTTCCAGCCTCTCTGGCTTGTAATTAACACCATGTAAATCTGTGATGTTTTTGCAATAAAGTACAGGCAACTCAAGGGTTGCCGTAGTTTTTCTTAAAAAAAAAAAACCAGCGCTACCTTTAATGAAAGCACGATGGAAAAATATTCACCAATCACCAAGGATTTGTATATATTACTAGACAATGGTGAAAAACATTATTTTTATAAAAACAGTTCGGCAAGCAATATTTTTATTTATACCTACTAATAAAGAGAGAAAATTTCCCGTTCACCTTTTTTTCTTCTGCCCTCTCCGTGGGCCTAAAGGCCTAAAGCCAGCTCGGATCCTTATCCCGCTCGATCGGTTACGACTCCCGCTCGGTTACGACTGAAATCCATCGTATATACATATACCGCTCGGTTACGGCTGAAGGGAAACCCAAGTGGCTCATCGCCCTCGCTAACATGGTGGTCGTCGTTTATCTCATTGGCAGGTACCAGGTAGATATATCTAATTCAAAATATGCAAATATATATAAAAAAAATATACATCGTTGGTGGTATGGAACCATCACCTATGGACGGCAGTGATTGTTGTTGTTGGCGCAGGTATATGCGATGCCGGTGTTTGACAGGATAGAGACGGTGTTGGTCAGGAAATTTGAGTTCCGTCCAAGCCTCATGCTCCGTCTCATTGCCCGGAGTGTCTATATCGGTACTGAAACTCTGAATCAAAGTCTTTCAGTCTGAACTCAGAAGGTCTGCAAACAAGACTGATGAGATGCAACCTGTACTTGCAGGGTTCACAATGTTCGTAGCCATCACCTTCCCATTCTTCAGTGCTCAGCTTCTTTGGCGGATTTGTCTTCGCACCGACGATATATTTTGTAAGCTCTTATTATTCTCTTTTCTAAAAAAAAAAAAGACATAGTTTTTGGCTTATATAATTATGGTTATGTCAGCGACCATTCATCTAGCTCGCAACCTCGCATGCGTGAAGGCGCGTGGACATCTCCCTATACTCCTACATGGCATCGGAAATTATTCTCCCTCATTCATTTTTCTTCCTTATAACCGCACGCCCAAGTCTCTCTCACAGCAGTCGGGCAAGGCCGGGGACGAGGGCGAGCGTATCTCAGCTACCGGGAGTGGGCGCACTGGGCACGGCGTCACCGGCTGTGGCTCCAGACGGCAAGGCCCTGAGTTCGTCGTCGACGGCGACATGAGCGAGCGGGCACGGTGACGGGAACAACAGCGACCGATCGACGCGCGCTGCCGGCTACCGGCCACGTGCGGGGCTGATCGTGCACCGGAAAACACTCATTGTCTAATAATAACAAGCCCAATTAAGACCCATATAACGGTAGACAGAAAAAGAGATAATTTTAACTACTTCCTTTCATAGACATGACCTGCCAACAGAGTTAAGACTAATGTTTGGACATAAATTTGGACTATAAAATATGTAACACTAATGTAGGAACTATATGCACAAATTTAAACTAATTGGCGAGACGTATGTTGTGCTATAGTAAATATGTGTTAATAACAGAATAATTATGCTTAATAAATATGTATCACCTATATTGGAACACATAATATGACATATTATGTGATACCTTACTATTATAGGTGGACATATAGTGAAATTTTAGATTTTGTGTATTTATTATTGAACGATAGCATATTAAACGCTCAAAACAGAACATATATAATAAAAACAATAAATATTAAAATTCTTCTTGTCTATTAGAGAAAATGATCGAGGAAGAAAAATATATTTTTTTTACCTATGCACCCGACGGGCATATTTCCTAGTAAATTATAATGCATACATATATCAAGTGGACAAGCATCATTTTTATAAAATCATTATTACTAGACCCTGGGGAAGAACCCAATCTGAAACTGCAGGGCTCTAATTGTGGCCGGTGAGGTTCACAACAGTTCAGGAGTTGTGATCTGGGCGATGTAAAATATATAATCAAATTCGTGGAGTTGCTTCCCACAATAAACATTATATTTTCAACTGCAGGTTTCAATTTCAATGCACCACATCGTCACCATCTATCACAACCATAATATAAAATGAATAGTATTACGAAAGACTGTACATCACAGTACATACAACAGTTAATATCCATGCCACGGTAAGGAGGAGAAAAGATGCAACGACAATGAATTTGTATTAAATTTGGTATGATGCACAAGAAGGCATCATCAACGCAAACGAACCAGAGAAGTATGGTCAGTAGTCGTGAGCAACTACTGAGGGGTTGTGTTGTTAGCCACTATTCAAGCTGCTGTGGCGCTGGCGGGGTTGCGGGGGAGTCTGGAGCGATGGCAAACTGGAGGGCGTGGCTCGTGGCCAACTGTAGGATGAAGGCCACCTCTGCTAGCTTCTTCCTGCCGACAAAGGAAGAGGCATCGGTAACTTGGATAGTGTATGGTACCATGCCAGCGACAAAAGTTTAGGACTAGTCGCTATAGATTGTTTTATCTAACCACCCAAAAGTATTTGTTTGCAGCTGGTTCCAAAGGAAAACCAGCTAAAGTTCAATGTTATGGTGATCTTCTAATGCCAAAGAAATATTTGTTTGCAATTGGTTCAAAAGGAAACCCAGCTAAAGTTCAATGCTATCATGAGTTTTCTAGGCCAAATTAAAGAAGTATTTGCTTACAATTGGTACAAAAAGGAAACCCAACTAAAGTGCAATGCTATCGTGAGTTTCCTAGGCCAAATTAAAGAAGTATTTGCTTACAATTGGTACAAAAGGAAACCCAGCTAAAGTTCAATGCTATGGCGATCTTCAAATGCCAAGGAAGTATTTGTTTGCAATTGGTTCAAAAGGAAACCCAGCTAAAGTTCAATGCTATCATGAGTTTCCTAGGCCAAATTAAAGAAGTATTTTCTTACAATTGGTACAAAAGGAAACCCCGCTAAAGTTCAATGCTATCGTGAGTTTCCTAGGCCCAATTAAAGAAGTATTTGCTTACAATTGGTACAAAAGGAAACCCAGCTAAAGTGCAATGATATGCTGATCTTCCAATGCCAAAGATTTTTTTTTTTTGGTTCAAAAGGATGCATACATTATTACAACTAGGGGAATCCCTCACCCCGCTTCTTGCTGCGGGAATTAAAAAAATGCAATAATCATAAGGGAAATTTTCATGATATCATGTCCGCTTGATAGGGATATATGAGCTTATTACGTATAGTTGAAATAACAATGTATTGAGTCTACACAGCTAATTTTTAAGACCAAAGTGCGGTTATTTGACTTGCTATATCTATACCGAGTATAACCCCCTCCCCGGTCCTCGTCCACCTGTTGCTTCACTCCCCCGGCCTGCTCAAAGTTCCTGCAATGTGTCTCCCCTCCCCTGGTCCTGTCCACCTGTTGCTTCACTCCCTGGTCTGGTCAGTGCTCCTCGTCCTCGACGCAGCTTGGCCCTTCAGATCGGTGGTCACCGGATGACTCGACTCCTCCGGCAGTGGGCGGCAAACGAACTATAGGGGAACAAAAATATGCCCATGGCACTAACATAGATCCATTCCCTGCTGTCACTGTTCACATTAACAGCAGATCGTTTTTTTTTTTCCTTTTGGGGAAGGGAGAGTGACATAACTCAGCATTCCATTTCCACATTGATGTCGATGTCAGTTTAGTTCTATGTATTCTACACACAAACAACTCATATCAGCATTAGACTACAGGCTTAAGGTGTCCCAAGACCAAAAGCAGTAGATGCCATAGTGACTCAGTTCCAAAGTAGCAAAATGCAAATAAATAAATCCAGCGATGTCATGATATTATGATAATGAAAATCAAGCTAACTGGTAATGCAGATGAAGGTGAGACTATGCTAAACAATTCAATTGCAAAAAAGAGTAGAATCTGGCATATCTAATTGAGACAAATGTTTGCATTTTCTATCATCCAACCACAAAAATTAATTGAATTATCATTTTGTCCTGTGCCACTCGAACAATACTATCATAGCTGTAAACAAAAATGGAAGGACATGATGCACAGGAAGGAGACGTGTCGGTGAAGGACAGGATGCACACGATGGAGAGCGCCGCCGCAACGGTGATAGCGGCCAGGAGGGCGGTAGGTGAAAGCAGGTGGTGGGTTTGGGTACACCGGCGAGGAAGCACGGGCAGCAACGGTGGCAACTTGGTGCAGTTCCTAACTGAGGACTTCGATTCAACAGCCTGGCAAAAAGCACAGCTTCAGCATTAACCATTATGCCTGTAAAAGGCCTAGAATTTGCAAAGAAAACCCTGACCTTTCTGAACTGTGTGTACACGTCTGGCAAGTTGTTGACTGAGAACGGCAGGTCATCGATGCAGTACATTGTTGCTCCCCAGATGAGCTGCAACGTGGGGTTCAGAGGTCTCTTAGGGGCAGATGCTCCTCCTTGAGCAATCTGAACTTGCTCCAAACCTTTGCTCACGAGGCGTTCGACAAAGAGCTCTTCACTATAGGTTTCCTTGTGAGCATAAATCTGGAGACACAGTGCTTACAGATTTAATCTAAGGTTCCTAACATAAATTTAGTACCTAAAGATCCAGAATTCAACTATACTACAATTGATTGAGATAAGATTGTGCAGAAGGGTACCTATTGTGTGTGCACTGACAGACTTTGCAATTGAAGGAAAGATCTCTTTAGGCTTGACATTATGCGGGACTTTTCCTCAGACTTTTCCTCAGGTCTCCTAAACACTCTATCAAGAACTGCACCCATAATGCTGAATAGGTGATTTAAGTTTCACCAAACACAAACAAATATATACACGTAAATAAATCACCAAAATTTTCTAATAAGGCAATGCTTGCTTGCAATTGGCTCTACGATGACAACAAATCACAAATCAACATACTCCTGAGCTAGCTCAAATCCCTGATGCAGCAGCTACAAACAAAATGCAGAATAGCTAGGTCAGACCAATATAAAATGAAACAAAAATATCAGTGACAAAACACAAACACAACTGAGTAGGGACAAACATGGATAAGTGGCTTCTATAGTTCTATAAAATTAAATTACCTCTGCATAATTCTTCTGATCCACAGCAAGCCGTTTAGTTGACAGCTCCTTTAGAGTTCAAAACAGGACCATAAACACACGATGTGAAGCAAGAACATCAGCGGACTGCAGCTATTGTGCCAATACAGAGAGAAGGTCTGGCCTGAATGCCAAGATGTGAGGAACCATTATAGCCTTGAATCGGAAATCGAACTATGTGCAAGATATCTGATAGTAATTGTTTCACAAATACATACCACTCCTTTAGGTAATCCAAGCGTGCAATCTTGAGATTAATACGGCCAGCTGCAGTGCAATCTACATTACAGCATTAAGAAAAATACAGCCTCGTCAATAAGCATTATATGTGTCTACCATCTATGACTCAAACTGGATGCATATTATAGTGCACACCTGGCTATTTTCCTCACGCATGTTTAGCAAAAGATTTTTTCTGAAGGTAGTCCTTCTCCTCATTGCTAATTCCACTGCACCAAAGAAATTTTAATCTGGTAAGTGAGATGAGAGAAACTATTAACATGTCGTTGAAGAAGTGTGCCATTTATGCTATGCGACATCAAGTTTTCAAGGAGAAATTTCAGATGAAAGTGCAGCGTATGGATTACCAACAAATCTAAATAACTATTTACTCTACAAAGAGGTAAAAGTTAAAGCCCAGGGCTCCTCTTTACTAAGAATCGCGACGATGCCGCCAGTAGCGATTGATGCTGTTCTTAAAGTACACCGTAGGAAAAATAGAACGCAAGAGGCAGATCGTGGCCGCACCTGGGCCAGAAGCATGACCGGGGCGCACCCCTGGGAGAGGAGCGGTAGCAGCCGTGCCCCGATGCCACCCGCGACCGAGGACCGCACGGGCGATCTCCATCTCCCCGAGCACCACCGCGGCGTCCTCCTCCATCGCCGGCCACCGGGATCTGGCGGCCCCGAGTTCCACCCGGCACTCCACCACGCAGGGCCGGATGGCTGCGAGCAGACGTTCCAGAACCGGCACCCGCCACCAACGCCCCTCCTCCCGGCCACCAACGTCGCCAGCGGACCTCTTTGGAGTGCGACGACGGAGCGAGGGAGAGTGCGAACTCTCACTATCGTGGATGGGATGCCGAGGAGGAAAGGCGAGTGGGAGGGGAAGAGGACGGAGTCGCGAGGAGCAATGCAGGGTTTCAATGAGATAGAAGACGGGGGGGAGGAGGACGCGAGGCAGGGGAAAAAGGAGCCGACGGCGTCGATCCAGTGCGACCTAGGGAGGAGACGGGAAGCAGCGGAAGCCGGAGAGAGGGCTGCGTTTTTTTTATACCGACCGAAGCCGTAAACCGTCCGTTACGGTTAAACCGCCGCCGGTTACGGACGGGTTTGGAATTTGGCTTTGAATTCAAACGGGCCGGCGAACGGTAAAATCCCAAACCGGCGGTTTGAGGGTTGGCGGTTTGAGCGGTTTACCGAGGGTTCAGTTTGAACGGTTTTTTCAAAATTCAAAATGTAATTTTTTTATAAAATGCTAAAAATTTCTAAAAATACTTCATGATTTGTAGAATCCAATGATGTCAAAATTACTTAAATTTGAGTGTGTTTAGTATGTTTTTCGACCTTCATGATTTAATGGGCCTTAATGGACCGGTAGTGTATTTTTTTTTTTTTTTTTTTTTCAAACTTAGATTTGAAATTTTTTATACCAAACCAACTCCAATTTGACAAATTTTTATACCATTGGCTTCTATAAATCATGAACTATTTTAAATTTTTTTTCAACGATTTTTTTCAAATTTTAAATTTTGAATTTGCCTTCTTTCGGCCGGCCCTAAGAATCGAACCGGACAGGTAAACGGTAACCGCGGTTTACCGCGGTTTACCGTCCGTAGAAAAAACGCAGAGAGAGGGAGGGGAATAGGCCACACGGCCCACACCGCCGAGGAGGGTTTGCTATGTTTCGTATATCACCGGCATTGACCAATCGAAGCAAGAGAATTCCTTAAGGATGGCTAATGGGAGCTCCTATATAGGAGTTATAGATAATGATTTCGAACCAATTTTTTTCATAACCAAACACATTATCATTTCAAGGTTGCATCGATTAGGTGCGGCTCGTACAAGAAGAGGCCGCAAAGGATTGAGTCAAGACTGTTATTTGCACCGACCGACCGGTGGTCCAACCGTAAAAGACCGAACCAGAGTCTCGGACGGTCCGTTCACCTTAGAAGACCGGAATGCAATCGAACCGAAAAACCGGGTGAACCAGCCGGTTTTTGGCGGAACCGGTGAACCGCCGGTTCCATACGAACCGGACAGGTTTTGAAAATCCTGCATGCGGCAGCGTGCTCTGGCCTCTGGCTGGTGGGCAGAGGTGTGCATGCACCTGAGTGGAGCCGTGGTGGACCATGCAGCAGGGCCCCACCTAGCTGCTGTGAACTGTGGTGTGCATGCACCGCGTGGAGCGTAGTGATTTGTGATTAATTTTTTTTTTTTTTTACAACAATTGATGAGAGTATTGGACAAGGGACATCGTATGCATGTGTACTGGCTTTTTTTCTTATACCAAGTTTGCAACCGAGTAAAAAATAAACTAAACAATACCTTAGGGGGTTATCTTGAAAACACAGGGCAGTAATTTTCTGATGTCTGCTTTCTTTTTTACTCCAAAGTTTTAAACTTATTACATATGAGCTTTAACGAGACAAATAATATATCCATCTTAGTTATTTCAACAGGCTCCTCGCAATAGTGCAATATATTACAACATCTAATACTCTATTATAATGATGAATATTTAAATTAGTATTGGAGCAACATTTTGCGTCAATTTCTAAGTGCTCCGTATATTCTTTTTTTTTCATTCATATTTTCTACATAAAACAACTCTAGAGCTGGTTATATAATTGTGATTTTTGTCATCTTATTTTTGCATTGACCAAATATATCTTTCTAATTATTTTTGTATATTATTAAACTACACCGGTTCAAAGTATTTGTGACCGGTTCAATACATCCGGTCCAAAACAATCGGACCGGCGGTTCAACCGGTTCTTAACGGTCGGACTAGTGAACCATCGAACCGAAGACCTCACCGGTTCGATCTCCGGTCCGGTCCTAATAACTTGGGTCAGCACAAAGCACTGGATGAATGAAGCCTACAACGCTCACCGATAACATCATTTCCTTAACTTCGTTGTCTGAGATAGACGACAGTGCATGCCCTAGAAGCAACAGCGCCATATATTAACTGCAAAAACAAGTAGGATTTGAGGTAATCTACCTTGTTATACTCAAAATCTTTTACTTGACTGTATGATGGGTTTTTGGCATGATGTAATAGCCAGCATATTTTTTAGTAAATAGCATAAGAGATTATATGGGCCTATAAAATAATTTTATAATGACACGATATCTATGATATATGGCCAATATCTATTTATCGCCGAAAATGATTAGGGCCCTCAGCTCGTTGACGAAAGAGCCTCTGGTGGCATCAAGCAAGATTACCCCGGCCTGGGAGAGCAAAGACGTGATGATACTATTTGGGCAGATTAGTGCCGTCCGATCTATTAGCAGCCACTAATCTTGTTTATTGGCCTCCAATGAGCAGCCCATGCAATCTCTCCTTGCTGAAATTAGCCCGTGCACATGCGTGCGTATCTGTTTTATCCGCCTATATAAGAGGCCCTCGTTTTATCCGCCTATATAATATTTGCTTACAATTGGTACAAAGGGAAGCCCAGCTAAAGTTCGATGCTATCGTGATCTTCCTACGCCGTGTACGGGCTGGACTAGGAGGGCCATGGCCGCTCCGACGGGCTGTAGGGCTACGTGACGGATTTCGAGTTGCTGGTCCGGGACTATAGATTTCCAAATGGGCCCAGTGAAATGGGCTGGCACGGGCCTGGTTCGTAAAAGCACGGCCCGACAACGACCGTGCCCGTGCCCGTACGTCTCAAGAACTTGATTGAGCTTTATAGTACAACAAAGTATTTTTTTGAATATGGTTATAGTACAAGTAGCACTACGGACTAGTCTTGTGCAACCGATGTAAGCAGGACCTCCCAACCTGCGCAAGCTCGGCCGCTGAAATAAAGCTTCAGTTTCAGGTACTCACCGCTTTAAATATTTACAAATATGTAAAGACTTAAGTTGTTGTAGTTCACCCATATGAGAGTTTATCCACCCCTTTAAATATTTACAAATATGTAAAGACTTTTATGCATTGAGAGTTTATCCACCCCTTTAATCTTGACATGTGTATGATCATATTTGTCAAGTATTATGGGTTGGGGCTTAGATGCATGCACGTATTACTTCATCACCACCGAATAAATGTTTATGTTTTAAGAATTTAGTTTACTTTATGCCTCTTTGTCTAAGTTAAAGCATTGTCAAAGTAAACTTAATAATGTCGCTGAGATGTTATAATTCCCTGGTGTAACACATGGACTCTACATTTAATTTGTTTACCTAATGTTTCCTTTAATATAAATTTGTTTGAGATATGAAATCATTATTCTTGCTGCGTTTTTAAAGGAGTTGCTGCCCAAATTCTCTGTTCTTAGTAAAATATTAGTTCTGTAAAAAGTAGGTGTGTTACAAAGGTTCACTCAAAATCATAAGGAATGTTGTTACTTTGGTGTGCCCGTTCAAATCCAACATATTAGTTGCTACACAAATAATGCAAGTGCCGATTGGGAACATGAGGCTGATGATGTTACAAATGCTTTAATAGAAACTGCTAAAAAGAGTATCGCATTCACCTCTGTCAACGCCCTAATTAATGACTACTTATATTATGGTTTATAGAGAGTAGACACTGCCATATAGTCTCTTGCCTTGTGTTTGTACCCTACCAACTAGCTAGTGTCATGTCAAAAAAAAAAAAAAAAAAAAAAAAAAAAAGTGCAAGTGGCAGGCAGGCTAAGTGAGAATTGCTGAACATACATGTAGTTGGCATGCAGTGTCTTAGCTGCAACTTGCGTGTTAGCTGAACATGCATCCAATCCCTCCAAATAGCAGTTGTAGAGGTGCAAACACATATATGCAACCATCATCCATCCCTTGCCACTCACCAGTTCTCCTAATGCAATGCCAGCACTTTACATGTTACTATTAGTGGGTTTCTTCTAATCTCTTCCGGTCCCTGCACCATGCATGTTGGGCTGCAACTCCAAATGGGTAGAGGCTCTGTTGTTTGGCTTGGGGAGTTGCTTCATGTAAACGAGAATGGTGGCATTGACAATACTTCTTTTTTCGCGATCGGGCCGTTCACCCGTTTTTCATTATAAGAGGTGGAAAACCAAAGCAATCCAGATTACAAGTAAACAAGAAAGATTGAAAGAAGGTGATGTCGAGAGGACATCGCTAACGAGGCCGAGAGCCTAAACAAAACTGCGAACTAACTAAGAAAGAAGGTAAGCCAGAACTCGGCCATTAAACAAAAGAATGACTCGACCAAACTGCTAGGCAAGGTGAGAGCGTCCTGAACCCCGCCTCCACCCAAAGCTCGGCTTCCTGCACCGCGCGCCGTGCTAGCTCACACGCCGTAGAAGAAACACTCCTGAAGACCCTCGCGTTCCGCTCTTTCCACAAGATCCAGGCAACAAGAAGCAGTAGAGAGTCAAAAGACGCCCTGTGAGCCCTGTCAATCCTGCCCCGCTGCTGCATCCACCAGGTCGCGACGTCCTGCTCCGAGGAAGGAGCTAGCGTTTGCAAACCGGCCGGGTTGAGCAACAGGTACCAAAGCTGCCTCGCCATGACACAACCGGTGACTAAGTGGTCACAAGTCTCCGACTCCTGTCCGCATAGCGCGCATGCGTCGGAGTCCTGGAGCCCGTGACGATAACGCCGCTCGCCAGTCCAAAGACGACGATGAAGAAGGAGCCAGAAGAACAATCGTACACGAGATGGAGCCTTGGTCGACCAAAGCTCCTTCGCTCCTAACATGGTTGTTGCTCCGATGAAGAAAGCACGATACGCCGAAGAAGCCGAGTATGAACCCGACTGTGACCACTTCCAGATGAACCTGTCCGGTTGCATGGGATCGAGCACAACGTCGCGAACGGCATGCCAAACCTGTAAGTACTGGCACAGGACCTGAGTAGTCGGTACACCAAGAATGTCGTCGATCCAGCTGCTGTTGTGCAAGGCGGCATACACCGTCTTCTTTTTCCCCTGCCTAGACACCGCGGCGAACAGATGCAGTGCCCATGAGCACAACCGGCCTACCGGCAACCATGAGTCAGTCCACATTCTCGCCGAGCGACCATCGCCGACCGCGACGGTCATACTGACCGCAGCCATCGCCTCGACCATCCTCTCTTTAGTGTGCGGCAAGGCTGCCCAACAGGAGTCCGCGCTCGTTCTTTCTAGCCATGCCCAACGCAACCGAAGTGCCAGACCAAAGAAGTGTAAGTCGAGGACGCCGAGGCCACCATATTCGGTTGGCGTGCAAACCACCGGCCAAGCCACTTTGCATTTTCCTCCCGTCGTGGTGAGAGCCCCGGCCCAAATGAAACCACGCCGGTACTTGTCGACCTGGGAGATACCCCATTTGGAGAGGCAGCATGAGATGGCCATGTGTGTCGGTATGGCGGACAACGTTACCTTGGTTAGCAGGACACGGCCATGGCCGGTCAAGAGTCCAGCCTTCCAAGTCGGAATCCTCGCCGCGACCGCGTCGACAATGTGCTGCTCCTCGACCCGACGTAGTCTCTTTAAGGACAAAGGCACTCCAAGATAGCGGCACGGGAAGCTCACGACCGGGCACGGGAAGAACTGGGTGACCAGTGCCAGTTCGTCGTCCGTGCAGCGTATCGGCGAGACTGAGCACTTGGCGAAATTCGTTACCAAACCCGAAGCCCCCGCAAACAGTTGCAGCAGCTAAGTGATGCACAGCAGGTCCTGCTCGGCGGGCCTGGTGAGCAGCACCAAATCATCCGCGTATAGCGAAGCCCGATACTTGATTGCGTGGCCCGGCAGCGGAGAAAGCATACCCTGCTGGTCGGCCGCCCTGAGAAGCGCGTTGAGTACATCCATGGTGAGGACGAAGAGCATGGGTGAAATGGGATCACCCTAACGCAATCCCCGTGCATGAGCAATTCTTCTACCAATCCGACCATTGACCAAAACCCTTGTGCTCGCCGTGGAGAGGAACATGGCCACCCAATCAGTCCATCTTCTCGGAAAACCGATGAAAGTGAGGACCTCCAAAAGGAACTGCCACGCAACGGAATCAAAAGCCTTCGTGATGTCTACTTTGAGCAGGACTGCCGAGTGTCCCTTGTTGTGCAGCCACCGGCACGCTAGCTGTACAGAGCGAAAGTTGTCGTGGATGGACCGACCTTTTATGAACGCGCTCTGGTTCAACGCGACCATATCTTGCAACCTCGGTGCCAACCACCTTGCCAGGCATTTGGCAAAAATCTTGCTGAAACTGTGCATTAGGCTTATAGGCCTGTAGTCCTTGAGCAAGGTTGGCTGCTCGCACTTTCTAAGCAGAATCATGAGTGCGTCGTTTAGGAGGTTGAAGCTCCTTGCATCCAGTGACCAAAGGGCGTGGAACGCGGCCATGATGTCCGCCTTGACGACCTGCCACGCTACCCTGTAGAAGATGCCGATGAACCCGTCCGGTCCCGGAGCTCGGTCCGAGGGGATGTCCTTAATCGCCGCCCACACCTCCTCCTCGGAGAAGCATGCATCGATGCCGGTAAGGTCGAGCCGCGGTAGGAGCCCTTGAAGAGCAATGGAGTGTTCACGCCGGAACGGCTTGCCCAAGATGGAGTTGAAGTAGTCGAAGATGGCATCCTGCTTGGCCCCTTCCTCCGTGACCCAGGTGTCCTGGTGGTGGATGGAACCAATGAAACTTTTGCGGTTCCGGTGGCAGGCCTGAAGGTGAAAAAATTTCGTGTTTGCGTCGCCCTCGCCGAGGTAGCGGATCCTTGATCTCGTGCGCGCGATGGTCCTGGACAGCGACGCAAGGCCAAGGCACCTCATCTTGACGCTGGAGCGCATCGCCCTCTCGTCGTCAGAGAGCGGCCTGGATTCCTGCAGAACGTCGAGCTGCGCAACGAGCTCCCACGCGGCGAACAACTGCAGCCGCACACTCCCAATCGATCGCATGCTCTAGCTCTTAAGTGCGGTCGCGGTGCGACGCAACTTAATGTCTACCCGTCGACATGCATCCACATCCGGGACGTCGATCTCCCAGGCCGCCTTGATAGCGTCGAGGCAGCTGGGTAGCCTCACCCAAAAGGCCTTGAACTTGAATCGTTTGGCCGTGGTGACTGACGAGTGAAGGTTGAGAAGCAACGGAGCGTGGTCGCTGCAGTCCGTGGACAGTGCCCGGAGCCGGTGGTCCGGGTAGCCTTGGAGCCAGGCAAGCGTCGCGAAAGCCCTGTCCAACCGTTCCAGAGTCGGTCGGCGTCGCTCGTTACTCCAAGTGAAGCGACGGCCATGCAAGTATAGTTCATCAAGCGCCATGGCGTTTAGTGTCCGACGGAACCGCCGCATGGAAGCCAAATTTAGGCGGTCATTGCTTTTATCCTCGGCCTTGTAGATCAGGTTAAAGTCCCCAGTCATGAGGAGCGACCCAGGTGCGGAAGCACGGACCACACGAAGCTCTGCAAGGAAGACCGGCTTGAGGTCATCAACAACCGGACCGTATACAACACAAAGCGACCAAGGCGTGGATGCACTGTTAACCGGTGCCAGGTCGACAGTGATTGAGAATTGTCTGCAAGTCTGATTCGTGGCAGACCAGGAATCACGCGACCAAGCAACCACGATGCCTCCCGAAGCTCCGGAGGAAGGCAAGAAGACATAATCAAAGCCCATTCCCATTAGATCATGCGACCAGGCATTACACAGAACCTCGACCTTAGTTTCTACGGACCTAGGATGGATACATGTTCTTGACACACAAACTCACGCACAACATCCCTACACGCACGCGAGTTTAAGCCGCGCACATTCCAAACGAATAGGTTTTGCCCTATCATGATAATCAGCGTTCAAGCAACCTGTTTGGCCGTGCCTAAGCGTCGCCGGCGTTCTCCAAGCGCCGCTTCTTGCCACGCAAGACGAAAGCGGCCATGGCCTCCTTGTTGAGCTCCCCCATGGGTCCCGTCAAGGCCGCATGAAGCTCCTCGAACGACACGGAATCCTCGTGCTCAGCCTCGACCTGGACGCCGATCTTCTTGAGGAGCACCTTTCTTGCCTGTGCCTCCGACATCAGGTGCCTCTTGGCGGCCATCCTCGCGCTGCGCTTGGGCACGGCTACGGAGTCGGACTGCCGCGGACGCGTTTTCCTTAGCACGGGCGTAGAGAGCAGCGGGGGGTCGAGCTGTTTCTTGAAAGTGGCGACGAAGTCCTGAACCGTAGGGGCGATCAATGCGGATCAGGCTCGGCAGCGGGGACGAAGACATCAGGAGTTGGGGCCGGAGGCTCACTGGCGCCCCGCGCTGGCGACCCCCGCTGTGGAGACATGCTGGGCCGAGTGTTGAGCTCCAGTCCCGCCATTTCAGCCCACCAGTCTGTTTGCTTGGGCACGATAATTTCCTTGTCCACAAGTAGCAGCACACGACCGGGCTCGGCCAAGCCCAGCTCCGAGTTGACACACTCGGCCCACCAGTCTTGGTTTGCATCGGCAGGTGCAGCTTGGCTGCTCAAGCCGGCCTGGAGCAGGTGAGGAGCGACCATGATGAAGCGACTGACGAACCCAAGGCATGCACTCCCAGGCTCTCTCGTTACCGACAGGTGTGGAGAGGCTAGGTGGTGTATCGGTAGACCATGGGAGGCATGCACCGGCGTGCCTCTTGGCCCGGCTGACAAGGGGCGTGGGCGCGCCGAGAAATCCTGACGCAGGTCCCTGGCAGCCCTGCAGTGGCCAGGCGAGGAAATCCTGGAAGCGATCCTTGGCGTGCGAGGAGCAGAGTGCAGCTCCCAACGGTCGACCGTTGCCTCGGGCTGCGCATGCACATCACCCGAAGCGCTGACCATGCACTCATCGACCGTTGCTTCCGCCGCTGCTGCAACTGTTGCAGCATGCCGAACAGTGGAAAACTCTGACAGTGCAGGAGCTGACCGACCAAAGTCGTCACCCTCAGATTCAGACAAGGGCCCACCAACCGGTGGTAGCGGGCATGCAATGCACCCAACCTGAAGAGACGGCCGCCGGGAAACATGCCGCCGGCCATCCCCAGGATGGTAACGGTGGTGCCTAGGGTCGAAGTCGGTGGAGCTCCCCTCGCTGTCACGCCTCGGCGAGGGGCCGGGCCAGTTGTCCTCGTTGAGCCCCCCAGGTGGAGGTTGCGCACCGGCACCACCATCGCCGTTGTTGCCATCATCTTCGTCGTTGTCTCCGTTCCCGCCGTCGCCGCCGCCACCGGAGCCCGGCGAGCTTGGCGGAGTCGACCAGTCTTGCACGGCGATGACTTTGGCCCGCACGAGGTAGCGTAGTCCAGGAGCAGATAGCTGGACAGCCGTGGCGTCGAGGACGGGCTCGGGAATCTGGATCAGCTGCTGCGGCGGGATGAAGCTTGGGTGAAGACACCAAGCCATGACGAACAGCTCGCGGTCATCCTCCGGCAGTGTGTCGCGGAAGTCGGTGAGCTCAATGCCGGAGTAGCAGCTGCCCAGGTACGTCTGTGCGGCCCAGATGTCCCTGGCGTGGAGGGGTAGCCGACGAAGAGCGACGACGACACGGTACTTGAACGCGCCAGCACGAGCAAGGGAAGTCCGGCGCCAAGGACTCCAGATGAACTGCAGCAGTGCACCGGACCTGGAGTTGAGTACGCGTTCCCGGTCGACGTGGCTGCGGAAGCGCACGATGAAGTCCTCCGGCTCATGTAGACGAACGTCGACGTCGTTTGTAGAGATTTCGAAGCAGCTATGGAGGTAGGTGTACACCGACGAGACACACCGAATGGACCGGGTGCCACCGACAGTGCAGACGAGGGCGTGCTCCAGCTCCTCCTCGCGTGCCTGCACGTCCTGGGTGCGCGGGACAACGACCAGCGGAGTGCGCCACTGCGGCGGGTTGTGCTCGACCACGAAGTGGTCCTCCGTCTCTGTGGCGGCGGTGGAGGCGGTGGCGGTGGAGGTGGCGAGGAAGGACGTGGCGGGCCGGTGCCCGGTAGCGCCGGGCGCGACCGGCGACCCGGTGGAGCCGGAACCCGCTGAAGCAGAGGCAGCGGAGGCACGGTTGCGCGACGCCCGAGTGCGGCGATGGTGCGAGTCGCCAGCCGCCTCCCAGAGTCCGGGCGCGGGCGTTTTGCCCCAGCCCGGAAGGGGCAGTCCGCCGCCCGGTGACCCTCGGACCGGCAACGGAGACACCAGCGTCGGCGACCTGCACTCAGAACACTTGTGGCCCGGGCGGAGACAGTTGAAGCACATACCTACAAGGTCCGGGGGACCGGCCTGGAAGCCCTCGGCGGCGAACGCTTGGTCCCAGCGCGCCTGCTACGGACCTGGAAGAAGCCGTCGGCGTCGCGGGGGCCACGCTCCCGCGCAGGGGTGGGTTGCCGGCGGAGAGGCCCGCGGAGCGCGGCGCGGAGTGTCGACCAGCTGCCCAGGCATCGTGTGAGGCCCTGGCAGCCGCCATGAAGCCCGCCGGCCGAGACGACGGCATTGGCTCCGGAGGGCAGCAGCGCCTGGTCCTTGCCCTTGCCCGGCGGCGGCGGAGGCGGAGGGAGGTCCTCGTCGGAGAGGTCGTCCTCGGTGTCGGAGAAGGAGAGCTTGCCATCCGCGTCGAAAGGCGAGCCGGGCCGAAGGCCTCCTCGACCTCCTCCGCCCAGGACTTGCGAGAAGATGGTTCCCCGGCCATGGCAGGGGAGGAGCAGCGGCAGCGTGAGTTGCTAGACGGCGCTAATGGGCAGCGCCGCCTGCTGGGACGGTGGACGCCGGGGCCTGGGTGGCCGCCGGCGGGTGGGAGCGAGCGGAGCCCTAGGCTAGAGCGTCAGTTGTGCTAGCATCTTGGACTTCAATTGACAATACTTCTCAAGATGTTTTTTTTTTTTGTACCATTAGGCTTGGCACCAAATTAAGGGTTTGCAAAGTTTAAGTGAAAACAAGAAAAGAAAAAAACGAGAAACTCATGCAGAGTTATTGTTACTTGTTACTACTTACAATACAACTACAGGCATGATTAGTTGTTGGATACATGATGTTGCAAGAACAAGATGCAAGATTTCTTCCATCCTTTATTATTACCGACCTCCAATATAACGGATGCCCGCTGCTTAGAGCAAAATCAATCTATTGTTGACTCGATCGCACTGAGAGCAGAGCAGTGCTCGGAGAGAGATTTTTGTGCCGACGCCCTCTGTCGTCTTGCTTTGCTGTCACGACGGCGGCGACGACGACGACGATGGGACAGCGCACCGTACTGTACCACCTCGCTTGACCTGGTGGTCCGGTCACCGGCGGCCGGGTCCTTCATGCCATGCATGTCTGTCCCGTCCCGTCCTGCACAGCGACGGCGACCCCGTAGCCTGTGGTGCAGGGCAACGACCGACCGAGTCCACGATACTGTTTGCGCTTGGTTAATTGGGACAGCCCCGTTTGGTTAGGCCACGGATTATTCAGATCTTACAGCACTGAGGAAAAAAATGGAGGCTCCCTAAACTTTGCGAAATATGTTGTTGGAGCCTCCAATATATTCCGAAACAGTAAATTTTATTGGAGGCTCTTCAAACTTGTCTTAGAGTTGTCATCTAGTTTCCGGTGTTTTCAAATTTGCATTTTAGTTCCCTAAACTTTGCATTGTCCTGTGTTCTCATTCAAGTTTCTGCAACTCTGATCAGAAAAATAGTTTAACATCAGTAGAATACTAACTACAAACTAAAACAATTAAATGGACTATCAAGGTAGTATATTTCACAACTGATGAATTATTTAACAAAACTTACTTAATTAGTATTATTGATTGTAGATGTTTACTGTATTTTTTCATAAACTTGGTCAAATTAAAGTCAGCTGAGAGTTTATTTGACTTGGAACAAAACAAAAAGGCGACTTACATTACACGATGGAAGTGTAGGATGTACTTATTTGTCCTGCAAGTGCATGCCTTGTCCTACTCAATGGTCTTGACAAAATTGACTAGTTGTACTGCCGTAGTGCTCTTTATCACAAACTTTTTTTTTTCTTTTTATATATATATATATATATATATATATATATATATATATATATATATATACATACATAGCCTCATCTCTCCTCCTCACAACATCTTATCGCCACACACTAGCAACTATGCATTATATATGATACAAACTTGATCATCTCTCTGCAATCTCCCTGTTGATTGGCATAACATTAGCATACTCCAGCCATGCCTCCCCTCTACGTGACACTGCTGTGTGTCATCATCATCTTCTTTTCTTCGCTGCATGCTCCAAGCTCTGCTGCAACGGCGATCGGCGACACTCTCACGGCAGGCCAAGCGCTTGCCGCCGGAGACAAGCTCGTCTCCAGAAATGGCAAGTTCGCGCTTGGCTTCTTCCAGTTCAAGCAAAGACTAAACGGCAGCCGCATCGCCGGTGAGTCGTCCACCACCACTGTCGCCACCTCCCCTGGCTGGTATCTTGGCATATGGTTCAACAAGATCCCTGTCTTCACCCCTGTCTGGGTCGCTAATAGGCAAAGACCCATCACTGAGTCCGAGCTCAAGGTAGCCCAGCTCAAAATCTCAAGAGATGGCAACCTAGTCGTCACCTTGAACAAGAACAACAACACTAGCACCAATTCCACAGTATGGTCCACTGCTGCTGCGCATTAGCAAAAACAGCACTGCAATCGTGCCGTTCTCATGGGCTCTGGAAACCTTGTCCTTGTGCCAAAAAACACATCCAGTGCAGTCCCGTTGTGGCAGAGCTTTGAGTCTGCCGACCCAGCAGACGTCGGTCTTCCCGGTGCCAAGATTGGCCGGAACAAGAAGACCGGTCTGAACCGATACGGTATCTCAAAGAAGAGCCTGATCGATCCAGATTTTGGCTCATACTCAATTGAAGTAGACATCAATGGGCAGATGCGCCTCACAGGTCTCAAACCCCCCTATGTAATGTACTGGTCCTGGCCAGCAGGAAAACTAGGAGAGCTTGTACAAGTTCTCAATGGTCTGATGGACTCGGATCCACGGACCAAGGGCTTGCTTAAACCCACATTTGTAGAGAACGATGAAGAGGTGTACTTCTCCTACACCTTGATCAATGAATCGGCTTCCGTGTTCGTCCCAATAGATGTCTTTGGCCAGCTTCAGCTGAACATTTGGTCAGAAGCCAAACAATCTTGGGAAACTGTATATGCTCAGCCTTCTGATTTCTGCATGGCCTCTGCTGTCTGTGGACCATTCACAGTCTGCAACAGCAATTCAGGCCCAAACTACTGCGACTGTATGGAGACCTTCTCTCTCAAGTCACCACGGGATTGGAAACTAGGGGATCAAACAGGAGGGTGTGCTAGAAATACCCCCTTAGATTGCAAAAGTAGCAACAAGAGCAAGACAAGTACAACAGATGTGTTCCATCCAATACCTCGTGTTACTTCATTGCCCTATGATGCTCGGGTAATAGAAGGTGCTGCCACACAAAGCAATTGTGCAGAAGCTTGTCTTAATGACTGCTCTTGCACTGCTTATTCCTACAGCAATAGTAAATGCTCTGTTTGGCTTGGGGAATTGCGTAATGTGGATGTGAATCAGGACGATGGCAATGGTATTAGTTCACAGGATGTTCTTTACCTTCGTCTTGCTGCAAGAGATTTTCAGAGTCTGAAGGAAAAAAGCAAAAGAATACCAAGCCCTGTTATTTCTGCAACCATTGTTGGTGGTCTTGTGTTAGTAGTGCTCATGCTGTTGTTCTTCGTGATTTGGAGGAATAAATTCAAGATATCCAGTGCGGCATTACACGTCACTGGAGGTGGTGGTGGAATTGTAGCCTTTAGATACATTGATCTGAGTCGTGCTACAAAAAATTTCTCAGAAAGGCTGGGAGGAGGTGGATTTGGTTCTGTTTACAAAGGAGTGTTAAGTGACTTGACTACAATCGCAGTGAAGAGGCTCGATGGTGCCCGGCAAGGAGACAAGCAGTTTCGAGCTGAGGTGAGCTCAATTGGAATGATTCAGCATGTCAATCTAGTCAAATTGATTGGTTTTTGTTGTGAAAATGATAAGAGGCTACTTGTGTATGAGCACATGGTAAATGGGTCCCTTGATGCCCATCTATTTAAGAGCAACGGTCCCATCTTGAATTGGAGCACAAGGTATCAAATAGCCACTGGAGTTGCTAGAGGATTGTGCTACTTGCACCAAAGTTGCCGTGAATGCATCATACACTGCGATATTAAGCCTGAAAACATACTTCTCGATGCATCTTTCGTTCCTAAAATTGCAGATTTTGGGATGGCAGCATTTGTAGGAAGAGATTTTAGCCGAGTTCTGACTACATTTAGAGGAACTGCAGGGTATCTCGCCCCAGAGTGGCTTAGTGGAATTCCTATTACGCCCAAAGTTGATGTTTACAGCTTTGGTATGGTATTGTTGGAGCTCATATCAGGCAAGAGGAACACTCCAGAAGTAAGCAGTAAGAGTAGTCAGAATGTTTTTTATTTCCCAGTGGAAGCAATTAGCAAGCTTCATGAGGGAGACCTACAAAGTTTAGTCGATCCGCAATTACAAGGCAACATTGATTTGGAAGAGGTTGAAAGGATTTGCAAAATTGCATTTTGGTGCATCCAAGATAATGAATGTGATCGACCAACAATGGGCGAAGTGGTCTGGGTTCTTGAGGGTCTCCATGTGCTTGATATGCCCCCAATGCCAAGACTACTTGCAGCTATAACTGAACGCTATCATGATGCTTCACTGTAATAATTCGATAATAGCTTGGAAGTTGATGCTTTATTTTTCTTTTGTTTCACAAGTTCTAGAGTTGTATTGTAGAGACGAAGGAATACAAGAAAGATATTATTTGTTTTCTTCTGTTTCACAAGTTCTAGAGTTGTATTGTCGAGCCGAAGGAATACAAGAAAGATATTATTTTTCTAAAGGCGACGAGCACTTGTATGTGATTATTATGCTATTGAAACATTATGTTTTTTGAGCATCGTAACCACCTCAAATGAAAAAAACTCAAAATTAAAAATTTGTATAGTTCATCGATTTCTACACTTTTCATATAAACAAGGAAGCGGATGCCCCCCCCCCCGCCTGTTGAGACCGCTTCGCCGCCGGACAGCCGCCGTCACCGCCGTCACCCTCGTCGTGTACCACTGAAGGAGGCCACCACCATGTCCCCTAGCTACATCGACACCGACCCGCTTGTGCTCGGGCCTTGTGGGGGCGCGGAGCCTCCGACTTGGGCTGACCCGAGGCTTGATGAACTCGTGGCCTCCAGCGCCGCGCTTCAGTCCACCTCTTTGGAGCTCCTGAAAGTGCTGACTGAGCGCCCCTCGCCTCTGGGGGATGCTGAGGGGTTCGACGCCCAGACGGTGTTGGCAGACCCCTCTTCGCCACCACCTACGATGCAGCCCGGCTCCTCAGCTGCTGATATGCCGGAGGATGCTGGTGGCACCGCGGGAGAACCAACCTCTCCCTGGTCGGCCACCCGCGGCGCTGAGGCGCATGTGGTACATGTTGGAGTTGCAGCTGTGCCGTGTACGACGGCGGCGCTACTCCGGCAACTACCGCGCCTGTCGTTGCGATCGTGGCGTAGGGGGTAGGTGTTGGTAATGCACCTGCACCGAGCACAACGGAGGACGCTAATCCGGCAACTACCGCTCCTATCGTCGGAGCACACACGGCGGCCTCGGCGACAGAGTTCTTCGACTCCCTCAGGGTCCCTTTGGAGCCGCCCCTCATCGACTCGCCGCACTATGTGTCACGCGTGCGCGGCCGGTGGACGACGAGAGGACCCCCAGACGGAGCGACCGTCTTGCTGCCAAGTCCGCCTACCGGGATCCTAGGCCGGAGCGGCAGGCTCGTCACATCTTGCTCAACAATTGGGAGGGCAGGCCGGAGGGCGCCAACTCGCAGACTCCAGACCCCAAGATTCCGGAGAGGTTCCACAGCCACTTCCAGGGCCCCGATCCGCTTCCGCACCACAAGCGTGAGGTCGTGGACATGCTCATCCCCTACCGACGACTGCGCCGAGGACGCCCCTCCACCGCGCGCCGCTGACCGCCACCACCCTTTCGTCGCACATTTGTTTCATTCTAATATTCTAAGTATGACACTCGAAGCTCCACCGTTGTAGCTGGTGACTTTTGTTAGTGTTTTGCCTCTTCGCCCTCCCTGGTAGCTCGCCATGAGGGGCGTCTAGGTTGTATTGAAACTATCTCACTTCTTTTAAAGTAGTACGGGCATAAGCTCGCTTTCGGAAAAAAAAAAAAAAATATTATTATTATTTAAATGTTAAGCCTTGTCACACCACTCCCGTTGGCATTGCAAAAACATTATTGTCACGCCAATAGTTACATATTTTAGTTAACTCCACCTATAATCAAATTTGCACCATTTTTTGTATAGTTAACTCCACCTATAAGCCCGTCCGTAATGGTTAGCTATTTGGCTATCTAGATGTGACATGGCAAGGAAAAAGTAGGAGAGAGAGTAGTCACTGGCTACATGCAAATAGCTAGACTATTTCACGTAGCCCAAAAACATGTGAGAGAAGCATGTAGGTCCAATAATATAAAATAATCTTTATTGTTGTCTCTCACCTCCACATCAGCCGACTACATAGCTAGCACTAGCTATTACCATTACGGACGTCCTGATAAGTTTTGTCCAAACTTATCGGTGGCTAGCTGTTGTACTTCTACCCTTCTACCCAAGCTAGTGACCAAGTCGATTGTTGAACTCTTTTTTAGCGATCACCATCTTTTGGTAAGTGTGTATGCGTGTGCTGTGTTTTGTCTACATCGATGTGCATGTGCTGGACTGGAACATGCACGCATTGGAGAGATTTTGTGCCGCTCCGGTCCGACGGGCGAAAAGCCTCTGGCCCTTGCTGAGACACGTACCACGCGACAGCTCCAGCACTGGTACCTGATGCCATTTCCACAGCGTGCGTGCTGCCGTGTTGTCCAGGGCACAAAGACTGTTGACTAACTATGATAACGCTCTCACGCTCTCCTTTTTGTCAAGGCTCTTAACTAAATTTGACTAGCTGCATCGATGGAGAGAATTGGAGATTCTTCGTGTACCTCCTTGGCCACTTGGTATGCATATGTGTCGAGTACTGCAGTGTATACGCATACATATAGGCTCCTCTTCGTTCTCCGATCCGAACAGCACTGAATCGTGTGTATATATCAGCACACACAACACTATGCAAACATTACACATACCCCGTGCAGTCATGCCTCCCCTCTTCCTAATACATCAGGTGGTGGCGCTCGTCTTCCTCTGTTGTGCACTGCACGTTCCATGCTCTGCTGGCGACACTCTGGCGGCAGGCCAAGCTCTTGCCACCGGCGACAGGCTTGTCTCAAGAAACGGCAAGTTCGCGCTTGGCTTCTTCCAGTTCCAGCAAAGCCTAGGCGACGGACACACCACCGGTGAGTCCATTGACAATACCACCACCACCACCATCTCCTCTCCCGGCTGGTATCTTGGCATATGGTTCAATAAGATCCCTGTTTTCACCCCTGTCTGGGTTGCTAATAGGGAGAGGGCCATCAGTGAATCTGAGCTCCACATAACACAGTTCCAAATCTCAATAAATGGCAACCTTGTTATCACCAGTGCTGGATCTGTAATCTGGAACAGTACTAGTGTTGTTAGCAGCAGCAACAGTAACATATATATTATTGTTCTCAAGAACACTGGAAACCTTGTCCTTGTACCAAACACCTCATCTGATGGAGCACCCATGTGGCAAAGTTTTGACTACCCAACAGATGTCGTGCTTCCTGGTGCCAAGATAGGTCGAAACAAGGTCACTGGTTTTAGCCATCAGCTCATCTCAAAGAAGAGCCTAATTGATCCCGGTCTTGGCTCATACTCCCTTAACATAGACACTAACGGGGTGTTGCAACTCAAAACACGCAACACCCCCATTGTGACATATTGGTCTTGGCCGTCCGGAAAATTAGGGGTACTTGTATCGATATTGAGTGCACTGATAGAAGTGGATCCACGGGCCAAGGGCTTGCTTAAACCCACATATGTAGACAATGAAAAAGAGGTGTACTTCACATATAGCATAATGAATGAATCAACCTCCACCTTCTTTCCAATAGACACCTCTGGGCAACTTAAGCTGATGCTTTGGTCAGAAGCCAGTCAAACCTGGGAAACAATATATGCTCAACCTTCTGATTTTTGCGTTACTTATGCGGTTTGTGGTCCTTTCACCATCTGCAATGGCAATTCAGTGCCATCACGCTGTGACTGTATGGAGACCTTCTCTCTGAAGTCAAGTCAAGAATGGGAGCTTGGTGATCGAACAGGAGGGTGTGTAAGAAATACTCCCTTAGATTGCAAAACCAACAACAAAAGCAATACAAGTTCAACAGATGTATTCCGCCCTATACCTCATGTTACGTTGCCCTATGATCCACAGGGAGTAGAAGATGTCACCACACAAAGCGATTGCGCAGAAACTTGTCTCCATGACTGCTCCTGCACTGCTTATTCCTTTTCCTATAGTTACAGTAAATGCTCTATCTGGCATGGGGAGTTACTTAATGTAAATCAAGATGATGGTTATGATATTAGTTCTCAAGATGTCCTTTACCTCCGCCTTGCAGCAAGGGATTTTCAAAGTGTTGCGAAAAACAATAAAAGAATACCAAGAGTTGTTATTGTCGCATGCATAGTTGGTTTTGGGTTAATAATGTTCATGGGTTTTTTGATTATTTGGAGGAACAGATTGAAGTGGTGCTATGATGATCCATTACACGACGATGACATCCAAGGTAGTGGTGAAGGAATTGTTGCCTTTAAATACACTAGTCTATGTCGTGCCACTAAAAATTTCTCTGAGAGGCTAGGAGGAGGTGGGTTTGGTTCTGTATTCAAGGGAGTCTTAAGTGACTCGACTACTGTTGCAGTGAAAAGATTCAATGGTGACCGCCAAGGAGAGAAGCAATTTCGAGCTGAGGTGAGCTCAATTGGGATGATCCAACATATCAATCTAGTCAAATTGATTGGTTTCTGTGCTGAAGGTGATGAGAGGCTGCTTGTGTACGAACATATGTCAAATGAGTCTCTTGCCTCCCATCTATTTAAGAGCGGTGCTTCTTTTCTAAATTGGAGCACCAGGTATCAAATAGCCATAGGAGTTGCTAAAGGATTGAACTACTTGCATCATAGTTGCCACAAATGCATCATACATTGTGATATTAAGCCAGAAAACATACTTCTTGACACATCATTTATTCCTAAGATTTCAGACTTTGGGATGTCAGCAATCGTCAGAAGGGATTTTAGCCGTGTTTTGACCACATTCAGAGGAACAACAGGGTATCTGGCCCCAGAATGGCTTAGTGGTGTACCTATTACACCTAAAGTTGATGTTTATAGCTTTGGTATGGTACTTTTGGAGATCATATCAGGAAGAAGGAATTCCCCAGAAGTACACTCTAGCAACAGTTATCATGATGCCTATTTCCCGGTGCGAGCCATCAACAAACTTCATGAGGGTGACATAAGGAGTTTGGTGGACCCACAGTTGCAAGTTGATTTTGATTTAGCAGGGGTTGAAAGGGTATGCAAAGTTGCATGCTGGTGCATCCAAGATGATGAGGTTGATCGACCAACAATGGCTGAAGTTATCCATTTTCTTGAGGGTCTAAAAGAGCTTGATATGCCCCCAATGCCGAGACGACTTGTAGCTATAGGAGAACGTTATGATATGTAAACGATTCATGGTCAATGGTCAATTTTTATATTTTCCTATGTTCAAAAATTCAAAAATTGTATTATGGAGTTGTAAAGGGCAACCTTGGAACTGTGGATGGTTCCTATGGTTTTCCAGATGTAGAGAAATAGGGGTATGATTTTTTTTTATGGGAGAGAGTGAACATTTATCCTTAACTGAAAGGAATATGTTGATCCTACTTAGTACTTACTGCATAGTTTCTATAGTGACATGTCACATCTTTGCTGGTTGTGTGTGGTGGCCTCGTTATCAAGGTAATCAAGGGATGATGCTTTTCATACTCGGATGTCAAAGTAGACAATACATTCTTTTTACTTTTTTTTTTTTTTGAGTTGTCAGTGTTTTGTCACTGGCTATATGATTATGGTGTGTTGTTTTTTAGTGAAATCATGGTGTATCGTGTGCGTGAGGAAAATAAATTGTGTCACAAGGCAAAAGGATTTTTTTTGATATATGTTTAGGCTATTGTGAGGAGAAAACAACCTATATCCTATGATGGTTGAATGGTTTGCATTGCGTTTTTGCGTTGGTTGGGCAATGAATTATTGGTTCTCTAATTGAGGGCTCCCTACCAAACTTTAGCCCTATTTGGTAGTTCTCCGCCTCCTCCTAAAAGGGCCTCGGTTCTGGTTCTCCTCCTAAAACGTCCTCGGCTCTGATTCCTCAGTTTTTTCGAGACCACGCCGTTGCGCGTATTTCATTAAGCAGGAGAAAGTTTAAAACAAAGTACAGAAAACAAGGTCCGGTAACCTCCAGTTACCCAAGCACCACGAGGGACTTCTCCAGTGGAGTAGCGTTTTTTGTTTAAAACGGCTCATGTGGCAATTTTATAATAAATTGTATTAGGTTTGTGAGGAGAAACCATGGGAAGCTTTTTTTTCTCTTTTGCTCTGGCTAATATAAAAAATGTCTCTGGCTCATCCGATGCCATGTGTATCATGCAGTTGCCAAGGCGACGTGCATTACGTATCACCCTCATTACAGGATGCACCGGGTAACGTATTTATCTATGAACACATTGTTTTGTTTAGATATCGGAGCAAAGTTCCAGTCTGTATCATCGGAGAATGTTATACAACTGAGAATCCAAACAATTTGGAGCCATGAAGCTCAACACTTACATCCAGGAACACACTGTTAGACGCCAGCTAGCCGACCTAAAAAGGACGGTGACTTAATTAGCGTCAACACATCCCTTTGCCGTGTGTTGTTTGGCACACGGGGATGGGATGGGCCAAATGGATTGAATAGGACGATGAAAGCATTGACGAGACATGACAGGACTGCATTTCGTTGAAGCCAGTAGCCTCGTGCTTGACTTGATGACCGGCCGCGCTGCAAGCCATAGATTCCGTGTGCTTGGAGGGAGGGAGACCGAGACAAACAATGGACCTTCGTACGTAGCGGACTAGCAGTAGCATACTGTACTTCTACATCACTACACAACAACACCTAACTGGTACACATGTACTATATGGGACCTAACTGCTACACATGGTCGAAGAAGTTGACTCAAAGGAGACTAGCAGGGGATTATTGCCCGACACCGAGAATATTCCCGGCCGACTTGATGAAGGAAACGAAGAAGAAAAAAACGGCAGCAAAATTTGAGACCACAATAAGTTGCAGCGTCTGAATGTACGTGTCTTGATTGTCTCTAATGCCAACTGCCAACTGCACCGACACCGAGAGCATGGCAAAATGCCCTACGTGTGAATAAAAATGAGAGCTGCCGGAGAGTGAGTCCCACGTTTGTTCCACTGAAAAGAAAGAAACTTCTCACGCAGCTCTCAAAAAAACCCCGAACACTGACCCTACCCATATACGACGGCATTGCGTCCCCGTGAGGCGAGATGGTTACAGATAGACGAGGATAATTTTGTTAATTAACCCTCAAGCCTGAAATATTCGTCTCTACGGAGGATCGAACTCAGGACCTGACGGGACCGGGCCGTTGAAACTCCGTGACCATTTTTTTTTTTTGACAAGAACCCTGACCAAATTAATGTCCTTCCTTTGGTCGTACGCGTGAAAACAAGCAGCAGGCCGGGGACATTTCTGCCGGCATATATGCATGGGCAGGAGAGGCTGTACGTGGCCCTTTGCTGTGCCGCGCAACGATCGACGACGATGACCCAGCCGTAGCAGCCAGTTATTAGTGTCGTGCATGCACTGGCCTACCGCTAGCTACCGGGAGATATGATCGACGATGGAGATTGGTCACCGCTGGCCGGGTCCTTTGATGCCGACGGTCAGCCACCAGTCGCCGCCGGACAGTGCATGCCAGGCCACCCTACAGGACAGGGACGACTGCTACTCATGTGGTATTCATGTAAGTCGTCGTAACTAATTAACGCGCTATTATATTGCTCCAATCCACAAGACGTACTGTGTTGATCGATCGGTTATGACAGCTCACCAGATAACTATTTGACCCGCCCGCCTCGTCCTTCCTTCCTAGCTGCTGCTGCTAGTCAACTCAGTATACCTGCATTTATTTGTGGACTAGAAATTGAATTCCCCACCTCTCGCAATGAAACTAAGCCTGTTTGGTTTCCATAAGTCAGGTGACATATAAGTCAAAAAAATCAAAATAAGTGACTTATTTTGCCAAACAACCAGGGACTTATAATTCATGGGACTTATAAGTCACTTGCAACTATTTTCTTTTTTACCCCGATTTGTCCCACCTATTTTCTCTTCTTTTCCACCCCGACTTATAAGTCATGTACAACCAAAAGAGACATGACTTATAAGTCATGTCCAACCAAACAGACATGACTTATAAGTCACTAATTTTTAGTCACCTGACTTAATAAGTCACCTGACTTATGGGAACCAAACAGGGCCTAAGTTTTATTTATGAACTGAATTTATTTGTTGCTACGTGCATTTTAATATGATATCAAAGCCGCAGGTCCGGGCTCGAATCCTAAGAATAAGCAAAATAAAATAAAATAATTGTTGCCCACGCTATTTCTACGTCTAAATACTGACTGAGGGACCCGGTCTTTGTGTGAGCACAAGTGTTATATGTGAATTATCACAGTGTTGGAGTATACCTGAATTGTCCACATGGTCTCCCTATCAATTTAAGCTTTTGGGTTGCATGCCAAACAGACTCTTACTGACCGACGAGTTTGACACGAGGGGTCTATGCCCAAGTTTTAAATAGCGGGCTATGACAAATAGCGGCATATTTTTTCTAGGGGCTATAAAGCTATAGCGGAGCTATGCCGGATAACGGTTTATAAGAAAAACTATGAAAAAACTTCAATAACTGATGCTAAAACAAGGCAAATATAATATTTGGTGAACACAAATACGTTTACAATGTTCTACAAGTCTAAATAACATTACCAAATACCAATATGACATTACAACATGTTTCATAAAAAAAATAATGGGCCCACAATACCAAATTAGAAGCAAATGACGAAATAACGGTAAATATTATAGCGGTAAATAGCGGTAAGTAGCGGTGCTATAGTGAAAATGTGAATAGCTTAGCGGCAAGTCTTTCCAGCAGTTATAGCGGCGCTTATCGAGCTATAGCCCGCTATTTTAAACAGGGGTCTATGCTACCTCTGTGATCAGGAACTGGAATCGATGGACCACATCATTGAGAAGATGTCCTTTCTCCGCGGAGGAGTATGGTTCTTCGTCCTCCAGGCACTTCACATACAGCTGCCACCAGTGGCGCCTTCTGTACTGACCTGGTGGCGACGCGTGCACTCTGTGGCTAACCGAGAACGACACTAATAACTGGCTAGTGCATGCATATCGATCAGCAGACACACGCCACTGTCACTGTGTATATATGATAGTATATTCATGTGTGCTCGATCTAGTCCTAGTCTTCTCTGCCATCATCGTGTATACGTCCCCGGCCAGTTGCCTCGCCTCGCGTGCTCCTCTGGCCATCATGCTGCCTCCCAACTCTCTCTACGTAGCACTAGCTACTGCGCTCATCTTCTTCTCTTCGCTGCACACTCCAGCTGCTGCTGCTACTGACGGCGACACCCTCGCGCGGCAGGCCAGGTGCTCGCCGCCGGTGACAAGCTCGTCTCCCCGCAGCGGCAAGTTCGCGCTCGGCTTCTTCCAGTTCCGCCAAACCCCTGCCGGTGACAGCACCGACGACGGCACCAACAGGACCGTCTCCTCCGGTTGGTACCTTGGCCATTGGCGGATCCAAAGGGGGGTCTGGGGGGTCCACCCGCCCTGGCCCGCGTGTCATACTTTACATGATACATACGGAGTATGTACTCAAAGGGAATAGATGCATGCAATAGCGGTTCCGTGTGCAACATCCTTTGTCTAGGTCCGCCCCTGGTTCAATTCACCTCGCCTTCCATCCCGATTTGTATATAAAAGAATTTTTGGTGCACCCCCGTGCTCAAAAGCTGGATCCGCCACCGACCTTGGCTCCCGGTTCAACAAGATCGGTCTTAACCGGATCGCCAACGGGGAGAGACCCATCACTGAATCCGAGCTCAAGGTAGCCCAGCTCAGAATCTCAAAAGACGGTAACAAGCTCATCATCACCAACAACACCAGCAGATGATGATGAATCCACCACAATCTGGTCCTCTGCTGTCATCAACAGCACCACAAACGCCTAGAAGAGTCCATGCTGTCCTCATGAACACCGGCAACCTTGCCCTCCTACCAGAAACCCAATCCACTGCAGCACCCACCAGCTCCTACTTGTGGCAAAGCTTCGACTACCCCACCGACGTCGGCCTTCCGGCGCCAAGATCGGCTGGAACAAGCTCGCCGGCGGCAACTACTTGAGGCGCCAGTTCATCTCCAAGAAGAGTCTGGTCGATCCGAGCCCTCGGCTCGTCACGCCATCAACATCGACGCCAACGGGTTCATGCAGCTCACTCGCAGAACCCCCTTCGTGCGTATTGGTCATGCTCGGGAGACTAGAGGAGCTCGTGACGCTGCTGGCGGCTCTGATCAACTTGAATCCGAAGACCAAGGGACTCGGTACCGGCTACGCCGACACCACCGACGAGGTGTACTTCACCTACGTAATCACCAACGAGTCGGCCTGCGTGTGCGTCCCCATCGACATCACCGGCCAGCTCAAGCTCATGCTCTGGTCGGAAGCCAATCAGACTTGGGAGAACATCTACTCCCAGCCTTCGATTTCTGCGCCACGTCTCGCCGTGCGTGGACCTTTCACGGTCCGCAATGGCAATTCAGGTCCATCTCCATCGCCGTTCGTGGGCTGCATGGAGACATTCTCTCCGACATCGCCTCGGGATTGGGAGCTTGAGGATCCGGACGGGAGGGTGTGCAAGAACAACTCCCTTTGGACTGCAAAACTGCTAGCAATGTAAGCAAGTACATCATCAGGTTCCACAGATGTGTTCCACTCTATAGCTAATGTTCAACCGCCCAATGATCCCCAAACAGTAGAAGGCGCCACAAGACAAAGTGATTGCGCAGAAGCTTGTCTTGGCAACTCGCAATTGCACCGCTTATTCCTATAGCAATGGTAAATGCTCGTGCGGCATGGAAACACGCTTAATGTAGCCTGTGCGCACAAAGACTGCTATTAATTCTCAAGATGTTCTTTACCTTCGCCTTGCAAAAAGTGATTTTCAGAGTCTGAACAAGACCAACAAGAAAACACCAACTGTTGTTATTGCTGCAAGTGTTGTTGGTTCTGCATTAGTAGTGCTCATGCTAATGTTTATAATTTGGAGGAACAGATTCAGGTGGTTCAATGCTCACAGCATCCAAGATGGTGGTGGAATTATAGCCTTTAAATACACTGATTTGTGTCGTGCTACTAAGAATTTCAGTGAGAGGATTGGAGGAGGTGGTTTTGGTTCTGTGTTCAAGGGAGTGCTAAGTGACTCGACCGCTATCGCGGTGAAAAGACTTGATGATGCCCGTCAAGGAGAGAAGCAATTCCGGGCTGAGGTGAGCTCGATTGGAATGATCCAGCATATTAATCTTGTCAAATTGATTGGTTTTTCGCTGCGAAGGTGATAAGAGGCTACTTGTGTATGAGCATGTGGTAAATGGATCCCTTGATGCCCATCTGTTTTTGAGTAATCATGCTGTCCTGAATTGGACCAAAAGGTACAAAATAGCCATTGGAGTTGCTAGAGGGTTGTGCTACTTGCACCAGAGTTGCCGCGAATGCATCATACACTGTGATATCAAGCCAGAGAACATACTTCTCGATGCATCATTCGCTCCTAAAATTGCAGACTTTGGGATGGCAGCAGTTGTAGGGAGGGATTTTTGCAGAGTCCCGACTACATTTAGAGGAACAGCAGGGTATCTCGCCCCAGAGTGGCTTAGTGGAGTTCGATCACACCGAAAAGTCGATGTTTATAGCTTTGGTATGGTGGTTTTGGAAATCATATCTGGAAAAAGGAACACGCCGGAAGTTTTCAGTAAGAGCAGTTACTGTTGTTGTGTATTTCCGGTGCAGGCCATCGGGAAGCTTCATGAGGGAGACCTGCAGAGTTTGGTGGATTCACAGTTACAGGAAGATCTGAATTTGGAAGAGGCTGAAAGGCTGTGCAAAGTTGCATTTTGGTGCATCCAAGACAACGAATGTGATCGGCCGACAATGGTTGACGTTGTCCGGGTGCTCGAGGGTCTCCAAGAGATTGATATGCCTCCAATGCCAAGACTACTTGCAGCAATAACAGAACACTCCAATGCTGAGTTAATGTAATAATTCCTCGGTACTACTTTGTAGTAGTTTTTTTTTTTGTTTCTGTAGTAGTTGTATGGCCAAGCTGAAAGAATAAAACGGTAAGCTTTCAATTTTGAATTTGTGTTCATGGTGGACGTGTCTCCTGTCTGTTCATTCAGTCTGATTGTAGTAAAAAAATACGGCAAAGCTGGTGATATGTGTCTGTTTTATTTATGGAGAATTGTATGTATGCCAGTAGCCCACTATTGACTGCTTACCCTTACCTTAAAGTTATGCTGCTTCTTTGAGGATGTCTGCTAACTGAGCTCTGCTCTGTTATTTAGAACAGAGCTTTTGGGAAGCAGCCCCTCTCTCTAGATATATATATTTCAGAGTTGTCAAAATAAATGACTCCTGGTTGAGTTTTCTTCAGTAATTTTTGTGGGTTTTCTCCTTTTGTTGAAAAAACTGAGGGACCAAAGTCTACTGAAAATATATTTAAAAAAGAGAAGGCAAAAGGTGCAACAAACAAGGTTTAAGAGACAAAGAAAGAAAGATAAAAGAAACATAAAGCTCTCAAGACGTTCAGCTTGGCTTTTCAAAAAAAAAAAGCTCTCAAGACGTTGCAAAGGCCAAGAAGGGCCCAATGCAACGTCTTGAGCACAAGGACCGAGAGTGCGTGGCATGAATGGAATCAGCTCCATCTCCATCCCAGCTGCGTGTATGGGGCGAGCCGGTGGCGGTGGAGGAATCAGCTCCATCTGCATCATGACGCGAAGCCTTGTGACTGAGCTTGAGCATGGCTGGCAGCTAGCACTGCATGTCTGGAGCTTGGTCAAAGTATGCTGACGGAGACTAGAATATACAGGGGCGGCTAAGCCCCCTGTACTTTTTCTAAGGTCAGCCACCTTAAGATCTGAAACTTAAGTGGTTCTATAGGATTCAATGACGTTGACATTCATTAGTATAATTGTTTCCTCAAAAAGTTATCATTATAATATTGACTTTGAGAAATACTGGAACCCAGCTCTACAAATATGTAGAGCATTCCTTTTATTTGAAATGCCATATTTCTACAGAAATTGCTAACCAGAGTATCATCTTGATGCCAATTTGGGGTTAATTATATATTGAAGGAGTACATACCTCTCCTGGCCTTGTGGTTGTACAACTGGCAGCCAGGTCAGGTGGCTGGCGCTGATCTCTGAAAAAAGAAACAAAATGAAAAAAGAAAGAAAGGTTTAGTGCTGAACATGCAGGCAGTTGAACCTGCAGCTTCGTTGCTGATTCTTCCACGCACTACCCGAACATACACAGTCAAAGCTGTATTTTGTTGCATCTTGCATGCATCCACTGTCTATAAATCCTCTTCTTGCTACGACGAGTAGCAGTCCATTCCATCCATCCATATTTTCTACATAGAGGCATATAGCCATGCCACACCTCTACCTGTTACTCGGAGGGCTTCTCCTGTGCTCTTCCTTGCACGCCACATGCTGCTTGGCAGCAACTGCAAAGAGTGATACTCTTGCGGTCGGCGAGGCCCTTGTCATGGGCGAGAAGCTTGTATCAAGCAACGGCAAGTTTGCGCTTGGCTTCTTCCAGTTCCAGCACCAAGTCCCCGCAGCAGGCAACATCAGTAAGTCCCCTAGCACCGTCACCACCAGAACCTCCACCCCTGGCTGGTACCTCGGCATATGGTTCAACAAGATCCCAGTCCTCACCACTGTTTGGGTTGCTAATAGGGAGAGATCCATCACCGACACCGAGCTCAAGCTAGCACAACTCAAAATCTTAGGAGATGGCAACCTCGCCATCATCCTAAACAACACCAGTGCTGCGTTGTTCATAGTCTGGTCCACTGCTGCCGACATTGTTGTCAATAGCACAAGCAACACCAGTGCCATTCTTATGAGCAATGGAAACCTTGCCCTCATACCAAAACCAAACGCAACAGCATCTAACCCAGCAGTAGCACCGTTGTGGCAGAGCTTCGACTACCCAACGGATGTCGGGCTTCCTGGTGCCAAGGTAGGACGGAACAAGGTCACAGGGTTTAGCCGGCAGTTCATCTCAAAGAAGAGCCTGATCGATCCCGGTCTCGGCTCATACTCCGTCGAAATAGATGCCGACGGGGTGCTGCTACTCAGAAGCCGCAAGCCCCCCTTTGTAGTGTACTGGACTTGGCCATCAGGAAAACTAGGGGAGCTTGTATCGGCGCTGAACGCATTGCTAGAAATGGATCCGAGGACTAGAGGTTTGCTTAAGCCCACATTTGTCGATAACGACGAAGAGGTGTCCTTCACATACACCTTGCTGGATGAATCATCTTCCATATTTGTTCCAATAAGCATCACCGGTCAACTAGAGCTGAATGTTTGGTCGCAAGCTACGGAGTCTTGGCGCATCAGATATGCACTGACCTTCGATTTCTCGCACACCATATGCTGTGTGTGGACCTTTCACGGTCTGCAATGGCAATGCTAGTCCATTCTGTGGTTGTATGAAGGGCTTCTCTCAGAGGTCGCCTCATGATTGGGAGCTTGATGATCGAACAGGAGGGTGTGCAAGAAATACGCCGTTAGACTGCATTGGTAGCAACACAAGCACGGCTAGGTCCACTGATGTGTTCCACCCTATAGCTCATGTCACATTGCCCTATGATCCCCGGAGATTACAAGATGCTACAACGCAAAGCAATTGCGCAGAAGCTTGCCTCAGAGATTGCTCCTGCACTGCTTATGCCTATAACAATAGCATATGCTCTATGTGGCATGGAGATTTGCTTAATGTAAATCAAGACGATGGTAATGGTATAAATTCTCAGGATGTTCTTTACATTCGCCTTGCTGCAAGAGATTATCAAAGTATGATGAGAAACAATAGAAGAATACCAAGACTTGTTATTGTTGCAAGTTCTATTGGTTTTGGGTTACTAATGCTCATGTTGCTGTTGATGATTTGGAGGAACAGATCCAAGTGGTGTAATGCTTCGTTACACAATATCCATGGTAGTGGTGGGGAATCATAGCCTTTAGATACAATGATTTGTGTCGTGCTACTAAAAAATTTCTCCGAGAGGCTAGGAGGAGGTGGTTTTGGTTCTGTATTCAAGGGAGCGTTAAATGACTCAACTATCATAGCAGTCAAAAGGCTTGATGGTGCTCGTCAGGGAGAGAAGCAATTCGAGCTGAGGTGAGCTCAATCGGATTGATCCAACATATCAACCTAGTGAAATTGATTGGTTTTCTAGCGTGGTGGTGACAAGAGACTACTTGTCTATGAACACATGCCAAATGGATCTCTTGATGGCCATCTATTTAAAAGCAATTCTCCGGTCCTTAATTGGAATACCAGGTATCAAATAGCCATAGGAGTTGCCAGAGGATTGCTCTACTTGCATAAGAGTTGTCATGAATGCATCATACATTGTGATATCAAGCCGAAAAACATACTTTCGATGCATCATTTGTTCCTAAAATTGCAGACTTTGGGATGGCAGCATTTATAGGAAGGACTATAGCCGAAGTTCTAACTACATCGGAGAGGCTTTGCAGGTATCTCGCCCCGAGTGGCTTAGCGGAGTTGCTATTACACCCAAAGTTGATGTCTACGAGTTTCGGTATGGTACCGATGGAAATCATATCGGGAGCGAGGAACTCACCACAAGTACACACCGGTAATAGTTGCCATGTTTCTTATTTCCCTATGCAAGCCATCAACAAGCTTCATGAGGGAGACCGCAGAGTTTGGTGGATCCGAATTACAAGGTGACTTCAACTTACAAGAGGTCGAAAGGGTTTGCAAAGTTGCATGTTGGTGCATCCAAGATAATGACCTCGATCGGCCAACAATGGATGAAGTAGTCCGAGTTCTTGCTGGCCTCCAGGAGTTTGATGTACCCCCAATGCCAAGATTGCTTGCCGCTATAACGCACTATGCGGATGCATCTTCAATGTAATAATAATAATAATCCACAAATACTTTTTGTAGCCGATGAACTTGTTGTAATGTCACTTTGGAGTGTATATTCAGCTTAGGACCTCAAGCATTTTACACATCCTTATGCGATCAGTGAAGAATACTTATCCAGCTTGGCTTATCAAATCTTATGTACATTCAAGCTTCCTAGCAATGAATGCATCGTGTGAAAACAGCAATAATAGTACTAGGAGGAAAAGAGTAATCGAGTATGAGGCATATTGAGCAAGGGCTAGTAATATTCAGAGCTCCACAAGTTTGACATATAAAATCAAACAACCAAACCCATAAAATACTTGAGGTCCAAGTGGATGGCATGGAATGCGGCATACCTTGTTAGTTGGGTTGGAACTTTTTTCAAACACCTTGCGAGGCAAAGACGCACTACAAAGCCACTTCCAAGGGCTCGATGCAATCCGCCCGAGACGCACCGGAAGCAAAGACACACCGGGCCACAACCCAATGGGGCGTCTCTCGCTGCTCGTGCCTCGGGGCTTAGCCTCAAAGGCGATAGACGGCGGCGGGGTCTCGCCCTTCCTGGTAAAAGATCGCCGGGGCAAGGAAACGGTATATAGCAATTCAAAGGGACAACTTGTATTTGGCGTTTGGACGGGGTTTGCTCCCTCTTGGAGGCCCGGCCCGGCCCTGTTTGTTTTGGGCCATGAATACATACCCCAGCCCATCTCCATCTCCCTCGACTGACCTGCGCTAGCGCAACACACGGCACCCGGCGTCCTGGTCCTACCCGTCGGCCGTCGGTGGGGCCACCGCGTCTCCTTCCCCCCGAAAGGGAAGGGGAGAGAGACAAGGCGTGGAGCGCCACGGAGCCATGGCGGCGGCGGCCTTCATCCACTGCCACCCCTCCGTCGGCGGCAACGGTAAGTCCTCCTCCACTCTCACTTCATCTACTGAATTGCTCCTCCGTCCACTCTCATTTCCGATGCGTTTCAGTTGCTCACATTCTCGATCGCGCCTTGTGTCTAAACGTCAGTATGTGCGGCCGAAGCCGCTCGGCGCTCTCCTCAAGGCCGCAAGGAGGGGGACCTCCCGAAGCGTCAAAGGTACCCCCACTAGCAAGTCCAGTTCAATTTGGTGGGTGTTGGCTTGTCGGATGTTTGAGCTGTGTTCGTGGCTTCATATGCTCGCGTGTAAACTTGTTTACATCGCCTCGTCTTAGGGTTAGATATGTAATTAAATCGACACACGTATCGCACTATTTCGATCACGTCGTGTCTTTGGAGATTGTTTTAAATGGAATTAATGTGCTGTGTGTGTCCGCTTTCCGATCTAATCTTATCATGACGTAACAGTGGGCTTTAGCTTAGTGGTTCAGTAGATGACAAATTTTACGTGTTGCCTAATGAATGCAACAACATTACCCTTAGTTCGTTGATCTTAATAACTCGAATCCTTGACCATTATGGGATGCGCCATTTCCTCAATTATGCTCGGTTCCATCCTCTTCAATTTGCACCTTCTCATGTACTCTAGTCTAAACAGAAGCCTTTGCAATATGCGTCTTGCGAGAATGCCCCCGTGTTTCTTTGCAACTTGCTCGTTATCTTCACATTATTGATTTGTATTTTCTTCATTTGCTTTGGGCAAGCGGGCACCATAAAGACTCTTGGCATTGGAATTAGCAACCGCAAGTAGTCCTTTTATTTTTACCACATAGGTCTTTGAAATACGTGTGGCTTGCCAAATATACCACACATGTGTTTGCTATATGTGTGTCTTGCGAGAATGTTGCGTGCTTTTTGCATCTTGCTTAGTTACCTTCGCATTAGTGAGTTTTTGGCTCGACATTATATGTTGCTTATTAGCTTCCTTACTCGTTATTTCTTCTTGTATATGCTTCGGGCAAAGGTATCATAAAGACCCTTGGGATAGGGATTGCCAACCGAGCAGCAGTCTTTTCTATTACTAGAGAGCATGGTTTTGGGGTCTTTGCATTGCGCGGCATGCAGGACATCGGGACGTTTGCAAGTACCTGGTCGAGGAACTTGGGGTGATCCTAATATCTTTGGAGATGGAGGTCCTTCCCTAACTCTTCAACCCTTTCGAGACCGGTCATTTGTATATGTATTGCTTTTTGTTACTTGGTTGTATGAGATATGCAAACCGTGGTTTTGTGCCTTTAATTGCAGGTGTGACACCAGTTATGCTTTCGCTTACTCTGGCGATGTTTCAACCGTGAAGTATTTACTTGGTCATGGTGGTGAGCTAATGAAATCGGATGACAAAGGATGGACTGCTCTACACCATCTTTGCCTCCACGTGTTTCTCTCCACTACGTATGCACATGCCGGTTCTGTTTTGTATTATTAAGTATGCTGATGTGGAGGGAACAATTCAACCGCAATAGAATTGTCTGGAGTTCTTTTAACTTGAAATCTGATAGTTTCATCTTTCATGTGGCTAGCTAATCGCTAATTGTTTGCTTTTGTTATGTTACTACCGGCAAAAGTTGGTTGAATCCTTGTACCATGATACTATGGACGCCGCATAGTGCTGCAATTATGTCATTATTACTCGCAGCCCACTGTCATGTTTATTATTACTTTCTACTCTGTTTATTCTGTTCTCATGACTTATGGGATTGTTTTTCACAATGTAGGATCCTGTAATGTAATTGAGTTCCCGCTTTCGAAAGGGATACACATCGACATAGATTTTGGCCATGGGACACCACTACATCTTCTTCTGCTGCAGCCGGGCAGGATAAGACTGTAAAGATTCTGTTGGATCACCATGCAAATGTATGTGGTCCTCTTCTTCTTATAACTAATATATCTAAAAACATATTTTTAAACACTTAAACATGGATGTTTGGTAGTTGTCCGGCCAACAAGGCAATATGGTGAAATGATCAACTATGAACAAGTACATATATTTCAAACCCTTCACTCATGGTGTATGTTGTATCCAATGAAAGTTAATCTCTTCATCGTTGCATAGCTATCATCATATGAATGTTACATGCATTAGAAGCACAGAGGTGCAACTGATTTGTCTCTCTAGTTCTCGCTTAGCTGTCATGACCATAGATTTTGGGTTTCCTTGTTACTCAAGAGACGAATGAGGAATGCTCCTAATCTTCTTTCAGCCCAACAACATATTCAGTGACATTGGCACTCCACTGATGCGAGCTCTTGTAAACCGTAGAATGAAGTGCATGAAGCTTCTAATCAAGGCTAGTATCTTTCTTGAGTTGTTTATTCAACTACTGTTGTGTCAATCTTTTGCTTACTCAAATCAGCTGTGCCAATTTTTTATTTTTCTCGATGTACGGTGTTTTTACAGGCTGGTGCTGATGTTAATGGAAAAGGTACAGTTACATCTCCTCTAGCGGTCGCTATAGGACGAGGTTATACCAACTTCATTCAGTTACTGTTGAAGGCTGGAGCCGACCCTAACTTTCCAGATGATGTCAGTTTTATATGTTTTATATTTCTATAAATGTTGTCCTGATTATGCTACCTTAGTTTATATCATTGGATTTACCAAAGCATGCTTTCCACCTGGCATCATCATATGCTATCCTTAGTTTATATCATCGGATTTACCAAAGCATGCTTTCCACCTGGCATCATCATATACCAAATGATGTGGTTACTTCTTGTATAATTGGTCTAGAATGGAGACATGCAACATAGGAGAGAACTAGAAATTCTTGTTACTCATTTGGTCTTTACTCTTGTTCTATTACATCTATCTGAGCCCTTTCTGACGGAGTACTTTTTTTTTGTTCATATTGATCTTTGCACTAGTTGTTAATAGTGTATTTTTAACAGCACCAGACATTGTAGTAGATGCCATGCTATGCCAGGCATGTATGTTTGCATGTTGAGACTTGAGAGTATATATATTTGTTGGGTTAAAATCTTTCTTGAAACTTCTTGTTCCAAAATTCTACGTATCCTGGTTCTTTGTTTGTTTCCACGCACCTTTTGGGTTACTTGTTGAATTTAGTCAATTTTTTTTTTTTTTTTTTTTTTTTTTTTTTTTTTGCAAAATGATAATCCTCCCCTCATGTTGCAGTTGGGTAGGTTGCCAATAGAGCTTGCTGCGATAAGTGATTGTAGAGAAGAAGTTGAAATGTTGTTTCCCTTGACTTCACCAATTCCTAATATACCAAACTGGAGTATTGATGGAGTAATCTCATATGCAAAATTGAAATATGCGATGCCATTGGTATGTTACTTATACTTTTACTTAGAATTGTCTTGTCATACAATAATCTATGATACTCTTTTATTCCTGGTTTTGAGGCTACTTTTTGGATCTTTAATCATGAATCGTTCCCATCTCTTAATGTTTAAGTATGGCCCCTTATAAGGCCTTCCCTTTCAAGTTTATGTATAAATAGAACCTCTTTTATTATAAATAAAACCACTCAATATATTCTACGTTCTGCCCATATGTCACTTTATTTGGACAAGAAGTTGAACACTCATCTGCATTACCAAAAGTTTTCCCCATTCAGATTCAGAATATTACATACTTATTGTGTCTCTGTGCATGGTGAAGATATAGGAGGTTAAGAGCTTTAAGTGTATATGCATGAGCAAGCGATCTAGCTCCCAATCTATGCAGATTTTCGAGATCAAGATGTTTAAGTTTCTTTGATTTTGGAAATCATCATAGACAAATGTGATTCTAGGATTCAAATTTTCAATCAGGGTAGCATTTAACTTTCGTTGTTTGATTGTTTAGGATGGACCACTGATTGAAGGAAGAAAAGCTTCGTTCAAGTCACAAGCAAATATGGCATTCAAGAGAAAGGAGTATGAGTCCGCATCGAAAATTTATAGTTTGGTAAGTCTTTGCGCACTATCTGGAAGGGTTACAGATTGTTTTATTTTTGTTAAAAGGGATTGACTGCAAAATGTTATTGGTGCTCACAGTGTTTGATAACTCAGTAGTGAAAGTAGATGTTGAAGGCAACCCCCCCAACCCCACCGCACACACAAGAGGGTACTTGCATGTTTTTCAATATGATAAGTTCAGAATGTTTAGGACAACCTAAGGGATTGATAACCTCTTGAATGCACCAAAAAATACCTAGACAGATTGCATATGAAACTGAAACAGTCATACTACAAATTGCATTATGGCCATGAAAGAATGCACAGAGTAGGCTGACGATGATGGATAGCACTGGAAGGATGACTGCATCCACAGGAAACAATCCTAAGCACCTGATGACAAGGTCACATGCTGACTTACTCTGAGTACTTGAGCCGTGTGCTGATGCTCGAGTACAATGCAGTTATTATGTGTTTCAATGTAGTTATGAGTAGTTTTGATAGAGGTGCTAAAATTGGCACCACTTGAGGCCTTACATAATGAAGAATGCCTTGAAGTACACATTCTAAACTCTTTGAAATAGAATGAATCTGGTTCTAACATGTAGTGCATTCAGATTTGGGATTTGTCAAGCTACTACATTTCTTTTAAAATACAGCCAAAAGAGCAAAAAAATAAAAAGGGTTGCAGGTTACCGTAGCTCTCTCTCGATCTCGTCACTCCCAGGATCTAATTTTTGAGCATCTAGGAGAGCGTCATGAGCTTGCTTGTACACCTGGACATTGCACATCCATACAAGCACAAGAGACAAAAGAATTGTTCAGCTAATGGCAAGGTAAATATGCAGAATTGGGAGCAGATGTGCATCTCACTTTGAGTAGCATGTGAGCTGCAGCCTGACGATAGCAAGCTTTTACCCAGTCTGGTCGCATCATCCTGCACCGATAAGCATCTGAGAGAGCACCTTCACCATCACCCATTAGCAGCTTGCAGAGGCTCCTGTTTGAATATAGCGTTGCATCTGGTGCATCATCTAGAATCTGTGGTAAAAGATGACAGGTTATAGGACAAGGTCATACCAAGCTTAAACTGATAAAATGGAAGGTATATTTTAACAGTTCCATGAACTAGATTTTAACAGTTGCATCTAGAGTATAGACTTTGAACATGAAAATAGATAAGTAGCCTGTCTACAGACTTCTTTGACCAACTATTCATTCTGTGGCGTAGTATGTTGCAGCCCTTTGAAAAGATGAACAAAGTTTGAAGTAATGTCATCAGTACCTAATCCAAGCATCTAGGAGAGGGCAATCTGTTATTCCCAATTGGACACCTAAAATCTGAAGGCAATTGCTACGGTACTCTAAATGATTGTGGACCGGCCCATTTATTCGATCAGACGGTCACAATCATCTATTACCTTCTAGGAGGTAATAGTATTAATTTAATTTTATAAATAGGGCAAAAAGGACAGTTTTAAATATAGAAAATCTTTGTTTAGATTTTATTGCTGCATGCATAGTCTGTACTCCTTACGGCGACAAAAAAAAAAAAACGTCAAATCCCTCATTACGGGGCTAAAGAAGCGAGCATATATGCCTCCTTCCGTTCATGTAGATACATGCATGCATACTTCCTTCCTTTCATGTAGATACATGCATGCATACTTCTTTTCCTAATTTTTCATATGTGTTCAAGTTCTAATTTTAAATAACTTTTTTAAAAAAATATTTTGACTATTGTCCGTTCTTGCATCTATTTCTTCCCGAATCCCCAAGTTTTTGAACATTTTTAAGCGGCGATTGCTTTGATTTTTCATATATCCGAATGCAAATTGAAGCATTTATTTTCTAATTAATATATCACAATATTATATCCGCACATAAAGTTGCTTTGATTTTTCATATATCCGAATGCAAAATCAAAGTATTTATTTCTAATTAATATACCACAATATTATATCCGCACATAAAGTTTTATATATGTTGGACATATTTTTTGTGTATACTATGAAAAACGTTGAACATGTCTGCATGATTTGTTGCAACTGCATGCGGGATTCCCTCCCATGAATAAGGGGATGCGGTAGTTTTGTTTTTTGTTTTCTTTGATTTATTAAATTATTAGTAATCCATTAAGTTGTAAAAAAATCAATGGTCCAGATTGATTTGAGATATTACCTCCTAATAGGTAAAAAGGAGTACCTGAGCATTTCCCATCGCTCATCATGTTAATCACAAGCAGTTGCACAGATAAGCAAACCCAAGCTGGCAACAGTTTGTTTACTCAATATTTTTATTCAACGGTTGATGAGTAGTTGACACTGTTTTCATTCATTTGGTTTGTGCAGGAAGGCTAGGGAGTTGATGAAGACCAGAAGCGAAGCATAACCATCCGAGTATCTTACTTCAGCATGTGCTTAGTTAGGAACCGTCTGTTTAGCAAGTGGCATTGTGCTAAATGTCTGATGAACTAACTGAAAGAGGGCAAAGGAGAATTTACAGTGGTAAGTCAACCGACGAGGAAGTCTGGAAAGTTTAATGAATTGTCCAAGTAGTAGGGAACTCGAACATGCTACCTGAGAAAAGAGATGTTTGACTTGAGAAGATGCAATGCAAGGCATACCATCTGCGTTTCCCAGCAATGTATATGCCGAATAATATGCTGATGACACTTACCGGAACCAGGGACAATAGTCCAGCATTTGATTCTACAGCTGAACATAAAGACAACTTGACATTCAAGATTGGAAACGTCATTAGGAGGCTCCATTTAGTTGTTTTGGGTGTGAAACCTAGCAGCTTGTACACACCACAGTTTCAAACTGTGGGAACAATACAACTGTGCATGTGTTGGTGGAAATACCGTTCGCCTTCTGTATCAGCATAGTTCTACATGCCTATGTTGCTATGTGAGTGAATCACGCCTATTTAAGTCATCAGGTTCTTAGCACTTAGCAGCCATGTGGAAATGAAATGGTTTATTTTATAACATGGGAACGTAAATTCTCTCGTTCGCCGAACGTGGAACGTGGCTATGTTCCCGTGACAAGGCAGGCTGGTTCTAAGTGACATGATCGGCTATACTGCTGAGAAGCAAAACTCCATTTAGGAATTACATGCATTCCTATGATGACATTTTTGCAGTTTTTTAAGTACTTGGCAAGGGGTAGTGTTGGGACCTTTTTTTGAAAAACACCTATTGCTTCCAAAAGGCCTATTATTCGTTCCTGCAATGCCAGAAAATTATATTCCCATATAAAGATCTACATATGAATTAGTTCACATCTGCCAAAATAAACATCCATATGCAATGCACCAATACTCCCTTGTTTACGGAGATGTACAGTAATAACGACAGTGATTAGCTCGATCGGCCACAGCTAATCGTGCCAGTGATGATGACCAAATCTGCATCCGCCATTCACTGCATGTAGAGGCGATCGATGCCCTATATATAAAAAATACCGATGCAAGATTAGCTACGATGCTCACAGCACAAGCAGGGATCGAGTAGTGCAGTGGTAGTACGTGCTCCTAACGTACTAGACAACTGCCAACCAATTACTATGGCGGCGACCAAGAACGTCGCGTCGCCGCCGGCCGCAACGGCGGTGGTGCTGGTGCTCCTTCCACTGGCGGTGATGCTGAGGCTGCCCACGACGCTGGCGGCGCGCCATTTGCTGGTGACGACGAGCCACCAGAGCTTGATTAACTCGACTCCGCGGCCCTTCGGCCCCCACCCCCCTCCGCCGCCGCCGCCACATACCGCCGTGGACAACGTCGAGTTCTCAGTGTTGAGGAAGGTTCCTAGGGGACCTGGCCACAGGCCCAAACACCCGTCTCCGCCGCCGCCGCCGCCGCCGCGATCGGCGGCCACAACTACTGCGAAGCTCTCGCCGTGCGGTCCGCGAAGCGGGAAGTACGCCATTTGCCGGTGACGACGAGCCACATAGCCCCTGATTCCGCCGTTTGGCGGCACGGCCTTAGTCACTTGGAGCGGAGCGACCTAGCGTTCCACGTTCGGGAACGCCGTTCGGGGGCGGGAACGCGGGGAACATTTTCGTTCCCACGGTGTAAAACTGCATCTAAAACCTCGTTCCGTTCCTCGATCCATCGTTCGGTTCCGTCGTTCCGGGAACGGTGACTAAGCGGCACGGCCGCCCAGTGATCAGCCATCCTCCGCCCCGCCACCCACCGGCGGCGTCGCGGGGCGGCGACAACAAAGACCCGATCTACAGGCAATAACCATGGACTTGGTATATTAATGTGAGGTGTTTCTAATGCATGCATCGTCGTAGGGCGTACCATTGTTTTTCTGGGTACTTAATTTGATGGCTGGGAACAGCCTGAGCATCTAATAAATAATTGGTAAATCAGTGTTATATATCAGAACTTCTGAACTTTTTTCAAATCACCCCATTTACTTTTTTACTTTCTAAACCTGTTGATCATTTCAGAATGAACTGCCTATGGGGAAAAGGAGAAGCAGACCTAAGAGGTAGGTGCCTGGTTGCTTGGGAAGAAGCCTGTAAATCCAAAGAACAAGGGGAGTGCAGGCATCATTGACATCCAACAACAGAATGATGCATTACTGATGAAGCACCTGGATAAATTCTATAACAATGCAGACATTCCTTGGGTCAAGCTTACTTGGAATCAATTATACTCAAATGGTGAAAATCCTCCTCATGACAGATCACCTTCAGGCTCATTCTGGTGGAAGGATGTACTGAAACTCTTCAGTAAATATAAAGAGTTGGCTACTTGCTCTCCAATGAAAGGAAATTCTGTATCCCTCTGGTCAGACATCTGGATAGATCAGGCATTGAAGGATAGGTTTCCACAGCTTTTCTCATACACCAGGAAGCCCAAATGTTGCATCAGGTTTTACTTGAATCAAACCTTCCAAAGGATTTTTAGCCCAACTCTTTCACAAATAGCTAATCTGCAGCTGCAAGAACTGAACTCCATCCTACAGAACCTTCAACTTGATGGGAATCAGAATGATTCATGGATCTATAAATGGGGGAATTCTGCTTATAGCAGCAAGAAAGCTTATAGATTCTTGACTGATCAGTCACCGGCTTCCCCATCTATAAATGGATTTGGGCTGGTAGCAACCTTGGAAACCAAAAATTCTTCTTCTTGGTTATTAGTAAGAGACAGGCTGAATACCAGAAATATGCTAAAAGGAAAAATATGACTCTTGCAAGCTATGATTGTGTTCTTTGCAACTTAGGAGTGGAAGAAACTTATCTCCACCTCTTCTTCCACTGTCCTTTTTAGTAAAGAATCTTTGGGAACATGTGGATATCTCATGGGACCATGACCTGAACCCAATACAAATGTTCCTCAAAGCCAAAGAAGATTTCAACAATGTTATATTCAGAGAAATTGTTATCTCGTGCCTGCTGGTCGATTTGGAAAATTAGGAATGCTATCATCTTTCAAAATGGGCAGCGAGAAGTGGATGAATGGAAAAGAATCTTCAAGCAGGAATTTGGCCTGGTTTGCATCAAGGCCAAACCTTCTAGAATTTCTAGACTTACTACTTGGAGAGATAGTCATGTGTAATTTTATTCTTCCTTTTTTTTTGCTTTGGGCCTGGTTGCCTTGTAATCTTCTCTGTACCCATTCTTTCATTTAATTAAAAAAAAAAAGGTCGGGGCTCCCGACCGGTTCGATCAAAAAAAAAACTTTTTACTTTCTAGATTTGCATTGCAAATAATCCTCATTCTCGTTATTCTTCCTCATGTTCTTCCACAGAAAGTTGTTTTTTTTTTCAAACAAGGGGCTTCCCCATTTCCATTACATGTAACGGAAATATAGCAATGTTCAAGACAGTTCAGATAGCAAACAATGACAGTTCAGAAATAAAGGTAGCCATGGGGGACAAGTTAACCCCAAGAAACTGTAGATAACCAACAGGCAAAACAATTGCTGATCTACTCTTCTTCCTCTCCAGCGCCATTGACATCTTCACCTCTCAACCTCCTTGAGCTCCCAGCAGTAGCATCGTCTTCACCTGTTGACCTTCTTGCGCCACAAAAAGTTGTTGGAGAGAGTTTTTGAATCTTACAAAAAAAATAAGATTACATTTGGGTTTTGTAAACTCTTAGAGATCCTATAAGAGAGTATTCGAGCTCGCAAAATCAAATTTCTAGCCCAAAGAGTAGAAACCGGCTGGCCTTATTATTAAAAAAAAATCTTTTAGCCGAGGCAAATCCATGCTCGATGAAAAAAAATATAAAAAATTTAGTATTCTTGTTAGCACACTCATGACTCATGAGTAAAGTTGGCCATTTGGCACGGACACGATGGGCTGGCCCAAGCACGACACGTGAAAGCACGGCCCAGGCACGACACGGCCCGACCTCAGTGCCCGTGCCTGGCACAGCCCGACCTTAGTGCCGTGCCTGGGCCGCGAGTTCGGCCCGTAGTGCTGGCCCAGGCACGACACGGTTTTTGAGTTGGCACGATGTGGCCCGATATTTTTCAGACGTTGGATGGTCTAAGCTGAATCAGAGCCGTTGGATGCTCCCATCCTTATATAAAACAGAAACCCTAAATCCTCTTTCAGTCCCAGGCATGGCAGCGGTGGTTGTGCCACATCCCCGACCTCCCACGCGGTGATGACGACGTTCGCGGGCACGGTGTGGCACGGTGGGCCGGCGTGCCCATCGACACGGCACGGCCGAGTCCCCATAGGGCCGTGCCTGGGCCGAGGGTTGGGCATGGTGGCACTATTAGGCACGGCGCGATAGTGCCACCGGACCTAGTAGGGCGGGCTTGATAGTGCCGGCCAGTGCGGGCCGGCGGCCCGTTTGGCCATCTATACTCGTGAGCTACCTGTGTAAAGGTTCGAGACCTAAACCATAGCTTTTTTTTTTTTTGCTTCAAGGTCGCTGTTGTTTAGATTGATTCATAAGGTCACTATTTTTAGGGCAGTAGCAATACTGAGAGTGCACCGTGCACGCTATATATAGAAAGCCCCCGTCCGAGGATGCAGTGTGCGACAGATCCAAGAACCACCATTCGATCCATAGAAGCTCAGCCATCCACTGGTAGTTCCTCTACTAGCTCCGACAATGGCGGTGCAAAAGGCCTCCACGACGACACCGGAGATCGCCGCGCTCCTCCTCCTGCTGCGGCGCTGATGCTGTCCTCGGCGACATCGGCGGCGCCCATTGGGTGGAAGCATCGCCGCCAAGCTACCCCAACCTTTCTCCGACCCTCCTCCGAGGCCTTGGGGTCCCATGGTCAGCTATCCTCCGCCAGAGAACATGGGGCAAAGCGCCGCCGTCTCTCCTACTCCTCCGGCGTCCGGCGGCCTCCGTGGCGTTGCCGCCGTACATTATTCAGGTGCCCTCCGGCCGCCCCTGGTGGATTTCCCTACCACCACCATGCGCCACCGCCGAAGACATACTGGCCGTCGGCGCCTAGTAATTATTGATTAATTAAATACGAATGTTAGGACGAGGTAGCTACCGGATTGAATTTGTTGATGAGGCAGAATATTTTTAGAAGTTTTATTAATGGTGTTAATTTCTTCATCTATCTTCTCCCAGTATAAGACATTTTAATAATAATATATCCTATGTTCTTCAATAACTGTAGTTTGTTCAGTTTTGTATTATATGGATTGGATCATTTGGAATTCATTTGGTTAGGTTCTTGGACGTTCTGACGCATGTGGTGACTCGGCTCATTCCTTCGGAGGTGCTTGTAGGGTAGGATTTATTGTGAGCCTACGTTGTATTGTGTAATCCTAAAAAAGCTCTAGTCTATGAAACTTTAGTATTATGGTTCTGAAGAAGTTTTGGGAAGTGTTCTAAGATTGACATGACTATATTTATTTTTAATTTAGATTGAGATGTTAAGACATGGGCTTTAATGAAATTGTATTTGTATTGTGGAGTATGAATAGCAGTTAGAGGACTTTGAAATTGTTTTAGCTGATTATATGCTAAGGTTTGCTGTCACCAACTTTAGGAATGCCTGGGAAAATATATGGACCCATAAAGTGAGCGTGTATATGAGTATGGACTTGGGGTTAGAGAGAGTTCGGCTGATTGATTTCCTGTTGGGCTGCAGCCGTGTGTGGTGAGCTTGCAATCTTTTATAATTCCCCTTGCAATCTTTATGATTAAACATTGAGTCCAATTCCTTTGAAAATATGGCATTGAAAATGAAAAGGCTTGTATACTTCGGAAGTAGTTTTTGGGTGAACATACTAATAGCATGGATTTATAATGCCCCTATCGTTTTCATGTACAGCGACTCTCATTGAGAGAATATGAGTGGCGGAAAGGGACCTATAATTACAATTGGCTCATATAACATATTGATATATGAGTTATACAAAAGTAGTAGTAAATGAAGAGTCGATGTTATGTCTCAAAGGTAGAGAGAAGTAATCATAAGTAGTTAAGAAACGAAAAAACTGGTAAAACAATATGCACTAAATAAATTCCAAAATCAGTCTTCTATTTGAATGTACTCTTAAAAATTAAGCAAGCTATAAATGCAAGTTAAGCATGTTAGTAGTGCAACAGAAGTCTTCCATTTTGAGGTAATTTTGATACATGTAAGAAACTATAAATGCAAGCCAAACATATGTGAGGGACAATAGAAGCATTCCACTAATTCAACCTGGGCTCGACTATATATACAGGGCCCAACTTCCATCCAACACAATACCTTCCCTAGATCAACAAAAAGAGAAGGAAAATTTCACAAGCTAGCCATGGCTGGCAGCAAGAATAGTATCATCGGGCCACTGCGTCACCAATTGTGGTCATGGTGGCACTGATAGTACTAGCCACACTTTTGATGATACAGGCTGATGCACAACCATACCAGGACTCGGCAATGCCACCTAACACGGACAACGGTTGGGGATTTTCTACCACGGGAGAGAGTACCACCCTCCAGGCCTAACCATCTGCCACCATTGGTGGCAACGCCACCACGGTGGAAGAAACTACCACCACCATGGAGGAGAATACCACCCTCTCGATCGAGCAAGGAAATGATCGACCATGGTAAGCATCCGCTCAATGTGAATGAGAAACTTGTTGGTAATAGTGGGATGAGTACTCAAGGATGATGGATGTAACTTATAACCAAGAACATAAATAATAAGGCCACTCTGTTGTTTAATTTTTCTTGAGTTCATGCATATTGTCTCGGAAAGATTCTCTTCGCAACCCGAATGTCACAATTGCTTCAAAGATGAAGTGGCTTATAATACCCTGTGGACACCACCATCTTTATCTTAGGTGTTAAGAAATGATTCAGACAACTAAAATATGGCAACTTTTTTTCTTCATTTCAGTATTTTATTTTATATATTTTATACTATATGGATGTAAAGGATCACTACTTTTTTTTTAAAAAAAAAAACGGCAACAGCAAACGGGATCCATCTACTGAGTGCACGTTGTATATAGAAAGCCCCTGGCTCTACACACAGAGCGTTGCAACAGATCCAAGAACCGGTTCGAGAGAAGCTCAGTTGCCCACAGGCATCTCCTTTGCTAACTAGCGCCAACAACGGCCGCCAAAAGGCCTCCACACGGCACCGGCAATCGATGAACCCCCTACTGTTGGCGCTGATGCAGTGCTCGACGGAGTCGGCAGCGCTGGTTGGGTGGGAGCATCGTCGTCCTCCAACTCCAACACTTCCCCGACCCTCCTTCGCCGCACAAGACGGGGCAAGGCCCTTGTGCGAAATTATTGATTGATTTGTCGGAATGTTACGTTAGGCCGTGATAGGCTGGATTTAATCTAATTTGTTGATGAGGTAGAATATAATTTAAGTTTATTATGCTTATGATCGAATCAACTAATCACCCCAAATTGATATGATAGTTGTGCATCTCACTGCTGCCAGGAAAAAGAAAATAATCCAAATCAACAAAACATTAACAGAGGCGATCATCTTAGTTATTACCGTCTTTGTTAAGAAAAACGGAGACAGACATCTTAGGACTGCCGGCTCCCACTACCAAATTAAAGAAATTATTTTTTTAGATTATGAAGATGGGCGGCTTAACACGTCCGCTCTCGTCAATGATCTCCAGAAAATCCAAAAACCAAAAAAATTGTGACATCAAGAAATCAAACCAGTGACCTAACAATTTAGCAATAGCATGTCTCCACTACAACACACACTTGTTTATATAGAGTTCATTGAAACATATCCTCACAAAATCCCATATACCGGGCCCACAAGGCGAGGTAAAGTTTAATGAAGCTACTATTTTCACATCTACCTAGATCTCTTATAAAGATAAACCTACTAGCTAATTATATTGCCATGCAAAAGTGTCCACGTCAAGCATCCACTAACACATCCAACTAACGCATGTCATTATGCCTCTATGTTATTCATATTAGCAAACCACATCATTTACTTAAATATATTTAGTTGTCAACATCATAATGCTAAAAATCATCTACTAACCTATTTATATTTTATCATATTAGTACATATAAGTACTATAATTTTACCAGCGACTCCGTAGTAACGCGAGGGCGTTCTCCCAATATCCTTTGTAGAACATGACAAAACTTCTTAGTATATGCCATGATACGAGTGGTATCTTTGTTCCCGGTCGTACTATCTTCGATTTATGTAAAAGGTGAAACAAAAATCGTTAGATCTCCTTTACATCATTCAATTTCTTTGGAGATTGAGAGGGATTGAGGGGTAATTTAGTTTAATTCCGATCCCCTCGATACCCTCTAATGCCGAAAGGAATGGTAGAATTCAAACAAACCTTTACCGACCATTTTTGACACTACATTTAGCCTGAGAAAAGCAGGTTATTTGCCTAATTTAATTATAATCCAAACGTAGTATAGACGAGAAACTTGATATATGGAAAAAATAACATTGCTGCTAGAAGTCTATAAAAATGTTTTACTTTTTATAACTCCCATTAATTGACACAATTATGATTGAACTTTGACGTGAATTCCTTAAAAAAAATATGGCACTGAAAATAATAAGGTTTGTATACTACGAAAGTACCTTTTTGGTGAATACACTGATATCATTAATTAATTTTATAATGCCACTACATTTTCATGTACATACTCCGTGATATCGATTTTCAGAGCTTGAGAAAGTATGGGTGACAAAAATTGAAGGGACTTATATTACAATTGGTTGAATTGTATATATTGATTATATCAAGTTATACAAGTAGTTATAAATGAAGAGTTAAAGTTGTGTCTTTAAGCTAGAAAACATTTAATAAGAACTAATTAACACAAAAAAGCAGGCACTAAACACATTATGAAAATTGGTCTTCTTTGTAAGCATACTTTTGAAAAGTTAAGGAAGACATAATTGCAAGCTAAACATATTGAGCCGTGTAGTCTTCCGTCTGAGCATATATGAAAACGTGATAAATATAGGAAACTCTAAATGCAAGCCAAACATATGTGATGGCCTTAAAAACATTCTACTAATGAGATCGATCATATTTTTGAAAAGTTAAGGGAGACATAATTGCAGGCTAAACATATTCAGTCATGTAATAAAAGTCTTCCATCTGAGTATGTATGAAAACTTCGATAAATATAGGAAACTCTAAATGCAAGCCAAACATATGTGAGGGCCTTAAAAGCATTCTACTAATCGATTGATTTCCATATGCATGACTTGTTTACATGCTATGTTCCACTATATATACATAGGGTTCAAGCTTCCATCCACCCCAATGCTCTCCTATGCACAAAGATTCATAAAAAGAGAAGAAGAAGAAGAAAATAACAAGCTAGCCATGGCTAGCAAAGAAGAATAGTATCGTCGGGGCTACCGCATCACAGTTGTGGTCATGGTGGTACCGACACTATTGGCCACACTTTTGACAACGATGGCAGATGCACAACCATACTCGGCAATGGCACCGGGCGTGGTTGGGGATTTGCTACCACGGGGAAGAGTACCACCCTCCGGCCCTAGCCATTCGCCGCCCGTCGGACCTAGGAAGCCTTGAGCCCCAGCCCTTCACCGCCATCCGTTGCCACCATCGTGGAAAATACCACCGCCGGACCTAGGAAGCCTCGGGGCCTAGCCCTTCACCTGGCCGTCCGCTACATCCACCACCTATGGCGATGCCACCATCATGGGAAATACCACCTGCCGGACCTAGGAAGCCTCGGGGGCCTAGCCCTTCACCTGGGCATCCACTACATCCGCCGCCTAGGGTGATGCCACCATCATGGGAAATACCACCGGTCGGACCTAGGAAGCCTCCTTCCACGATGGCGATGACACCAAATGTGGTTGGGGATTTGCTTCCACGGGGGCCTAGCCCTTCGCACGGTCGTCCGCTGCCACCATGTTGTGGAAAACCTACCAAGCCGCCATCCATGGAGGAAATGATCGACCATGGTAAGCATGGGCTTGATGTGATTGAGAAACTTATTAGTAATGGAGGGATGAATACTCAAGGATGATGCGATGTAACTTCTATGCAAGAACATAAATAATAAGAGAGTCTGGGTTGTTTATTTTTCTTGAGTTCATGCATATTGTCTCCAAAAAATTCTCTTCGCAACCCGAATGTCACATTTGCTTCAAAGATGAAGCAGGGTACAATACCCTCTGGACACCACCATCTCGACCTTATGTTTTAATATCCTCTAGTTTCACGCAACAAAGTGAGAACAAACAAATAAAGCCTATCACTAAGGGCATCCGTAATGGTATTAGCTACTAACAGGAGGTGAGAGACAAAAGCAAAGACCATTTTATACATTTATGTTTTCTACATACTATTGGACCCACATGCTCATCTCTCGTGTTCTTGAAATACGTGAAATAGATCAGTTATTTACTCATCACTAGTGACTACTCTCTCTTACTTTTTTTTTCATGTCACGTTAGATTTAGCTAGCTAAGAGCAACTCCAACATACCCTATATGATCTCCCAATCCTAGTTTTTTGGGAAAAAGATGAAAAACACTGCTCCAACAATACCCTATATGACCTCCCAATCTTTGGGCACGCGGAAAAAATCCCCCATCGCGCGTATATTTCCGCACGCGAGCCGCGCACGTATCCACGACCCTTTCCTTCGCCGCGCGCCACCGGGTGCTACCGCGGCAACGACGGCAAGAGCGCCCGCCGCCACCTGCGTTGTCCGGGGGGCACTACCCGTACAGCCCATCGGGGCCGGCCTCGTCGCGCTCATCTCCATCGCGGAGACGGGGAGGGCGGGGTGGCGAGCGGCGGGCGGGGCACGACGACCACTCGTCGACGGAGAGGCGGCGAGGCATACGGCGGCGACGGCGTGCATGGTGGAGACGGCGCGGTTGTAGAAGTCGTGAGAGCGCTTGGGGAACGCCGCCCGCACCAGCAAGAAGGCGGCTGACCACAACACCACCCCGCACACCACCCAACTCACCACGGTGCTGCCGTTGGCGGCGTCGGATCCTCCATGGCCGTCAGCGACGATGGCGATGGCGACGCCAAGGAGCATCGACAACGGCCTCTAGTATGCCCATTAGAAGGACCAATATGTAAATAAAAACTTTTTCCGTGTTCACTTTGCATAAATGTTAGACACATAGATTTATATATACGGGCTTTGTTAATTTACTAAAATTTTTGGGTTCACTTTGCAAAACGTTGGCGGCTGCATCCTCCACGTTGGAGATTGGTAACTTTTTCATACCCTATTTTTATTTAGGAGTTCCTAAACTCATGAATATTAGAAGAAAATTATAGGGTCTTGTTAGAGTTGCTCTAATAAATAGCTAGCTGTTGGTACGTCCTAACAAACCGACAAGAAGGTCTACTAGTTCGATTTCTTATACTCAAAAAGACAAGATTGGCAAAAAAAAAAAAAAAAAAAAAAAGGTTCGAAGTGCAATCTAAGATGTTACATTTTATTTTCACTAGTATCATGTCCGATGCGTTGCTACGGGATAACCGAATTTTTGTACTAAAAACACGGTTCGCATAATAAGGTAATAATTATGTAAAAATAAATACCGACATTAAAGTGACATTTAATCAAAAGAATAAAGTTCAAGTTCGTAAAAGTAACACAATCACACCTTCAAATCTTCATCTTGTAATAATTTCAACTCAGACTAATGTAGTTCTCATTGAGTTAGTTTCACTCCAACGTTCTTCATGTCTCTTAGTTATTATATATTGATTAAAATATTAATTTGATAAATATTTATCCAACTCAGGTTTTTAATTGACCATATCGACATATATTATTGGTGATAAAGATCATGAAGTGTGTTTTACATGTTCTATGTTTTTTTAGTCTTTTAGATTTCATGAAAAAATTCATGACCAGAGGCTCAACATGCATGAATATATCTATAAACCTTAATTGAATAAATATTATTCAAATCAATATTTAATTAATAAATACATGTTCAATTTTATAACATTATAGCACGTGTTCAATTTTGATTACACCATCACACATAGTTTATTACTTTAGTAATCTCACAATGTCACACATAGTTTATTAATTTATTATCTCACACATAGTTGATTAACCATCAAGCGTTCATGATAAACACCATGCACAAGCGGCCATATATGGAAAACTAAATATAATATTCAAGTAAATAATAGAGACAATGAAATTGGTCGGCCTTGAAAATGTACGGATAGAGGCCACAGACCTCGTTCCTGCTGTGTGGCAAGCGGCCTTTATTTCTTTTTCTTTTTCTTCCTAGTGACTTTGTAATGTCTGTCATTATTTACTTTCCTTCCTATTTTTTTCGTGATTGCGTTACTTTTTATTACCCCTTAATTTGGCGCAGGCCTTCCATGCGATGCGACCCATGCATGCTGATTCACATGTATGTGATTGTTTCTTCCTTCTATATTTGGCACACGTACATTATTATTTCCCCATTCTATATTTGTCACATAAGAAATTCCATATTATGAGGCGAGACCATAACGCTGATTGGTTGCGTTACTTTTTATTACCCCCTTAATTTGGTGCAGGCCTTCCATGCGACCCATGCATGCTGATTCGCATGTATGTGATTATTTCTTCCTTCTATATTTAGCACACGTACATGATTATTTCCCCATTCTATATTTGTCACACAAGAAATTCCATATTATGAGGCGAGACCATAACGTTGATTGGTACGTTGCCTAATATAGATCGCATGCTTGGACATGACGTTAATTAGGAGGTTGCCTAATATAGATCGCATGCGACATGGCCCTAATTAGGAGGTTGGCTAATTATAGATCGCATGGAGGAGGCAGACGGACAAACCAACGATTGTCGCACCAAAACAAAGTCTTCCTTTTATTTTTTTTTATATGTTGTAGATGTAGATGTAGATGTAGATGTAGAGATTGGCTAATGAAAACAACATTATGTTTTGCACTTATCCGGTACATGACGACGGCTCTTCTCATCTCCCACCTCACCCTCGGTCGCCGACGCCGTCACCTCCCCAGTCCCCGGCGGAGCTCCCGCCCTCCCATCTCGTCCTATTCTGCCGGCTGCCAATCTCTGGCACAGCTGTGTCGATGACGATGGCTTTCAATGGAGGCCACGCCGCACAGACCGGGCGGATCTGAGCCACTGCCGACCTTCGTTCCCAAGTGTCGGACTGCGCCACCGGCCGCGCTCATCCACTTCCTGTGTACTCCCCTCCTCGATTTCCGCCCCTTCATTCCCCGTGGCTTGCCTTCCCCAGTCCTCGAACCGCCGTTCGCCGCTTCTTCCATCGCCGTGTCGCCGCCATGGCCGGCCAGCAGATGGCTGGGCTCCCTGCATTCCCCTCATCACCTAAGGGCTACGCCGGTAGCCTTCACCGGCGGGAGACGAAGAGCAACAGAGTAAAGGAGCTACGTACCACTTCACCTGCCTGACAACGTGCCCTCTGTCCTCCACCTCGCACCACAAGCTGATGATACATTGGATGAAGCTTGCTGATACAGGCGGCCGCCGATGCAGATGCCACAACACCATTGTCGTCTCTGCCAGAGAGGGGAGCTGGGAGGTTGAGATGGCGGGCATGGCGGTGACCCCTGCCACTGGGGTGTTGAGCTCAGTCTTCTCCAAGCTGTCTGAGCTGCTTACTGACCAGTACAAGCAACGCAAGGGTGTCCGAAGAGACATGAATGCAGCACTGGAGAAGCTGACCGGCCTGGTTTCTCCAGTACTAAATGGGACTGCAAATATATGTCTACTTTCCCAGGTGGTGCTTGGTCTGTTAGTCTTCCATGGTAGAGATAGATCATCCTGCAAAATTATTTGATGTCTGATCTGCAGAAGCGAACCTCATACAGATTGAGATCATTTGTGTCCAGCTTTTCCATTATTTCTTTGCTTCTTTGTCATACGATACAGCTACATCTGTTTTCCTAGATGATATTAGTCACTTGTGAATATGCTTATTAACTTCTGAGCTGTCATGCTCATGCCTAAATTTTGAGCCACCTGAATATACAGAAACCTTGCATTATCAATTGTTCAGCAGTACAATCAGTATAAGTTTCACAAAGTGTATGGCTGTTTTGTCCGGTACTAACTATAGGACTAAATATATGCTGCAGATCAGTGGCGGAGCTGGCGGATTTCGACGCCTAAGGCCACTTAAACTAGTACGTCACAATTTAAAATCCATTTGCATAATAAACTTGACAAAATAAATACCTAACTAGTGCGGTCTAGTTCATCGTCAACTCCTCGCTCGCAGTAGGAAGGACACCAGAGACTACACATGAAAACAAATAAATTTTAAATGAATTAGACAAGAAATATGCAAAACATAATTGAATAGCGGAAAAATAACAATTGGATATGAAACATACCACTTGCATTACAGCTACGAGGTGGTAACTTTTACAACCGATTCTTCAAACCTTGCCAATGGTACAGAATATCATCATCTGTAATGCTTGCAAAAATCTCTCGCTCAATATAGCATATCATCCTATGATTCAACCAATCATTCCCCATCCCCATTCAATCTAGAACTGACCGATTGGATTGGAGAATGGGATTCAACACCTAAAACTAACCGATTAAGCTGAACGGAGAAGAGGAGAGGTCGCCGGTGGGCTTGCGCGCCGGCCCGCCGCGCCGGTGCTCGCCGCCGCGTATGCGGTGCTGCTGGCCTCCCGCCGCGCCGGTGCTGGTGGCCGCCGCCGCCGCGCCGGTGTTGCTGTGCTTTGCCGCCGCCGCCCCGCTTCGCCCTAGCCCCCGACCGCTGCTCTGCTGCGACGGGGAGAGGCCTAGGGTTTCTTTGTGGAGACAGAGAGAGACGGGACCTGCTCGGGAGGGAGACAGAGAGACGGAGCCGGGGAGGGAGGGGGGACGGAACGGAGTCGGACCTGAGCGACGCGAGGCTCGCTTCGAGCCGAAATGAGCGGCCTGGGAGCAACCGGGCTGCTGGGCCGATGAATTGTTCAGGTTTTTCGCCCACGCCTAAGGCCATGGCCTTAGTGGCCTTAGGCCCATCTCCGCCCCTGCTGCAGATGGCCTACTCTCCTAGGTGGTGTGCATGGAGCCATGGATTGTCAAACGTTCCACGAGAAACACCCTTTACAAAAAAAAAAAAAGCTTCCTTTACTATGAAGTATCTAATTTCCATGACATCCAGAGCTCCCAAATAGTAATTAGCAAAAGAAAGGCTCAAAATCGTGTTAGCCGACTGAGCACCCCTCAGAACCAGTCACCATTGAATTTATTATTAAAGCTTTTTAATTCACGGGGAATCCTAGAAGACAAAGCAAGAGAGGCGAATCTATGATGAATTCTGTTTGTCCTTTGGCCAATCTCCATGATGGTCCTTTCAACTTGGGTGTGGATCCCAATGACAAAAATGAATTGTGCAGATTTCTGCACCATAGGAACCTCCACCACCCAGTTACATGGAAATTCCACTAAACCAATGCACTTAAATGAAGAGCACAAACCACCCACTCCATTGCCCCTGCTAGAGGGTTGAGATGGCAAGCATGGTGGTCAGTGCGTCCACAGGGGTGCTAAGTTCACTCCTCTCCAAGCTAACAGTGCTTCTGAGTGATCAGTACATGCAACGCAAGGGGCTCCGAAGAGATATCGAGCTCCTCAGCTGTGAGTTGACTAATATGAATGCTGCACTGGAGAAACTAGCTGACATGGAGAAGCTTGATGGCCAAACAAAGGTGTGGAGAGACAAGGTTCGTGAGATGGGCTATGATATTGAGGATTGCATTGACATTTTCATGCACCAGCTTGGCCAAGGAGATGATAAGGATGGCTTGTTTCACAAGATTGCACGCAAGATTAGGGAATTGCGACTGCACTATCAGCTTGCAAACATGATTCAAGACATCAAAGCTCGTGTTGAGGAGCAGAGTAAAATAAGAGATAGATACAAGATTGATGAATCTATCTCAACATCTAGAGTGGTGGTGGAAGTTGACCCAAGGCTGCCTGCATTGTTCGAGGATGCTAAAAGGCTTGTGGGCATTGATGGTCCACGGGAAGAAATCACCAAATTGTTGATTGAAGAAGGTGGCAGTCTTTCTGGGCAACTTAAAGTGGTGTCCATCGTGGGTTTTGGTGGCCTCGGCAAGACAACACTTGCGAACCAAGTGTATGCTAAAATCATGAATGAGTTTGAATGCAAGGCGTTCATATCTGTCTCTAGAACTCCTCATATGCCAAAGATTCTGAAGGACATACTCTCTAGAGTCGGATATGGTGGCACCAAAGAAATGGAAGATGATGTCCAAAATCTTATCGAGATCCTTAGAGCACAGCTCACAAATAAGAGGTATAGTTTACCTAGGATTTAAGATAATGTATTTATTAGTCAAAGTTTCTAATTTTCCATTTCTAATCGTTGTTCACAGATATCTACAATTTATTGTCTAATAGCAATATGTGAACATACCAAGTTTTTCTAAATGAAGCTTACATATAGCTATCTTGTATGTCAAGCATTTCATTTTGATTAAAAATTTTGAAGCATGATTTGTTACCAGCAAAAGGTCATATAATATATATCATCACAAAATTAAATTTTATGAGTTCTTATTTCAATATAGATCTTATTTTTATTTATCCTATTTATGGATTTTTTTCTTGTTTTTGTGAGACTTTTTTTCTTAGATAGGTTCCCCCTCAAGCTTAATGTTGTATATACCTTCAAAAAGCTTAATGTTGTATATAGAGTTTTTATTTAACAATGTTGTACTAAAGATGGAAAAATATTGATTGGTGTCTATACTCTGTAGTAGTGGTGGTATATTTTGCACTTTCAAAAATTAGGATGAGTTTTAGTTTTCAAATAAATTTTACTATGCACTTAAATATGTAATAGGTTACTTTGAGGTTACCCATTACCTAGAATTAAGCATGAACCATAATCAAAAGTCAAAACGTCACGGAACAAATGTTTATTCCTCTGCTTCTTTGCACGAGACCTAAGTCGTGGCATGCTACTCATATTTTCTTTGACCTATTGCCATTGTATCTGAAAATTTATCACTTTTCATGTATCATTTGGAAGCGCCGCTCAGGAACAGAGACTTTGACTTAGAAATTACTTATTGCAGGTACCTTATCATAATTGATGACTTATGGAGCACCGAGATTGGCACACTATTGAGTGTGCTTTTGTGGAGAATAATAATGGCAGTAGAGTGATAACTACTACACGCATTCAAGATGTTGCTATAGCTTGTTGCTATTCAAGTCAAGGCCATGTATTCCAGATGCAACCCCTCAATAAGATTCACTCAAGTAGGTTGTTTTTCAAAAGGTTATTTGGCACACAGGATGGTTGTCCCAAGCAACTTAGAGAGATTTCCAATGACATGTTAAGGAAATGTAAAGGTGTACCATTGGCAATTACTAGCATTGCAAGCCTTTTGGCTAACCAAAGCATGCATGTCGAGACATGGGAGAAGATACGTAATTCAATGGGTTCTGGGCTGGACACAAATCCTACACTGGAATGGATGAGCCATGTGCTAAGTCTTAGCTACAATGACCTGTCCCATGAGCTCAAGACATGCTTGCTATGTCTTGGTGTGTATCCTGAAGATTCCGTAATTCGGACTAATGTTTTGTTGAGGAAATGGATAGCTGAAGGATTTGTTAGGGAAAGACATGGTTTAGATCTGGAGGAAGCTACTGAGAATTGTTTCAATGAACTCATTAACAGAAGTATGATCAAACCATTCTTCAATGCTCATGGTGAGGTGCAGGGATGTCAAGTTCATGACCTAATGCTTGATCTTATTATATCGAAGTGCAAAATGGAAAACTTCATGACTATAATTGATAGGAACTTCACCAGGATTGGAGCACTAGAAGTTCATCGGATCAGCCATCTGTTTTATAATAGAGACACAGCCCTGATATTTGAGAGGACGAGTCAATCACAAGTTCGGTCATGTAAGTTCTTTCCTGCAGCTCACTGCATGCCTCCGCTTTCGAGGTTTGTGCTCTTGAGAGTATTGGACATGGACCGGCCAAGCTCACTGCGGCGAGAATCTACGTGCCTTGATTTATCTGCTATAAATCACCTTTTTCTGCTGAGGTATCTGAGAGTCGGGGGCTTTCGTTTGGTGCTGCCAAAGAAGTTTGGGAAACTGAAACATTTGATGACTCTTGATATTGAATCCACAGTATTGTGTCCCTGGGACCAATTCTCAGATTTTAGTTCTTTGTCATCTTTAAGGCATCTCACTCTTCCAAGTCAATTTGGAGATGTAGTGCGGATAAATGGGCTTAGCAAGCTGTGCAACCTACGCACGCTGATCAATTTTCGCATCAGGCCTAGTCATTCCTTAGAGTGCATCAGAGATCTTGGTGAGTTGACCAGTCTTAGGGAGCTTATTATGATTTATTACTCTGGGACAGGTGACTTAGAAGACAACCCTGACACAATCCTGGCTGCCTCCCTTGACAAACTTGGGAACAGCAACCTCCGTCTTCTGTATTTTGATAAGCTTCAGTCTGATGACAGCCCCCCGTCAACACATTTCTGGAGTAATTTCATCAGACGTCCACAGCATCTGCAGAGGCTTCGTTTGGGCAGACATATACCCAAGGTCCCAAATTGTATTGTGCATGCTCACAGGTTGGCCTATTTGGAAGGACTACCAGTCCAGGAGCTAAGGAGTGATGGCATCCAGGTTCTTGCACAGTTGCCCTGCCTCATCTACCTCCAGTTAGATGCTAAAACAATCCCAGAGAAAAACATCATTATCCACCCAAACACATTCCCTAGCCTGAAGCATTTCATTTTCAATGTCTCTTGTGAGCTATCGTTCCTGACTTTTGAGCCATCTGCGATGCCACGGCTACAGATACTGAGGATAGATCTTGATGGTCATGAAGAAGGTACAATGCAACTGCAAGAGGATAGTCCAGTTGGTGGCATTGAGAACCTTGCTAGCCTTGAAAGGATCTTCTTGTCGATACGAGCCAAATGCGTTCACAGGCAGCCAAGAAGACTAAAAGTAGAGTCCGCATGCAGAGAAGCCATCAGCAGGCACCCAAAAAGTCAGTCCATGCTGATTTATGCAAACTCTAACGAGTTTGTTGAACTTGGATTACTTGTACAAGGGATCATGATGAATTACTGGTACGCTTGAGCTGTCTTTATTTGTTCCGATCTTCGTCTCTTCTTTGATTTTTTATCCATGGTCATGTTTGCTTTGTTCCTTACAGTTGACTTGGATTTGCTACGCTTTCACCAAGTTGTGCATGCATAGTATATGTTTGCAAGATTTTATCTTCTACTTTGAATGTCCTGTTCATGCCTTCACTCACCCCTATTGGTTCAGCCAATGTGGCGTAACAAATAGGCATAAGGGCTATAATATCGCTTATCGCAAAAAAAAAAAGGGCTATGATATCGCTCTTTTCGTAAACTATCGTACTCGTCATTTAAAATAATTAATTTGTCCTGCATATGATCTGTTCGCAACAGTGCTACCCAAAAACCATGGTCTAAATTTTGGTAGCCATTTTTTTACTTTCATTTAATACAAGAATGCAGTTGATTGAAAAACTATAATTGATACCTCCAACTCATCAACTGTTCTGTTTTCGTCAAGTACATTTACCTCAATACTTTAGAGAGGATGTATTTGTTTTCGTCAAGAATGCCACAGTACATGCAGATTTCTTCGTCATAATCTATGAGTAGGGCTACCTAAAATTCTCATCATCAGTTTCAAAAAAAAAAAAAAAAAATTCTCATCATCAAGGCACTTGAAATAAGGGGAATGGTTATGCTCATGGGGCGTGTCTGTCGTCTATTTACACACTGAAAATGTATATATAGCTTCTCTAGAGCCTTGAAGCTTAGCTATATATATATTTTTTTGAAATCAAATTTCTTCAGAAGGTGTATTATTATTATTTTTCTCAGGATATAAGTGGCCCTGGTATACAGAGCCTTGCATTACCAATTTTCCAATTATTGGCAGTACAGTTTGTATAATTTTCACAAAATGTACGGTTGGTTTGTCCAGTGCTAACTAGGACCTTGTATGTTGCAGATCGCCTACTATCCCAGGTGCCACTTGGTTTCTTTGCCTTCTTCCATGGCACAGCTAGGTTACCCCCTGCAATATAAAATGATGGCTGATCTGCAGAAGCCCTACTCAAATAGTTAGATTGAGACTATTTCTATCAAATTTCTTCAATAGTTCTTTGTGATAAAACTACCTCTGTATTTTCCAGACGATGGTAGTCACTTGTGTTATATGCTTGCTCTGTTCTGTATGTTCTCAAACGAACATCTACTGTTTTCAACATCCTAAGTGCCCTCTTTTATTCTGCAACTGATTTACCCTTGGTCAATGAGACCCAGGTCAAAGAAATATGGAGCCAGCCAAGTTAAATATTTGTTGAGAAAACACTACGTTTTTTTTCCTGGTTCATTGATGTCATACCAAACTTGACGCGCTGCCAGTGGTGGCGGGCCTACTCACAGCGCTGCCGGAATAAAGATAAAACGAAAATCAGTTATAGTTTGATAATTTTGCACATTTTTATATATTTATTAGGGATAACGAAAAAACTTGTGGATTTATTTGAATTCTGGATTATATTAAAAAAAGTGATTGACCGGTAAAATGTTGTTTTAACCTCTCTAAGGTAGAGAAACAAGCTCCCCATTGGGATGGTCTTCCCCATTATTATCCCCTTTCCCTCTGTGGACCTGGCGATATGCCGTTTCTCTCCTCCCTCCGACCGCCTCCACTTCCGCCGCCGCCCCCGCCCCCTACCCGCCCTCTCCGGCGCCTTCGCCGGCGATGAGGGTGGGGGTCCGGTTCCCCTTTCCTTTCTCCACCTATAGTATTTCCTACTTTTTTAGTTTGCCTACGCATGGCTAGTCTCCGCCGATTCTTCCCAATCGCCGCCGTCGCCATCACCGCCGTCTTGGCGGTCTACCTCGTCGACGGCGGCCCCTATTTCGGTGAGTTTGACAAATAAAGGTACTTTCGCCGCTCCTCCTGCATATCTCGTCTCCCCCACTCCACCTTCCCTCCGATCCACCTTCGCGAGATCTCGCTCCCCTCCTCTCCATGTCCGCGCCGCTTTCCACTCCTCTCTTCATCCCCATCTTCGCCTCCGCCCTTCAAGCAGCTTGTCTTCATTCCTACCTGCTCATCGGGGAGGACCATGCGCCACCGTCTGGGAGGCGAGCCTCCCACCGGCCGGCGATGACGATCATCTACCCGCCGACGCCGTTTCCATCCTCATCTTTGGGCCGTCGGTGATGTTTCGCGAGAAGTTGCCGTCGACCACTACAAGCTTCCGCTTCGTGAAGCCCTTCCGCACCACCGCAACTACGCGCCCTCGGGATGCCGCTGCAGCTTGCCGGCGAACTTCCTGCCGGTGGTGGTTTCTAGATCTAGATCTAGGGGTCCTTTTCGTAATTCGGTCCTTTTTCAGAGGTCTTTGTGTAAGACTGCTGCTTTATATTAATATATGAGTTGTTTTTCTGTCCAAAAAAAAAAACCCCTCTCTAAGGTAAGTGGGTTTCACTGAAAGTCGGTCATTTGAGACAGAAGAATCCCAAAACCCACCGGCACAGGTCCCTCGAGACGAACGGAATCTGAAGGAAGGGAGTTCGGCTTGGATCTTTGGATGGGCTGAGCTCAGGTGAAAAATAATTAAGCAAACATTTAATTATTTCTTTAGGCAAACAGGAGGTGTGAGGTATCCCTACTGAAAAACTTTAATAAGAAACTTCAATTAATTAGCTGGGACTTTGATTCGTACGATCTTTTTTAAAGGAGTATTGGTGTTTTTACTTTTTTTTTTACTCATGTTTTACTTTATTTATGCGTGTATGATTGGTAACAAAATTAAGGTTCCCCATTGAAACAAAATAAAATCTGAATATTATCTTCCCTTCATCAGGCGCTGAATGGAGTCAACTGCAGATTAACCATGAGTACTAGAATGTACGGAGTAGAAGGTATTTTCTTTTAAAAAAAGTGTACAGATAACAAAATCAACTTAAGAAGGGTCCACGAAGAGCTCCAGAAATTGCCCCAACTATAATAAAATAATAATAGTATAATGCAAAAGGTACTGAAGACACAAGAACGCAACACGGGAAGAGCTCTCAAGAAAACCCTACCTTCATGGCTTCTCGTCTCTAACCCCAACACCAAAATTCCTCCAAATCCAGAGATTATTCTTCAAGACGGTACCACGAGCAGTCTAATCCTATTACTCCCACTCCGTTCTCCGTGCCGTTGTCACGCGAGCCGTCACCGTCGCCGGCCGGCCGGCCGTGCCGTGGGGCGCGGTGCCACCGAAGGACTTGCTTGCTGGCAACCTGCTGGCCTTACTTCTTGCCTCCGCGGCGATTAAAGAGCTGACCGTCGTGATTAAAGTTCTCACCTTTAGATAAGATCTGAACATGTCGATTTACAAAAGTAAACCACACTACTACACCTCCATTGATGGGAGACAAGAAACCTTAAAAAAGCCATAAATTCCACCATCTAGGATCATTATCCCAAACGGATATGTCACGGACGCAAGCTCCGATCTGAACGAACAGGGCCATCTCACCATTCACCGCCAACATCCTCATACCCATCACTTTTGTAAAAGAGAAGTAAACTGCTAAAACTCCACATGCGAACATAATGAAATTGGCGTCGCCGATTACGTCGTCGAACTCATCGTCGTTGCCTTACCAGATTCGTCATGAGAGAACACAAGTCCAACCGACATCCAGATAGATATCGTTGGAAAACTAAATCTCACTAGCCCATCGCCATGGCCACATAGAACCACAACGAGACAAAGGAAGGGCCGGAGTACCTTATTCTCTATCAATGGTGATGTCTTCGTCTTGCCATCACCGCTGAGGAGCGACATGCTCCATTGCTCCATCGATGATCTTGACGACGCCTTACGCCGCGGGCCAATCTCTTCAATTGGATCTCACGGAGAAACCTTGAACATTGAAGACTCGATCTACTAGGAAAAAAACTTATTAAAAAAGATGGATCCCCACTCTTAGTTTGTTCTGAAATGTGTCTCTTATTATATATTTCTGAACCCTGTTTGTTCTGAGATTTGTCTCCTGTTATATTTTGAACCATGATCATGTTTGCTCAGTCCTTTCCTTTTTGGTTGCAATTTGCTGTAATTTCAGAAGTGTGTAGGCATGCTAGATATATAATAGCATCAGCAAGTCTTGATTAAACCCACTCTATAAATTGATGTCCTCAAAGGCTCCTCTGCGCCACAGCCAATGTCTTTGTTAGGCAGGCAATAGAGTCGAGATGCCGTGACCATTGCTATTGGAGAAAAGGAAGGACACCAAGAAACACTCAGTTAACTGAAGGGACGAAACGGCGACCGGAGGGGGTTGAATGGGAGCCTCGATTTTCCTTTTCAATTTGGGGTCATCGGCTCAACCCCAACCTCAAAAGCGAACTCACAAAGAAACGAGTGATACACGTGCTAACTAGTAGCAAGATATCAAACGCGAAGAGTTAGGCACAACGAGTCCAACAAAACAAACAGAGATCGAATCGGAGCTCAAACGGACAAACGACGAACAAAACCGGCAGACTAGAAAAGGCACACAAGAACGTGCTCTGAACTGTAAACAGCAAGCTGGAAACTTTGCAAACCGTGAGTAGTATTCTAGCCAAATGAGATAATAAATTAATGCTCTAATGATCAGGTCATGAATGCTAGGAGTGGTAAATCACGTATGCAACAGGATAAAGGAATTGCTTGCTGAAACACACTTGCTGGACAAAAGTTTAGGCTCAGAGAAATTAAGCACTGCTGCACTTGCCTTGCTCAAACTTTCTAACACGCACAAGTACAGAGAGAGATAGCTAAATCGAACCTGCTGCTGTTAGTTGCATGCTTGAATAAACAAATCAAGGTACTATAGCTAGAAAGTGACATCTCATAAATTAGCAAGCCAAATTACCGACAAACTAGTACTAGCTGGACTTTGAACTAAGAACAAGCAAGACTCGGTGCTGGACACTAGAAAAATTCAGAGCTTGGCGTACTGCTGCAACTGACAGACAGAGATGAACTTTGACGAACTGCTCACCTACTTACCATTTGCTTGAAGCGCTGGACTGCTTGCGCTGATTGGTGCTGCAGCACACTCGACAAGACAAGTACTGCATCTGTGCTAAGCTTGCTGGACGCTCGAACTGCAATCTGGCAAGAACCTGCTGCAAGCGGCCAGAGGTGCTTGGTGCTTGGTGCTGGAGAGCAGCAATCCTGCTACGATGAGATTCCCACGGTCGAGCACCTGCAGAGGATGGTGAGCGCTAGGCGCTGGTAGCACTGGAGATGTTCTTCCCTGATCCCAAGCGCTACAAACAGAACGCGTCGGGCATGAACAGGGCACGAACAGCACCAGAAAACCCAACGAGATCCAACTCAAAGAACCATGGATCGAACCCAAATTTCGCACAGATGAAATTCACCTTATCCCGAACCTATTCCCCAGAAATCACTGCCTGAAACGCACCCAAACTCCAGCAAAATCAGATCGTGGCCATGAACAAAAACATGGACGAAAATGCAAGAACGAGGGAAACAAAATCACAGATCAAAGTGACGAATCCCAGAGGGCATGAGTGGACTAAGGGCCACTCTTCCTACGAACGAAAATCACAGCACAAAATATCCACAAATTGGTTCTTGGACCTCTAAACAAGAACCCTAAAAATGGGGGAAAAATAAAGACGAAAATGGGAGAGGCAAAGAGTGGAGGAGGCTGTCATCCTCCACATATAGTCTGAAATCCTCTTTCCCAAACTACCCCTAGATACATATGAGCCAAACCGCTAACCCTAAGGCTAATTTAGTCCGACTCGGGATAATTTGATCCGACGACCACCGCGCTCCTCATCTCGCAGCCTTGCTCCACTCAATCTCCCGGATGCCGCCACGTGCCGTCCTTCCGTCCCACCGAACGCCCCGGGTTTTGAGGCCCAAACCCGTGAAACCCGCCGATGGTTTTGAGGCCCAAACCACCAAACCCGCACCCGTGGTTTTGAGGCCCAAACCACGAAACCCGCGCCGATGGTTTTGAGGACAAACCACCAAACCTCCTCGACACATGTCATCGCCGTCTTGACCGCCCGAGTCGCCAAGTCATCCGAGCTCCCGCTCGCGCCTTGCACGCTCGCCGTCTTGACCCGATCGACACGCGGTCCCGCCACGCCCTCTTGCATTCGCCGATGTCCCGGATGTCGGCCACCATGGCTAGCCACCCGGTGATCCGGTCCCTCGGTCCAAGCCTCACGTCCGTCCTTCACCTCCCGGTCCGTCGGCCCGGCACGCCCCTCCTTGGCCCCTTCACCTCGCGGTCAGCTACCATCTCCGAGCTCCACGCATAACAACACGAACCAAGAGATACGTCTTCGACACACTCCACGTGTGCCGGTGAACATAGCCGAAGCATAAAGAATAAAAAGAAAATAGAATTAAAATGTTGATTGTTGACAATCACTCAATCACAAAACTAAAAACACATGTGACCTAAATCAACCATGTGTTCGCATTAACTATGCCAAAGACTAATCATTCCCCCCTTCGTCGGCACTCCCATGTTCGTCAACGTTCAACGCCGAAACTGAGCACCTAGCGTGTAGCCAAGAGTGAGAAAAAGGGTAGTCTTTGAAGGACCAAGAGTTAACTTTCTTATGGGGTGTTGATACATTTATGTAGTAAGGAGAACTCTATGTCTCAATATCAACTAGCGATATGGTACTAATTAGTGTTGCACGTTCCACCTTCACTCATGGGTTTTAAAGTTGTCCCTTATTAAAAACCCATTAGTACTATACTAATATGTGTTATGTTATAGCTTAACCTTCAAAAAAAAAATATGTATAGCTCTCTCATATAGATCCAATCGATAACGCTATGATAGCCTCTTGAGCAAATCATCAACACGGCAGATAGCACGATTGCGACGATACTAGTGGTGGGCCCCCCTTCCTCTCCTCTGTTTCCTCATCCTTCCTCAGTTGTGGCCGACGAGGTGGGGCTGGCGGCGCTTTCCTAATCCATAGGGTCAGTGGCGAATAGATCCTAGGGACTCCTTGATCGGATTCAGTATCTTGTTCCGGTCATGGTGCTCTCCCGGGTTTGTTGCGGCTTTCTTAACTGGAAGCCGCCTATGCTTTGAGCATATGGTGCAGGCTGACTAAGGCCTAATTTGTGCCTGCGACAGGCAGTAGTGGTTCTTTGGTGGCCTCCTACTGTGGTGCCTCTCCATGGTTAGCAAGTGCCTTCGGCAGTCGCGGTCATGGCCTAGGATGGTGGACAGATCCCTCTGCGCTGCGCCATAGGGTGGGTCAGCATTGTAGCCAACCTCACATCGTGTCTCTTTGACCGGGAACACCGCGTGTGCGGCCATCAACGGACACCCAAAATTTTATTGTTGGCACCAGGAAGGAGTCAAGAAAGACAAAAAAATGTATACATTACTAATATGCTTGAGCTACTCTTGTTTTGTTTTTTGCGCCATGACTATGCTTGCTATGTTCCTTTCCTTAAGTAGGATTCTAAGATTTCCACATTTTTTTTTTTGAGAATGACACAGTACAATGCAAACACTCACAACACACACGCACACTCACCCCTATGAACACACGTACGCAAACCCTACCCCTATGAGCACCTCCAGGAAAGGACCGAGCACCGACGGATCTGGAGATTCTCGAAGTCACCATTGGCGCGCCTCGTCGTCGACGGGAACGCCGCTACCACTTAATGCATAACGCCGGAAAATCCCGGGAAAATCCCGGAAAAAAAGGTGCGAAAGCACCAAAGATTTGAACCCCGGTGGGTAGTGTCCCATTGGACCGTCCTACCATTAGACTACGAGCCTGCAAACACTTATGCGGCGTTCAATGTTAACGAATCAGCCCATAGACCAAAATAGGCCAGGACATAATGCGACTAGAACTATTTAGACGATACATATGGATTGGGCCCTTCTTCCCAAGCTTATAGGGCCAAGCTCGGGGCATTGGCAGGCTTAGCATTATTTAAAAGTATTTCCACTCCTCTAATGCAAGACGGGTAAGAGCCCGTTAAAAAAAAAAATCGATATATAGTCGCCAATTTATTTGAACTCGAGGTTGCGTGACGTGTGTTCATAGGGATGAGTGTGCGTACAACGATAGCGAAGCGGCCTGCATTGTACTGTGTAATTCTAAAAAAAAAACTGCAAATTCAAATTTATTCAAAATTTTTAATCAGGACGACCCTGAGATATGTGAGCCTTGCCCTCCCCCTTCTTGCCTTTTTAAAAGAGGAGTATCATGCTAGTTCTTTATTTATGGTTGTGTTATTATTGGCAACGAAATTAAGGTTCCGTGTTGAAACAAAATCTGAATATTATCTTCAAATTAAGGCATTATTGGCAACGAAATTAAGGTACCCGGGAAGAGCTTAAAAAAAAGAAAAGAAAGAAATTCCTCAACTAATAATGGTACTGATAAAGACACAAGAAAATGAACCGAAGCAGAACAACGGAAGAGCTCCCAAGAAATTCCCCACCGTTGCGTCTCTTCTCTAACCCCAACACCAAAATTCCTCCAAATCAAGAGATTATTCTTCAAGATGGTGCCAAGAGCAGTCTAATCCAATTGCTCCCAATCCGTTCTTGGTTGATTGGGTGGTGCCTTCGCCGGCGTCCGTGCCGTTGTCACGGTCGTCGCCGCCGCCGCCGCCGGCGGCCGGCCGGCCGTGCCGTGGGGCGCGTTGCGTTGCCTCCTAAGGACTTGCTTGCTGAGTTGCTGGCTACCTGCTGGCCTTACTCTTGCCGCCGCGGCGATTAAGGAGCTGACCGTCGTGATTAAGGTTCTCCCTTTGAGATAATAAGTTCTGAATATTTCGATTGTGGTTTCACACCATTGTTGGCCTCGTTGCTGACAGAGGGAGCTGGCTGCTAGGAGGTTGAGATGGCGGGCATGGCGGTAAGCGCTGCAACCGGGGTGCTGAGTTCTATTAGACCTGCTCACTGACCAGAAAAAGCAATGCAAGGTTGTCTGAAGGGATATCCCTCCATCACATGTACATGAACCAGCTTGGCCATCTTGTATTGAGTATTCCATTGCCATCTTCATGAACCAGCTTGGCCATCTTCATGTACCAGCTTGAACAAGAAGTAGACAAGGATGGTTGAAGAACTCAGAGTTCGTGTTGAGGAGTAGAGTCAAAGCAGAGATAGATACATGATTGATGAATTAGAATCTAAGGTGGTGGAAGTTGACCCAAGGCTGCCTGCAATCTATGAGGATAGAAAGAGGCTTGTGGGCATTGATGGTTCACGGGAGGAAATCACCAAATTAATGGAAGAAGATGGCCATCATTCTGGATGACTTAAAGTGCTGTCAATTGTCAGTTTTGGTGGACTGAACAAGAGAAACTTGCTAAACAAGTGTGTGATAAAATCAAGAATAATGAGTTTGAACATGCAGCATTTGTGTTGATCTCCAGAACTCCTCAGTTCTCATATGCCAAAGATTCCAAGACATACTCTCTGGAGTTGGATACGAGAAGCACCCTTTATAAAAGCTTCCTTTATTAGAAAAAAAATCTCATTTCCATATAAATCACCTTTTTCTGCCGAGTGGGGCTTTAATTTGGTGTTGCCAAAGAAGTTTGAGAAACTGAATCATTTGATGACCCTAGATATTGAATTCATAAATTTGTATCCCCAGAACCAGTTATTGGATGTTACATGCTTGTCATCTTTAAGGCACCTCACTCTTCCAAAGCATGGTGGGGATTTTGTGCTAAATGGGCTTAGCAAGCTATGCAACCTACGCACACTGATCCATTTTGAAATTGGGACTAGTAATTCTGTGGAGTGCATCAGAGATCTCAGTGAGTTGACCAGTCTTAGGGAGCTTAATATGATTTATTACCCGTGGCAAGGTGATGTAGAAGATAATCCCGACACAATGCTGTCTGACTCTCTTGGCAAGCTTGGGAACCTCCGTCTTCTGCATTTTGAAAGGTTTCGGTTAGATGGCGGGCCCCTCTCAACACATTTCTGGAGTAATTTCATCAGACGTCCACATCATCTGCAGAGGGTTCGTTTGAGAGGACATGTGATACCCAAGGTCCCAAATTGTATCGTGCATGCTGACAGGTTGGCCTATTTGGAAGGACTACGAGTCCAGGAGCTCGGGCATGATGGCATCCAGGTTCTTGGACAGTTGGCCAGCCTCATCTACCTCGAGTTAGGAGCTAAAACCAGAGAAAAATCATTATCCACCCAAACACGTTCCTTAGCCTGAAGCATTTGAATTTGTACTGTGAGCTATCGTTCCTCACTTTTGGGCCATCCGCAATGCCACGGCTACAGAGACTGGAGATAAGACTTGATGCCCTTTAAGAAGGTATAATGCAGCTGCAAGAGGGAAGTCCAGTTGGTGGCATCGAGAACCTTTGCTAGCCTTGAAGAGATCAGCGTGTGTATAAACACCAGCTGCATTTACAGTGAGCCAGCAGAACTAAAAATAGAGTCTGTATGCAGAGAAGCCATCAGCAAGCATCCGAGAAGTCAATCCATGCAGATTTATGTGAAGCTGTGGACTATCTCATCTCATTCGCAGGCGCCGGATGCAGTGCATTCAATGCATAAGCCGACTGGCGTCGCGATCAAACGCATCAAGAGAACAACGCTGCATCACGGCATCTACCGATAGGGCTTCAATTCAGATGTTGAGGATTCTAGTCTCCAAGATCTTCTACGTTGCCTGACCCTGGCGCCTCAGCTTCCTGATTGAGGGATCACTCAGTTTGTAGTTCTGCCTTTTCTAGAGATTACTTTCTGATTTTACTCGATCGTGATGTAGTACAAACCCTCACCAACCCCGGGCTGTGTTCACGGCAAATCACTCTGTTTCTTGCATACTAACTGTTTGTAATACTGCTGCCAAAAAACCATGGTCTAAATTTTAGCAACCAGATTTTTTATTTTGCACTATTCCTGTCCGTTGCAATTTATCAGGCCCTGCTTATAGCCATGGTAAAATATTTTTCTCAGACAACAAAACCTGGTTGGTTTCGTCAAATTCATAGCCTCAGAACTTAGGAGAGCAAATATTTAACCTCTGATGATCAAAGAAGCATCAATGATATTGCCATGCAAACTGCTGATTTTTTTCCTCATAACCTTTAACCTTATGACTAGTCCTACCTAAAATGTTACTATGACTTTAGCAGAATGACCATCATCAAAGTCAACTGAAATAAGGAATGTGTCATCTATTTACATTTGAAAATATATGTAACTTTCCCAGAAACCTTGAAACTTGGCTAATTTTTTGTCCAAGCTGAAGGTCATGGACTTCTTCACAATAATAGGTGGCCCTGGTGTATAGAGCCTTGCATTATCAATTGTTGGGTTCGGCAGTACAATTGGCATATTCATACTTCCAATAAATGTACGGCAGGTTTGTCCAGTAGTACTAAATACTCTAACACTAAATTTTTGCCTAGTGTGCATGGATTGACAAGTGTCAACAAGTAACCTTTATGCAAAAATTAATAAAAATCTCATTTTCTTGTTATGCAGAGCTCCTGAACAATCGTTAATAAATGGAAGGCTCAATGGAGTATTAGCTGGCCGAGCACCTTTGGAACTAGCCAACATTGAATTTGTATCTAAAGCATATTGTACTTCACGCAGAATCCATGTCAAAGCAAGACAGAGGGAGTTAACAACAAGGGCATCAGACAAATCTACGGTGCATTCTGTTTGTCCTTTGGCCAATCTCCATGGTATGGGCCTCTTACTTGGGCGTGGATTCCAATGACAAGAACGAATTTGCACAGATTTCTGCATCATAAGAACTTGCACCACCCTGTTACATGTAAACTCCAGTAAACCTTGCACTAAAAAAAATAGAGCGCAGAAACAACCTACCACCATTGTCGCTGCCATACAGGGGAGGTAGCCAGGAGGTTGAGATGGCAGGAATGGTGGTGAGTGCTTCCACTGGGGTACTGGGCTCACTGCTCTCCAAGTTATCAATGCTACTTAGTGATCAGTACAAGCAACGCAAGGGGATCCGAAGGGATATTGAGCTCCTCAGCTGTGAGTTGACCAACATGAATGCAGCACTGGAGAAGCTAGCAGACATGGAGAAGCTTGATGGCCAAACAAAAGTATGGAGAGACAAGGTTCGTGAGATGGGTTATGATATCGAGGATTGCATTGACATTTTCATGCACCAGCTTGGCCAAGGAGATGACAAGGATGGCTTGTTTCACAAGATATCGCGCAAGATTAGGGAGCTGCGAATGCACTATCAGCTTGCAAACATGATTCAAGACATCAAAGCTCGTGTTGAGGAGCAGAGTAAAATAAGAGATAGATACAGGATTGATGAATCTATCTCAACATCTAGAGTGGTGGTGGAAGTTGACCCAAGGCTTCCTGCATTGTTTGAGGATGCAAAAAGGCTTGTGGGTATTGATGGTCCACGGGATGAAATCTCTAAACTATTGAAGGGAGAAGGTGGCAGTCATTCTGGACAACTTAAAGTGGTTTCCATAGTGGGTTTTGGTGGCCTCGGTAAGACAACGCTTGCAAACCAAGTGCACTCTAAACTCAAAGAGTGAGTTCAAATGCTCCACATTTGTGTCAGTTTCTAGAACTCCAGATATGTCGAAGATTCTAAAGGACATATTGTCTGGAGTTGGATTTGATTGTAAGGAAATGGGAGATGATGTCCAGAAGCTTATCAACACCCTTAGAGTACAACTCGCAAATAAGAGGTATATGTTTATCTCAGATTTATGATAAGGTAGTTGTGAAAAAAATGCATGGTAGTACAACTCATGAACTTATAAATAAGGGCACAACCCACACAACTTACATTTTTTTCATTGTCTAATAGCAATATGTGAACTTGCCAAGGTTTTTCTAGCTTGTTATCAATGGCTATCTTGTATTCGTTGAGTTAATACAATAACTGTTTACATAGTGTGACTTTGTTACCAAGATAAGGATCATTTAATAGCATCACAAAGTTAAACTTTATGAGTTACTATTTTATCATTATTCACATAGATCTTTTTTTTTGTTCAACTGGTTTATGGTTTTTTTTTTTTGGGGAATGTTTTTTGTTAGGTATCCGCCCCTCTCAATATTAATTTTATTAGGTATCTGCCCTTTCAATATTAGGTATCTGCCCTCTCAATATTAATTTCATTCTAAATTGGAAACATACTAATAAGGATTTTCGAACGTTTGCATACGTTGTACTATGTACAAAACGTGTATTTCACTTTGATGTTACCTGGACTTAAGCATAATCATATCAAAGCATGACAACACAAAGGCTTATTCCCTTGCTCCTTTCCATGACAACTGAAGTAACATATTACTCATATTTACTCCAGCAATCTCATAATGGTCCAGCTCATTCTTTTGCATGTGTGGATTCTTAGGGGTGAGTGGCGCATGTATGAATGTATCTGCAGACACTATTATAGCTTATAAGAAGTTTCCTACTATGCAGGTATCTTATCATAATTGATGACTTATGGAGCATAAAGGATTGGCACACAATCAAGTGCTCTTTTGTGGAAAATAATAACGGCAGCAGAGTGATAACTACCACACGCAATCAAGACATTGCTGCAGCTTGTTGCTTTCCAAGTCAAGAGAATGTATACCATATGCAACCGCTTAATGAGATTCACTCAAGAAGGTTGTTTTTCAAAAGGATATTTGACACAGAGTATGGCTGTCCTGAGCAATTTAGAGAAATTTCAAAACACATGTTACGGAAATGTAAAGGAGTGCCGTTGGCAATTACTAGCATTGCAAGCCTTTTATCTAACCACATGAATGTCGAGACATGGGAGAAGATACACAATTCATTGGGTTCTGAGTTGGACACAAATCCTACACTGGAATGGATGAAACATGTGCTAAGTCTAAGCTATAATGACCTGTCCCATGAGCTCAAGACATGCTTGTTGTATCTTGGTATGTATCCTGAAGATTATAAAATCCACAAGTTTGATTTGATGAGGAAATGGGCAGCCGAAGGATTTGTAAGGGAAAAGCATGGTTTAGATATGGAGGAAGCTGCTGAGAACTGTTTCAATGAACTCATCAACAGAAGTATGATCCAACCTTGTTTGGTGCGGGTCCTCGTCATGTGTGGGCATGTCAAGTTCACGACCTAATGCTTGATCTGATTATATCCAAGTGCAATGAAGAAAACTTCATCACTATAATTGATAGGAGGTTCACTGTGAATGGAGCATTACAAAGTCGTCGCATCAGCCATCAGTTCAATTACGAAGACATGGCCCTGACAGTTGAGAGGATGAGTCCATCACAAGTTCGGTCATTTAAATCCTTCCGTGCTGATGGTTGTATGCCGCCACTTTCAAAGTTTGATCTTCTGAGAGTCTTGGACATGGACCAGGGCTTTTCTGCGGGACCAGAATCAATACCCCTTGATTTGTCCGCTATAAATCACCTTTTTTCTGCTGAGGTATGTGAGGGTCGTGGGCTTTTGTTTTGCAGCTGCCAAAGAAATTTGGGAATCTGAAGCATTTGATGACCCTAGATATGGTACAGGCAATTTTACATTCTGGTAACCAGATTTCGGATTTTACTTCCTTGTCTTCTTTAAGGCATCTCATTCTTCCAGAAAAATGGAAACAACAAATAGTGCTGAGAAATGGGCTTAACAGGTTGTGCAACTTACGCACTCTGCACTACTTCTGCACCTGGACTAATTCCTTAGAGAGCATCAGGGATCTCGGTGGCTTGAACAATCTTCGGGATCTCCTTGTCATTTACTCTAGGCCCCATGGTGTGGAAGCAGATAATCCTAATGACAAGATCCTGGCTGCCTCTCTAGACATGCTTGGAAACAAGCACCTCCGCTCCCTGAATTTTCATGTTAGGTCAATTTCTCGGCCCCCCTCAACACAATTCTGGAGCAATTGCTTCACACATCCACGACATCTACAGAGCCTTGCCTTGGGTGGCTTAAGAATACCCAAGGTCCCAAATTGGATGGCGCATGCCGACAGGTTAGTATATTTGAATCAACTACAAGTTAAGGAGCTACGAAATGATGACATCCAGGTCCTTGGACAGTTGCCTTGCCTCATCTACCTCAGCTTAAAAGCTACAAAAATCCCAGAGAAAAACATCATTATCTACCCAAACACATTCCCTTGCCTGGAGCATTTCAATTTCAACTGTGAGTTGTCATGCTTGGCTTTTCAGCCATTAGCAATGCCACGACTACAGAAACTGGATATACGACTTTATTATGGGGAACAAAGTGCAATACACCTGAAAGAGGGTAGTCTAGTTGGTGGCATTGAGCACCTTGCTAGTGTTGAAAAGATATTTGTGAGTATGACTGCCAAATACGGTCATGGGTCGCAAATTGAAACTGCATGGAGAGACGCCATCAACAGGCACCCGAAAAGTCAAGCCATACATATTTATGTAAAGTGTTTTGAGATAGGAGGAAAAAGGAATGTGGAGGATCAAATATGAAATAGCACAAGGATGTAAAGAAGACCAAATACTGGATTACCACGCTGTTAGTTTGTTCTGAGCATCATCTCTTTTATTTTTTTGAGACATGATCATGTTTACTCTGTTCCTTTCCTTGATTACGGTTTCCTTGATTTGTATTAGTGCTCTTGTATATCCTCCTTATGCCTTAAGTTCTCACTGTTGGTTAAGTCATATGTATAGCAGCATAACTCCTTTCTATCCACAATACCTAAGTTGTAACATCCAGACCAATACTGTCTGGTTTCAGACTATTGTGGCATGTCTGTTACTCTGTTGCGCTTTCTAGTGGAATTAGCCTCACCTTGATTGTTTAAATGTATGTATAGTATGCATATTGATCTGATGACGAAAGTGTAAGGCAGTTGCTCTATATATGGTGCTCGTGTTCCATAAGGGAGGTGATGAGCAGATGTTGGGTGGGTGTCACATGCAGTTTGTGAGATGTCATCTATACAACCCCGCTGGCCTCACCTGCTAGCCCCGTAACACCCAAACCGCACCATCAGCCATTCATTCCTCTCCTTTTCTTGGACCAAAACACACTGAAGAAACAAGAAAAGGAGAGGAATGTGACGGCCACCCCACGCTGATGAGCATGTTTGGTTAGCAGGATTCCATCCTCAAAATTTATACAAACTAGAAGTTTTCCATTGCACTGATGGATCGTCCTGCAAAACAATACGACGGTTGATCTGCTGAAGCCAAGTTCATAGATTGAGAAATGATACGAAGGTTGATCAAGTTCATAGATTGAGACCATCTCTGGCCTTCTTCTCCATTGTGCTCTGTGATACCACTACCTCGGTTTTGCTAGTCTGTAGATACTTGTGTACACGTTTACTCCCTTCACGTACGTATCCATCTTGTATGTTTCTGAACTAATTTTATTCTGTACAATATTCCCTCATTCTAAGGTGCCACCTCGAACAGAACCACACACAAATCTATATATATAGAGAGAGAGGCGTTAATTAACAGGGAATATAATGTGAGATTAGTTAACAGGGTCTCACATGGGTGTGGATCTCTAGGACAAACCATTGTCGTGTCGTGCGCGCGGTGGATGCCATATGCCGATCAATTGGCTGGAGCCAGAAGATCTTGGTGGCAAACCACATTGGTAGATGTACTTGGGAAGTTGGAATTCACGTGGGTATGGTCCCCATTTTTTTGAGATAAACTCTGAACACTCTTCCCACTTTTCATGACACAATTACGAAGACCGCAAACTAGGTAACTGAGTCAAATGAGTTTCATGGGGATGAAACACTTCTATCATCTGATGAAACTCCCACATTTAATGAGACCCTACCAAGTGAGCAATTTTGCTGACGTAGCACCTTATTTAATGTGCATGGCACCCCATGAAACATCCATTGGGGACGGCTTATCATATTGGAGGGCATCGACGGCCTTTTTTTTTTTAAGCATAGCCCTATAGCTGGTCCTAATGTCATATCAGTTTGATCAACGGATGTGCCAAGATGCTAATCCGTGACATGCACACATGTGCCAAACCTTTTTTCCTTTCACCAAAGCCAGGCCATGCACACTGTCCAATTAATTATAGTACTGTATTAAGGGTACCCGCTAACAAGGGCACCTCATGTACTACCATACAAATCCAGATCATTATTTTGTTTACATGTAAGACGGGGACAAGAAGATAAGAAAAGGGACGACTCTTATTTTCATGATAGACTTGGACCTGTTTTGAAGATTGTCGTGGAGCCTACTCACGTGCCCATTGTTCTCCCCCTCTGTCCCACTCTTTTCCTTTTCAACACAAAACAAGGATGGTAATCAGGACGAGCGTTAGTTTTGACTGATAAGTAGAAAAAAATATTGGAAATCTATTGGTGGAAGATAAAGTTTTGGCCAAAATCTTTTTAACCAATCTACCTCCAATATTTGACTTAAAAAAATAACCTAGAAAAAGTGCAGAAATAAGAAAATATATCACTTTTCGGGATGACGAGGTTGAAAAACAGAAATGGTTTAAAATAACTCAGCTCTGGACTCATACAAGCTCATGGTCACGGGACTAAATTCTAGCGGGCCAAATTCAAATTCATGAAATTTCCTGACAATATCGGTGTCACAAACCTTCCCGGTCAACGCGAGGGGGATGACGGGGAGCGTGACGTGGTGTAGATCGACGACGGCGCTGGCGTGGCGGCGGCGCTTTTGCGGGCGGTGCGAAAGTGGTAAAGACGCGCTAAGGCAGCGCTTGGGCAGCGCTGGCGACGGCGGCGGCGGCTGGGAGGCTGAGGGTAGAAGGGTTAAACCCTAAAATTATTTCTTGATTGATTGTCTCACGATAGTTGCCTCATATTTATATGAGGGGTTTACTGATTGCTAACGGGTCAGACCCATTAGTCTTTTCGAGCTGACTTTAATTTAACGAAATAAATTACTAATAAAAGCTATATAATAATTAAATATTCAGCCACTTCGCTTAATTATCCCGGGCGAATCGTTGGATCGAGTGTGACATCTCTCCCTGCCTGGAGATTTAGCTCGTCCTCGAGCTGGAAATCTGGATAAATTTTGTTGAATAATTCCACATCTTCTCATTAAGCCTCTGCAGCTGTCTTGTTCTTCCATTTGGTAAGGACTTGAAGCTAACCTTGCCCGACTCGGATTTAAGCATGATCTCAGGTTCAGTGACGGTGTACCTTCGTGTATTCGTGGCAATTTCTCGTATATCGCCAGGAATTTCTCCCCAATGTGGCTTATGCATGCCGACATGAAAAACGTTGTGTATGCGAAGTTCCAACCGGAAGGTTCAACTCATATGTAACTGGAGTAAGAATTCTGTTAATGTTGAAGGGTCCGAAATATTTGGGAGGGAGCTTGCCTTTGTATAATGGTGATATTGTTGCCGCAGACCGGGATAATAATTTAAGCCGGACATAATCACTCACTTTGAACTGTCGTTCCGTATGTTTAGCATCAAAATATTTACGGTAGTAATCTTGTGCCAATTGTCTCTGAATCTAACGAGTGATGACTAGAAGACCATAATATTGCCTCATATTAGTAATTTAGTATCCACTTTCTAGAACCAGAACTCTTGATGACCTTTTGTGTTTGGTTGTATGTCTTGTATTGCACTTTCCAGAATGTTGTACTTAAAGTAATGTTTCGGTACTCTGTCCTGTGATGTAATGTATTATATACTCCTATGAACTAGTTATTTATCAATTGCTAATGGTTATCAATTATGCCATGGTCATTTTTTTTTTTTTTTGCAAAACAGCTAAATGTCATAGATGCAGCTTAGCTTTTGAGAGGGTCGTAGCTAAGAAGCTTAGCCGGCGATTTAAAACTTGGGCAAGGATATCAATCGCCACGTTGTTTTCGTTTATTTATTATTTCTAGCCTTCTAGGTGATTCAATGTGATCGAGATGCACAGAGACAGACAGGTTAGGTAGGTGGCTTTAATTTCGGAATCATCAATAGTGTGATGATACCACCAAGCAGCTAAGGCATAAGTATTGGTTGGTCACTCAATCGATCGGTGAGGGAGAAGAATTGAAGGCTAGAATAGAATCCATGGAGGAGTCGGAAGAACCAGTGCAAGTGATAGAGTCATGCTCGGTAACGCCGAGAGAGGCAACGCCGACGAAAGGGCTGTGGCTCTCTCCCCTCGACGTCTCTCTGGCAAACGCAGGCCGTATTCCTCAAGTCTTCTTGTACCGTTCCGGTGCCACCTTCTTCGACGTGCCCAGGCTCAAGGAGGCCATGGCCAAGGCGTTGGTGGCCTACTATCCGCTGGCCGGCCGCCTTGGCAATGATGGCAGCAGCAGCGTGGTGAGCTGCAATGGCGAGGGCGCTCTCTTTGTTGTTGCTCGCTCTCGTTGCCTCACACAGCAAGACTTTGACTTCTCAAGCCATCGCCGGAGTTGAAGCGCATGTTCATTCCTAACATTGAGCCGGCGGCGACCCTCATCCTGGCCACGCAGGTGACTTTCTTAAAGTGTGGAGCCGTCGTGTTAGAGTGTCCATGCACCACGCCCTAGTGGACGGCGTGAGTGCGTCGCACTTCATGCAAACATGGTCGGCTTTGTACAGGAACGACGGTGAGGAGAGCACCGCGGCGGCCAAGGACGACGAGCTCCCGTGCCACGACCGCACCCTCCTCAGTGCGCGGTCCCCGCCTGTGGTCCACCCCGATGCGCTCTCGGTGCTCTACTACCCCAAGGTCGTCAGGGCCACCTGCTTGTCGCCGTCGCCGTCGTCGGCACCGACGACCACCATGACGACCGAGGTGTTTGTGTTTCCCATCTCCAGGGACCAGGTGGCCGCACTGAAACGCCTCTGCGGCGGGGCAGCAAGCACCTTCGTCTCCCTGAGCGCCCTGGTGTGGCAGTGTGTGAGCGTCGTACGCCGGCTCCCGCCCGACGCCATCACACGCCTCAGCTTCCCGGTCCATGTCGGACGCTACCTGACGCCGCCACTCCCGACACGCTACTTCGGCAACGCGTGCATCTCGCTGTGCGCCACCGGCGCTGCGGGCGACATCGCCTCCGAGGCGCTGCCATCCATTGCCGTTCGCATCAGCGGGACCATGGCCAGGATGGACGACGAGCTGGTACGCTCTGCGATCGACTTTATGGAGCTCGCCGACGAGGACACCTGGCCTCGCTGCAGAGGCGGCGTCTTGCCGGAGACGGACCTCCGGATAGTCAGTTGGCTCAACATGCTGTTCGGCCTGGATTTAGGCTGCGGAGGTCCGCAGGTGATGACACGTGCGGACACCCTCCCCAGGGCCTTGTTTACCTCATTGACGATGATCACCGCGGCGTCGCCGTGGTCGTGCGCATGGAGGTTGCAAACATCAACGAGTTCAAGCGCCTGCTGTATGCAAGCACTGCATTGCATCCAAATAAAGCAGCAGGCACATCAAATAATTAAGCTCTACGCACCAGCTACTACACCGCCCGCTGTAAGAAGAAGAAGAAGAATAAGTAGCTGTATGAGCTGCTGGAATAAGTAGCTAGCTTTGGAGTTTGCTGAGTCCAGTTATCGTGTGAACCGCCGGTTAGGCATAGTGTACTCTGAACCATTCAAAGTGAAAAGGGCACGGTCTCTCGAGCGACCTCTGAACAGTTCCATTTCACGTATGTTCACTACAGAATTTGGAATAGCCTTGGCGGCGGGACATTTCCTTGAGTGTCAAAATCAAACCGCCAAGGAAAGGGTAGTTTCCTTGGCGGTGGTGACCTGCACACAAGGAAATATATATTTCTTGGCGGTTGTGGTAACCCGCCAAGGTATTACACGATTTCCTTGGCGGACTACAACTACTCGCCAACGAAATTACTTATTTCCTTGAGTGCACTTTGAAATGACCAAAGAAATGACTCTTTCCTTGATTGTTAATTGTGACCGCCAAAAAAAATGGTCAATTTTCTTGGGTGTTCTTCCAAACCGCCAAGTAAATTATAATTTCCTTGAGGGCTACTTAATTTTCTTGGAGGTTAGCACCCAATGAAATAATAATACGTAATTTGGAGACTCCCACTTAAAAAAAATAATAATATTGTAATGGTCTCTAAAAATCGTAAAATTTGGCATGAGATCTTAACTTGTTTGTATTACCTTGCCATAAAAGTTTCAACTCATATTAACAAACTTGAACTATACATTGTTCACAAAAGGATATATCTCTCATCTAGTTACATAACTATGTGAGAGATGCAATTTGTTAACAATGTATAGGACCATTAGTTTACATCCTTGAATTTTTTTATGCAAAGATTATACACAAAAACCATGTTATGCAAGTTTATAGATTTACCTAGCAAAGTTTAGATATTATTATAATTATCTTATGTTAATTTGGAGTTAAAAACCTAGGAAGCACGCATAAAAGTTTGACGCCGCTGGCGTCCTCTCCCTTTGGCGGCATGATGGGCAGCCCGCCTCCCTCCAAATGGCATGCCCTGTCTAATGAGACGCCCTTCCAACCCTAGACATATTTTGTATCGATATGCCCATTGGGAATGAGATCCTCTCAAATCGCAAAATGACTTGTCTCTACAATCCGTATCTCAACCATTCAATTCGCATCCAACCATGAGCAAGCAAATTAACTGGACTCCTCGGCTTGCTGGGTTTGGCCCAACATCGTCGACGATGCTCGACCGACCGCTCATCGACCGCCTCTTGCGCCGCCCGCAGACCAAGCGATAACTCTCTAGCGAAACCGCGAAAGTGCCCGCCCACGCCATCGCAACACGCACTTGCCCCGCCGCTTATCTGGCCCCGCCGCGATAGGTTGCCGGCCACCACGCCTGCCGCTCGACCGATGTCGCCCCGAGACGCCGCAAAAACAAACGACAAGCTAACGAGCATGAGGCGGTCATTTGGCAAATGACGCTGCGAACACGCACAAGCTAACAAGCATGACGGGCAAGCCGCCGCCCTCGAAGGGCACGCCTATCTAATGAGGCACCTCTCCAACCCTAGACATGCTTCGCGGTCGATATGCCCATTATAGTAGTGAAGGTGTAAGGAGTTAAAGAGAACGTCGAAATCAATTGCTTCAATGGCATATCTATTTGGTGAATGTCGAAATCAATTACTTCAATGGCATATATCTATTTAGTTCGTTACATTGGTCCTATATTATTTGCACTAGCTACGGTTATAAATATTTTTAACAATTTTATATAAATAATGTTAATAATTATTGAGAAAAGTAAAAAGAGGAAATTAGCTAGTAGTTAGAATCAAACATCACCTAAATATATGAAATATTATAGAAAGGACATATATAAATTTAGTTGTCCAAAGTAATTTTATTTTTTATATTTATATTAAGGACCACATTTTTATTTTTTATATTAAATACAAAGTAGTTTATTTTTATATTTATATATCACCTAAATGAGTCAAATTCGTTGGTTCGCAGCAAAATTTAGGAGGCTCCCGCGCGGCCCAACCGTGCGCGGGAGACTGCGCGCCCAAGCCCGTGCCGTGCCAAAACGCTGCACTTTGACAGTGCCAAACCCAGTTCCTCCCCAATTATTGTACTCAGCTCAGTTCTCAGGGGCTCACGCGTGAGAGCCGAGAGGGGGAAAAATATGTGCGCCGCCGGGCGAACTCCGCCGTCGGGCGCCGCTGCCGGAGGCGCAGTCGGCACGGCCGCAGCTCCGCCTGCCGCCCGGAACGCCGCCGCTCCGACGCCCAGCAGCTCTCCGGCGGGCATCCTCGGGGAGGGATCCGCGCCCATCCGCCTCGCCCTCTGCTTCCCGGCGGCGGTGGGGAAAGGGCGGCGTGGCTCCCCGGCGGCCTTCATGCGGTGATATGCACCCAGCGGGTTAGTATCTTCTCATCCCCATCCCCCTTCCCCTCTCGCTGCACATCTGCATCTAGTCAAGTCAAGTCTACATCTATGTGCGTCTTGATTTTGTTTCCCCAGTGGTGATTCATGGATTGGTGTTCTACTTTCTGATGAGATGCTTTTCATAGATCAGTCTAGTCAAGTCAAGTATCTAGACGTGTTAGCAATAGCATCAATTCTTTGTTTCTTCAGTAAATAAGCTTTTGTTTGGTTTCAGTAATTCTATATGGACAAGCTTCACTACATGCTTGCAGGAGCAGTGCTGCCGCTGCATCCCCATTCCCCTCCGTGCTAGGATTTCAGCAGTCAGCACTACAATCTTCCATTTTTTTTCTTGGTTGCAGAAAGGAGTTGACGCCATCTCTTTCCCTCTTCACCTCTTCGTTGCAGAAAGGAGCAGAAAGGCTAGAAAGATTTAAGGTTTGGGTTACTTTGCTTGCCAAACTTTCATTCAGTCTAGATCTGCCATCTCTTCAGTTCAGATTTGCCATCTCTTCTTCATTGCAGAAAGGAGCAGAAAGGCTTAGAAGGAAGCACTAAAGGGTTCAACTCTTCCATCCACCTTTCTTCTTGTTGCCATATATCAGGTCACTAGACAGAGGTAAAAATGCCATCTTCTATCTTGACTCTTGTAAGCTTGCTGTTGTGTGACCAGATTTGGGTGGTAGTTCTGTGAACAATAAACTATGTTATTAGCTTGTTGAATATCTCAATTCATTCACTACTTAAAGTTATATTTTTGGATGTTTAGCTAAAGAGCAATTTGAGATTATTGATATAGATTCCTGAAGCAGTAAGGTGGTTTGCTATGCTTTGCTAACCTCTGAGGCTTCTAATTCTTCTATTCTATAAAGCAGTAGTGCAGTAGTGTATATCAGGTGCCATGCTATGGCTGCTTGTTACTTGTTTTCTTCACTTTGGAATTTATTTTAGTAATGACTGGTATCTAAATGTTTACCATTGTTTCTGGGTTTAGTTACAATGCTTAAGTACAACTATAAGTTATTAATTAACTGATTTGGTGTTGGTTCTTTTATATATATTACAGAGAAGTGAACAGGTTAAGGCTAACAAGATCTAGAGATTGAAGAAAGACAAGTAAACAAAGGTATCACAACTTGCATCTTTATCTGTCTTAAATCATATCTTCCGACAATTTAGTGTGATGCATATGCATACCTATATAGTGTTTGCCGAGATTATTCAGTTTGTAACTAATGTCTGCACTTGTCTGGTGTGAGCAAGAAACAATTATGAATTTGTATGGCATGTGGGCTAACTGTTGTTTAGAATGCATGGCCTATTGTGTTCCCTTTCGATCTTGTGTGCTTGATAAATTATATTATGCATGTATGATGTTACTGCCTCACTGGAACTAATGCACTTTCCTGTCATTGTTTATGGCTACAGGTTAAAGATTCTCGTGATCTGGTCAAGTAGCAATCATGATTGATCTTTTTGTTTTGCTCAAAAATGAATTTATGTATGTAATATCTTGTTCCACAAAGCTATTTTATATATTGTTTTTATCGATTTGTATGGATGTATCATGAAACATTGTAATGGATACAGTCTTATAATGTGTGCTATGTATTAATAAATAAATGTATATATATAAGCATGCGTCACTTGAGTTTAGTGCCTAGAACCTTTGAATTTAGTTATTATTGTAATATTTTTTTTTTTTTGTTTCTAGTATGCATTTCCTTGAGGGCCAGCAGTCAAGGAAACCATGATTACCTTGGCGGTCAATAGCAGTCAAGGAAAGTTACAATTTCCTTGTAGGTCAATGGTCGACAAGGAAACAACTATTACCTTGGCGGTGTAGATAATTTTCTTGGAGGTTGTTGGCCCTCAAGTAAACATTTTTCCTTGACGGTTCTACTATTTCCTTGACCATTTGGCAAATTAAGTCAGGTCATGATATCCTTGGCGGCTAACCTCCAAGGAAATTATCCTTGAGTGTCGAAACCGCCAAAGGAAACTAATTTCCCTTGCTCTCTATTCTTGAGTGTGTTTGCTTGGCGGTTTTTGGTCAAGGATTATTTCCTTGGCGGTTTTCCCCCTTTCCTTGGCGGTTTTCGACCCTCAAGGCAATTCGGGATTACGGTAGTGGTTCTTTTTGTTCTCGTCTCCCGAGCAACCTCCAAACAGTTCCAGTTCGCGTATGTTCTTTGTTCTTGTGTTCATTCGATCTTGTTGCTTGATTTGTCCATATACAACTTCTGATTGTGATCCTATACTAACAATGTATTACAAATTGTTAAGGCCTGAACTGAGTAAATTCCATTGTTGATTGATCTAAATATATGTCACCGACTGACTTGAGCATGTTGTCAACTGATTTGAGTACACGCTAACTGTCCGATTTTGACCTAAGAGTAGGTACAATGATGAGTTTATAGCCAAGCTAGTCGGCAATTTTTGATGATGTGGAGGGATAAGGGAGGAGAGATAAAAGAGAGCTTGGCTCTTGTTCTAAGACTAAGCTAGGCATGGATGCATAGGCATTAGTGGGTCCCAATAGATATGAATGTGAGGAGGAATGGGAAAGAGAAGAGAAACCAATACTAATAAAGAAATTTTGTATAGACAAGTAGAAGACTAATTATTGTATACTCCCTCCTTCTCTAAAAGAATGAATTTGTAACAACTTTAGGATAGATTAGCAAAGAAGATAAAAGATCATGTTTACCCTCATTAAACTATTAAATCTTAATAGTTATTGATTACCGAGAAGCCCTGGAAAACACACTATGAAATGTTTTCCGCCCGGTTAGGCTAAAAAGTGTTGTTTGGAGTATCCAATAAAGAGAGCAAGAGAATAGCGTGGCAAGAGAATAGCAGGGCAAGAGAGAGGTTGTGTTAAATGCACCATGATTACGAGAGAGATTAATGTGAATCGATTGGACCGCTCACCTCTAGGAATTCATTCTTTTGGAGACAAATTTTTAGCCTAGAAATTGATTCTTTTTTTAGAGGCAAAGAAAGTAGCTTGGCTCTTGTTGCTTAACTTATAGTCAAACATTTGGCTCTATTATTAGCCATGCTCTAATAAGTTTGTCATCAACTCAAGTGCATTTCTATGTGTATTTATGGGCACCCACTAGGTAGCACAGTGACTTAACTAGCTGTCATAAAGTGTGCTTATTGTGAGTAACTGACTTTTTTTTTTTTTTGACAAGTTGAGTAACTGACTATTTGTGTGTGCACGCTCTGTGCGTACGAGTTCCTTAACATTTGCTTTGCTTGCCATCTCGATGCAGCAGGACGAGAAAAAAAAACACCCGCTCGCGTCAACCCACTCGGCGGCTCGGGCGGTCTGCACGCCCCAGCGCCCCCACCACAAATCACCTCCGCACCAGCGTCGCCCCGCTCGGCGGCTGGGGGTCTCCCTGCACAGCCGCGGCCGTGGTGTCCGTCCCGAGCGGCGGATTGGACCCAGGCAGCCATGGCGGAACGGTTCCGCCGGCCATGGCGATGACGGCGGCCCTAGGCGGCGGATCCAGTGCCCCTTTGGCCGGATCCGACAAGGCCGACACCGGATCTACGCGGAGGAGAGGAGGTGGAGTCGGGGTCCGGTGAGATAGGTGCTGCACGAAGGAGAGGAGGTGGAGTCGGGGTCCAGCGAGATAGGTGGAGCGACCGGCGCGGAGATCTTCGGAGGGGCGCTTGCTCCGGCGTCTCCTCTTCGTCCGGAGGCAGGTGCTGGCGGCCGGCAATGGGGTGGCGTCCGACGTCGGCTCGGTTGGCGGCGTAGTGTGGTGTGGTGGTGCTACGGCGGTGGCTCGTCCGCGCCGGCGATGCCGTGGTGGCATGGCCGACCGTGGCTTGCTGGGTGCGCTCCAGCGGCGCCATGGTGGCGCTAGGTACGACGGCCTGGCCATGGCATGCCTGCGTTGCTGTGGTGGTGCGGCTGGTGGTGCCAGGCGGGTGTGGCTGCACATCTCCGGTGGGGCTCGCCGGCGGTGGTGGTACATGGGGCCGGTGCAGAATGGTTGGCTGCGGAGGTCGCTGGGGGCCTTGCGCGGTGTGGCTGTGGCGGGGCTGGCTAGACAGGGGTTGGGACGTTGGTGGGCTGGGCGACTAGGGCTTCTTCTGATCCTGGCCCTTTTCTCCCCGTCGTCGGCCTTCCCCTTCCTCGGGCTGGATCCCGTGGCGAAGCTGGTTGTAACATCCCTGGTGTTACGATCTCGCTTAGCATCTAGATTAAGGCTTAAAAGAAATCAGCAAAAAGAGTTTCACAAGTTTTAAGTTCTAAAATTAGGAAATGATAACAAACCTTGTGTGACTCGCTTTTATGTTTGGAGTTAACAAACAAATATCTAAATTAATTTATTCGGTATGAAATAAAATATATAGAGTGTGTATACACTTGGTAAAATTGTTTTGATGGGCGTGTTACCTTAGTAATTAAAAAGTGGTGCACAACTTATGTTTTTCTAATAAATTCCTATAGATAAAATGTAAACATGAACATATGTATCTGGTTGCATGCGTGTAGATTTGTGGCCAGGAAATAACAATATAGTTATTTATTTGTTTTAGTTAAATAAAAGCAAAAAAGAAGGAAATTAGAAGGATAAGGCATGCACACGACGCACTCCTGGGTGCTCTGCACACGCACGCACATGAATCACTTCGGGGCGCCTGCATGCATGCTCACAATTGCTCGGTGCTCCGAATCGATGGGGCCGAGTCCGTCAAAAGTCCAACATGTTGCGCGACGGGCCAGCGATGCCCGGTTCGTCTGCGCCGCGTGTTACTGCCTTCTCTGCTCCTCGGTCCCACTCTTGCTGTTGCCGCTGACCCTCTGCTCGCTGCTCACCGGTGACGAGTCCGTCGCCTTGCTAGTGGCTGTGTTTAGTTCCCCAGATTTTGACCAAAATTTTTAAAAGACGACGTCCGGAGTATGAAACGCGGGTAAACAAAAAAAACTAATCGCACAGCTTTTAGATGTACGTTGAGAGGCGATTATTTTGGCACCTTACGCTTTACAATAATATTTTACCCTCGTGGTATAATGCTTTTCTATTCGCTACTGTGCTTTTTTTACGGATCTAACACAGCCACTGCCCCTCTGCCCAGCGCCGTCGTTTCTTGAATGGCTCTGCCATGGCTGTGGCCGACGCCGCTCCCCCCTCCGTTGCACCTACCGCGTCAAGGTCGTTGGTCCCAGTCTCAGCGGCGACTGGACGCCTCCCTGTCCTCCCTGCCTTGCTCTGCCGCTAGCCGCCATTGGCGACCCTTGCCACCTCGTGCCGTGCACTTCGCGTCAAGTCGTGTCCCAGCGTTCATGGCGTCTGAACGCGTCTGCTGCCGCACCCATGATCTTGACCTTGACCTCGCCCTGCGCTGCCCGTCCTCGCCATGTTTAGCATCTGCCCCGCCATGTGCGCCCCTGCCGTGTCGCTGCCGCCCTGCTCGCGTCGCGTACACACCTTACGTGGAAAAACGGAGCTCCTTTCTCCTTTTAAATTCGCACAACGCTGAGTCCCTCAGTCCAAGTGCGTGAACCAGTGCGCAGCCATAGGAGCTAGCTAGAACTAGAAGCGCGACCTCTGAAACTTTTGTAGCTCCAGCATAATTATTTTGCTAGATTAGCTAATGAACCGTAGTTAGAATATAAGTATTTAATCGATAAAATTATAAAGCAATACCTTGGGTTTCTAGGAGGCAACGTCTTTTTGGGCAACATGAATATGTAGCTAGCACGTTAGCCTTTGGAACTCGTTCGTTAGCTCGAGAGGCGTAGTCGTAACATGTGCATTGCATTTGTCGTGGCTATTTACGTCTCTGCGTTGCATCCACGAATATATTTGCGTTGCATTTGTCGTGGTTATTTACGTCTCTGTGTTGCATCCACGAATATATCAATAGGAGTGATGATGGATCGTGGAGTCATCTGGAGTTGCAGAAAGATGGTGCCGTGGTGATCGTGTCGCTCTGTTGGGATGCTAACCTTGGTTAAATCTTACCCAGGCAAGCCCCGGTGCATAACCCCTATTATTTCTGCACTTTATATAAATATGTTTGTGCATTTACGTTTTAAGGAATTGAATGGAAATCCACTTGCATATATATATATCCTTGTCCTATGAGTATTACTAGCATTGACAGGTTCGTGTAAATGCTATGCTATAGGTCTTCGGTAGAAGACAAGTGATTTCCTATCACTCGCGAGAGATAGGGAAAATATTTATTTTGATGCTATCACATGGATTATATATGGATAATAATTTGGAGACCGGGCGGGACTGGATGGATTTGGAATGGACTTGGTTGAGGCTCTGGCTGCACTTGTCCCGTCTGTGTCGATTGAGGACCGACCGTTGCAGTGGATGATAGTCAGGTCACAGACTTATTATCCTGAGCACATATTTGCTTATGGGGACCGGGAAGGCTCGTTACTCTCTTGTCGTGGGTTCCGGCTCTTTCCGGGCCGACTGATTGGAGGCGGGGATGGTGGAGGTCCTTACAGTGAAGTGAGGCCGGGCCTCACTTGTGGGAGCTTGGAGTCCAAGTTTGGACGGGGACCTGGAGCCTTCGGCAGGAGTGGAATGGGTTGGTCTTGCTTGTGCAAATTTTTGTGACACAAGTGAGGCGTGTGTTTCGGGGTACCCAGCTGGGATACATTGATTCGCGAATCGCCGCCGAGACGGTACGACATGACTATGATCTGGCACTATAGTAAGAACTGAAACTTGGAAGGAGATAAAATGATTCTGATTGCTTGCCACCTGCTTGAAAGTAGCTTAGGTGCTTACATAGAATGGTTGGTTAATGAACTAATCATGACTGCTAATAAAATGAATATAAGGATACACATTTAGTAATGCTTCCTGCAGATGCAATAAACCCACAAGCCAAATAGCCTTGCATATCTTTGGAGTCTTTTATTTCCTCCTGACGGGTAAGTCTTGCGGAGTACAATTGAGTACTCAGGGTTTGTTTTACCCTGTTGTAGGTGACAGTGCTTGATGAGTCGACTTTGTGTGTGGAAATCTCCCGGTGGGCTCGGCCGAGAATTTCCTTCGTTCTGCGGACTTAGAGTTTATTTAAAATTTCCAAAAAAATGTTTTATCAAAGAAAAGTCTTAATTCTGTTATCGGTTTTAGATATATAAATACTATCATGGTAACACTTGAACTAGTCATTAAAACTAAATTTTATTTCTGAAAACTCGATAACGTTATTATATTCTATTGATATAATTAATTCATGTAATACCCTGATGTTGCATTAAAGTGATGTATGAAATGGTTAATAATGTTGTAAGCTTTACTCTCTCATTTATGATTCTGATGGAAAAATGTGGATTTTCGAGTTCTCCCTTTGGGTGTGCTCGACGGAACTGTGTGATTTATTTTGCTCACTTGGGTATTTAGTGTCTAATGGAAGACAAGTACTCTTGGGAGTGAATTAAGTCGCGCGTTTCGCCACACCGGGTCGGATTTTGCGTGTTGCCGGGTCGGCTTTGCCGGTTCGGTGGAGGCGGACTCTCCGACAAAGCTTCTCCAAGCACTTCTCCAAGATGGCGTCCCTAGTGGCGGCGAAAAAGGCGAGGTTCTTTGCTGATTCACTACCGCTCCCGCCCCTGGTGGGGTTGGGTCTCCGGCGGCGACGATGTGGAGGCTGTTGAGGTCGGGGCGAAAAGCCGTGGACGGCGACGCCTCGTGGGACGCCATTTCCTTTTTGGAGGCGTCCTTCCTACCTCTCCTCCTGTCGTGCTGGAACTTTCAGGTGAAAACCTTCCTTTAGCGGGCTACCTTGTCGGCTCTTGTTGGCGTCGTTTCCTCCTTGGAGGCTTTGGTTAGGCATTCCAGTTCCGTGGTTGCTCTTGGTGGTGCCCCATTCGTCCGGCAGGTCGTCGGGTTGTGGCTCGGCGCGGCGCGTGAGGCAGCAAGGGGCTGCGGAGTACAGTGTCTTGTGTCGAGGTCACAATCCGACCGAGCGCTGTTGATGGAGGCTCGTGTTGAGGACCCAATCCAACTGAGCTGAGCTTTCATGTTTTATTTTCTTCCATCCGTTTTTTCGTTAGTTGATTGTGGGGTAGCGGTTATAAGATGGAGGCTCGTGTTGATGACCCAATCCAACCGAGCAGAGCTTCATGTTTATCTTTTTCCATCCGAGTTGTTGCTAGTGGAGTTGTTGTGTGAGTTGGGTTAGCGAGTGGAAGGTGGAGTGGAACACTCCCCTAAGTTGTATGGTTTTTGGGCCCGTTTCCATCCAAAAACTGGGCGGGGCTTTTGCTTTTTTTTTCTCTTTATTCGCCTAATAGAAATCGCGGCAAAGCTTTTACCGTCCCTTAAAAAAACAAATCTCAATGCAGCAGCCCGGCCCTTTCATGGAGCAGAACCGACATCATGCTGTCGACAGGATTACTTTATTTTAATCTTATGTTTAAGCATAATAGCAGTTAAGATGCAATCTGGAGGAAATTAAATAAAGCCGGCATAGATAAGGTTCAAATCGATCCTGATGCCTATCAATAATACACACAATAGCTACCAGTTTTGTTACATATATTTATATTTTAGATATATGCGAGTGTGATATAAGGCACAATCATATCTATGGGTGTCTGAGTATATATGATGGCATGCATGAGTGTCATACTAGCTGTTGAAAACAGAGGGGGAAAAACAGAGCCAAGAGATCTTGCTGTGTCTCAGAGTATATATCGATAATGCAAATGCAGGTTCCCCTTTTGAGATGAACTATGAATATTAATTGTCTAGTTCTACAGTTTATTCTGACATATCACATGCATGCCACACCCACCGTGCCTGAACACATAACCAAACAATTTTTGTTTAGAAATAATGGTCACACACTGCCCAATCAATTCTTAATGTATGGGACAAAGGAGAAAGGTGAACTGCCCGAGCATCCTAGGAGCTATAAATTATTGTAATAAGCATGGTAGTTCACAGGGAATCCTAAGAAAGAGAGAGGTGTACATGTACTACTAAGCAAGATAAAACCAAGCCATGGAGACCGTACCTGGTGGTCTCACGTGGGTGTGGATCTCAAAAACAGAAGCATATCAGTGACTATTCCTGCATCATCTACGCCATTTCACACAAACCACCTAAGACCACTGTAGTCGCTGCCACTCAAATCACCGATCACAAACCACTCAAACCACAGAGACAGAGGAGCTAGCTAGGGTCGGAGGTTGACATGGAGGCCATTGTAGTGACCGCTGCCACTGGGGTGATGAGGTCACTTCTCAACAAGCTCTCACTCCTGCTTAGTGATCAGTACAAGAACCTCAAGGGTGTCCGAAGGGATATCAAGTTCCTCAGTGATGAGTTGACTGAGATGAATGCAGCAATCGAGAAGCTAGCATCCATGGACAAGCTCGATTGCCAAAAAAAGGTGTGGAGGGACAAGGTTCGTGAGATGGCCTATGATATTGAGGATTGCATCGACATCTTCATGCACCAGCTTGGTGAAGGAGATGACAAGGAAGGCTTATTTCACAAGACTGCACGCAAGATTAGGAAGCTGCGAGTGCGCCATCAGATTGCCAGCAAGATTCAAGAGCTCAAAACTCGGGTTGTGGAGCAGAGTGAAAGCCGAGGTAGATACAGGATTGATGAGTCTGTCTCGGAGCCTAGAGTGGTGGAAGTTGACCCGAGGCTGCCAGCAATGTATGAGAATGCAAAGAGGCTTGTAGGCATTGATGGCCCGCGGGATGAAATCACCAAATGGTTGATGGAAAAAGATGATAGCAAATCTGAACGACTTAAAGTGTTGTCCATTGTTGGATTTGGTGGCCTCGGCAAGACTACACTTGCAAACCAAGTGTATGCTAAAATCAATAATGAGTTTGAATGCACAGCTTTTGTGTCGGTTTCTAGAACTCCTTACATACCAAAGAAATGAAAGATGATGTCCCAAAGCTTATCGAGATCCTTAGAGAAATACTCACAAATAAGAGGTATGTGTTTTATCTGGAATTTATGGTAATATATTTATTTTAAGACTTCAGTACCTGTTCTCATTGGCTATCTCAAATATCCATATTTTTTTCAATTGTCTTGTTATCGGCTAATAACAGTATTTTAATGTCATACTGATACACACCAATAGCTCTTAAAATTTGTTTGGTCTTACGATGATTTGCTATTTGGACTATTTGCTCAGCTACTAGCAAATATATATCAAATGGTAGTTGAAGCCATGAAAAAGGCGTAAACTTCCTTCTTATTCAATTGGCATATTACTCATACTTACTTTATCATCTTGTGATGCACTAATGGATTAACTTAGAAGTTATTGACTTTGCAGGTACTTTGTGACAATTGATGACTTATGGAGCATCAAGGATTGGGATATTATTAAGTGTGCTCTTGTGGAAAATAATAATGTCAGCAGAGTGATAACTACCACACGTAATCATGACGTTGCTACAACCAGCTGCATCCCAAGCCAAGGCCATGTATACCAGATGTAACCCCTTAATGAGCTCCACTCAAGAAGGCTGTTTTTCAAAAGGTTATTTGACACAGAAGACAGTTGCCCTGAGCAGTTCAGAGAGGTTTCTAACCAAATGTTAAGAAAATGCAAAGGGGTACCCTTGGCAATTACTAGCATTGCAAGCCTTTTGGCTAACCACATGCACATTGATATATGGGAGAAGTTACATAATTCATTGGGTTCGGAGTTGGACACAAATCCTACATTGGACTGGATGAGGCATGTGCTAAGTCTGAGCTACAATGACCTGTCCCATGAGCTCAAGACATGCTTGTTGTATCTTGGAATGTATCCTGAAGACTATGAAATCCCCAAGGAAGATTTGGTGAGAAAATGGATGGCTGAAGGATTTGTTAGGGAGAAACATGGTTTTAGATATAGAGGAAGCTGCTGAGAACTGTTTCAATGAACTCATCAACAGAAGTATGATCCAACCTTGCTTCAGTGAAGATCATTTTGGTGAGGTGTGGGCATGTCAAGTTCATGACCTAATGCTTGATCTTATTATATCGAAGTGCAAAGAGGAAAACTTCATCACTATAATTGATAAGAAGTATCCAATCAATGGAGCATCACAAGTTCGCCGGATGAGCCTTCAATTCCATGACAGAGACATGCCCCTGACAGTGGATAGTATGAGTGCATCAACTGTTAGGTCATATGTTTGCTTCCGTATGGTTGATTGTACGCCTTCACTTTCAAAGTTTGAGCTTTTGAGAGTCTTGGACATGGAAAATGAAAATATCTTGTCTAACGTGTGCCTTGATTTGTGTGCTATAAATCACCTCTTTCTGCTCAGGTATATGAGGGTCCATGGCTTTCCAGTGAAGCTACCAAAGAAATTTTGCAAGTTAAATCATTTGATGACCCTAGATATGTCTGACACATGGTTGCATGGTGATGGTGAACATATATCAGATTTTAATTCCTTGTCATCTTTAAGGCATCTCAGCGTACCAGGACATGTAGTGTTCAAAAATGGGCTTAGCAAGTTGTGCAACCTACGTCATCTGTCCAATTTTGAGATTGGGATTAATTCCATTGAGTGTATTAGAGATCTCGGTGAGTTGACCAATCTTAAGAGTCTTGATGTGTACGGTTACTCCAGGGCAGATGGTGTAGAAATAGAAAAGGTGACAATCTTGGCTGCCTCTCTTAACAAGCTTGGGAACAGCAGCCTCCGCCATCTATCGTTTCCGGCAACGGACACGACAGCACAATTCTGGAGTAACTGTTTGGCACATCCACGGCATCTACAGAGCCTTCAGGGCACATTCATGCCCCAGCTACCAAATTGGATTGCCCATGCTGACAGGTTGGCGCATGCTAAACTAGACGTCCAGGAGCTCCGAAGTGATGACATCCAGGTTCTTGCACAGTTGCCCTGCCTCATCTACCTCCAGTTAAGAGCTAAAACAATCCCAGAGAACAACATCATTATCCACCCCCAAACATTCCACAGCCTCAAGAGCTTCAGATTCTTTTGTCGTGAGCTGCCACGCTTGACATTTGAGCCAGCCGCAATGCCGCAGCTACAGAAACTCGTGGTAGATGCTCATGGAGGAATGCAACTGCAAGAGGGCAGCTGTCCAGTTGGTGGCATCGAGCACCTTGCTAGCCTTGAATATATCTCCTATAAATGCCCAAGGCGATCAGGGGTCGAAAATAGAATCTGCATGCAGAGACGTCATCGTCAGGCACCCAAAAAGTCAAGCCATGAAGATTGACGTAAGGTGTGATGACTATGACGCAATTGAAGAATTCGTAACAGAAATCGGATTACTGATGCAGGGACTAGCTAGTGGAGAGGATTAAATGTCAAGCGCGGTGATGAATTACTCACTGGTACACTCATATTGTCCTGATTAATCTGTTCTCAGTTTCCTCTCTTTTTATATTTTGGATTGCAACCCAGATGACCTGATCATGTTAGCTCTCTGTTTCGTTTCTTTGACTAGAATTTGCTTACTGGTACGCTTATGTTGTCCATAGTTTGTTCTGAGTTTCATCTCTTTTTTATATTTTTGAACCCTAGCTGATGGCCTGATCATGTTAGCTCTGTTTAGTTCTTTTTATTAGAATTTGCTAGAAACTTCCCTAGATGGCAGATTTGCTCTGCTATTTTGGATGCCCTGTTCATGCCTTCATTTCTCACAAATAGCGGCATAGTCTGTTCAGGCTTCAGATATAGTGGCATAACAGATAGGCACAACCGCACGAGGGTCATGGCCTCAAGGGCAATTACGACCGGTACCTCCAACTGACCTGTTTTGTTTTCGCAAAATACATAGCTTCTTTTTAGCAACATTTTCCCTTAAGAATATAGGAACTGCAGATTTCTTCTCATAACTTTTTTTTTTCAAAAACCGGGCATTGCCCGTTTTGCATTAAGAGAAGTGAGAATGTTTGATTACATCCTAGACATCCCTAGCGAGGTGCCAGGGGCAGACTAGGCGGGAACACATACAAAAGGCACCGGCTCAGACGGTGGAGCTTCAAGTGATGTACTATAGGGATGTAAACCACTTTTGCGACACGGGAGAGAGGCAGTCGTAGCTCTAGCCTAAGGCGTGCAGGAGCGGGGATACCCCGCGGAACTTATATGACTAGCACTACCTAAAATGCTCCTGTAACTTTAAGATCATGACCTTCATTTGTTTACTCTGAAAATGTACAAGACTTCCGTGGAAACCCTGAAACTGGGCTAATTTCTCACCGAAGCTGAATTGTTAAAGAAGATTATGTACTTTTTTTCACACTATAAGTGGCCCTGGTGTACAAACCTTGAACTAATAATTGTTTGTTAGTAGAATTTGTATAATTTTCTCTCTCCTCTTGCCTGTTTTTTCGAAACTAACTAGGACTGAAAATGTATGTCTATGTTTCCAGGTGGCGCTTGGTCTATTAGTCTTCCACGGCACAGACGTAAGGGTCATCCGGCAAAATAATGTGAGGCCTGATTTGCAGAAACCAACTTCAACAGACTACTATGCCAAACAGCGTCGACCACGACCTGGGAGATGGCAAACAGCTACCTGAGGAAGCCCAGAGATTCTCCTACGTACCCATGTTCGCAATGGAGGAGCCCATCCAAGCAGAGGGAAATGGATCAACCTCCAATCAGCTGTCTTGTCCTTTAAGGCGTAAATGAGTATGGGTAGCAGTTGTTAGAATAAGCGTTGTGGTATTTGTAGTTTATGCATGTTTCCCTTTTGCTTCGTGGGCGTAGGGATGGATGCGCCGATCACACGATGTGCAGCAAGTGGCTGTGGCTGAACCTCTTTGCTGTGTAAACTCATGTATTTATTCAGTCAACTACAACAGAAAACGCCGCCAGTTTAGCAGCACCAATTCCTGTGTCCGCATTATGTCTACTGCCTGTGTGAGTTTGGTAGTGAAGGGAAAGTTCCAGCGCACGCCGGCGTTGTTCATTGACGCCCCGAGCCAGACAGCAGTTGCTATGTTGTTTTGTATCTTCTATTGATTTGTTTTCTCGAACATGCATTGCACGGAATTCATTAAGGAGAAGAGAGTTTTTTGTTACAAAAGGATTCGCAAGTAATCCATAAGTGAGGGATCCTCCACAAGACAAACGAAACACAAATGAAGAAGCACAAACGAATCCACAACACAAACGAAACACAAACGAAGAAGCAAGAAACATGAGGGGGATCCTCCACAAGACAACCCCACGTAACTGAACCTAATACAACAAAGCTCAACACATTGGCAACCAGCAGCGAAGTGAAGCCGTAAATGAAACCTTCAGACCACAAAGTATCCGTCCAAGCAGCCTCGACAAAGAAAGCATCCGCCGGAAAAAGACAACGATCACGGGGCAAAGCATCCATAGAAACCCCTCTGCGGCAAAGCATCCGCCAGAAGACAGGACCAACTTCTCGAGTCACCGAGCCCTCGAACCATGGGCGAGGAAAACTTGCGGTCGCACTCCGAGTACTTCTCCGAGTCACTAGGGATACAACCCACATGAAGTCGTCCTTCTAGTACTCCTCCGAGTCACCGAGGGCCAGGACCATGGGCGAGGAGCACTAACCTCAATACGCACGCAACGACAGCAACTCGTCCTCCACACCGGGCGGCAAAGCATCCGCCCAAGCAGACTACGGCCGCAACAAACACCAACTGGACTAACCAAGTGAAGAGCAGCATCAGACACAATTAGGCATAGCACGGCGAACATGGTGACCACATGGGAGAGCGACAGTCGACGAGGTGCCCCAGTGCTGCCTTCCGGGGAAGGACATCGACATCAGCAGATGCCGACAACGCTGGCAAATGCATGCTCAAGAAGGGACTCCCCAAGGAGCCGAAGGCAGCCCCATGCCGACACTCGCCATGAGCCAAGGCAAGCGGAAGAGATGCCCCGACGCCGCCGGAAGAAGGACACAATGCCGTGGCGCTGGCCGACGCCGCCCCACGAGGGATGGGTTTTCACCCGCATCTCTCCGTTGGTGAAAGAGACGACCGGCGCCACCCACCCCACCACCACGGTGGTGCAAGTGCCACACCGCATGGACGCAGATCAACAACGCCACCATGATGACGTTGGCGAGCCCGAACAAGCCGTTGTCGGCCACGCCCGTAAGAACCCCATAGGAGCCCTCACATAGCCATCCAACAGCGGGGACGACATGCCCAAGCAAGAGAGAGTGGCGACGACGTCCGCTGTCTCCCGCCAGCTGGGATCCACGCCGCCAACCCTAGCTAGCCGGGCAGGAGCACGGCGAGGCGGAGGCACGGGTCATCGGGGATGCGGGGGGCGGCGACCGCGGATCTGGAGGCGAGAGGCGGACCGACCCGCACCCAGCTAGCCCCCCCACGTGGTGGGCCCCGTGAGGGGAGCCCAAGGCGAGCCCCGCGCCGCCGCCCCCAGCGCCGCACCGCCGCAAAGAACGGGATCCGGACGGGGGAGGCCGGATCCAGCCCGGGCGGCGGATTTGACTTCGCCGGCCGGGCGACCACCATGGAGGGCGCCGTGGAGGTGGGAAGGCCAGGAGGAGAGGAAGAGAAGATGGAAGAGGAGGAAGGAGCAGGAGCTGCCTTTTTGAGCAGCAGCACCGTGGGCCGCCGCCGCATGCGGAGAGAGCAGCGACCGCGGCCAGACGGGCGGCCCGAGGGACCCTCGGGCGGCGGCGGTTTGGCCCCCGAGTCGCCACAGTAGACAAGGCGAGGGTCCGGGGAAGTCCTTCCTGCCATTATGCCATATGACCTTATCTTCTATTGATGGAACCTAAGATTTTTCCTTGTTCGGATGTAATCCATCCAGTCATTGTTACTAAATCTTTGGTTGCGTTTCAAAAAGTAACTATCTTTGTTCTAACTTAAGACTAGGGCTGCGCCTTGTTACTCTTAAAAAAAATACTGCATTTTGAGACAATTTCAACAGACTAATACACCAAATGGCAAGCAGCTACATGAGGAAGCCTAGAAGTTTGTCCTACCCTTATCTGCAATGGAGGAGGCGATCAGAGCAGGGAAATGGATCAACCTCCAATCAGCCGGGCCTGTCCTTTAAGGTGTAAATAGTGTGTTGATCCAGGGAAGGCGTCGTCCAAGCACGAAGGCGTCAATTACTTCGTTTACGTTTTATGTTGTAATCATTGTCATGTGGGTCCTGCGGACCAGGGTGGCTTACGGGTGGGTCCTGCGTACCAGTAGCTCTTTCGTTTATATACCAACTGAACAGGCTGTAAGAGACATGTTTAATCAGTAAGAGAAATCGAACACGCGAGTGCCGGAGTTCCTCTGCGCCGCCGTTCCTTCGTCTGAGATCCATCCTTGTTCTTCTCACGCTCCGGCAGTCGCCGTGTAGCCACGGGTATAACATGTGGTATCAAAGACATACCGTTCCTCGGCTTCGTCGTCACTACAGCAGCGTCGTCGTAGTCGTCTTCTACCCCGAGTTCATCTTCAATTGCTCAGGTGCTGATTCACCTCACCCTACCCACCACACCCGATTTCTTCCTGGTGTTAGTAGTTTATTCCGGGCTGCCTAGTGTTTCGGTTTGTGCTGATTCATCGAAGTCCGATCTGAGTTCGTAGCATACTTGTTCGTTGTTTTTTCCCAGTGTATTTCAACAATTGTTTCCATCGTTGATTCGTCCCGTAGCACGTCGAGTCCAAACGGCAACGGTAGGGTTCACTCTGACAGGATTTGTGGTCTGAGTAATCCGCACAAGTCTAGTTGGAGATACCGTAATTCCGACCACCGGATCGCGTCGCTGGACAAGTTGCTGTTCGCCAGTCAAGTAGTTCCTTCAATATTAGTTTTGCCCGATTGCGTAGCCGATAAGGGTTGCAAGGCCGAGTCCTTGTGTAAAATCTCCTCAGTCGTAGATTGTGCAATCCGTACGGTGAAGTTGGTGTGGGTTTGTCCGACGACTCAGGTTGCGCAACTCTGTTTGCGTGTAAAATTCCGAGGTCGCGCATCAAACTAGGTGGCGGTGATCTGGGAAACACTGGATAGGGGAGGTTTTGAACTGAACCAAGTGTTTTCCATTCAGTTGGAGTAATTCAGACGATTGTCAACACGGCTCCTCGACGCGTTGCAGCGGTCAATCCCCAACCTTCAGCTCAGACACGCCTGGTGCTGGAACGAATGGCGTCAAACTCTGAAGGAGAGCAGGAAGTATGGGACGAATTTAGAGAGAACTTCCATTTCATGTTTTCTTGACTTACAAATTTGGGTCAGATTCAGCAGGAAGTGAAAGCACAGCTGGCTGAGACCAATGCAAAAGTGGCTCAATGCACTACGGAGCAACAATTTATTGCCAGTCAGGTGAGAGCAAATGGTCAGGCAGTAGCTAATCTGACTCTCAGACAGTTTGAACAAGAGAACAGTTCTGTCGGTGGTAGTTCCATTTACAACCGGGGAGGAGGAAGAGTTGAACAATGTCTTTGCAAGTGATAGAGGACCCAGTAGGCCAACGGGCAGACATCCCGATGGAAATCAGTATAATCACCACGCGAGGGCAACATGCCTCATCACTATCTACAAAAACTCCATTTTCCTTCTTTCAATGGAGAACAACCAAAGATTTGGCTGAACAAATGTAACAAATATTTCAAGATTTATAAGGTACCCAAAGAATTATGGGTAGAAGCTGCTACTATGCATCTAGAGGACAATGCAGCAAAATGGTGGGACACCTATGAGATGACTCATCCCAATGTCAAGTGGAAACAGTTGAGCACCGACATCCCGTCCCACTTTGGAAGTGATGATCACAGACCGCTATTAATGATCCGTTGGATCTTAAGCAAACCACTTCAGTGGAGGAGTATACAACCCAGTACAAATCCTTGCGGTATGATGTCACCATGCATGGTGCTCATTATGATGAACTGTTCTTTGCAACCCAGTATGTGAGAGGCTTGAAGGAAGATATCAGAGCAGTAGTTGAGCCACAACTTCCTGCTACAGTGGAAAGGGCTGTGACAATTGCAAAAATACAGCAGAAAATCTGGATAGAAACATACCAAAGTATGGTCAGAAGAATATTCAATTCAAACCACTAGGCAACAAAGTGGAACAGAAGACCACAAATTATGGAAATCTGTGGAGGGACAAACAACTCAGAGATTACAAGAAAGCTAATAACCTGTGTTATCAGTGTGGAGAAAAATATGAACCCAGTCATGCTGAGCAGTGTACTAAAAGGAATAAATCACATTTGAATGCTCTGGTGGTCAATGATATGGACAAGGAGCTGGATGAAGATCTTCTAAATGAGATAGCAGTGGATGAAATCCTGCAGGAGCAGTTTGGCCAGCTATCCCTGAATGCAATGGCTGGAACAGAGGGAGCTGATGCAATCAAGTTCAAAGGCACAGTCCAAGACAAGACTATGCTTATATTATTGGACACTGGTAGTAGCAACATTTTTGTCAGTGCCCAGTTTGTGGCTCTCACAAATCTTCCTACAGTGGATATCCCACCAATGAAAGTAAAATTGCCAAATGACTCTTTGATGACTACAAACAAGATGGTTAAGGGGCTGAAATGGTACATCCAGGGGCACACATTCCAAACTGATATGATAGTACTTCCTTCTCTGCCTTATGATGTCATCTTGGGGTTTGATTGGCTTAAGCCCAAAGGAGAAATGATTTGCAATTGGGAAAACAGAAGTCTCAAGTTTCTGGAAAATGGTAGATGGATCAATATCAAAGGCATTCCTCCACCACAAAAGACAGTGCAAACCATTTCTGCTAATCAGTTGCATAAATCCCTGAAAGGAAATGATGTCTGGGCATTTGCAATTGTGAATGATGTCCTTAAACCTGCTCCACAACCAACACCAACTGGCACAAAGGGACAGGAAACAGAGATTCAGGATCTCTTGCTGCAATATGCAGATGTGTTCCAAGACACCAAGACTTTACCACCACAAAGGAGTTATGACCATGCTATAACTCTTTATCCTGATGCAGTACCAGTAAATGCCAGACCCTATCATTACTCTCCACAACATAAAACTGAGATTGAGAACCAAGTTAAAGATCTCCTAGCATCTGGCCTGATCAAACATAGTCATAGTCCCTTTGCCTCTCCTGTATTATTGGTCAAGAAAAAGAATGGTCAATGGAGATTCTGTGTGGATTATAGAAGACTCAACTCTCTTACTATTAAAAACAGATTTCCAATGCCTATTATAGAAGAGATACTTGATGAGCTGGCTGGCTCCAAACTCTTCACCAAGCTAGATATGAGGTCAGGGTACCATCGATACGAATGCTTCACGAAGATGAGTACAAGGCCGACTTTAAAACACACCAAGGCCATTATAAATTCAAGGTGATGCCTTTTGGCCTTACAAATGCACCAGCTACATTTCAATGCCTCATGAATAAGCTATTGCAACCATTCTTGAGAAAGTTTGTGCTAGTGTTTCTAGATGATATACTCATCTACAACAAGGATCTGGAGGAACATTTACAGCATATTCAGCAAGTTCTAGAAGTCCTCAGAGCTAACAAGTTATTTCTGAAACCATCTAAATCTTTGTTTTGCCTGGGGTCAAGCATAGACTATCTGGGGCATATCATCTCAGACCAAGGAGTTGCAACTGATCCAGCTAAGACCAGAGACATGCTTGATTGTCCTACACCTACCAACATGACTGAGCTCAGAGGTTTTCTGGGTCTCACTGGGTATTACAGAAATTTGTGAGAAATTATGGCATTCTTGCTAAACCTCTAACCAATATCCTCGGACTAAAAGAATTTCAGTGGTCAACCTAAGCACAAGCATCATTTGATAATCTCAAGGTTGCCATGACCACAACCCCTGTACTAGCTTTACCAGATTTCCCTACAAAGAATTCAGGTGGAGACAGATGCTTTGTGCGAAGGTATTAGTCTTTGTCCTCATGCAGAAGGGTCAGCCCATTGCCTACATCAGCAAGGCTTTATGTGATAAACACAAGCATATGTCTATATATGAAAAGGAGTTTCTAGCATTGATTATGGCGGTGGAAAAATGGAGACCTTACCTCCAAAGACAGGAATTTGTCATCCTCACAGACCACAAATCTCTGTCCTATCTCAATGAGCAGAGTCTGCATTCTGAGATGCAAAGGAAGGCCATGACAAGGTTGATGGGCCTCCAATTCAATATTGTGTACCCCAAGGGTAAGGAAAATATGGCAGCTGATGCCCTGTCTAGGATGCCACATGTCATGTCTATGCAGGTCACACACACTGTGGAACCTGAGTAGATCCAAGAAGTTTTAAACTCTTATGTCACTGATTTCAATGCTCAACGGTTGCTAGCTCAATTATCCATAGCCAGTCCCAATACACATGGATTCTCTTTGCACAAAGGCATCATCAGAAAGGGTGACTTAATATGGATTGGGAACAACTCTGCCTTGCAAACCAAACTGATTGCTGTATGCCATTCTTCTGCAATTGGAGGCCATTCAGGCGTCTCAGCAACTTATCATCGACTTAGAAGAATGTTTCTGTGGAAAGGAATGAAAGCACATGTTGACAGTTTTGTCAAGCAGTGTGTTGTTTGTCAGCAGAGTAAACATTCAAATGATCACCCTGCTAGTTTGTTACAGCCACTACCCATACCAACAGGAATATGGCAAGAACTCTCCATGGATTTTATTACTGGACTACCAAAATCACAGGGTTATGAGGTAATTCTAGTGGTGGTGGACAGATTCACCAAGTTTGCACACTTTATAGCTCTCAAACACCCATATACTGCAGCTGGTGTGGCTCAGATCTTTCTTGACAATGTGGTCAAGTTATATGGCCTACCCAAAAAGCTTGTCAGTGACTGAGACCCTGTTTTTGTCAGTAAGGTCTGGAAACACTTGTTCAAACTCTACAGAGTTGAGTTGAATTTCTCTACATCCTACCACCCTCAAACAGATGGGCAAACAGAAAGGGTGAACCAATGTCTCGAGATGTATTTGAGGTGTGCAGTGCAAGATTCACCAAAATCCTGGAAAGCATGGCTGTCTTTAGCTCAACTCTGGTACAATTCCTCATTCCATAGTGCCATTGGATGTTCACCTTTCAAGGCTTTGTATGGCTATGAGCCAAACCTGGGTATTGCTCCTACACCTGAACCTGATACACCACCAGCAGTACTTGAGATTATCCGAATAGGGAAGCTTATTTACAGCTGCTACGTCGAGAGATTGGAGCAAGCTCAGAACCAAATGAAAATGCAAGCAGACAAGAATAGAACGGACAGGAACTATCAGGTGGGTGAACAAGTGCTTCTTCGTTTGCAGCCATATACTCAGTCTTCGGTGGCCAACAGACCATACCCCAAATTGGCATACAAGTATTTTGGACCATATGAGATCCTGGAATGCATTGGCAACGTGGCATATCGTTTGAAGCTTCCAGCTGAGAGTGACATACATTCAGTTCCATGTCTCTCAACTCAAGCCGTTTTTGGCCAGCTATACCCCGGTTTACTCTACCTTGCCTACAGTATCTGATCTCCAAGCTACAGCTGTCGTGCCATCGGAGATCATCGATCGTCGGTTGGTACGTAAAGGTAACAACGCAATACCCCAAGTGCTTGTTGTCTGGTCAAGTCTGCCATCTACTTCAGCAACCTGGGAGGACTACAATGTTTTGAAGACGAGGTTTCCATCGGCACCTGCTTGGGGGCAAGCAGGTTCTTCAGAGGGGGAAGCTGTCATGACCACGGAGTGAGTTGATCCAGGGAAGGCATCGTCCAAGCACGAAGGCGTCAATTACTTCGTTTACGTTTTTATGTTGTAATCAATTTGTCATGTGGGTCCTGCGGACCAGTAGCTCTTTCGTTTATATACCAACCGACAGGCTGTAAGAGACATGTTTAATCAGTAAGAGAAATCGAACACGCGAAAGTGCCAGAGTTCCTCTGCGCGCCCGTTCCTTCGTCTGAGATCCATCCTTGTTCTTATCACGCTCCGCAATCGCCGTGTAGCCACGGGTATAACACAATTGCTATGTTGTTTTTATCTTATATGTTGATTTGACCTGAGATTTTCCTTGTTTGGATGTAACTCATCCAGTTATTGTAACTAATCTTTTGTCTCACTATTAGAAGACTAGGTCATGCCCTGTTACTCTCAAAAAATACTGCATTTTGAGAACTGGCGGTGATACTGCAGCTCAAACGGATGAAAAAAGTTTTTAAGGGTCATGTTTAGTTTCCGTGATTTAGATGAAAAACCAAGCACTATAATTATTATAAAATTAGTTTTGATAACGATAGAGATGGGTATAGCCAATTATAGTGTCATTGTGGTGACCTCCCACCCACTTCGCACGATTCGTCTTGTGAAAACCCTATCCAAATTCTTCGAAATGCAAGAATTGCATTCTTTTATAGATGGAGGGAGTATAGGCAAAGACCATGAACGACAACTTTAGGTCAACAGCATATGTTTCTCAAATTTTATTCAAAAATGAAGTACATAATTCTTCAAATTTAAACACACCAACTATACACCATAGCGTTTGTCACGATTCAGACAATTGGTGTTTTGAAATGTACACACTGCCCAATCAATTAAATTATTAAAACAGTGAGCGAGAAAGGTGAGATGCGTATGCACGCCTGCGCCGGCCAACGTGCGTTAGCTGCTCGAGCAGCCTCGATCGGATTATTATTATTGCTATTTGCGTGCTACTAGTTCAGACGGGGAATCCTAGGCAAGAGAGAGGTACAGTGCTACTAGTTAATTAACAATTAACATTTGCTAAACAAGAGAGACGGTACGGTCCCTCGTGGGTGTTCGTGGATCTCAAGGACGACAGAAACGAATTGCATATATATGATTGTTCCAGCATCGTCACAAGAACCTCCAACACAGCGTTACATCCATTTGACTCAAACAACCACAGATCCAGCACACAAGCCACCTACCACCACGCCATTGTCGTCGTCGCTGCTGGAGAAGGGAGCTTGGAGGTTGCCATGGCGACAGGGATTGTAGTGACCGCTGCCACTGGGGTGATGAGCTCACTCCTCTCCAAGCTGTCGCTGCTGCTTAGTGATCAGTACAAGAACCTCAAGGGAGTCCGAAGGGATATCAAGTTCCTCAGCAATGAGTTGACTGAGATGAATGCAGCACTCGAGAAGCTAGCAGCCATGGACAAGCTCGATTGCCAGAAGAAGGTGTGGAGGGACAAGGTTCGTGAGATGGCCTATGACATTGAGGATTGCATTGACATTTTTATGCATCAGCTTGGTGAGGGAGATGACAAGGATGGCTTATTTCACAAGACTGCACGCAAGATTAGGAAGCTTCGAGTACGCCATCAGATTGCCAGCAAGATTCAAGAGCTTAAAACTCGGGTTGTGGAGCAGAGTGAAAGCCGAGGTAGATACAGGATTGATGAGTCTATTTCGGAGCCTAAAGTTGTGGAAGTTGACCGGAGGCTGCCTGCAATGTATGAGGATGTAAAGAGGCTTGTAGGCATTGATGGCCCACAGGATGAAATCACCAAATGGTTGATGGAAAAAGATGATAGCAAATCTGAACAACTTAAAGTGTTGTCCATTGTTGGATTTGGTGGCCTCGGCAAGACTACACTTGCAAAACCAAGTGTACGCTAAAATCAAGAATGAGTTTGAATGCACAGCTTTTGTGTCGGTTTCTAGAACTCCTTACATGCCAAAAGATCCTGAAGGACATACTCGGGAATTGGATACGATGGCACCAAAGAAATGGAAGATGACGTCCCAAAGCTTATCGAGATCCTTAGAGAAACACTCACAAATAAGAGGTATGTGTTTTATCTAGAATTTATGGTAATATATTTATTTAGGACTTCAGTACCTGTTCTGTTTCGCATTGGCTGTCTCAAATATCCATATTTTTCAAGAGTGAAATGCACCATGGGTACCTGAACTTGCAGCAATTTTGTGTCAAATAGGTCCATGGACTTAGAAACCACCCATCTAGCCCCTCGAACTTGCGAACCTGTTCTCCCCATGTCCACCCCGGTTTTGCATGGCTTGGATGGTGGTTTTGCATGTGATGCTGACATCAGCGATGACATCAGCACTTCTTTTTAATTTGTAAAATTAATATTTTTTTTTATTTGGAGCTCCAAATATAACAAATAATATATCAATTTTGATCGTCTCGGCGAGCTTTGCAATGGTGTACTCCGTTTTGTTGTTTAAGATAGTTTTATTTCATGTAAAATTAAATGGGTGTTTGGCAAAGCTCCGCTCCCATTTTTATAGCTCTACTCCACGAACTCCACCGTAGAGCAGCTCCACCGTAGAGTTTGTAGAACAGGTGGTACTTGTTTGGCACACAGCTTCCGCTAACTTCAGCTTTAGGAATGGATTGTTTTTATAAAGTGGTCTATTATACCACTGATTAGAATTGCATACTCGGCCATGCAAGATAATTACATACTCAATTTTAAGCTTGCAATTGCATAGTATACATTTATATACAACCAAGGCATTGAGAGTAGTCATGTGTTCTATCGTGCATAGTGTTTAGGGGTAAGTAATCAGCAATGAGTATTTCTATTTGGACTATTTGCTCAGCTACTAGCAAATATATATCAAATGGTAGTTGAAGCTATGAAAAAGGCGTAAACTTCCTTCTTATTCAAGTGGCATATTACTCATACTAATTTTATCATCTTGTGATGCACAAACGGATTAACTTAGAAGTTATTGACTTTGCAGGTACTTTGTGATAATTGATGACTTATGGAGCATCAAGGATTGGGATATTATTAAGTGTGCTCTTGTGGAAAATAATAATGTCAACAGAGTGATAACCACCACACGTAATCATGACGTTGCTACAGCCAGCTGCATCCCAAGCCAAGGCCATGTATACCAGATGCAACCCCTTAATGAGCTCCACTCAAGAAGGCTGTTTTTCAGAAGGTTATTTGACACAGAAGATAGTTGTCCTGAGCAGTTCAGAGAGATTTCCGACCAAATGTTTTGGAAATGCAAAGGGGTACCCTTGGCAATTTGTAGCATTGCAAGCCTTTTGGCTAACCACATGCACATTGAGATATGGGAGAAGATATATAAGTCATTGGGTTCAGAGTTGGACACAAATCCTACACTGGACTGGATGAAGCATGTGCTTAAGTCTGAGCTACAATGACCTTTCCCATGACCTCAAGACATGCCTGCTATATCTTGGAATTTATCCTGAAGACTATGAAATCCCCAAGGAAGATTTGGTGAGAAAATGGATGGCTGAAGGATTTGTTATAGAAAAACATGGTTTAAATCTAGAGGAAGCTGCTGAGAACTGTTTCAATGAACTCATCAACAGAAGTATGATCCAACCTTGTTTCAGTGAATATACTTTTTGGTGAGGTGTGGGCATGTCAAGTTCATGACCTAATGCTTGATCTTATTATATCTAAGTGCAAAGAGGAAAACTTCATCAGTATACACTACACCACAACACCCCAATTACCCTTGGATGGTCTGACGCTGTAAGCCACATATAGCGTCAGATGATCTGACCCAAAAGAACATATAGCGTCAGACTTCAGCTGACGCTGTAAGTCCTGACGCTAAAGACTTTTTAGCGTCAGACTGGACATTTAGCGTCAGACAGTCTATTGGCCTGAATATCTATAGCATCAGATAGCATGCCAGCACTCTATAGCGTCAGACAGCATGCCAATATTGTATAGCGTCAGACAGCTTGACATTATATATGCTTTTTAGCGTCAGATGGTTTGACGAGATAATTTGAATGCATTTAAAAAATAAAAGACCATTTGGTTACAGTTTAACACAAGCAACATCATTATGTACATTGCTCATATAAATAGATTCATTCATTTAGTCCAAACACTCACAGGGACATACATATAAGATCAACCATTACAAACATGCAACGGTTCATCAATGACAAGTCTAGTATCAGCTACCTATCAAAAAAAAAAAAGAGACTAACACATAAATCAGTTTTGAGTGTCAAACCCTCCACAAACTCGCTAATTAGCACCATCACAGACCTGAAACCAAAAGACATGCAACCAATATCATGTTAACATATATCCAGGTAAAGTTACTATGCTTTATTTTTTGTTAAATTAATTGGATCTTAATCAACTAACTACAAATTGAGTATATATTGAACAACCACATGCTAAATCATATTGCTACTGTCAACAAACATGCTGCTATTCAACAACTTACTAATTTGCCAGCTAATAAATTCCTAATTAATTAAACAAGAGAAATTAAAACAAAGGTTAAATCAGGAAAAATAACACATGCTGCTATTGATCTAGTGCTACTGAGAACACACATGCAAGCATTCTCTAAAGCTCAGTGCAAGAGACTGATAGACAAATTTCTATGCATCATTCCAAGCACAAGTTAATGCTAAAGTGCTAGCATATGCATTACCGAGATGACAAGCAATCAACAACAGGAACGAATTAAGTAATTAAAAAAAGTGCTAGCATTACCAAGATGATATATCTGGCTATAGGAACAAATAAAGCACAAGTTAACCTAAAGATTATTCACTGTAGAATAAAAGGCACCACCATCAAGCTGATGTTGTTGCATGAAGAACAGAGAGTTGACAAACCTGATGCTATCAACTGCTATCAAGTGCCATTGAGCTGCTAACATCCTTCATGCTGCATAAGTGAGTTCCAACTTAAGTAACTTAAAAATTGTTTTGCAAATTAATTTGACAAATTAATCATGTTTGGTAGTTGCAGCAGATTTGAGGAGGGGACATCAGTTTTACTAAAAACATAAATGCAGTTGTTTCGGCAAAACTACAACCTTGGTAGTTACTACAGCTAGCAGTTGCTAACCAGCAGGTTATCTAAGGCTAGCAGTCATACTCATGTAAGGAGAGGACACAATATCAGGACATGAAAAGTATCAAGGTCCCCTGGTGGGACGCAATAGCAGATAACTAGTTCATCAATTTGCACATATTTTTGCAACAAAATCATTCATCTCAGCACACACCAATGTTTATCCATTTACCTGGTGGATGTACAGGAAGATTTCTTTCTTTCAGACATGTGCGTCACTCTTCCAAGTCATGCTATGGCTGCAAATAAAACTTGGGAATTAGCAGACTATGTTGAATGATTTTGAGATTTCGATAATGTATTTGAAGTTCACAATTTTATCCAAAAAACAATGGACAAACCAAAGTCACTTGCCAAATTGAAGTTTAAATGTTAATGCAGGCTAACAAAGTCAATAAACAATGAAGCAGACAGACAGACTATTACTGTTACATGACTAGAGCACATGCAAATGAGTGTGAATTGGCCAATTTAGGCTCACATCAAGGGGCAAGCACGCTTAAATCAACCGCATATACAATACTAAAAATACAGCAAGCAGTAGGTAGATAATTAACCAAATACAACAAGTCACGGGTCACTGGAGATGTCCAATAAAGCTGGATAAGTTACATTTAAGTGAAGGTTGGAAGGAGATGGGCAGATCATCACCTAGACAGATGGGAGATCATATATGAAAACAATGCTTCCCCTTTTCCAACATGAACAATATGCTTCAAATAGTCAGATTAATACCGGCATGTTGCATGCAGGGTGCAGCCTGGACCAAGATGCAATGACCTGTAAAGTTAACAACAATGCCTAGCATTATTAATGTAATTAGAGAAAAATAACAAATGAACTAAGGTAGCATAACAGTAATGATATTCTGAACAAAGCAAGTGCTCAAAAGTATGCAGGAGAGGACATGCTACTGCTCATCAAAGAAAATTCAGAATCTCTGCCACCACCATGCCAAATTTCTAAACTTGTTAAAAGTAATTTTGAATTGAGTTGTCTATAGCTCAAATCATATTAAAAAAATTATAAAAGATATATTTTTGGGTCATACATTTTATTGACGTGGTGGGCTGTTGGACAGTAAAATAAAAGACAAGCCATAAAAAAGAGATGTCCTTGTTCATATGTTTTATTGCTTTAAGATCACAGCGCAAGTAGAGATTTCCATACAACAACCATTGTAAATTAAAGCAATAAGCACACAAATCAGTGTTTTTATTCTTGGAACTCTACAAAAGTGGGGGTGTCAGACTCACTCTTAAAAGAAAATAGAACTTGTTTTTTTAGTTCAACCAATTTTTGCTACTACAGGAAGTGCTAACAATACAAGTGCAGTTCAATTTTAAGAAGTCAAACACAAAATCGTAAGCTAAAAGCGTCATGAGTATTTGTTAACCACGGTGATCATCTGATTAACACAGATTAAGAGAACCCAAGTACATGGTCTCACACAATAACAGAAGTAGACATTCAGAAGTGGGAAATAAAGAGCAGAACTGCAACCATGTGAACAAGACACAATCAGTAGGTAGTCTATAGCAGCAACAACTAATTCCCATCAGGAAAATTTTCATAACAGATAGCAATTAGAAATAAGATCAGCAACTGACAAATAGCATTTGCAGCGCCACTTGGCCACAACACTTCTACGTTTTTTTAAAAAAATGGTATGTCTTTGCATATGTGAACATATAAAAAAACTCATGCTCGGTGTGCAAAGGAGACAAAATTAGGATAGTATCATCCTAGAATAGATGTTCTGCCATTATTTCAAGTTCGAGGCCGGGAAGCAACAAAAGTAAAAAGTAGCAACTATATAGAGAAGGATAAATATGGAGGCCAAGTGTGATAGAAAGGAACAGACAACAGAGGTACATGAATTAATTCTGGACATAGAACCCACAATTGTTTCATCATGTTTCATGATTAGTAACTGCTTGGAAACTAACTAAAGAGAGGAGGAAACTTCTACTTACTTGAACAGGCATTTAAAAGGACAAAGATACACCTTCACTTGCAAGTCACTGTTGTATTTGCAATCCATATCGAAAAGAAAATCTGCTCTGAACCGACAGCAAAGTAGAAAATAATGAGGCTATTTGCAATTCATATCTCTACAGGAAATATTCTTGATCTCTGATATGAAAATCAGAAACCAGTTGCCCATCTAAAGTAAACATAGACTACTACTATGATCAAGGTCGGAATCGAATTATTTCAGTGTATGCTCTAATATAAAAAATAAAAGCATTGTGGTTCATCTATTGACCTTAATAGCCTTGAAATCAAACTATTCTAGACAAAGAGCAATTGTGACAGAAAATGAAATTTCATCCAGTATTTTGTCACACGAAGCACCACAAATTATTGACTGGTTAAAGAAATAAACTTATTACCTAGCATATTGTCACATGAAAATAAACATGTGCTGTCTGAGACTACACAAGTATATATATCAAGTCAAATTTCACTAGTCTCCAAACAGAAGGAACACAAATGTAACTAAACAGAAATTACCACTTCATCTTGAAGATTCATAAATGATAAAACAGGGCATTAGTCTTATATAAACTTGAAATGCACATTTGGGTGGACATTTATCTAGGTCAGCTGACTTCTCTTGTTGTACCTCTAGGCTCTAGCTGGGTGATACTCTAGGGAAGGTAAAATTAAATGTGTTTCTCTAACTGCAGTCTAGAATAGAGTTTTTTTCTACATAAGTAAATAAAACAACTGACAAAAGAACATAGCCAACAATTGATGGAATAAAATCAAGATAGATTTGCTATCTGATCAAAATGAAACAACAGAACAACTAAAGCTAGGATTATGACCTAAAAACTGTCACAACAATGTCCAATCTCACTTCAGCCCACTATTATCACTGAGCAAGAAACCTACCTCAAGCATGCAATTTCCCCAATAATAGTACGCATGAAGTACTAGTTAGAGCAAAAATGGCAGGCATAAATATGAATGGTCCAAGAAACTCACTTCTGCCTAATAATAGAAGTTGGTGTGCATGACGACGACGCGAAGGAAGAGGGGCGCGACGGGGCTGGCGAGGTAGAGGTACTCAAGCACGAGGTAGATGCGGTCTCCCTCGCACGAACAGCCGCGGATCTGGCCCCTCTCGCATGAGCGGTCGTGGATCTGGCCTCCCTTGCATGAGCTCGACGCCACAGCTTGGTGGAGGCCCGAGGGAGAAGGAACTCCAGCACCTCCGGGTAGAGTCCCACACCTGTAGGAACTCCAGCAGCGGGAGCACCAGGTGGCGGTCAGGTCAGGCTCCGCCATGGCTGACTGAGCTGCGTGCAAGAGCGATGGGAGATCGGTGGGGGTGGGGAGGAGGATCTCGGGGAGGAGAGGGATATCCCGACGCTGTGGGCGATTGGGAGTCGGGCGGCGGCTGGGTTGGGACGTTAGGGTTTGCCACTGGACTTTACGATACAGACCTGGGCCAAAATATGTGTGGCTGGGCTGGGGCAAGGTGGGGTGCACGAGTGCACCTGAGGTGGGCCACTTTTTGGCGTCAGACCTTTTGATGCTGAGCTGATTTTAGCGTCAGACAGTATGACCCCTAAATCTGAGTACCTATTGCGTCAGACAATGAATAGCTAAAGATAGCTTTGGCGTCAGATGGTCTCTAAGGAATTTTTAGCGTCACATCCTCCATCCCTAAAGATATTTTTTAGCGTCAGATTGTGTAGCGCGGTGTTGTGGTGTAGTGATAACTGATAAAAAGTATCCAATCAATGGAGCATCACAAGTTCGCCGGATGATTCTTCAATTCCATGATAGAGACATGCCCCTGACAGTGGATAGTATGGGTGCATCAACTGTTAGGTCATATATTTCCTTCCCTATGGCTGATTGTATGCCTCCACTTCCAAAGTTTGAGCTTTTGAGAGTCTTGGACATGAAAAGTATCGTGTCTAACGTGTACCTTGATTTGTGTGCTATAAATCACCTCTTTCTGCTCAGGTATATGAGGGTCCAGGGCTTTCCAGTGAGGCTACCAAAGAAATTTGGCAAGCTAAATCATTTGATGACCCTAGATATGTCCGACTCATGGTTGCATGGTGATGGTGAACAGATATCAGATTTTAATTCCTTGTCATCTTTAAGGCATCTCAGCGTACCAGGACGTGTAGTGTTGAAAAATGGGCTTAGCAAGTTGTGCAACCTACGTGATCTGTCCTGTTTTCACGTTGACAGTCATTCCATTGAGTGCATCAGAGATCTCGGTGAGTTGACAAGTCTTAGGAGTCTTTCTGTGACTTACGGTTATTTCTGGGCAGTTGGTGCAGAAAAGATGACAACCCTGGCTGCCTCTCTTAACAAGATTGGGAACAGCAGCCTCCGCCATCTAGCTTTTCAGGTTGGGTCAAAAGGAAGGGACCCCACAACACAATTCTGGAGTAACTGTTTGGCACATCCACGACATCTACAGAGGTTTCTATTGTTCGGCGCATTAATGCCCCAGCTACCAAATTGGATTGCCCATGCTGACAGGTTGGCGCATGCTGAACTAAGGGTCCAGGAGCTCCAAAGTGATGACATCCAGGCTCTTGGACAGTTGCCCTGCCTCATCAACCTCCAATTAAGAGCTAAAACAATCCCAGAGAACAACATCATTATCTACCCAAACACATTCCACAGCCTCAAGAGGTTCAAATTCTTTTGTTGTGGCCTGCCACGCTTAATTATTGAGCCAGCCACAATGCCGCAGCTACAGAGACTGGAGATACATCTTGGTGCTCGCGGACAAGGTGGAATGCAACTGCAAGAGGGCAGCTGTCCAGTTGGTGGCATCGAGCACCTTGCTAGCCTTGAAGAGATCTCCTTGATTATACATGCCAAACGTGATCAGGGGTCCAAAATAGAATCTGCATGCAGAGACGTCATCAGCAGGCACCCAAAAAGTCAAGCCATGAAGATTGACGTAACGTGTTATGAGTATGATGAAAATGGAAAATACGTAAGAACAATCAGAAATACTGTTGCAGGGACTAGTGGAGAGGATTAAATGTCAAGCGTGGTGATGAATTACTTACTGGTACGCTTATGTTGTCCATAGTTTGTTCTGAGTTTCGTCTCTTTTTATATTTTTGAACCCTGATGGCCTAACCATATAAGCTTTTTGTTTCATTCATTGATTAGAATTTGCTAGAAACTTGCCTAGATAGCTAGATTTGGTCTTCTACTTTGGATGCCCTGTTCATGCCTTCACTTCTAATGGCTCCTTCAGACATAGCGGCGTAACGTAACAGATAGGCATATCCGCACAAGGGCGTCAAGGGCAATCCATCTTTTTTTATAATATCTTACTATTCATTTCAAAATGATTTAATACGTCCTGCATACCAGTCTGCTTACAAAAATATTTCCCAAAAACTATGGTAAAATTTTTTTACAACCAAAATTCTACATTTAAAATAGGAGTCTAGGACTACAGTTGATTGAGAAATTTATGACCGGTACCTCCTACTGATCTGTTTTGTTTTAGCAGATGGGTTATCCTACAAAATAACATGAGGTCTGATCTGCAGAAGCAAACTTCAGACAGATTGAGACTATTTCAGTCCAGCCTTTTCATTATTTCTCTGTGATACCACAATCCGAAATGACAATATAGCCAATGTCAATTCAAAGATGCAAAGCAATTTTTATGGAGGGGTTTCCTCGGATTATACACGGAACAAAGGAAAAGCACCATGCAAATCTTCGTCTATCGCTATAAGCTTTTGTGTACTTCTGATGATTTTCTTCTTTTTCCTATTTTGTCTCTTGAGTTTGTAATAACTCTGTACCCTTGGTGTGTTATTTTAATAACCTCCAATAGGGGAAGCCCCTCCTGTTTTCTATTTTTTTTGTGTAATGTAATAAAACCATTAAAGAAGCTTGTGCACTTTTTTTTATCACAATAAGTGGTCCTGTTGTACATAACCTTTGCATTACAAATTGTTTGGCGGTACAATTTTCAAGATTTTCATAAAATTTATAGCTAGCTTGTTTGTCCAGTACTAATTTGGACTGTCAATATATGTTGCAGATCACCAACCTTTGCATTACAAAGCCATGAACTATAATTTGAAACGGAGGGAGTAAAACCACTAAAGGCTCGTTGGACGCTTGTGTACATACATGTTTAGTCCCTTTCGTTTCGGAATTGCACTGAATTTGCGATGGCTAAGTTGTGGTTTAATTGAGGGCACAGCCCCAGATAGATCTTGCGACGTGGCAGCGTTCGAATCTGGTACGGAGTCAGGTGACGGAGAGTCACCTTGTTCTGCGGATCCGTGAGGAGAAGGCCGCCGTGCCGCCCCCTGGAGTGCCCATGCGCGCGGAGCCGAGGGTTGGTGGCCGCCGCCGCTGCCGGTGGGCATTGCTGAGAAGCAAATCGCTGATGGGGCCTCAGGTTTTACGGGCATCTACATCTCTCTCCGATTGAAATCAAAATGTATTTTAATTACTGGCGGTGTTCAGAAGCTAATCGCTTCTGAATTAATTAAGAGTCTCCAACACTTCATTGCTCTTTTTTTTTATTGCCTCAGGTTCAGAAGCTAGCTATAAATTTTATGCAAATAGTTTATGCAGTAGGTCATGGTAATTGGACAGTTTGTCTAACATAAAACGTAGCTGACGACCAGGCTTAATATATTGTCTGGCAGTGCGTACATGAAAGGTACAAGAATTGTTCTTTGACTAGAACCCATACCAGTTGGTCAAGTTTGATATTTTTTTTTTTTTTTTTTTTTGAGGAAAAGTTGGTCAAGTTTGATGTCTTAAGCCATGGCTCCACGTTATTATCATTTGGGTAATGACAACATTGTTTATTATGTGATTCGGGTCTAGATGCAGACAGATTAGGTAACGGTGGTTGGCTTTCGGAATCAATTTGTCTAATTTATCTTTGCAACTCTCCTGCATATGTCATTTTCGTCTTAGATAGATAAACTCGTCATTTTCTCCTAGGCACGGCATTATTTCTTGTCTTCGTGTGTGGTTGCATAATTTATTCATTTATTGCCACACACGGCAACGACCACGGGTCTCAGCTAGTTGTCACAAACTATGCACATACGCGTTGTGGTCCCTTTCAGTGGAACAGACAGACAATATGCAACTGACAAAACTTGGGTTACTATTCTATTTAATCATAATTGCCCTTAGGATGTGATATCTGATGAGGATAAATAAATTAGTGGATGACATAGAGCTATTGCCACCCTCAACACCAAAGGGTGTTTGGTTTGAGGAATGAGCAATCTGATCACATCTTTGCAGTCGTCCTCTCTTTTTATTTGGTTTATGGGATGTAGTTGATATATCATCACCTCGTTCCTCACAAGATAGCCATCAGTATTGGCGTGAGGAATGGAGTAATCTCACCAAATTTGAGAAACAGACTCACGATGCGCCACCTTATCTAGAAAGATTTGATTCATCAAACCAAAACACCCTGTAAATTAAGCAATCCAGCATGGAACTTTATCAGCTATAGTGGAATTGTTAACGAAATTTGAGTAAGGTGATAGAGAAAGGTACATTTAATCCTGATGTATTTTTGTGGGTGTGTTATTCTTGTCTTGGGAAATGAAATTAAGGTTCCCATTGAAACAAACTCGGAATATTATCTTCCTTTGGTTAGGAGAGGCCCAGAAAGGAGTCAACTGCAGAGAGACTAACCCTAATTTCTATATTGTTGGCATGACCTAATTGTAAATTATGTACTAGTATAATCAAGTGACTGGAATGGTTGTTTGAGGGAAAGTGACAAGAATGTAAAAGATAGGGTAGTGGAGACAAGAAAGTGACAGAGGAAGTATCCGGGAAGGCTCTATTGAAGACACCAGAAAGTGGGCAAGCAGAACACGGGACAGAACACGGGAAGAGCTGTTCAGAAATTCTCCAACTTCATTGCTTCTCTTCTCTAACCCCACAACGTACACCAAAATTCCACCAAATCCAGAGAGTATTCTTCAAGATGCTACTAAGAGCAGTCTAATCCTATTACTCCCACTCCGTTCTTGGTTGATTGGGTTATACCTTCGCCAGAGTCCGTGCCATTGCCGCGCAAGCCGTCGCCGACCCCCAGCCTTGCCGTGCGGCGCGTTGCCTCTCCAAGGTCTTACTTACTGCTGCTGCGGCGGCTAAGGTGCTGACTGTCGTGATTAAGGTTCTCCCTTTGAGACAATCTCTGAATATTTTGATTGTGATTTCACACCATTGTTTGCTTGTTTCTGACAGAGGGGGGAGCTAGCTAGAAGATTGAGATGGAGCGCATGGCAGTGAACGTTGCCACCGGGGTGCTGACCTCACTTCTCTCCAAGTTATCAGTGCTGCTCACTGATAAGTACAAGCAGCTCAAGGGGAGTGCGAAGGGACATCGAGTCCCTTAGCCGTGAGTTGACTGACATGAACGCAGCACTGGTGAAGCTTGCAGATAGGGAGAAGTTGGATGTCCAGACCAAGGTGTGGAGGGGCAAGGTTCGCGAGATGGCGTATGATATCGAGGATATCATTGACATCTTCATGCACCACCATGACCAAGCCGGAGAAGACAAGGATGGCCTATTTAAAAAGACTGCACGCAAGATCAGAAAGTTGCGAGCGCGCTTCCAGATTGTTGGCATGATTCAAGATATCAAATCTCGTGTTGAGGAGCATAGTAAAAGCCGAGATAGATACAAGATAGACGAATCTACCTCATCGTCTAGAGTTGTGGAAGTTGACCCAAGGCTGCCTGCAATGTATGAAGATGCAAAGAGGCTTGTGGGCCTTGATGGTCCACGGGAGGAGATCATCAAACAGTTGATGGAGGAAAATGACAGCGAATCTGGACGACTTAAAGTGTTGTCCATTGTGGGGTTTGGTGGCCTCGGCAAGACAACACTTGCAAACCAAGTGTATGCTAAAATCAGGAATGAGTTTGAATGCACCGCCTTCGTATCAGTCTCTGGAACTCCTGACATTCCAAAGATTCTGAAGGACATACTATCTGAAACTAAATTTGATGTCAAGGAAATGGGTGATGATGTTGCAAGACATATCAAGATCCTCAGAGAACAGCTCACGAATAAGAGGTATGTGTTTATCTAGAATTTATGGTAATGTATTTATTTGAAGACTTAAGTTCGTGTTCCATTTTTCATTGGCAGAGATATCTACATTTTTTATTGTCGACATATCATCTAATAGCTATATTTTAATTTCGCATAGATACACCAATAGCTCCTAAAAGTTATTTGGTCATACGTTTACTTGCTATTTTGACTTTTTGCTCCGCTACTAGAAAAATATCAAATGGTAGTTGAAGCCATGAAAAAGGCAAAAACTTAGAAGTTACTGACTTTTCAGGTACTTTGTCATAATTGATGACTTATGGAGCATAAAGGATTGGGACATTATTAAGTGTGTTTTTGTGGAAAATAATAATGCCAGCAGAGTGATAACTACCACACGTATTCAAGACGTTGCTACAGCCAGCTGCATCCCAAGTCAAGGCCATGTATACCAGATGCAACCCCTTAATGAGCTTCACTCAAGAAGCCTGTTTTTCAAAAGGTTATTTGACACAGAAGATAATTGTCCTGAGCAATTCAGAGAGATTTCCGACCAAATGTTAAGGAAATTCAAAGGGGTACCATTGGCAATTAGTAGCATTGCTAGCCTTTTGGCTAACCACATGCACATTGAAGTATGGGAGAAGATACATAATTCATTGGGTTCAGAGATGGACACAAATCCTACATTGGAATGGATGAAGCATGTGCTAAATCTTAGCTACAATGACCTGTCACATGAGCTCAAGACATGTCTGTTATATCTTGGAATGTGTCCTGAAGATTATAAAATCCCCAAAGGAAGCTTTGGTGAGAAAATGGATGGCTGAAGGATTTGTTAGGGAAAAGCATGGTTTAGATCTAGAGGAAGCTGCTGAGAACTGTTTCAATGAACTCATCAACAGAAGTATGATCCAACCTTGCATTATTAGAGACGTTTTTGGTGAGGTGCTACAGGGATGTCAAGTTCATGACCTAATGCTTGATCTTATTAGATCGATGTGTAAAGAGGAAAACTTCATCACTATAATTGATAAGAAGTATCCAATCAATGGAGCATCACAAGTTCGCCGGATCAGCCATCAATTCCATGACAGAGACATGCCCCTGACAGTGGAGAGTATGAGTGCATCAACAGTTCGGTCATATATTTGCTTCCCTATGGCTGATTGTATGCCTCCACTTTCAAAATTTGAGCTTTTGAGAGTCTTGGACATGGAAAATAACCTATCTCAGGGCCCTAGGTTCGTTGATTTGTCTGCTATAAATCTCCTTTTTCTGCTCAAGTATGTGAGGGTCCATGGTTTTCGTCTGGATCTGCCAAAGAAATTCGGCAATCTAAAGCATTTGATGGCCCTAGATATGGTGGAGTCTCGTTCTAGCGAACAAGTATCAGATTTTAATTCCTTGTCATCTCTAAGGTATCTCAGGTTACCATGAAGTGTAGCGTTAAAAAATGGGCTTAGCAAACTGTGCAACCTGCGCACTCTGTTCGATTTTAATATCAAGACTAATTCTGTAGAGTGCATCAGGGATCTCGGTGAGTTGACCAGTCTTAGGAATCTTCATGTGAACTATTACTCCAGGGTAGATGGCGTAGAAAATGATCCTAGGATGACAACCTTGTCTGCCTCTCTTAACAAGCTTGAGAACAACAACCTCCACCATCTTAGTATTCAGAATCAGGAGGGAATATGGGGTCCCACAGCACAATTCTGGAGTAACTGCTTGACACATCCACGGCATCTACAGAGGCTTCGATTGTCCCGCATATTAATGCCCCAGCTACCAAATTGGATTGCTCATGCTAACAGGTTGGCGCATGCTGAACTATGGGTCAAGGAGCTCCAAAGTGATGACGTCCAGCTTCTTGCGCAGCTGCCCTGCCTCACCTTCCTCTGGTTATCAGCAATGACAATCCTAGAGAACAACCTCATTATCCACACCAACACATTCCACAGCCTCAGGACGTTCAAATTCTTTTGTAATGAGCCACGCTTGACTTTTGAGCCAGCCGCAATGCCACGGCTACAGAGACTGGAGATAGAACTTTATGCTTGGGAACAAGATGCCATGCAACTGCAAGAGCGTAGTACAGTTGGTGGCATCGAGCACCTCGCTAGCCTTGAAGAGATCTCCTTGTTTATAAAAGCCAAAAGCGATCAGTGGTCCAAAATAGAATCTGCATGGAGAGACGCCATCAGCAGGCACCCAAAAAGTCAAGCCATGAAGATTGATGTAAGCGGTACAGAGTATGACGAAAATGAAAAATTCATAAGAGCAATCAGAAATACTGTTGCAGGGACAAGTGGAGAGGATTAAATGTCAAGCGCGGTGATGAATTAATTACTGGTACGCTTATGTTGCCCATAGTTTGTTCTGAGTTTCATCTCTTTTTATAATTTTGAATCCCAATGGCCTGACCAAGTTAGCTCTGTTTCATTTCTATTGGCTCCTTCACCCTTCAGACATAGTGGCATAACAGATAGGCATATCCGCACAAGGGAAATCCATCTGTTTTAAAATATCTAACTATTCATTTCAAAATGATTAAATACATCCCGCATATATACCAGTCTGTTTACAAAAATATTGCCCAAAAACCATGGTAAAATTTTCACAACCAAAATTCTATATTTAAACTAGTAGTCTAGGACTACAGTTGATTGAGAAATTTATGACCAGTACCTCCAACTGATCTGTTTTGTTTTTGCAGATGGGCCATCCTACAAAATAACATGAGGTCTGATCTGCAGAAGCAAACTTCAGACAGATTGAGACTATTTCAGTCCAGCCTTTTCATTATTTCTCTGTGATACCACAATCCGAAATGACAATATATAGCCAATGTCAATTCAAAGATGCAAAGCAATTTTTATGGAGGGGTTTTCTCGGATTATAAACAGAGCAAAGGAAAAGCACCATGCAAATCTTCGTCTATCGCTATAAGCTTTTGTGTACTTCTGATGATTTTCTTTTTTTTCCTATTTTGTCTCTTGAGTTTGTAATAACTCTGTACCCTTAGTGTGTTATTTTAATAACCTCCAATAGGGGGAAGCCTCTCCTGTTTTCTATTTTTTTTGTGTAATGTAATAAACCATTAAAGAAGCTTGTTTTTTTTTTTTTTATCACAATAAGTGGTCCTGTTGTACATAACCTTTGCATTACAAATTGTTTGGCGGTACCATTTTCATGATTTTCATAAATTTATAGCTAGCTTGTTTGTCCGATACTAATTAGGACTGTAAATATATGTTGCAGATCCCCTACATTCCCTTTAGTTTCCTATCAAACAGGTGGATCATCGTGCAAAAAAACGATATGATGGTTATTGATCTGCAGAAGCATGGTTCAAATAGGTCGAGACTATCCCCATCGTGCTTTAAGTTGGAGCTCTTTTTTTTTCTTTTTCTTAACATAATAAGGGTCGTTGGACCTCTGTGTTTAGTCCCTTTCGTTTCGGAATTGAACTGAGTTTGCGATGGCTGTGGTTTAATTGAGGGCACAACCAACTTGGGCGGGGCTGCCTTGGAAGCCGTCGAATCTGCTACGGAGTCCATGCTAGGTGACGGAGAGTCAGTCCACCTTGTTCTGCGGATCGGTGAGGAGGAGGCAGCCGCGCCGTCCCATGCGCGCGGAGCCGAGGGGTGGAGGCTGCCACCGCTGCCGGCAGGTGGGCATTGATGAGAAGCATATCGCTGATGGGCCTCAGGTTTTACAGGCATCTACACCTCTCTCCAATTGAAATCAAAATGTATTTTAATTACTGGCGGTGTTCTTTGACTGGAACCCACCAGTTGGTCAAGTTTGATGCCTTAAGCCCTTGGCTCCACGTTATTATGATTTGGTACCCTCTACATTTATCCTGGACCAGATCGATGTTCGAATAATCATATTTGTGCTTTGTGGTCTTAATATCTTGCCATTGCTGTTTGTAGTAAACAAATAATGTACAAAATGCTTAGCAGTTCAATTATAGTTCAAGCACATTTGATCCAATCAGACATGGCAAATGATTGCAAAAAGGATTTCAATTCACTGGCAATAATGGTGGCATGGAAATTTAGAAGCACATGAACTGACTCCCTTTTCAACGTTTCTTCTAAGCGCCACAATAGTGTTGTGAGCTGTCACTTATGAGTGCATTCTTTGGTGCTTGGCTTCAGCAAAAGGCCCTCGAGGAGTTTCTTGCAAGGTCTTGGAGTTCAGGACCATAGTATGGTTGTTCTAGTCCTGTTGCTTACATATATATTTTTAACTTTTGTTTTTGAGTGTTGTAGGTGTTTGAGCACGCATTATTAGGGGATTTCTCCCCTATGCACTCTCCTGCGTGTTTGGATTAAAAAAAATCAAACCAAGGAAAGAAGACAGTGCAAGAGATTGAAATTGTTATATGGTCTCTCAAAACAAAGTTGAAATCAGTCATGCCACATAATCTTTTGTGCTTAGGAAAGTAAAGCGATGCCTCCAGTATGTGTGACTCAGTGCCTGCTAGGAAACTAAGTAATCACAACATTGTTTATTATGTGATTCGGGTCTAGATGCAGACAGATTAGGTAATGGTGGTTGGCTTTCGGAATCAGTTTGTCTGATTTATCTTTGGAACCCTCCTGCATATGTCATTTTCGTCTTAGATAGATAAATTCGTCATTTTCTCGTAGGCACGGCATTATTTTCTTGTCTTTGGCTGCATAATTTATTCATTTATTGTCACACACGGCAACGACCACGGGTCTCTGCTAGTTGTGCTAGTTGTCATAAATTATGCAATGTTATCTGCCTTCATGTCGATGCAGCAGAGTAGGTGACGTGTTGTGGTCCCTTTCAATGGACCAGACAGACAATATGCAACCGACAAAAATTGCGTTAATCTTCTATTTAAGCATAATAGCACTTAGGATATGATCTCTGATGATGATAAATAAATTAGTGGATGACATAGAGCTATTGGGGGTGTTTGGTTGGGTGTCCAGGCCTGGCTATGGCTCCCTGGGGCCAAAATTGGCCTGCTTGGTTGCCTGGACGGGCCCGGGGCCAGGCGGATGAGGCCAGCCGCCAGACGCCGGGCCAGCCCCAAGTTAAACGACCAACTCGGTCGTTCCACCCCGGCAAGCTACGGCTGGCTCCGCTGGCGAACCTGGGCGTGGGCCGTTGGCTTTCCCCGCCATCGGTATATAATCGAGTCTCACCGGGTGGCTTGGGTTTTCCAGAACTGTTCACTCCTCTCCCTTCGCTCCGCTGCTCTCACCCATAGCGACCTCGCTGCCTCTCCGTGGCCTCGCCTTCCTCTCCGCTTTCTCCGCCGGTGAGTACCGTGAGGTAAGGCAAGCAGATCCGTGCTCGGAGGCCTGGATCCCCTCCCCTTTCTCCGCTCATCTCTATGATTTGTTCCTCTGTTCGATTCCGTGTTGTGCTATTTCTTGGATCCATGGGTTTGCTTAGGTTTGGTCGATTTCTATCTTTTGCCGCGCTGAGCTCTAGGGATTGGTCCATGATTACTGCGGATATGGGTGGCGCACCTCTCGGTGTCGCAGCCGATCCATGGAATTGCTTAGGGTTACGGTCATCTTGTTGAAATGAAGCTCCTTTTTGTCCCCTAGTCTTGGTTTCCTTCGGATCCATGGATTTACCATCACTTGTAGGGTTTGCCCATGAACACTGCTTGAATGTCAAACTAATTCATCTCTTATTTCGTGTTTAGCCTCATGGACCCGTCAACTAGGCGTGGTCAGCTTATTCTTAGGGGTGCATCGTTGATTGTAGTCATCAGTGCTTGGATGTTCGTCAGATTCAGACGCCTGACAGCTAGTAGGAGAGCAATTTCTTATGGTCCTTTGAGCGCCGAGAGGAAGCAAGGAACAACAACCTCAATTTCATCTACAACAGCGATGATATTCATTTTGTGTGGAGCTGCTTAGGATGAGAAGGGCCCCTTTTTCCAGCTTTGTGACCTCTTTCGTAGCAGGGCCCTGCTTAGGGACAGCATACATTCAGACATTGAGGAACAGGTTGCAATGTTTTTAATGGCAGTAGGCTACAACCAGAGGTGCAGGGTGTTGAAACCTGTCTTTAGGCGTTCCTTAGACTATCAGCAGGTATTTCCAAGAAGTCCTGTATGCAGTAGGAGAATTGAGGAATGAGATGATAGTGCTCCTTGTACAACTGTTGTCCCACCGAAGATTCAGAACAATCTCAAGTGGAATCCCTTTTTTTAGGTTGTTTTTTTTTTTACTTCACCTGATTCATAATTGAGTTTAGGGTACCCTTGTTCATGTGTTTTGTTTTTGTTTAGGACTGTGTGGGTGCCATTGATGGTACTCATGTCCTTGCTAGAGTTCCTGAAAAGCACAGAGCAGCTTTCATGGGCAGGAAACATACGTTACAGTTTTCAGGTCACTGATGGCCTTCCGGTGAAGAGAAGGACTGTGATGGTGTTATGGGCAACTGACACTCATGCAAATGTTGCAACTTAACCATTTTTGATGTAGCAATTGATGTAGTTATTGAACCAATAGAACCATGCATCTATTGTTCTCTTGGTACATCATGGTCAGTGTGACTTCATGTCACCCCTACCATGATGGGTTGTTACATTTTGCATTGCTGAACTACTGTCTGTAACCCTTGAAGCCTATTTGACATGGATATTTGAACTGCTTATGACATTCATGCTTGTGTGCTATTTCTCTGTTGTTGTTGAACTATTCCAATCTGTTTCTATGTTGTTTTTGAGCTTTTTTCATTCCTGGGATGCAGTGTAAACCATGAAGTGCTATGCTGTTTTTTAGAGGACGAGTGCCTGGTGTGTACACGTCATGGGCTTAGTGTTCACAGCAGGTGCACAAATTCGAAGGCCATCTGTTTCAAGGCTACAGAACATTTGCCGAAGCTAAGGCTGCATATGACAAGTTCAAGGCGTCTGCTCCAGTGGAAGTTGGATCTACTTCAACCAAAACTACTCCTGTGTGTTGGTGAACAATGCAAGGCCAAGCATGTAGTGGAAGGATTTCATTATTGGTGCTTTGGTGGTGGTTGTGATAGTTGAGTTAGTTATCATTTGTAACCATTGATGTAATCGATGCCAATGTAAGAATTAACTTCAAATCCAATACAATTGATTCAATCAGGGCTCAAATGAAAACTTTGGACAAACAATGTAAGAGTAATTTAGGCCAACTTGTTTAGAGCCCAATTTACATGAGTGTACCAATCAGTACAGATTGGCCACTAACAAAAGAAGCCAACTAGTGGCATATCAGCAGTATCCTGATTACAAGCATCAACTACTCCAGTTCTAGCATACTAATGCATGTGCACCATTCAGTTCGCACAAACTGAAATGGGCTCAATCAAAAGATGAGGACAACACAACCTCATTACAAGCATCAAGTCCTAACAGCACAGATGTAAGAACTAACCAGTGGCATCAGTACTTGCAAGAGTAGCTAAACTAGTGCAACCAAAAGAACAATCGAACAGAACCAACTCCATCACTTGAGCTTGGCAAAGACCATGGCTAGCAGGAAGCAGATGACACCCAGCAGACAGTACACCAGATACATGAGCTTGCTCTTGTCAAGTGTGGAGTAGGTAGCCTTCTTGTAGTACGAGGAGCAGACGCGCTGAGCAACTCTCTTGGTGTGATCGACTTCCTCCTACAGAGCAACTCGATGAACGAGTGCTATGTCATTCATCTCAATAGCTTCAACAATACGCCCTTCAGCCCTTTCCTGAGCTCATTTGGCGGCCTTGAGCTGCTTCCAAACTGACCTGAGGCGATCCTGAGCACGAGCAGGCCATGGGTCATCGAGCCAGTCCATTTTCTGGCACATCTGGTTGTAGTCCTATTGAAATGCAAGAGTATTATGAACCAAGGTTGAAGAATCATCTTTTAGAACAGTCCCTAAGATTTTGGAAAGTGTTGAGCATGAGAAAGAAATGAAACCTGAATGGGGCATCCCAGGAAGCGGCGGCCATCGTTGGGCCCTCCAACACACCTCTTCAGTATCATCCGGCGTCCATGTTCACACTTTCCAATTTCCACATGATTGAAACCAGTCCAATCGAACTCATTGGCAGCATCAGGCACATCCGTTTCTAGCAAATCCTACACGAAATTGAGGAGGGTAATCCAGATTTTGAAGCACATCAACGATTACACACGAATCCAACTAAAGAATTGGGGAAAACCCAATACCAATGAAGAAGCAAAGAAACCCTAGGTGAGAGTGGGGAATCGAGTTATACCTCCGAATCCCGGGCTGTTTGCCGGCGAATCGCCGCTGTCTGGGTCGGCGGTGCTCGCTGTGCGGCTCATTGACAGTGGCGCACCGGCGGAGGCGGAGTGAATCAGCGACGCCGAATGCGAGGCATAGGAGCAGTCAGGCCCGCCGTTGCAGTGTCCCAGAGCGCGGCGCATGCCTAGGAGTCCGCGACGTCGGTGCGGTTGCTCATCGCACCGGTGGAGGTCGTCGACGGAACGAGAAGAGAGAGACGGCGGAGTCCACTGGGAGTCGAAACGGGCGGAGTAAAGAAGAGAGGAGAAGGAGCGGTGAGCGAGAGGGGTGAAAATGGGGAAGAGGTCGGCAGGTCGCACGCCGAAGAAGTTGAAGAGAGAATATCCAGCAGCGGTATGTTAACCTTAGGGCACCAAGGTGACAACGGCCCAACCAAAAACAGGCAACCAAACACAGCCCAACTTGGCTCTAGTGGGCTAGCCAGGAACAAATGCAGCCAACCAAACAAAATCCCACCTTAGCTAGGCTGGGGTAAAGAAATGCAACCAAACAACCTCATGTTGGCTACACAAAGCCAGGTCCAACCTGCCCTGGCCCTATTCCTAGCCAGGCCAGATTTTATACAGGCAACCAAACACTCCCATTGTGACTATTGACACCACAGGGTGTTTGGTTTGAGGAATGAGCAATATGATCACATCTTTTCACTCCTCACTTTTTATTTGGTTTATGGGATGTAGTTGATATATCATCACCTCGCCCCTCACAAGATAGCCATCAGTATTAGCGTGAGGAATTGAGTCATCCCATAAAAATTGACACAGACTCACGATGTGCCACCTTATCTAGAAAGGTTTGATTCATCAAACCGAAACACCCTGTAAATTAAGCTATCCAGTATGGAACTTTATATCAGCTATAGTGGAAGGTGGGTGCACGTAATGTTAATGAAATATATTATAAGTTTAGCGAAAATCAGGCTATAATAAGTTTGAGTAAGTTAAGAGAGAAAGGTACATTTAAACGTGATATTTTATGGGTGTGTTACTCTTGTCATGGGAAACGAAATTAAGGTTCCCCAGTATTGAAACAAACTCGGAATATTATCTTCCTTTCGTCAGGCCCTGAAAGGAGTCAACTGCAGACTAACCCTGATTTCTATATTGTTGGCGTGTCCTAATTGTAATTATGTACTATTGAGGGAAAGTGACTAGAATGTTTTCTTGAGAGGAAGTGACTCATCATATATAGAATGAAAAAGGTAGGGTAATGGAGACAAGAAAGTGACAGAGGAAGTATCCGGGAAGGCTCTGTTGAAGACACAAGAAAGTGGGCAGAAACAGAACACGGGAAGAGCTGTTCAGAAATTCTCCAACTTCATTGCTTCTCTTCTCTAAACCCACAACACCAAATTTCCACCAGATCCAGAGAGTATTCTTCAAGATGCAACCAAGAGCAGTCTAATCCTATTACTCCCACTCCATTCTTGGTTGATTGGGTAGTACCTTCACCAGCGTCCTTGCCGTTGCTGCGCAAGCCATCGCCAACCGGCCAGCCGTTCCGTGTGGCACGTTGCCTCAAAGGTTTTGCTTGCTGGCTACCTGCTGGCCTTATTCGCCAACCGGCCAGCCGTGCCGTGTGACAAGGAGCTAACTGTCGTGATTAAGGTTCTCACTTTGAGGCAAGCTCTGAATATTTCGACTGTGATTTCACACCATTGTTGGCTTGTTTCTAACAGAGAGGGAAGCTAGCTAGAAGATTGAGATGGAGCGCATGGCGGTGAACGTTGCCACCGGGGTGCTGACCTCACTTCTCTCCAAGCTATCAGTGCTGCTCATTGATCAGTACAAGCAGCTCAAGGGAGTACGAAGGGACATCGAGTCCCTTACCCGTGAGTTGACTGACATGAACGCAACACTGGTGAAGCTTGCAGATAAGGAGAAATTGGATGTCCAGACCAAGGTGTGGAGGGACAAGGTTCGCGAGATGGCGTATGATATCGAGGATATCATTGACATCTTCATGCATCACTATGACCAAGCCGGAGATGACAAGGATGGCCTATTCCAAAAGACTGCACGCAAGATCAGAAAGCAGCGAGCGCGCTTCCAGATTGCCGCCATGATTCAAGATATCAAAGCTCGTGTAGAGGAGCAAAGTGAAAGCCGAGATAGATACAAGATAGACGAATCTACCTCATCATCTAGAGTTGTGGAAGTTGACCCAAGGCTGCCTGCAATGTACGAGGATGCAAAGAGGCTTGTGGGCATTGATGGTCCACGGGAGGAGATCATCAAACGGTTGATGGAAGAAGGTGACAGCAATTTTGGACATCTTAAAGTGTTGTCGATCGTGGGTTTCGGTGGAGTAGGCAAGACAACACTTGCAAACCAAGTGTATGCTAAAGTCAAGAATGAGTTTGATTTCACGGCATTCGTATCGGTCTCTAGAACTACTCACATGCCAAAGATTCTAAAGGACATACTCTCCAGAGTTGGATATGGTGGCACCAAAGAAATGGAAGATGATATCCCAAAGCTTATCGAGATCCTTAGAGCAACACTCACGAATAAGAGGTATGTGTTTTATCTGGAATTTATGGTAATATATTCATTTTAAGACTTCAGTACGTGTTTTGTTTCTCATTGGCTGTCTCCAATATCTATATTTTCCCATTGTCATCTTATCAACTAATAGCTATATTTTAACTTCGTATTGACACACCAATAGCTCTTAAAAGTTATTTGGTCATACATACCATGACTTGCTATTTTCATATTTCCTCCGTTGTATCGACTTTTGCTCAGCTACTTGCAAATATCAAATGGTAGTTGAAGCCATGAAAAGGGCATAAACTTCCTTCTTATTTAAGTGACGTATTACTCATATTTACTTTGTCATATTGTGATGCACAAACGAATGACTTAGAAGTTACTGACTTTGCAGGTACTTTGTCATAATTGATGACTTATGGAGCATCAAGGACTAGGACATTATTAAGTGTGCTTTTGTGGAAAGTAATAATGCTAGCAGAGTGATAACTACCACACGTATTCAAGACGTTGCTACAGCCAGCTGCATCACAAGTCAAGGCCATGTATACCAAATGCAACCCCTTAATGAGCTTCACTCAAGAAGCCTGTTTTTCAAAAGGTTATTTGACACAAATGATAGTTGTCCTGAGCAGTTCAGAGAGATTGCTGACCAAATGTTAAGGAAATGCAAAGGAGTACCATTGGCAATTACTACCATTGCAAGCCTTTTGGATAACAACATGAACATTGAGATATGGGAGAAGATACATAATTCATTGGGTTCAGAGTTGGACACAAATCCTACACTGGAATGGATGAGGCATGTGCTAAGTCTTGGCTACAATGACCTGTCCCATGAGCTCAAGACATGCTTGTTTGTATCTGAGTACGTATCCTGAAGACTATGAAATTACCAAGGAACATTTAGTGAGAAAATGGATAGCTGAAGGATTTGTTAGGGAAAAGCATGGTTTACATCTAGAGGAAGCTGCTGAGAACTGTTTCAATGAACTCATCAACAGAAGTATGATCCAACCTTGCTTTGTTGGAGATGGTTTGGGTGAGGTGTGGGCATGTAGAGTTCACAACCTAATGCTTGATCATATTATATCGAAGTGCAAAGACGAAAACTTCATCACTATAATTGATAAGAAGTATCCAATCCATGGAGCGTCACAAGTTCGCCGAATCAGCCTTCAATTCCATGATAGAGATAGGCCCCTGGTAGTGGAGAGTATGAGTGCATCAACTGTTCGATCATATATTTCCTTCCCTGTGGCTGAGTGTATGCCTCCACTTTTGAAATTTGAGCTTTTGAGAGTCTTGGACATGGAGCATAGAAGTTCTAGGGACCCTATGTGCCTTGATTTGTCTGCTATAAATCACCTTTTCTGCTCAGGTATGTGAGGGTCCGTGGCTTTCGTCTAGAGTTGCCAAAGAAATTTGGCAAGCTAAATCATTTGATGACCCCAGATATGTTCGAGCCATCGTTGTATGGTTCTAGTGGACAACTATCGGATTTTAATTCCTTGTTGTCTTTAAGGCATCTCAATCTCCATTTATCAGGAAGTGTAGCGTTGAAAAATGGGCTTAGCAAGTTGTGCAACCTACGTGATCTGTTATTTTTTGACATTGGGACTAATTCCATTGAGTGTATCAGAGATCTCGGTGAGTTGACCAATCTCAGGATTCTTAAGGTGACGTATGGTTATTCCACAGAAGAAGTTGGTGTAGAAAAGTTGACAACCCTGGCTCCCTCTCTTAACAAGCTTGGGAACAGCCTCCGCTATTTATCTTTTCAGGTTTTGTCAACACTTAGCTTGGGAACTGCCTCTCTCAACACAATTTTGGAGTAATTGCTTGGCACGTCCACGGTATCTACAGATCCTTCACGTGACCACCTTATTAATGCCCAAGCTACCAAATTGGATTGCGCATGCTGACAGGTTGGCGCGTGCTGCACTAGGAGTCCAGGAGCTCCGAAGTGATGACGTCCAGCTTCTTGCACAGCTGCCCTGCCTCACCTTCCTCCAGTTAAGAGCTAAAACAATCCCTGAGAACAACATCATTATCCACCCAAACACATTCCACAGCCTCAAGAGCTTCATATTCCATTGTCATGAGCTGCCAAGCTTGACTTTTGAGCCAGATGCAATGCCGCGGCTACAGAGTCTTAGGATAGAACTTGATGCTCGCGGACAAGGTGCAATGCAACTGCAAGAGGGCAGCAGTCCAGTTGGTGGCATCGAGCACCTTGCTAACCTCGAAAAGATCTCCTTGTTTATAGAAGCCAAAGGCGATCAGTGGTCCAAAATAGAACCTGCATGCAGAGACGCCATCAGCAGACACCCAAAAAGTCAAGCCATGAAGATTGATGTAAACGGTACTGAGTATGACGAAAATGGAAAATTCGTAAGATCAATCAGAAATACTGTTGCAGAGATTAGTGGAGAGGATTAAATGTCAAGCGCGGTGATGAATTACTTACTGGTACGCTTATGTTGTCCATAGTTTGTTCTGAGTTTCGTCTCTTTTTGTATTTTTGAACCATGATGGCCAGACCGCCTGATCATGTTATCTCTGTTTCTTTCTTTGACTAGAATTTGCTAGAAATATTTTCCAAGATATAGTGGCATAGTCTGTTAATGCCTTCATTTCTCACGAATAGTAGCATAGTCTGTTCAGGCTTCAGATATAGTGGCATAACAGATAGGCACAACCGCACGAAGGGTCATGGCCTCAAGGGCAATAGATCCTTTCATAATATCTTACTCGTCATTTCAAAATGATTTAACAAACCTGCATACCAGTCTGTTCACAACAATATTGCCCAAAAACATGGTAAAAATTTTCACAGCCAGAAATCTGTTCTTCTTTTTAATCTAGGACTATAGTGGATGGAGAAAATTATGACCTGTACCACCAACTGACCTGTTTTGTTTTCGCCAAATACATAGCTTAAATTTTTTTTGTAGCAAATTTTTTTCCCTCTGGTCATGCCACAGGAACTGCAGATTTCTTCTCATAACTTTATATGACTAGCGCTACCGAAAATGCTCCTGTAACTTTAGGATCATGACCTTCATCTATTTAGACTCTGAAAAGTGTAGTCTATTTAGACTCTGAAAGTGTAGGAGACTTCCGTGGAACCCTGAAACCTGTTTAATTGTTTGGCAGTCGGATTTGTTTAATTTTTTCACTCTTCTTTGCCTTGTTTGTCCGGAACTAACTAGGACTGAAAATATATGTCTACTTTTCCAGGAGGCGCAGACCTGATATGAGGCCTGATTTGCAGAAGCCAAATTGAACATACTACTATACCAAACGGCAATAACCTGATTTGCAGAAGCCACCGAAGCAGGAACCCCAGAAGTTTCTCGCTCCTACCATGTTCGCAATCGAGGAGGCGATCAAAGCAGGGAAATGGATCAGCCTCCAATCAGCTGGCCTGTCCTTTAAGGCGTAAATGGGTATGGGTAGCAATTGCTATTTTATTTTTATCTTCTGTCGATTGAACCTGAGATGTTCCTTGTTCGGATGTAACTGTAACACCCGTGTTTTTGCATCATTTTAAAATCACTAAAAATTTAAACTTTTCGAAATATAACTAAAACCTGATTTACTTTCTCGCAAACCGAAACCCCGATTTCGAAAAACCCGCATTCAAAACTCCCCACCATTTAGAAAATAGGAAACCTTTTTGTTGCTTGTGAGCTTATGGTGGAAGGTAAGTCGATGCATCAACTAGATATTAAATTATGGAATTATGCATGAGAAGGAATTTACTTAATTTTCTCTCGGGAAATAAATTATCGGGACACGTGTACCTTCATCACACCCAAATATCTATATATTTATTTAAATAGCACAAGTGGATAAATATTCCTAAAACATAAATTTGGGGAATGTGGACCCAAGTGCTTGAATAAATATATAGATACATATGGGTGTACACATAAAATGATAAAAGAAAGAAAGGGAAATGGAAAAGAAAGAAGAGAAGGAAAATAAGAAAGGGACACTCGGGCTCACTTCTTCCCTCCCCTCCTTCCTTGCCCGCCCCGCCAACCTCCCTCCTTCCCTCCTTGCCGAGCAGGCCGGCCCAACGGCCAAGCCCCGCGAGCCCAACACTACGAGGCCCATTCTTCCTCCCTTTCTCACCGACATGAGGACCCCACCATCATCTTCTCCACCTTCTCTCTCCCCCGGCCGTCACGGCGCAACCACCGGAGCCCACCTTGCCACCCCGTCGTACTCCCATCCCCGATGTCGACGACTAGGACACGAGGAGCGAGTCGGCCGTTTCCTCTGGGTAGCCCACCACCGCGTTCCCCCTCGACCCCGACGACCGCGCCCACAAAGACCCTCGACGACTGCCGGCGCGTCGCCGGCAAGCCGGACGAGACGACACCGGCCACGGCTCCATCGGGGCATGGGACACGCGCGTCGGCAAGCCCACACCACCAGGCACGCCGAGTAGGGCTTGGCGACTCGGGCCGCACCGAGCGCCGCTCACGCGCAAGGCGCCATGGCGGACCATCTGCCGCCATGACCGCCGACAAGCGCCGCCCGAGATGTGGCAACGACGGGCCGCCTTTAGCCTGACCCGCCGACGGACGCCGTGGACAGCCGGGCCGCCAAGGTCCACGCAACAGGGAACACGGTCGGGAAAAAATCCGCACCTCGTGAAAATATCTCCGGCGAGCGCGCCGCTACAGGCTATAAAAGCCCCCTCCGGGTACCCGTCGACCGCCATTCTAACGACGAGCTCGCCACCATCCGGAACACTCGGTGCTCGCCTCCCGCCCCCCTCTTCCTCCCTCTCCGCTGAATCCGCGTTTTCCCCAAATCGCAGCCGCCGTCGCCGATTAGGGTTGGAAGTTCCCGCCGAGTCCGCCCGTGGTCGAAATAGTCGGGTCGCTGAAGTCGCTCGAGTTTAATAGCACGATTGCCATCTTCCTTTACCTTCCTATTGCTTTCGGATGCTTAGTCGCCGAGCGCCATCGCCGGACGCCACGAACACACGGGCCGCAAGGAGAGCCCTGCATCGTCACCCCCATGCCTACTGACAGGTTCGGGATGACGAGGGGTACTCACGACAACCCCTTCACGGGCGAGCAACGGGCGACCAAGGCCGTGTCCGACCAACCTCCAGCGCCGCCGTATGGGCACGGCGGACGGGGACAACCACGGCCGCCGCCCTCCGCGGACCGCGGACGCCGCCAAGACGCCAACCAATGGGGAGCCACCACGCCGCCTCGCCTCGCACCATCAACCGCCGTCGGCCGCCATCCACCGGCCCTACGACACATCGCGGCGCCTACGTGGCCGCCACCGCGGGCGTCTGATGGACCCACGTGGCACCCACGTGTAGATAGGCAAATCCCGGTATAGTTAGGAAAAATGCTACGTCCACCCGATGAGTGTACACATAGTGTTATAAGTATCATTTCCCGTGTCAGAAAAATTCCTAGAAAATTTGTAAATTTATTATTTGAATTTTAGAATTTTATCATGTAATTAGCTCTAATTTTGTTACAAGATAAAATTATATTATAATATTACCCTAACGATTTAATTAGGGATTAATATTATAAAATTCATATCTCATGCATATTAACTCCGCTATTCTGCGAAAGTGAAACGACTTCCATAATTCATCTAAAATCTAGCTCTATGCATCTAACCCATTGCCACCATAATGTTCTATGCTTGTTTTGGTTGCTCTAGTTCGAGCTAGGTTATCAACATACGCAGTAGTTCTACATCGACCCGATTAGGAGTTTTCCGCTCGAGGAGAGCTAGAGACGTTCGACGTCGTGCCGAAGCCGTAAGAACCTCCCTGCAAGTCCTTACCCCCCCCTAATCATGACCTTTAATTAAGTAATCATTATAAAGATGTTTAATTAAGAAACAAGAGATCATGGGCTATTATCGTATGCGAATATGAGACGAGCTAGGTGCTCGGTGTTGATGATGAGCTGAGTGCTTGATGTTAATAAGGAGCTAGGTGCTCGATGTTATTGATGAGCCACGTGCTCGAGATTATTGAGGGGCTAGGTGCCCAGTTATTGAGGAGCCGAGTGCTCGAGATTATTAAGGGGCTTGGTGCCCATTATTTGATGAGATGTTGTCGACATACGATAATAGCCATGATTGTTAATTAATATGAATAATGATGATGAGATGAACCCAACCAAAAGGTGAGTGGTGGTAGTCCGGTAGAGCCTAAATACCACATCGGAATCGCCCGCGAGGATTCCTCGTGGGAGAGATACTCGCCTCCCTAGTGCGATATCACGCACGACCCCACACAGGGATGGGGCGGCTTGATTCCACACCCCGTTAGGTCAAGGTATATCGTATGCCTGGGGTGCCGTGGAAGGCGTATGACTATCGAGCTAACTCGATGCTATGTGATCTTTCGAGAGTCGGGTTGGCGTGGACGCTATGTGATCTTCCACGTTAAGCAATTTGAGATTATTGATTATATGAATTATGAATTGTTGTTGAGCGGATGCTATGTGATCTTCCGCAGCCGGATGCTATGTGATCTTCCGCAATCTTTGTGTGCTAATGGGATGCTATGTGATCTTCCCATTTTCCAACCCCGAGAATCTTTCGCGTAAGATATACTAAAACCTAGGGTGACGGCCTGCTGGCACGGGATCTCGTTAGGCCCGTCTAAGCCGGTCGCGATGGTGAGGACCGTGCCTATCGTGTGGGGAAATTTGTACAACCTCTGCAGAGTTAACCAAATCTATTCGAATAGCCACGCCCTGGAATGGGCAAGGTTGCTAGGCAAGATCATCTATGATTAGCTTTCACACAATATGACTAACCTGTTGTGACCATGATGATGATGATGATGTTGAGATATAATCCGGGGGAACTAGCGAGAGCAGCTTTTAGAGACTCTCGCTAGGGCCCAAACCCATAGTAAACACATCCACCCCCGGTTGGGGACTTTGAGCACGTTTGTACTCACCCCTCTATTTTTTACGGATATCGGCAAGGTAAGAAGGTAAAGACCGTTGATGAGGTAGAAGACCGACGTCGCGTAGGAGTCCGCAAGACGCTTGCTTAGGAGAAAGACGTTGAAGCCTAGGTTTCGTCCATGCTCAAGTTTGCTCACAGGGAGTGCGGGGCAATGTCATGGTTAATCCACCGCTTCTCGGTTGGCTAACTCGATATTGTAACCGGATTGGTGACCCTTCATCGCCACGTAAGCCCCTTTCCATCCTATATTTATAAAGCTCGGATTATTATTATTTACGGTACCATCACCGTGACTAATAGACGTGTTTGTAGCGTGATCTGGCGCAAACACGTGTGATTAGGACCCATTAAAGTGGGGGCCTGACCAGTGGTATCAGCCGAGCTTGTCCACGGGATGAAACGGGTTGACAGAATTTTAACTCCACATAAGGATAACTACTTTTTAAACTTGTTGTTACTTAGTACGCTTTACTACAATAGTTCGTATGTTGCGGAATCAATGACAACATCGAAACTCTTGCAGCAATGGACTAGTAAGGATGATCTCAGTCAGACTACCCGACCAAAGGAGAGTTTCCACAGCTCCTCTCGAGATGCTAAAGCGCTTAGGATACCTTGGCCTTCCTCGATATTAAAATCGAGAGTTTTCTCAAGACGAAGTACCAAAGTGCGTAATGAACTTGTATGTTTCCAAAGCTCCCAACAGGGAAGGAATGTCGAATGCTACCCAAAGATGCATCCGAAATGCCAATGACATCCGAGTACCTAAATGGGCGTTAATGTGATGTGCAAGTCTAGCCTCCGATAAGGCATAGTCCAAGCAACAAAATAAGTTTGAGTAGCAAAAATCCGTTTGCAAGCTTGTTGTGCGAGCAATGTCTTAGCATTAATTGCAAAGCATTCTCTAGCAGCCATAGATGCCTAGGCTTCAGTGCCTTTAGTAGGTGCAAAGTCGCCAATAATCGCCATGGCGGTTGTTATGTGTGATGCGACCATGTATCATCAATGTAAGCGCCCCTGTGATGAGAACTATTGACGCTTGTTTGTTTAGTATAATGTCTTATTTCTTTTTCAACCCTAAAGGAAATTTCTCCATGATTACTACTCAAAGTGATTAATGGAAGGAAGATTTCGATAGGATCGATGAACGTCTTGAAAATTCCCTCAAGTCACGAGTAATAAGACAAGTTTCGCTTAAACTTAGTTGCCGTGACTAACCTTTTCATGCGTTTCACACCGGGTAAGCTTGTGATGAACCCCGACACCCGTGTTACTAGGATACCCCCAAAGTCTATCCCTATCTCGAATGCTTGTTTCCCTCTAATCCCGGTGTTAGATAGACCCATGTCGCACCTTTGTGCTTATCCCTCCCAACCCACTCTAGTCCAAGTAGATTAGGAATTAACCTCAGGAGACATGGCGACAACGATAGACTCCACGATCATGTAGCCGTTGAACCACATCAGTGTTCTCTCTACAGCCGTCACACAACGTCGTCTCGGATGCTCGCATCGATTTAATCGTGTAACATTGCCGACAAGCTGTCGCCTCAACGCCGAAAGTTGCCTGATATTCTTTGCACCATTGACCCCGAACCCCGACCCGAGAAGCTGCACAAGAGAAAGCAGGAGGCAACCAAGTGCCATTAGTCCAAGACGGTCGAAGACGAGGAGATTGGCAGACCCATGAGGATCAGTTAAGCCAGATAAGGGCATAGTTACCTCGGAAACACGGATTAATGCTAAAGGTTAGCAGGTGACACCACACCGACCACCACAGAGCCAGAGACCCCACACTATGGGAAATCCCACCGGTCAAGGCCACCGCCACACACTCCCCAATACCACACCACCGTCGCAAGGTAAAGGCGAACAGGAGACTCTCTCCCGTTCCTTCTCCTACACCCCTGAGCCACCACACCAACCATCAAAGCCTAGCCGTTAAGCTTCCACCCTCCACCCACTACAAAAAGGACACTCCCACAATCGTCGGCCTCAACCCACTCCCACCATTCCATTGCTATCCTTCAAACATTTCCCCTTACCACCAAAATCCTTACCCTCCACTTACGAGACCCCCACCAAAACCCACCGAGATGGCCAAAGAATCGGGTTCCACGGCCGGTGCATCAACACCCCCGGATTTCCCCAACTCCTCTTCATCACCATGCAACACCTTGGCATCCCCGAGCGCCCCGAGTATGAAGGCCGCGAGTACACAGTATGGCACCCGCGGCCGCACGGTCACCGCTTCTACATCGCCAAAAGCCGAGACTATCCCGGCCGTCACGACGAGTGGAACGTGACCGCCATCGGTTTTCCGCTTCCCGACACCTACCAAGCATTGCGCCCGCCAAGCCCCTTCGACGCCCCGCCACACCTACAAAGGGAGGCCATCATCCGCACCCCATGAAGTACTTCCCGCCCGAGAAGAAGAATGACCCCGCATGGATCACCCGCATGAGGGCCATAGAAGGTCCGAAGTTGGCCTGTCGCCAGGCACCGACGGCCTACCGCTCCTCCTCGACGAACACTACGACAAGCGGAGGAAGCGCCCGTGCCGCGGAGCCGGGATCCGCCGCGCCAAACAAGGCGAGAGCTACATCCGAAGCTCTCCCGACGGGACTCGCCCACGCCGGGGAGCAAAGTCGCCACCGCCATACGCAGCGGAAACCGTGAAGCCAAACGCTGAAGGCTGTCCGGGAGCACCACGCCTAGGAGCTGAAGGAGGCCTACCGCGTCACCCGAGCTAGACGCAGAGCGTTCGCCATGCAAGGGACGGAGCCTACGATTCAAGATGGGATCCCCTGTCTACCCTCCCGAGAGGCAAAGGATGGACACCACCGTGCCGCCAACACCACCGGTATCCCCAACCGCCGTTGGCCTCGATGGATCCGTCTTCTCCTCGGCCGCCATTGCCAAGAGAAGACGACCTCCACTCTCGTGCGGACCGCCGACGGACCTACCACGCCACCACCCGGTGTCGTCAACCTCGACGAAGTCAACTAGCTGCTCCCCGGGGAGATGTATTCGTACCCCTTTCCCGTTGTAAAAAATGAAAAAGAAGAATGAATACAAAAAAAAAAATGAAAAGAAAAAGATTAAAAGATTTGCTCGGAGGAAAGGCACCAACAGAGAAATCCACGGGCATCCAAAAGGAGAAACCGCAGAGCAAACCGATAGAAGAAAAACTCTTCTAAGTGGGGTAGATCCAGATCCGTAAGAAGAAGAGAAACATAAAAGCGGGTTAACGCAAGCGGATAAAGACGCAAACAGAAAACTTAGGATTATGGGACCAGAAGTAGTCACCCAAGTTCAGGTTGCTTGTTGCCCGTAAACCGAAAACGAACAACATTAACAAGAAGTGGTCACCCAAGTTCACGTTGATTGTTGCAATGTAAGAACCCGAGCAACAATCTCGACCACCAAGGCCACAAGAAGCGTAAAACCAACCCGAAGACCACGGAAGATCGAAATTCCTCGACCTTAGAGGAATAAATTCTCTAGGTGGGGTAGTCGAGAAAGAAGATTTGAAGATTCAAAGACCACCAAGACCGAGACACAAGACCAGGAAAATGGGGTAAACAAGCAAGAAGAATCATCGATTTAAAGGCATACCCTCCACAAAGATCGTGCGCCCTAGGGATAGAGTAGCACGATAATAGTAGAGGCTCTGCAAAGACAAAGCGTAAGCAATGGAAAGTTTTCCTCCCTCTCTAACTCTCTCCCCTAGACCCTAATTAGGACTTTCTCTCTATAGACTTGGAATCTCGGGGATGAGATTCATCTAAGTGGGGTAGATTTGTAACACCCGTGTTTTTGCATCATTTTAAAAATCACTAAAAATTTAAACTTTTCGAAATATAACTAAAAACGATTTACTTTCCAAAACCGAAACCCTAATTTGAAAACCTGCATTCAAAACTCCCACCATTTAGAAAATAGGAAACCTTTTTGTTGCTTGTGAGCTTATGGTGGAAGGTAAGTCGATGCATCAACTAGATATTAAATTATGGAATTATGCATGGGAAGGAATTTTACTTTTAATTTTCTCACGGGAAATAAATTATCGGGACACGTGTACCTTCATCACATCCAAATATCTATATATTTATTTAAATAGCACAAGTGGATAAATATTCCTAAAACATAAATTTGGGGAATGTGGACCCATGTGCTTGAATAAATATATAGATACATATGGGTGTACACATAAAATGATAAAAAGAAAGAAAGGGAAATTTAAAAGATAGAAGAGAAGGAAAATAAGAAAGGGACACTCTCGGGCTCACTTCTTCCCTCCCCTTCCTCGGCCCGGCCCGGCCAACCTCCCTCCTTCCCTCCTTGCAGAGCGTGCCGCCCAACGGCCAAGCCCCATGAGCCCAACACTACGAGGCCCATTCTTCCCCTCCCTTCTCACCGACATGAGGACCCCACCATCATCTTCTCCACCATCTCTCTCCCCGCGTCCACGACGCAACCATCGTAGCCCACCTTGCCACCCCGTCGTACTCCCATCCCCTCATTGCCGACGACTAGGACACAGGAGCGAGTCGGCCGCTTCCTCTCGGGTAGCCCCGCCACCAAAGGTTCTCCTTCGACCCCGACGACCGCGCCACGCAGCACCGACGACTTGCCAAGGCCGCCACGGAAGTCGGACGAGACGACAATCAAGACGCCCATCAGTGCATGGACACGGCGTCAGGCAAGCCCACAACCCGCAGGCACGCCGAGCCTACCTGGCGACCGTCGCACCGAGCGCCGGCTCAACGCCAAGAGGCATAGCGCCATGGAGGACCATCGCCACCATGACCGCGCAACAAGCCGCCCCGCAGATGACGCGAACAACGCGTCGCCTTAGCTGACCGCCCAGGACGCTACGTGGACAACCGAAGCCGGCCAAGGTCCACGCAATGCGGAACACGGTCGCGGAAAATCCGCACCTCGCCGAAATATCTCTCGGCGACGCCGCGGCGAGGCTATAAAGCCCCCTCCGCACCCGATCGACCGCCATTCTAACGACGAGCCCGCCACCATCCGGAACACTCGTGTCGCCTCCCGCCCCCTCTCTTCCTCCCCCCTCCGCGAATACGCCGCTTTCCCAAATCGCAGCCGCCGCCTAGGTTGGAAGTTCCCGCCGAGTCCGCCGTCCAGTGGTCGAAATCGCCGGTCGTTGAAGTCGCTTCGAGGTTTAATAGCGCGATTGCCATCTTCCTTTACATTCCTATTGCTCGCAGGATGCTTAGTCGCCAGAGCGCCATCGCCGGACGCCACAACACGCCGCCGGCAAGGAGAGCCCTGCATCGCCACCCCCATGCCTACTGCACAAAGTTCAGATGACGAGGGGTACTCACAACCCTTCACGGCGAGCAACGGGCGCACGCAAGGCCGTGGTCCGACCAACTCCGGCGGCGCCACCGCACGGGCACGGTGGATCTGGACAACCACGACGTCAGTCGCCGCGGACCGTGACGCCGCCAAGACATCAACCAATGGGGGAGCCACCACGCCGCCTCCGCCTCGCACCGGGCCAACCGCCGCCGGGTGCCATCCAATCGGCCCCACGACACACGCGGAGCCTACGTGGCCGCCACCGTGGCGCCCACTCGACCCACGTGGCACCCACGTGTAGATAGGCAGTCCCCGGTACGCTAGGAAAATGCTACGCCCACCCGATGAGTGTACACGAGTGTCATAAGTATCATTTCCCGTGTCGAAAAATTTTTAAAATTTGTAAATTTATTATTTGAATTATAGAATTTTGTCATGTAATTAGCTCTAATTTTGTTACATGATAAAATTATATTATAATATTACCCTAATGATTTAATTAGGGATTAATATTATAAAATTCATATCTCATGCATATTAATTCCGTTAAGTGAAACGACTTCCATAATTCATCTAAAATCTAGCTCTATGCATCTAACCCATTGCCACCATAATGTTCTATGCTTGTTTTGGTTGCTCTAGTTCGAGCTAGGTTATCAACGTACGCCGTAGAAGTTCTACACCACTTAACTCGATTAGGAGTTTTTCCGCTCGAGGAGAGCTAGAGACGTTCGACGTCCGTGCCGAGCCGTAAGAACCTCCTGTGCAAGTCCTTACCCCCTAATCATGACCTTTAATTAAGTAATCATTATAAAGATGTTTAATTAAGAAACGAGGGATCATGGGCTATTATCGTATGCGAATATGAGACGAAGCTAGGTGCTCGTGTTGATGATGAACCGAGTGCTTGATGTTAATAAGGAGCTAGGTGCTCGATGTTATTGATGAGCTAGGTGCTCGAGATTATTGAGCCGCTAGGTGCCCGCTATTGAGGAGCCGAAAGTGCTCGAGATTATTAAGGGCTAGGTGCCCGCTTATTTGATGAGATGTTGTCGACATACGATAATAGCCATGATTGTTAATTAATATGAATAATGATGATGAGATGAACCCAACCAAAAGGTGAGTGGTGGTAGTCCGGTAGAGCCTAAATACCACATCGGGAATCGCCGCAGGGATTTCGCTGAGAGATACTCGCCTCCCTAAGGACCGGTTCATAGACCATCTACCTAGTGCGATATCACGCATAACCACAAGCCGTGATGGGGCGGCTTGATTCCACACCCCGTTAGGTCAAGGTATATCGTATGCCTAGGGTGCCGGTGGTAGGCGTAAGGACTGCCGGGGGAGCCGACTCAAATGCTATGTGATCTTCCGAGGTCGGGTTGGCGTGGACGCTATGTGATCTTCCACGTTAAGCAATTTGAGATTATTGATTATATGAATTATGAATTGTTGTTGAGCGGATGCTATGTGATCTTCCGCAGCGGATGCTATGTGATCTTCCGCAATGCTGTGTGCTAATGGGATGCTATGTGATCTTCCCATTTTCCAACCCCCGAGAATCTTTTCACGTAAGATATACTAAAACCTAGGGTGACGCCCAAGCGGGTGCACGGATCTCGTTAGGCCCGTCTAAGCCAAGCCGCGATGGTGAGGACCGTGCCTCTATCGTGTGGGGAAATTTGTACAACCTCTCCGCAGAGTTAATCAAATCTATTGAATAGCCACGCCCTTGAATGGGTTGCTAGGCAAGATCATCTATGATTAGCTTTCACATAATATGACTAACCTGTAGACCATGATGATGATGATGATGTTGAGATATAATTTGGGAACTAGCGAGAGCAGTTTTAGAGACTCGCTAGGGCCCAAAACCCATAGTAAACACATCCACCCCCGGTTGGGGACTTGCTGAGTACGTTTGTACTCACCCCTCTATTTTACGGATATATATCGCACGTAAGAAGGTAAAAGACCGTTGATGAGGTAGAAGACCGACGCACGTAGGAGTCCGCAAGACGTTTGCTTAGGAGAAAGACGTTGAAGCCTGTGTTTCGCCCATGCTCAAGTTTGCACGTGGAGTACGGGGCAATGTCATGGTTAATCCACCGCCGGTTGGCTAACTTTGATATTGTAACCGGATTGGTGACCCCTTCATCGCCATCGTAAGCCCCTTTCCATCCTATATTTATAAAGCTCGGATTATTATTATTTCGTGTACCATCACCGTGACTAATAGACGTGTTTGTAGCGTGATCCCGGCGCAAACACGTGTGATTAGGACAGGGCGTGCCCCCATGGGTGTGCAAGGTGTACGACCGCATTGGGCCACCAAGATTTCGGGGCCTCAAAAATAAGTCCATTAGTAGAAGGCCCTAAGTATTATTAGGCCGCAGCGCGTCGGAAGTTTGATCGCCTCCCGAAGTCCACAGCCCCCTCATGGCTCACGACGCTCGCGTGTGTTCAATCTCCTACAAGTTGTATCGTATTCTCGTATATATCCGCCGGCGCCGGGCGCCGTCCTCTAAATTGAGACTAGTATAATGTCCGTGCTAACGCTACGGTTTTATCTTGGAGATGCTCATATAAACAATTTTTTTTTTACATAGTCTAACTTTTACACAATTATATTTGAGCCTATATACAATCAAGGTTCCTTTCGGTTATATAAGACATTTATTAACCATCTAAGTTGCATACTACTACCTAACTCCTTAATCATGCATTTGAGATCTTCAGGGATGTTGTCGAGACATTTGCACAACTCGTTGTCTAGTTAGAACTTCAAGGACAGACGTAATGCATTGTTCTAGGCCAAGATCCAGCAACGACAAAGGTGCGTAAGTCATCCAAATTCAGACTGACACATAATATTTGAGTTATATGCTAGTAATATCAACAATTCTACTCAAGGAGAAGCAACAAAACCAGTATAGGTATTTAGTGATTTTAAATAAAACAGTTGATAGAGATTTGCTAAAGTTATACAGGCATTGCACGAGCTGCTCTGATGCTCTCTCAGAACCTGTCCGAGCCTTTTTGATTGCACCTTCTTTCTTCTCTCCCAGCATAGCCTGCACGATTTCACCAGTCTGGAGCAAGTATGCACAAATAGAAGGCCAAGAAAGCTACCACCTATTCCCATTGACACAACATTCATGAGTGGTTTTCCAGTTGATCCAACCTGCAGTCCTAGCAGTTCCAGCGGTCAATCTTAAGTTTCTGCCACGTTTAATTAGTTCAAAAATTGACTGAAAGTTTACCAATGATCCACTTCTGAAAGTATCTGAAAACTCGTTGATCTTATCTTTAACAGACCAAACCTCAGGGACCACATTGACCCCATCACTGTTTATAACTGCATCTCTTGGAGCCCTCAGAGCTACATGAAGCACTGACATGTTCTCCGTGCTATTTATCTGACATAAACGATCAACTTATGTTACAAATTTATTAGAGTAATTTAAATGGACAAATAAAGCATGTCAGTTACTTTTTTGTGCAAAATCATGCATAAAAAAAAAAATGGCAAGATTTATAAAGTACCCAATGTTCCATGGCTGGCACACTTTACATAGAAATGTATACTGAATGAAAGTTGTGATTGAACAATTGAATAGCAGTTTCAGCTCATCGCATATACCTTTTCACCTTTAAATATCTACTCAATCTTCTCCTTGAGTTTCACAACCTATAACAAATATCCGAAATTACCACAGGAGAATCCAATCCCCACCTCCAAAACCAAACACATAATCCCAATGTAGATTATTGCGATTGTTTTAACAGGTTTGTACAAACTATGCACAAGGCATTTCTGATGCAATAGTCCTCTCCATGATCTGCAATGTAAATCTGTGAGCTACGCATAACTACTTCCACATTGGAATTTTTTTCAGCCTGAAATTCAGAGGCTCTCCTAATGTAAAATGATTTTGGTTCAGAATGTACATATGGATCAGGATCAATATACCTTAGTGTTCAAGAATTTTTTAGTAAATCTCTACTATGAACACGGCCATACTTACTGTACAGATTCAGACATGAATTAATCGGCTAACTTTTGTTCATTTGGTGTTAAGATCAACGAGCAAAACTTAATGAATAATGCCTAAAAGCTGCAATAGTGAACCTAGCGCATAAGAGCACCACAAGCTGTCAAACTCCAGATCACATCATTTGCCATCAGCTTTGTTGCATAGAGTCCTCACACAATTTATGCAAAGCTATTTCAAACCAAATTAAAGCTCGTTCTGGTAATAACCCTTTCAGTAAGGTATAAGGGCCTAGAATATGGAAAAATGTGCTAATCACCAGCGGCAGCAAATATATATATAAATAATGATTTAATCAGAGATTGATCCATGGGCAGGTGAACTTCTAGCAGAACAGGAAAATATTTCAGAAAAAATAGGTGTTCAAAACAATAATTAAAACCAGATATAGTCTTTTGCAATTAAAACAAAGTAAAATATAAAGGATGACGTTTACTTCGTCCCTGACGAACAGCAGCAGAGCATAAAGGATATTCAAATTAATATATATTCGGATTAGGGCGAGAGGATGAGGTTTACTTTGTCCCTGACGAACAGCAGCAGAGGCGGTGGCGGTCGTTCATCCGACGCTCGCCATGAACTCATTGAAGGATGTTGTCCTGGATGCCACGGCCTATCGCTCCTGTCCATCGCGGCGACCGGCTCGTCTTCCTTCTTATCGAAGGCGCTGGGAAGCCTCGGCGACAATTATATGAAGACTGAAACCTTTTTAACAAAAATGAAGCTTTGTTAACAGCTATGATAGATATGATGATCTGAATATGCAGGTATTATTAAAGAATTAGTACTACACCATCTGCGGTATTAGTAAAATCAAAAGCATGCAAAATCATAATTGAATGGAGGAAACTCAATCACAAATATTTTGCTCATCATGTGTTGGTACCTGATACATATGAAGCACCTAATTAAGAAATAAGAAAACATCAAGCACTTCTGACCGATAACAAATCGAGCTCATTCTTCTCACTTGAACAAACAAATAAAATTCAGAAACAAAAGTAACAAGCTCCATTGATTCTTCTTCCTAGCAAAAGATGCAGGAGCTGCCACTGTAGGACTCAAGGTTCTTCCTAACAAAGTAGTAGCAGGAGATAAGATGCATGGATGTACTCACACCAGACTCCAAGGTTGGCAGATCCGCCTGCAACACCGCATGAGTCAAAGTTCATAAAGCCGCCGCTGGCCAGCAACGTCTGCACCGGATCTGTCGATGCCTCCGTGGAGCTGTGCAGCAGGCTGCCCTAGCATGCCGCTCCCCAGTCCCTTGGCGGCCCGGTGCCTGCCTTGCCCTGCTACGAGCGGTCGAGCACAATAGTAAGTTAGGGTTTGGGTGCTCAGTTTGGCACATCGGCAAGGGAACACCAAGAGGCGGGAGGACGTACCTGGTCGCCGACGGCCCGACAACCTCGGTGGCCGGGCGCCGAGATCGCAGCTCAAGTAGAGGTGGGCCGGCCAGGCCGGGCGGCGACGGCCTCCGCTGGTCGGGGGTGGCGGCGGCCTGGCTTCTTTGGCTGGCGGCGCCGGTACCCTCACCGTGGCCGCCCGGGTGGACTCGCCAGCGCCGACTGAAATCCGCGATGTAGGGTCGAGGAACTGCAGGCGAAGTACTCCACCCATGGCACACACGGATCCAGGATGGTGTTGTCGGCGATTTGGGGGGCAGGTCGCCGTCGCCGCCTCCCGCCGCCTGTGGTGGCGAATGGCGCAGGCCGGGCGTTGTGGCAGGCTGCGGCGCCGCCCACCCCCACGTCAAGTCCCCGTCCACGTCAAGTCCCTAATCTTCCCCGAGCCGGCGTCTTTGCGTGCTTCCTCAGCGCCGGCGGCTTGCGTCCAGGCGTCCTCAGCGGCGGCGGCGGTCCTCGGGCGCGGGCGGCGGTGGTCTTTGGATGTTTCATTTTTGGGAGTCGCGATCCGAGGATGGGAGAGGAAGGAGGATGATGTTTCATTTTTTCGAAAAAAGAAAAGGGCAAGCCAAGAATCGAACCCCGACCGATTGGAGGGTGCGGGGGTGAGGTGACGGAGGGTGAGGCGCTGCCGAGTTGAGGTGTAAGACCTTGGACAAAATTTCGATCTCGGCCCTCGGTTCGTGGATCCGTTGGTTGGTGATCGTCGGTCTAAAAATAGAAAGAAGTGAGACATTATAGTAGAGATAGAGATTAGCATAAGCAAGCAGGGCCATCGCGGAGACCCCTGCGGGAGTGCAGGTAATGTTTTCTTTCATTTGAAACTTTTCCTACATCCTACTATAAGCACTCAAGTGGATTGAAATTTTAATTTTAGTTTCATTTTTTGAAGCCATGTCTCCTTCAAATCGAATTAGAAAATTTGAATATGGTTCCCAAAAGCGTAAGAAGAAACAAAGAGTTGAGAAGTTAACTCAATCCCATAAAGGTTTTGCTATATATGAAACTTTGATTCAGGCCTCACTTAGAGCTTGGAACCAGGCCTCTAAATTTGACCCGACCCTGTTGAGGACCCATTAAAGTGGGGGCCTGACAGTAACCATCCAGTTATTGTAACAAATCTTTTGATCACGCTATGATAAGACTGGGTCGTGTCCTATTACTCTAAAAGATACTGCATTTTGAGGCTGGCAATGTGATACTACAGTTTAAGGGGTGAAAAAGAGTTGTAAGGATCACGTTTAGTTTTTGTGATTTTGATGAAAACACAAGCACTAGGATTATTTTAGAATGATCTTTCATAACGACAGAGATATTTTAGATACAAATTTAGGAATTACTTTTGTAACGGTAGAAGTGGGCAATTTAAATACAATACTTTGGTGGTTATTTTAAATTATCTTTCATAACAGCACGTGTGATTAATTTGGATGCAATTTAGGGATTAATTTATATATTGTAAGAATGGCAAATGTGGGTACTTTTCTATATACAATACAATAGAATCCAATATAGGTCTATTTTTTGCGATGATAATTAGAGTATATTGAATTAAATTTAATGATAGATGTTCCTTATTATTTTGGGAATTTTTAGATTTATCTCTTTTCATAGCACGTTTCATGAGGATTAATGTGGAGTACAGTATATATTAGAGATATATTAGCGTACGCTATAGCTCGTGTTTATCTATAACTCCTATATAGGAGCTCCCCACTAGTAATCTTTAGGGAGTTCTCGGGCCTCTAATTGGTCCAACGCAGTGGTAACTGAACCTAGCGGCTAAAATCCAGCGCCGTGGGCTTGGCATTTTCCCGTCCTGTTGAACCGTTTCGTCCCCGTTAGTCATCGCGTCTTCCTCCACCTTATCCCCATCCACACCGTCGCCGGCTCGGCGTCCCTTGCTCTACCTCGGCTGTGCCTCTTCCCCTCACCTAGGCTCGCCTCTTCCCTTCCATCTTCAGGTCGTCGATGGAGGTCATCGGCCATGCATCTTCCCCTGCCAGCTCACCTAGCGTTGCCCATCTCGATCCGTTCCCCGCCTCTCAGTCTTTCTTCTTCCACCTTTGGCCTTCGTTTCCCCCCTGCTGCCGGCGACGGATCCCCCCACCTCCACCCGCCCAGGTGAGGCCGCCCGAGTCGCGGCGGCCGCACTAGGCAGTCTTGCTGGCAACCCAGCGAGTGGCCTCCGGCGTGTGTGCGTGAACGCGGGGCGAGGTGAGGACGCGGACCACGTCGGCCGGCCGCCGTCGCCGCCGCCAGCCCCGGTCGCGGGCGAAGCTGTCCACTGGCCAACGCTGCGCATGTTAAGGTGCTCTCTCTCTCTCTCTCTCTTGCTCCCTTCCCCTTCCCTCGCCGGCGCCGGAGGACGGACGTCGATCTAGGCTTGCCTGCTCGGTTTTCGTTGCTGACGGAGACCCAAACCGGCGGATCCAGTGCCTCTATTGCCGGATCCGTCCGTTCTCCTGTCAAATCGGTGCGGATGACCAGGCACGAAGCCATTGGAGGCCAAGGCCGGTGGCGTGGTGGAGGACCGTGGCCCAGCGCCGGCGCTGGCCACTAGCTCCCCGTGGCGTCTGCTCCCGGTGCTCCGCCTCCCTCGCTGCGATGCCTCAATTCCAGCTGTTATTTTGTGTTTGGGATTCAGTTATGCTCAAAATCAACGCTTTGTTCTGTTACCTTTTCCACAGACTAATTATGTGGGCGCATGATATTTGGTGGTCCAGGATTTTTGAGGAGATGCAGCAAAATGGTCAGCTATCCATGGTTGCTCAGTGGTGTGCTACTTTCAGCTCTACAATTACTTTTCAATCTGAAGAGAATTGTATGGCTACTGTATATCCAGTTCATGGTGTTTCTCTCATTTTTTTCCTCCATCTACTATTGCAGGCTCTATTAGTTTAAAAGGGATCACTGACCTCAGCAGCCGTATGAACAGAGTGGAGAAGCAAGTTCTCATTATTGAGGATGGTGGTGAGATTTGATTTTCATACAGGCAATGTTTAACCCTACGTAATATTGTCACAACCTAAAAGATTTATGCATTTTGAATTCTTTGAGTTCAGACAATATCACCTGAAAACTAGCTTAATGTTAATATATTTTGTGATGGTATCCTATAATAAAAAAGTATCTCATTCGCTGCTGCCTTACATATTTATTAATTTGGTTTATTTGTGGAGCCATTGCCATTTCAGATATAAATTAGTTGTCCTATGCAGTATGTATTGAAGCGATGATTTGGTTGGACGCTATGAATTGATATCTATGTTCTTTGCTCTGAATTTTGATATAGGATTTGTTGTATATATAGCTCTTGAATTAATTTTTTGAGCAGTAAGTCTGTGGTATGCAGTAGAGGAAAAATTGTGAAATGACTGATTGTACATATTGCGTTGCCTTGACAGAAATTGTTACCGGGACATTTAGACCTGAAGCAAACTGTACTTGCAATATCTCATGCAAATAAAACTTTTATGCAGCGTGTGGCTCTTTGCTGATGATTTGTTCATTCGAGTTGGAATCTATTCCCTTTTTAACCTATATAAGTTGTGGTAGTTCGATGTTACTTCCATCAATCTGTACTTCTGTACGCCTTTTAGAGTCCCTTCCATTTCATAGATGTCTTTATTTTTCCAGAGATGGAGCTTTAGTCATTTGATCTTATTTCCTCTGCTCTTTTCTTTGGAAACAGGAGAAGTTGAATAAGAGGTCTGTCTCTAATGCAGATTTTCTATGGAAGGGAGCCCCTGCATCACAGTTTTCTAATGTGAAAGTTAGGTCCTGAAATGAAAGGTGTTTGCTTCTATGGATCAATTGTATCTTGGCGCTCCTGCTTTTACTTAAGTAGAGGTCAAGGCGCCCACATAGAATAGACAATAGAGTGATTGAAAAGGTCCTACCAAATATGCATCCTTTGTGTTAGAATTATAGAGTGTTATCTATTTGTCAGACTAAGTTCCTGTTTATTCGTTTTGACTAAGAAACTTCAGTTCAAATAGCTTGCCACTTTGGTTTAAATAAATAGTTATACTCATTACCCTGGTATTTCAACTTTACATAATAAGCTCATGTCCTTATCGGCCAGGAGATGATATCATGGAAAATTTTCCTTATAATCATTGCATTTTCTTAATTCCCGCAGCAACGCTGCTGGTGAGGTTCCCCTAGTTTCTATCAAGAGAGCTCCCCGTGTATATACAGCAGCAATTAACGCGAGGAGTAGTAGCTCAGCCAAGTAGCACCTTGCCAAGCTAGCGGCGTCACACACCAGAATAGTTGCTCAACAGCATCATCCAACAATAGCCACCGAAACAGTAGGAGCACCGCGTGCCAGATTGCCGGCGGCCGCACTCCTGCCGATTCTTGTGCTGGCAATGACACTCGCTGGCCTCAGCGGCGGCGGCCCAAGCAAGTCCGTAACCTGTCACTCCAGTGCGGTGGCGGCTGATGATGTCGAGCTGGCACTATGCCAAAACAGGACAAAAGGAAACACGTGCGGACCAGTTGGTCAGGGCGTTTGGTTGGCACCCTACCGGAAGGTGCTGGCTTCAAACCCTCACTAGAGCTTCGCTGTGGGGAATTTATATATATTTATCCTCGGGCCGTGGGGAGCGTTTGTCCGCCTGCCGGAGGTGAAAAATCCTCCTCGTCTGCCCCATGCCAAAGCACAGGTCCGTGGCCTGCCCGATCTCACGTGAGTTGCGCGATGCCGCTGTGTGGGTGGGACAGAGGTTCGTGGGTTGTCTCGACCTGTGTGAGAAGGTCTTCTTCTTAAGCACAATGTCCGGGGTTGTCTCCCGTGGGTCGAGTTTTTTTTTTAATTTGTGGCTTAAAATCAAAACGTGTCACTAATGTTAGATCAGTGACGCTGGTAATCGAACGCCGCTATTAGTTGTGGCCCATCGCCAATAACACAACGCGCCACTAATAAGAATTTATCAGTGACTACCTAAATAGACGTGTCACTGATAGTAAGTGTGGCAACTAGTGACGCGTCCTGCCAAAACACGCCACATCAGACCCGAAAAATTTACTAAACCCGGTTAGCTAAGAAGTCAGGCCGGCGTCGAACCCGATCTCTGTCAGCCTCGTGTCCTCCCATCCATCCGCCGCCCCGTCCCCCCTCTCTCTCGCAACTAATATCGCGCCGCCCCGACGACGCCACCACCTCCCCCGCCCGCGACTCCGTCCACGGTCGTGGTCTTCTCCCCTGTTCATGAGCTCGTCAGCCATGCACAAAGACCGCCGCCCCCACAGCTCCTCCCCTGTCCGCAACAACAGCACTCGAATCTCCTCCCCTTGCTTGAGGAAGACCTAGATCCGCCCGTATCCTCGCCTGAAGGTGGAGCTCCTTCATCTCCTAGGTCAGTGGATGGCAGACCATCTCTTTTCTCTTCCTATCTCTCCTTCTCCCTCACAGGCCGATCCCCGAAGGGTCTGCTTCTGCAGAGGCAGCGGCGGCGGTGCACCATGGTCGTCACCTCGGCGGCCTCCTCAGCGCCGTTAGCATGGCCTCTGATGGTGCTGGTGCCTGGTGGCGGCTGCCTTGTCCACACAGTGACGTTTTATTTGTATAGTGGAGGCAAGTGCAGATCACACGACTCCCGCTGACCCACCTAGGCTCTCACCCACAAGAAAAATTAGTATGCATACATATACACTATCAGGGTCGTGCCGTCAAATTTAGAGGCCTGGTTCGAAGCTCTAAGTGAGGCCTGAATCAAAGTTCCATATATAGCAAAAACCATTATGGGATTGAGTTAACTTCTCAACTCTTTGTTTCTTCTTACGCTTTTGGGAACCATATTCAAATTTTCTAATTCGATTTGAAGGAGACATGGCTTCAAAAAATGAAAATAAAATTAAAATTTCAATCCACTTGAGTGCTTATAGTAGGATGTAGGAAAAGTTTCGAAATGAAAGAAAACATTACCTGCACTCCCGCAGGGGTCTCCGCGATGGCCCTGCTTGCTTATGCTAATCTCAATCTAGAGGACGAGCGCCGGCGGCCGGCGGATATATACGAGAATACGATACGACTTGTAGGAGATTGAACACACGAAGCGTCGTGAGCCACGAGGGCTGCGGACTTCAGGAGACGATCAAACTTCTGACGCGCTCTGGCCTAATAATACTTAGGGCCTTCTACTAATGGACTTATTTTTTGAGGCCCTGAAATCTTCGTGGCCCAGTACGGTCGTACCTGTTGCACACCCATGGGGCACGGCAACACTATGGGCCAAACACAGACATGCATGGACCAAAGAGACACAAAAGAAGTGACGGAGAACCCATTTCAATGCATGTAAGTCCACCAGTTAATGATCAATTTCTAATTAAAGAGGACAAAATTCGTCTTTAATTAGAAAACAAGTTTTGCACACGACATAAAGCCAAACAGTATTTTTGGGGAACCCAGGCAAATTAAAAATTATGCTAATGCACTCGACCAAGGCTAGCTTGGAACTGGCAACATGCATTTCATAAAAACATGTTGGCCGGCCAAGCAATCACATGTGTACGTACGATTAAAGCAAATGCCAGATGGAACCACAAAAAAGAAACGGGAATCAGGTTACTTGCTAGCATGGTAGCGTATTTAAAAAGATGTCAAGTAACAGAGACGTGCTTAAAGCTGAATAAAATGCTGCGTATTTAAAAAGATTTGCTGGAGCACCCGAGTCCTTAAAGCTGCAAGAAAATCAAAGCAACAGAGACGTGCTCTGTCTCTTATGAATAGAATGGGGCCTTTGCTTGCGGAGCGAACCGCTCTGGATTCATGGTGTCGGCCATATGGGACCTCACTGCCCCTGCCTTCCTGTCTTCCAGGAGGCGAGCTTTGCTTGGCTAATGCGCGCCATGATGAATTTAGATGAGGAAGAAGCTGTGGGAGATGGAGAGATGACGGGGTCTACCAGTTATCAATGCTGGCAAAGAACATATATTCCAAGTCATTTGTGGAGAAGAAACCAAAGTCGGCATCGTCAGAAAAGAACCAAAGTCATTTCTCACTTTGAATATGTTCTTTGCTCTACCTCTAAGTTGTTCAGAGTATACATTATACTATATATGAACAGCTAGAGCTGTCGACGGAGGCACACAACCACCACCTCCAATCCGCATGCGAGAAGCGCATGACCATGGAGCAGCATTCCGTTGCGCCTCCGCCTAGCCAAAAGGTAAGGTTAACTTCGTTATCTGCTGCTACACAAAAATATTTTTTTTTTCCTAGAAAAGATTGTCTTTTTTTCCAATAAAAAACCTTCGTTCTGGCATTCCTGATTCGTCCCTTATCCTCCACATACTGCGCTGTTGATTTTTTTTGGTCGATGGCCAATCCATCGAGGTAGTAAAAACAAAACCCAATTTGCTTAGACCCTAGATAGATGCTGCCACAAAATTTTTGTTATATAGTATATGTTAGTTTAGACTGAGATGCATGGCGGTAGAATTAGAACATGCAAATTTTTGTGTCGTTAGACAAAATTTCATACTACAATAACCATATTAATTCTCACTAGGATATTGTGTAAGGAAAAACGGTTAAAAGCTACATGTTGCTGACCATTTGGCCAACTCGAAAACGTCACTGCTCTCTTTTTGTCCATTGTGACGTGTCCACACCTGTAATCACAGTGCTTCACCTGATTTTTTAGTGGCTCGCTAATCAAATTGTTCAAATATTTGTTTTGAGAGGGAACCGTGTCAGGAGTACTTATATGTTCCTGTTTAATTGCATCAATTAGGTCAGATGTTCCCCTTCTGCAATGAACCAGTTCAACCAACGCACTGCAGGGATAAAATCGCAGGTGCTGCGAGTGGATGTGCTCATGCTGGGCAACGCCATCCTGGCCGGAATCCTAGTCGGAATAGGCACATATGGAACTCGTTATCGGCACCGTGCCTTTGTTCGAGCCCTATTTCGGGAGCCACCACCTTGTTCCTGCCGATCCTCTCCTATGTTGTTTCCAGTGCCTCATCCATCGTTTCCAACTTTCCACAAATAACAGATACAAACCCCTATGGTTCAGAAATCGCATTCGCTATCGCGCGCGATGCATCCACGCACTTGCTTGTAGACCTAATTTGGGCAGGCCTTGTAAACATTGTTGGAATCATTACATGTACAATGGTCGCTGCCACTGACAGAGAAGGTCGAAACATTGGGATCCCTATGGCACTGCTTGTACAGGCAATTTGGTCGTGTTACCTTGTGGTATCACTGACACCACAAATGGAAGAAGGCTCATATTTATACTTGCTCTTACCCACAATCTTTGCTCTTTTCTTTGTTAAAATGGCTCTAAGGTATTATGCATTCCTAAAGGCCCGGCGTTCTGTTGCACTTGGAGACAATCCCCCTCTTATTGTTGGATACATGGAGCAACTGCACAAGGGGATCCCACAAACAGTTGATCATTGTCCTCCTCCACTTGTAGTTATGGGAGAGCACAGGCATGATGTAGAGAAGGTTCCTCATGGTTTCTTCTTCAAACTGCTGCACCACAACCAAGATGACAGGACCAGGATGAGCAAGTTTTCAGGCTTGATAACTGTTGACAAAATCTGGCTGTCAAATGACAAGATTCTGACATCAGCACCAAGGCTCAAAGATGTATGCCTTTCATTTTCATTGTTCAAGTTGTTGCGGTGTCGGTTTGCAGGCTACAATGTTGCTGAAGCAGGCTTTCAGGAAGTCTACAGCTTCTTCTTGCACGTGTTGCTCAAGGACAACGACCATGAAAGAGTGTATGGCGTGATAACTGATGAGCTCTCATTTCTCCATGATTATTACTATTCATCCATCCCAATCCACTACTCAAACTTCTGGCTGCCCATACTAAACATCTTTGGTTCACTGTTGACTATAATCTCCTGCTTATTACTTGCTCGATTCGGCATACCTGAGTTCATCTTAGACATGAACATAGGTGGGAGTTATCGAGCTCAGGTTCACTGCTGGATTACTTGCGATGCTGGTGGTGCAAATTATGATCAGCAGAGGCTGCTTTCTGGAAATATAGCTTTTGATGCTGTTCCGGTAGCGATACTCATTGTACTGGTTGTGCTTGCTGAGGCAAGGGAGATTGCTACGTACATCTGCTCTAACTGGACTAAAGTAGGCCTCATATGCAGCTATGCAGTAAACAACCATGATAGGTGGCAGGGTTGGATTGGGCGTGTGCTGAGATGCCGGTGGAAGCTGATGAAGCATTGGGATGACAAAATGAACCAATGCTCGGTGTTAGTGCTCCACCCAAGAAGAAGTGATGCAATAGTGTCCCTAATCTCGCGTCTCCTCCATTTGCCCAACAGAAAGAGGAATGTCAAGGTGTCAAGGGAGGTGAAGGCTGCCATTGTCGAGGCGCTCAGAAGCAACAACAACAACAACGGGTTCCTTGCTGACCCTGCAACATTTCTCCGGCAGAGCCTAGGGGAGACAGAGGCGACGGCGGCAACTTCCTTTGGGCCTCCGACGGCGAAGGTATTGCTGATATCATACTCATGTGCCACATTGCAACAGACATCCTTGGGCTGAGGCGCCGCCAGCACCAACAACCTCCTTCTGGCGACATGATTGTTGCCACACACTTGTCACAGTACTGCGCCTACTTGGTGGAGTACGTGCCGGAGCTGCTTCCCGACTACGATAAATGGAGTAAGGGCTTGTACAAGGCAGTCAAGAAGGACTCCATGCGTGCTCTGGCTGGCAGGGCAGCAGCAGCACTGCCGGCGGCGGAGTCAGAGTACGACAAGCTGGTGTCATTGCTGCAGGAAAAAGCGAAGAACAAGGTGCTGAGGAACGGCGTCGAGCTTGCCCACAAGCTGGAGCTGGAAGGGGAGGAGGCGGCATGGAGGTTGCTCGCTGGATTCTGGTCACAGATGATCCTGTACATCGCTCCGTCGGAAAACCTCAACGGGCACGCGGACGCCATTGCCCGGGGCGGCGAGCTCATAACATTCGTCTGGGCACTGCTGATGCACACAGGGATTACCAGGAGGCCGGCTACTGGCGAAAGAGTTTGATGGCCACCAGCATATTCTCATTATTGTTGATTTGGGGCGTGTGTTTGTCATCTTTTTTTGTTTTCTGCTCCATTACGGTACTGTTGTGATTGTTTACTACTGACTGCTGGTTGTGGCGTGTTGCTGTGTGAGGACTGCTGTTTGGGTGTTGTTGTGGCGAGATGATTGATGATTGCATGATTGATTGTTTGAGTAAATTATGGTTGATTGCTGCTTAAAGTTACAGTGTGCACTATAACACAAAAATTCTGGGTATTTGTATTATTCCAATTCAATACATATGCACTTGAATTTTGTCATGCATTTTCATATGAATTTTTATATAACGAGTTTGCATTTCAACTTTTGCAACAAAGTACATCTATGGACAAATTATAAATGTGCATCATTTCAAATTTTAAGAGACTTCTAAGTATATTGTTTAGAGGTTTTCCTGTTTCCACCGAATATTTCCTCGTCAAGGATAATCTTGAATTGTATCTATGCCAGTGTGTCACGGATATCAAAAAAAGAATATAATGAGTGGGTTTATCTTGTAGTGATTTCTTTAAAGCTGTCGTATTTAGTTTAATTAACTGATATCTATTATATTTATATGTATCTATATCTCCTATATTTATTTCTCCATCATCCTTATATATTTTATATCTACCAATTGGGGTGCGGACGCGGCCGCCAAAGATGAGAGATAGAGGCACGGGCGCGCGGCGCAGCAGAACTATAAATCTTGGCTAGGCCATCACTGGTTCCAAGTTGGCCTCCTATCATGTTAGTGTTTTGGGTTGAATTAGACGTGAGACCTTATTTGTTATGGGCTTTGGTAGACTTAGGCCTGACTCCTGAGAGAGCACGGACTCATAGGTATACGAGGCCAAGCTGGATCGGCTGCGCAGTCTAACATAAACTTTGTAGTTCCTACTTACTGTCTAACACTATGCACATGAGCATATATAATGATTGACGTTAAGATATGATGCAACCTTTTTGGAACTTAAACAAAGCGGGCAGCATCTGCTTAAAATTAAGGTTGAAACTTGACCGATCCATTAGAGTGCAAGTTAATTATCCTTGCGTCTGGAAAAAAAAAAAACAGAACTAAGAGATCTTGGTGATTTCGTTTTATCCAGATGAATTATGAATATTCTCTTCCCTTCATCATGCACGTTGGAGGGTACCTGATTTCTATGTGTCCATACAGTTGACTCCATTATCACACCTGGCATCACATGACTAGATCACTACAGGAATCCGCTTCTTTGCCGAGTGCGGATAGGTTTGCCGAGTGGCAAAAATCGGGCACTCGGCAAAGAGGGTCTTTGCCGAGTGCCAAACAGAGCACTCGACAAAGAGAACTTTGCCGAGTGCCTGGCCGTCGGCGACGTACAGCACTCGGCAATGTATACATTTGCCGAGTGCACGGCTGTCGGCAAAAAAATACACTCGGCGAAGGATAACGCGAGGGAACGGCCACTCTCGCCGTTACTTTTTGCCGAGTGCCCGCCGTTAGACACTCGGCAAACTAGGGTTACTTTGCCGAGTGCAACACGCCCGGGCACTCGGCAAATAACTTGTTTGCCGAGTGTCGGACTTGGCACTCGGCAAACTATGCATTTTTTTCGATTTTTTCGTCCCATATTTTTTGTGTGACATTAGTAAAGTAATTACATCTCATCTTCATAATTTGGGACAGTTTCAAGTTGTTTTGCTATATTTCATGAAATATTTATATTTTCTTGCATTTTACGGACCACTCCAAATTTGAGCTGCGGTACATGAAATGATGGACTGTGGTCATTCAAAAATATTATTCATGATGTTTGGCGTATGTTTAGGCTCAATCCAGTGACTCGCGTGGAATTTCAAACATTTATGTGCGGAACATGACGAGTTACGTGCGGGAAACGTGTTTTAAAATTCTATAAAATCCAAGCGAAGTTCAAAAATCACGAAACTTGGCGTGGTGTCTTGTCATCTCATGGGGAGGGCTGTGAAAAAATTTGAAAAAGTTCCGAGCAAGTTGTGGCGTCGGATGCTTGAAACCGGACATCTCCACATCTTGATCACATGTGATCAGTGTGGAAACTTTTTCAAATTTTTCCACAGCCTCCTCATGAGATGACAAGACACCACGCCAAGTTTCGTGATTTTTGAACTTCGCTTTGATTTTATAGAATTTTAAAACACGTTTCCCGCACGTAACTCGTCATGTTCCGCACATAAATGTTTGAAATTCCACGCGAGTCCCCTGGATTGAGCCTAAAACATACGCCAAAACATCATGAATAACATTTTTTGAATGACCACAGTCCATTATTTCATGTACCTGCAGTTCAAATTTGGAGGGTCCGTAAAATGCAAGAAAATATAAATAATTCATGAAATATAGCAAAACAACTTGAAAGTGTCCCAAATTCTGAAGATGAGATGTAATTAGTGTACCAAGGCAACACAAAAAAAAATGGGGCAAAAGTTCAAAAAAAATGAATAGTTTGCCGAGTGCCGAAGGGACACTCGGCAACCGGGCTCTTTGCCGAGTGCCTAGACGCGCGGCACTCGGCAAAGGATATTTTTTTAAAAAATTAAGCGATTGCCTTTGCCGAGTGCCGCTTTTTCGTGCACTCGGCAAAGCCGGGGTTAAGTGTCTCTTGACTCCCTCTTCTCACTCTTCTTCTCTCTCATTCGCCCGAGCCCGCCCGGGAGCCCATCGCGCCGCCGCGCCCGCCCGCCCTCGCCCCGCGCGCCGCCGCTGGAATCGCCGGATCCGCCCCCGGCGCCCCGCCGACCTCGGCCCGCGCCCCGCCGGCCCTTCCAGCGGCCGGCCTCCAGCGCGCGGACCTCCGCCCGCCACCCGCGCCGCTCCGCCCGCCCGGGCCCGCGCTGCGGCGGCCCCGGCCAGCGCCGGCGGCGCCCGGCCCGGCCGGCCGCCTCCGCCCCGGCCCCCAGCCCGCCGGCCGACGCCCGGCCCCGGCCCAGCCCGGCCTCGCCCCGGCCCCCGAGCCCCGCCCGGCCTCTCTCGTGGCAGAGGGAGAAAGGGGAGGTGAGGAAGAGGAAGGAAGGGAAGGTGAGGAGGAAGAGGGAGGAAGGGAAGAAGAGGAGGGAGAAGAGGGAGAAGAGGAAGAAGGAGGAAGAAGAGGAAGGGGAGGAGGAAGAAGGTGATTGACGCCGGGTCGTCGTTCTTCGTGTTGCCACGCCCAAGGTAATTAAGGCGCTATTCTTCTAGTAGTGTTAGTTGTAGGGTTAGTAGTAGTAGTTAGTAAATAGTTGTAGGGTTAGTATTAGTAGTGTTAGTAGTTGTTAGTAATAGTTGTAGGGTTAGTATTAGTATTTTTAGTAGTTGTTAGTAATAGTTGTAGGATTAGTAGTAATTGTTATGGTAATACTTGAGAAGTAAAGTATGTGGTTGGATATATTGATGGTTGGTGGCCTTCGTGCCCATATTGGTGGTTGGTGGCCTTCGTGCCCATTCTCGGTATATGCATGTGGTTGTTGGCCTTCGTGCCATGTTTTTTGCGCGAGTTTTGGGAACCTCCCGTGCGGGGAGGTCTTCGAAATTTAGAGTCGACACTAACTATTTTTTGGCCTTGTTTTGTAGGAGGACTGTGGGAGGGACTCGGCGACCCCGGTCGTCCTCGTGGGCGGGTCTTGCTGCACCACGTCTCCACCGACCCCGTAGGTATGAATCACCTCCGTCCCGTCCTTGTAGTTTTGTTACAGAGCGCGACCCAGTTAGGCGTCTCCCGTCCGAAAGAGATACAGGCGTTGGTATGCGCATGCGTGCATATCTGCGATCGTATCATTTCGGATTGTCCACGTTTTTTGGACAGCCCGTGGATGCGTAGACAAGGTTAGCATCCATGCTCAGGTCCCGTCCGAGCTGGATTTTCGGCAGCACCTCCTCGTTGTTCTCCGGATACACACTCTCCCCGCCGGGGCGTGTATCGGGGAGAACGGGAGGTGTGCTCGTCGAAGCTCGGCTCTGGACGGGACCCGAGTATGGATGCTAACCTTGTCTACGCATCCTCGGTGGGATTAGGACCTACCCCTCACCTATTAGATGGTAGGAACGCCGTGTAGATGCAATTCTTTCGCTTATGTGGCTCGGCCGACATGGGCGTATGACAGAGGATGGATAACCGTGAGTGGATGTACACGGGGCCGCAAGTAAGAGTCTTGAATGGGTTAGGGGGACCGATGCTTTCTGGAACATGCATTTGGCCTAGCTGCTAAAGGGTGCGTTCGGGATGCCGTGTCCGTGCAAAGCAAATGTAAGAACAAGAAAAAGCGAGTCAAGATTGAAATGGGTAAACATATTTACAACAACGGATTCGTCCCAAACTATAGCCCATTTGGATCTTCCACGGCGAAGTCGATCGTATTAGAGAGGGCGTGGTGAGGCCCCTCCTCGAGGAGTATGATCAAGATGCCGGGATGGCGACATGATGGCAGACTTTCATGATGCACGTTCAATGGAGGATTGGAGGAGGAACACGAGGAAACCGCAAAAGGCGTTCTACGAGATGATGGAGGCGGCACGGCAGCCCCTTCACGAGAAGACAATGCTTATTTCTGGCTGGATGGCATTTCACGCCTTATAGCGTTGAAGTCCCAATTGAGCATTAGTCGAGACGGCCCGACACCCTGTTGTCGGGTTCTTGGCAAAATGCTTCCAGAGGGTCACGCCTGCGCGAAGAACACGCGACGAGTCACGAGAGAGACTTCTTCGTGGACTGAAGATGCCGTATGACTCGTACCATGCTTGTCCAAAGGGGTGCGTCCTCTTTAGGGGAGACCTCAAGGAAGCAACGACCGTCCAAAGTGCAAAGCCTCTAGGTATGTGGAGGTAGAATGTAGTGATGGCGGGGAAGAAACAGTCCAAGATCCCCGAGATGGTCCTACGACACCTTCCTTTCGCATCGAGGCTCCAACGGCCGTACATGACGGAGGAGTCCGCGAAACAAATGACATGGCACAAGAAGGGCAAAAGATACAGTCCCCGAGAAGTTGGTACACCCATCGGATGGTGATGCATGGAAGCACCGATAATATGCATCCTGAAAAAGCTATGGAGGCTCGAAATATACGTGTAGCGTTCGCAACAGATGGGTTCAACCCGCACGGTCAAGCGGAAGATTGTAAGCGGAGGGGGCAAAGGCGCGCCATATCAATGGCATCGAGCCTGCTGATTAGAGAGAACTACCCCGGCCTGGTGGACCTCGGGAACAACGTGAGGGAGGTTCCCCGGACGATGGGACCACGTCGTCGCGTGTGAACGAGGGGCAGACTTGCCGGGAAGATCAAGACGGACTTTTGGGTGAGTGTGTATGCGGGGATTACTTCACGTCGTTTGAATACTATGTTTCTTAAATAATTGAATGATACATGTTTTACGTATGCGAGAACTACTTCACGTGCGAGGCGGGAAGGAGGAGGAGGCCGCTAGAGTGCGGGACGTGGTCCGTCGAGAACGACTCAAGGACCTGTACCACGAGGCGCGTGTTTCATTGCATCACCTCCTACAACGCCGACGTGCTTGGCAAGGTGGTGAAGAAGAACGAAGCAAAGGGAGATGATGCTCCGGAGGGAGACCGACCTCACCGAGGGGAGCAAGTACATCCAGGTTCGTAGAGAACGCATTTATTCAGATTTCTTCAATAAAAAAATAAGCAGACTTCCATTAATCCTCCGCTATGTCATGCAGATGTGTCAGGAGTGGTGCAAAGCAAGTACAAAGACTGCTGGGAGGCCATTGTGGAGAAGTGGCTCTTGGACGAGACGCACGGCAGTACAAGAGACTCCGTCGGAGGTGTCGCCACGGAGATGCAAACAAGCAATAGAAACAGCAAAAAAAACAAGAGACTCTATGTATATGTTGATTTTGCGGCAACAAGCAATAGAAACAGCAAAAAATGAAATTCCCAGCTTTGCCGAGTGCGGCTCGGCAAAGCCGGGTAACCTGCGAGAAAAATGGCAGGTTTGCCGAGTGCAAAAGGTGGCACTCGGCAAACTGACCATAACTTTGCCGAGTGCCTCCCGTACAAAGCACTCGGCAAAGTCTATTTTTTTTTTAGTAAAATAAATACTTTGCCGAGTGCCAACATCCGGCACTCGGCAAAGATTTAAAAATATTCATATCTTTGCCGAGTGCCGACGTTTGGGCACCGGTAAAGCCCTTCATATTTAACGGTCGACGCCGGGTTCGCCGAGTGCTGACACGACACTCGGCGAACTCTTCGCCGACTGCAGCTTTTGGCACTTTCGGCGAAGATGGCCGCCGAGTAAATCTTCGCCGAGTGCGGGTCGCCGAGTGCGGCACTCGGCTTAAGCCTTCGCCGAAGTGCTTCGAGCATTTGCCGAGCGCGCGGCGCGCACTCGGCAAAGGACGCGTCTCCTGTAGTGGATGCTGCTACTGCACCGGCCGCCAACGTTGACCAAATGAATTGGTGCAGCGTTTTGTTTTAATTTGGAATGGTCAGATCGATGCAGCTGCGCTGCGGCAGTTCACAGGGGAATCCTAAGCAAGCAGAGAGGTGTTAATTAACCGATGATAAGCAAGATAAAAACTAATTAAACAATAGAGAGGCAATCTCACTCTCACATGGTATGCGGATCTCACGGAGCGAATTCTGTTTCCTGCATCATAAGAACCACCATTACGCCATTTCACTCAAGCCACCTAGCAAACAGGCCATTGTCATCGCTGCCACCGAAACCCACAGAGAGGCACTACTACAAACACCTACTATAGGAATGCCAGGCATTTTGATTAGGGGCGGTTCAGTATTTTCAGGCGCCCCTACGGTGGCCGCCGGGGGCCTGGCCGGAGACCAGCCGCCCCTACTATTATCGGGGGGCGGCTTGATATCCAGCCGCCCCTAATATTACCACCATCAGGGGCGGCTGGTGTTACAAGCCGCCCCTACTATTATCGGGGGCGGCTCGATATCCAGCCGCCCCTAATGTTACTACCATCAGGGGCGGCTGGATATGTGAACCGCCCCTGCTGTGACCACATCAGGGGCAGCTCGTGATAAAACCGCCCCTACAAGTGGTCTATAGATAAGGCCGAGGCCTTGGGCAACTCCCAAAAATTGCTCTACTAAGGGGGGAGGTTTTGAACTCAAATCCTTTGGTGGGGAGCTTCTAAAAGGTAAGAAAATGCTATTCCTACCCTTTAATTCAAGTTTTAATGGTTGGTTAGGGAGTAATTTCAATTTTGCTTTTTCTCTCTCTTTTATGGTGCTTGAGCTTTATATGGAACAAACTAGAGTTTAAGTTTGGAGGTACTAGGGTAGATTAATGAGAGTGTTGGATTAGAATTATTTTTAGTCTCTCTTACATGATTTTAGTTTAGTAATAAAATAGCTAGGGTTCATGTGTTCATGGTTGATGAACATGTTTTTTTTTAATTCCTAGTGCAAATTTGTAACACGTTTTTCTCTTTCATATGATGTCCAAATGCTATGATTTTTTTTTAAAATTTTCTAAAATGATAATCTATTAGTGTGTGCTACAATTTTGATATTAATGACTTTCTTAGTTGTAACCATTTAGGGTTTGCCATGTACATGCATTTATATATCCGATTAATTAGTCTTTTGATGTATTTTGTTTAATTGTTGTCCTCGAAGGATGGAGTATAGGGAGGCTTGGATGTATGGCACGTTAAGGTGGAAGGCGGGTTTTTCGTGAAGAGCTGGATAAATTTATTGAAGCCTTTTGAGAATCATACGAAGACATTGACACAGGATTCAATAATTTGTCCGTGTCGCGATTGCAAAAACGAGATAGCATGGAGAGATGTGGAGAACATCAGATCACATTTGATTACACGAGGATTTGTTAAGGATTACACAATCTAGATTCATCATGGTGAAAATGTTGTTGGTGACGTCGACTTCGATGATCTAGGAGATGACCCCGAAACCCTAGAGCGCTTGTCCCAATATTTAGAAGAGCTTGAACCAGGAAGGAACCCCGAGCCTGACAATGAACTACGAGGTGGTGATGGTTGGTATGGTATGGACACAGATGCCGTTGATAATAATGACGGAGCACGTGTCGGGGATGGTAGGGACAAAGGTGGTGTTGAAAATGATGCCGGAGCACGTGTCGGGGATGAAGATGATGGTGATTATTTGTTGGAAATGCTTAATGCCCTTGGACCAGAAATATTACGGAATAGCGTGAAAGGTCTAGAAAACCTAGAGAGGGTGAGAGCAGCATCAAAGGAAACTGTGTATGGTGTTGACAAGGGTTGTCCAACACACTGGACACTGCTATGTTTTGTGCTTGAGCTACTCATCTTGAAGGCTAAGTACGGCTGGTCGGATTGTAGTTTCAATGATCTGTTGCATCTCCTGTCATGGTTGCTGCCACAGCCAAACTCAGTACCCGCCAATACCTACCAAGCGAAAAAGGTTATAAGTCCATTAACAATGAGTGTTGAAAAGATCCATGCATGCCCGAACCATTGTATCCTTTTTCGTGGTGACACGTTCAAGGGTCTAGATAAATGTCCTAGGTGCGGGGCCAGTCGGTACAAGAACAACAATCTGTACAACGGGGATGAAGCCTCCATAGGGAACAAGAGGAAGAAGGGTGGAAAAAAGCCGGTACAGGATTCTCATCTCCAAAAGGACACTCCATTAGGCATTGATCCGAAGCAGAGAAGAATTCCTGCCTTGGTAATATGGTACCTGCCAGTGACCGACCGTTTGAGGCGAATCTTCCTGAACCCCAAAGAAGCCGCACTCATGACATGGTGGCAAGATGAGCGCAAGATAGATGATAAGATTGCACACTTTCGGCCAATGGTACTCGATGGCAAAACTTTGATGAGAAGCACGAGACTTATTTGAAGACTCAAGGAATGTACGGTTTGGATTGAGCACCGATGGAGTGAATCCCTTCAATGAGAGGATGAGTGACCACAACACTTGGCCAGTGATCTTGTACAACATCCCAACGTACCTATGCCAGCTGAGAAAGTACCTTTTCTTTACTGTTCTCATTTCAGGTCCGAAACAACCAGGCATTGACATTGACGTGTTTATCGAGCCTGTGTTGCAAGAATTCGAGAATCTATGGAAGAAAGGGGTGCTGATGTATGATGCATTCCAAAAGGAGGACTTCATATGTCGAGCCATAATCTTTGTTTCTATCAATGACTATCCCGCATTGTTTGCTTTGTCTGGACAGATCAAAGGTAAGACTGGATGTGTAGTCTGCTTGGATGGTACTATATGGGTGTATCTAAATGCATCCAAAAAGGTAGTTTACATAGGGAATCGATGCCACTTAAAGGCAGCTCACAAGTACCAAAGCAAGATGAAACACTGGTTTGACAACACTCTAGAGACTGAACCCCCTCCGGAGAGACATCACAATGGAAAACATGTGTTTGAAATGGTGAAAAACTTACACATCGTCTATGGAAAGAAGAATCTAGATGGGACAAACAGAGATAGAAGTACACCCCTATCGAAGGGAAATTTAAAAGAAAGAAGAGAAGGAAAATAAGAAAGGGACACTCCGGCTCACTTCTTCCCCTCCCCCTCCTTCTGGCCCGGCCCGGCCAACCTCCCTCCTTCCCTCCTTGCAGAGCAGGCCGGCCCAACGGCCAAGCCCTGCGAGCCCAACACTACGAGGCCCATTCTTCCCTCCCTTCTCACCGACATGAGGACCCCACCATCATCTTCTCCACCTTCTCTCTTCCCCGCGGCGTCACGACGCAACCACCGTAGCCCACCTTGCCACCCCGTCGTACTCCCATCCCCGCCGGGTCGACGACTAGGACGAGGGAGCGAGTCGGTCGTTTTCCTCCGGGTAGCCCGCCACCGGTGCCCCCCTCGACCCGACGACCGCGCCACGGCACCAAGACTGACGACGCTCGCCACGCGCCGCCGGGCAAGCCGGACGAGACGACACCGAAGACAGCTCCATCAGGGGCATGGGACACGTGCGTCGGCAAGCCCCACAACGCGAGGCACGCCGAGCTCCCACCGGCGGGTCGCGACCGAAGCGCCGCTCAACGCAAGACAAGCGCCATGGAGGACCACTCTGCCACCATGACCGCCGACAAGGCGCCGCCCCAGAGATGTGACGCAACAACGGCCGCCTTAGCTGGGACCGGCCGAGGACGCGCTGTGGACAGCCGGAAGCCGGCCAAGGTCCACGCGAACAGGGAACACGGTCGTGAAAAATCCGCACCTCGCTGGAAAATATCTCTCGGCGAGAGCGCCACGGCGAGGCTATAAAAGCCCCCTCCGGGTACCCGATCGACCTCGCCATTCTAACGACAAGCTCCGCCACCATCCGGAAACTTTCGGTGCTCGCCTCCCGGCCCCCTCTCTTCCTCCCCTCTCCGCTGAATCCGCGTTTTCCCCAAATCGTGTGCCGCCGTCATCGATTAGGGTTGGAAGTTCCCGCCGAGTCCGCCGTCGGTCGAAATCGCCGGTCGGTGGAGTCGTTCGAGGTTTAATAGCGATTGCCATCTTCCACGTTCCTATTGCTCTGTGATGCTTAATCGCCAGAGCCGTGAAGGGCGACGCCGCCAACACGCCCCGCAAGGAGAGCCCCAGACCGTCACCCCCATGCCTACAGACAGGTTCAGGATGACGAGGGGTACTCGACAACCCCTTCACGGGCGAGCAGCAACGGGGCGATGCAAGGCGCGGTCCGACCAACCACCGGGAAGCGCCACCGCACGGGCACGGACGGGGGACAACCACGACGTTGTCCCGTGGACCGCGGACGCCATCAAGACATCAACCAATGGGGAGCCACCACGCCCCCTCCGCCTCGCACCGCCAACCGCCGTCGGGTGCCATCCAACCGCCCTACGACACACGTGGCGCCTACGTGGCCGCCACCGTGGCGTCCACCTGGACCCACGTGGCACCCACGTGTAGATAGGCAGTCCTGTGTACAGTTACGAAAATGCTACGTCCACCCGATGAGTGTGTACACGCAGTGTTATAAGTATCATTTCCCGTGTCGAAAAAAATTTTAAAATTTGTAAATTTATTATTTGAATTATAGAATTTTGTCATGTAATTAGCTCTAATTTTTTACATGATAAAATTATATTATAATATTACCCTAATGATTTAATTAGGGATTAATATTATAAAATTCATATCTCATGCATATTAACTCCGTTGCGAGTGAAACGACTTCCATAATTCATCTAAAATCTAGCTCTATGCATCTAACCCATTGCCACCATAATGTTCTATGCTTGTTTTGGTTGCTCTAGTTCGAGCTAGGTTATCAACGTACGCGCCGTAGTTCTACATCGACCCGATTAGGAGTTTTCCGTTCGAGGAGAGCTAGAGACGTTCGACGTCGTGCCGAGCCGTAAGAACCTCCCAGGCAAGTCCTTACCCCCCCTAATCATGACCTTTAATTAAGTAATCATTATAAAGATGTTTAATTAAGAAACGAGGGATCATGGGCTATTATCGTATGCGAATATGAGACGAGCTAGGTGCTCGGTGTTGATGATGAACTGAGTGCTTGATGTTAATAAGGAGCTAGGTGCTCGATGTTATTGATGAGCTAGGTGCTCGAGATTATTGAGCGGCTAGGTGCCCAGTTATTGAGGAGCTGAGTGCTCGAGATTATTAAGGGGCTAGGTGCCCAGTTATTTGATGAGATGTTGTCGACATACGATAATAGCCATGATTGTTAATTAATATGAATAATGATGATGAGATGAACCCAACCAAAAGGTGAGTGGTGGTAGTCTGGTAGAGCCTAAATACCACATCGGGAATCGCCGCGAGGGATTCCTGCGGAGAGATACTCGCCTCCCTAAGGACCGGTTCATAGACCATCTACCTAGTGCGATATCACATACAGCCACAAGCCAGGATGGGGCGGCTTGATTCCACACCCCGTTAGGTCAAGGTATATCGTATGCCTAGGGTGCCGGTGGTAGGCAGAAGGACTATCGGGAGCTGACTCGAATGCTATGTGATCTTCCGAGGTCGGGTTGGCGTGGACGCTATGTGATCTTCCACGTTAAGCAATTTGAGATTATTGATTATATGAATTATGAATTGTTGTTGAGCCGGATGCTATGTGATCTTCGCTTGGCCGAATGCTATGTGATCTTCCGCAATGCTGTGTGCTAATGGGATGCTATGTGATCTTCCCATTTTCCAACCCCCGAGAATCTTTCGGCAGAAGATATACTAAAACCTAGGGTGACGGCCCAAGCGGGTACGGGATCTCGTTAGGCCTGTCTAAGCCAGTCGCGATGGTGAGGACCGTGCCTATCGTGTGGGGAAATTTGTACAACCTCTGCAGAGTTAACCAAATCTATTCGAATAGCCACGTCCTTGGAATGGGCAGTTGCTAGGCAAGATCATCTATGATTAGCTTTCACACAATATGACTAACCTGTTGTGACCATGATGATGATGATGATGTTGAGATATAATCCGGGAACTAGCGAGAGCAGTTTTAGAGACTCTGCTAGGGCCCAAACCCATAGTAAACACATCCACCCCCGGTTGGGACTTGCTGAAGTACGTTTGTACTCACCCCTCTATTTTTACAGATATCGGCACAGAAGAAGGTAAGACCGTTGATGAGGCCGCCCGAAAGTGCAGCGGCGGCACGCAGGCAGTGCCGGGCAACCCAGCGAAAGTAGTGGCCGGCGGTGTGCGAACGCGGGCGAGGTGAGGGACGCGGACCCTGTCGGCCGGCCGCCGTCGCCGCCGCCCAGCCCGGTCGCGGGGCGAAGCTGTCCATCGCCAACCGCTGCGCATGTTAAGGTGCTCTCTCTCTCTCTCTTCTTGCTCCCTTCCCTTCCCTCGCCGGCGCCGGAGGACGGACGTCGATCTAGGCTTACTGCTTTCGGTTTTGTTGGTCGACGGAGACCCAAACCGGGCGGATCCAGTGCCTCTATTGCCGGATCCGGCCCGTTCTCCTGTCAAATCGGTGCGGATGACCGGGCACGGCCATTGGAGGCCAAGGCCGGTGGCGTGGTGGAGGACCGTGTGGCGCCGGCGCCTGGCCACTAGCTCCCGTCGCGTCTGCTCCGGTGCTCCGCCTCCCTCCGCTCGCGATGCCTCAATTCCAGCTGTTATTTTGTGTTTGGGATTCAGTTATGCTCAAAATCAACGCTTTGTTCTGTTACCTTTTCCACAGACTAATTATGTGGGCGCATGATATTTGGTGGTCCAGGATTTTTGAGGAGATGCAGCAAAATGGTCAGCTATCCATGGTTGCTCAGTGGTGTGCTACTTTCAGCTCTACAATTACTTTTCAATCTGAAGAGAATTGTATGGCTACTGTATATCCAGTTCATGGTGTTTCTCTCATTTTTTCCTCCATCTACTATTGCAGGCTCTATTAGTTTAAAAGGGATCACTGACCTCAGCAGCCGTATGAACAGAGTGGAGAAGCAAGTTCTCATTATTGAGGATGGTGGTGAGATTTGATTTTCATACAGGCAATGTTTAACCCTACGTAATATTGTCACAACCTAAAAGATTTATGCATTTTGAATTCTTTGAGTTCAGACAATATCACCTGAAAACTAGCTTAATGTTAATATATTTTGTGATGGTATCCTATAATAAAAAAAGTATCTCATTCGCTGCTGCCTTACATATTTATTAATTTGGTTTATTTGTGGAGCCATTGCCATTTCAGATATAAATTAGTTGTCCTATGCAGTATGTATTGAAGCGATGATTTGGTTGGACGCTATGAATTGATATCTATGTTCTTTGCTCTGAATTTTGATATAGGATTTGTTGTATATATAGCTCTTGAATTAATTTTTGAGCAGTAAGTCTGTGGTATGCAGTAGAGGAAAAATTGTGAAATGACTGATTGTACATATTGCGTTGCCTTGACAGAAATTGTTACCGGGACATTTAGACCTGAAGCAAACTGTACTTGCAATATCTCATGCAAATAAAACTTTTATGCAGCGTGTGGCTCTTTGCTGATGATTTGTTCATTCGAGTTGGAATCTATTCCCTTTTTAACCTATATAAGTTGTGGTAGTTCGATGTTACTTCCATCAATCTGTACTTCTGTACGCCTTTTAGAGTCCCTTCCATTTCATAGATGTCTTTATTTTTCCAGAGATGGAGCTTTAGTCATTTGATCTTATTTCCTCTGCTCTTTTCTTTGGAAACAGGAGAAGTTGAATAAGAGGTCTGTCTCTAATGCAGATTTTCTATGGAAGGGGAGCCCCTGCATCACAGTTTTCTAATGTGAAAGTTAGGTCCTGAAATGAAAGGTGTTTGCTTCTATGGATCAATTGTATCTTGGCGCTCCTGCTTTTACTTAAGTAGAGGTCAAGGCGCCCACATAGAATAGACAATAGAGTGATTGAAAAGGTCCTACCAAATATGCATCCTTTGTGTTAGAATTATAGAGTGTTATCTATTTGTCAGACTAAGTTCCTGTTTATTCGTTTTGACTAAGAAACTTCAGTTCAAATAGCTTGCCACTTTGGTTTAAATAAATAGTTATACTCATTACCCTGGTATTTCAACTTTACATAATAAGCTCATGTCCTTATCGTCAAGAGATGATATCATGGAAAATTTTCCTTATAATCATTGCATTTTTTCTTAATTCCCCGCAGCAACGCGCGGGGTGAGGTTCCCTAGTTTCTATCAAGAGAGCTCCCCGTGTATATACAGCAGCAATTAACGCGAGGAGTAGTAGCTCAGCCAAGTAGCACCTTGCCAAGCTAGCGGCGTCACACACCAGAATAGTTGCTCAACAGCATCATCCAACAATAGCCACCGAAACAGCAGGAGCACCGCGTGCCAGATTGCCGGCGGGCGCACTCCTGCCGATTCTTGTGCTGGCAATGACACTCTCGCTGGCCTCAACGGCGCGTCCAAGCAAGTCCGTAACCTGTCACTCCAGTGCCGGTGGCGGCTGATGATGTCGAGCTGGCACTATGCCAAAACAGGACAAAAAGGAAACACGTGCGGACCAGTTGGTCGTATGCGTTTGGTTGGCACCCTACCGGGAAGGTGCTGGCTTCAAACCCTCACTAGAGCGCTCGCTGTGGGGAATTTATATATATTTATCCTCGAGCGCTCGTGGGGAGCGTTTGTCCGCCTGCCGGAGGTGAAAAAATCCTCCTCGTCTGCCCCATGCCAAAGCACAGGTCTGTGGCCTGCCCAGTCTCACGTGAGTTGCGATGCCGCTGTGTGTGGGTGGGACAGAGGTTCAGGGGTTGTCTCGACCTGTGTGAGAAGGTCTTCTTCTTAAGCACAATGTCCGGGGTTGTCTCCCCGTGGGTTTTTTTTTAATTTGTGGCTTAAAATCAAAACGTGTCACTAATGTTAGATCAGTGACGCTGGTAATCGAACGCGCCGCTATTAGTTGTGGCCCATCGCCAATAAACAACAACGCGCCACTAATAAGAATTTATCAGTGACTACCTAAATAGGCGTGTCACTGATAGTAGTGTGTGGCAACTAGTGACGCGTCCTGCCAAAACACGCCACATCAGACCGAAAAATTTACTAAACCCGGTTAGCTAAGTGGGGCCGGCGTCGAACCCGATCTCTGTCAGCCTCGTGTCCTCCCATCCATCCGCCCCCCCCCCCTCTCTCTCGCAACTAATATCGCGCCGCCCCGACGACGCCACCACCTCCCGCCCGCGACTCCCGTCACAGTCGTGGTCTTCTCCCCTGTTCATGAGCTCGTCAGCCATGCACAAAGACCGCCGCCCCACAGCTCCTCCCCTGTCCGCAACAACAGCACTCCGAATCTCCTCCCCTTGCTTGAGGAAGACCTAGATCCGCCCGTATCCTCGCCTCTGAAGGTGGAGCTCCTTCATCTCCTAGGTCAGTGGATGGCAGACCATCTCTTTCTCTTCCTATCTCTCCTTCTCCCTCACAGGCCGATCCCGAAGGGTCTGCTTCTGCAGAGGCAGCGGCGGCCGGTGCACCATGGTCGTCACCTCGGCGGCCTCCTCCGCGCCGTTAGCATGGCCTCTGATGGTGCTAGTGCCTGGTGGCGGCTGCCTTGTCCACACAGTGACGTTTTATTTGTATAGTGGAGGCAAGTGCAGATCACACGACTCCACGCTGACCCACCTAGGCTCTCACCCACAAGAAAAATTAGTATGCATACATATACACTATCAGGGTCGTGCCGTCAAATTTAGAGGCCTGGTTCGAAGCTCTAAGTGAGGCCTGAATCAAAGTTCCATATATAGCAAAACCTTTATGGGATTGAGTTAACTTCTCAACTCTTTGTTTCTTCTTACGCTTTTGGGAACCATATTCAAATTTTCTAATTCGATTTGAAGGAGACATGGCTTCAAAAATGAAAATAAAATTAAAATTTCAATCCACTTGAGTGCTTATAGTAGGATGTAGGAAAAGTTTCGAAATGAAAGAAAACATTACCTGCACTCCCGCAGGGGTCTCCGCGATGGCCCTGCTTGCTTATGCTAATCTCAATCTAGAGGACGGCCGGCGGCCGGCGGATATATACGAGAATACGATACGACTTGTAGGAGATTGAACACACGAAGCGTCGTGAGCCACGAGGGCTGCGGACTTCAGGGAGACGATCAAACTTCTGACGCGCTCTGGCCTAATAATACTTAGGGCCTTCTACTAATGGACTTATTTTTGAGGCCCTGAAATCTTCGTGGCCCAAGATGCGGTCGTACCTGTTGCACACCCATGGGGCACGGCAACACTATGGGCCAAACAGACATGCATGGACCAAAGAGACACAAAAGAAGTGACGGAGAACCCATTTCAATGCATGTAAGTCCACCAGTTAATGATCAATTTCTAATTAAAGAGGACAAAATTCGTCTTTAATTAGAAAACAAGTTTTGCACACGACATAAAGCCAAACAGTATTTTTGGGGAACCCAGGCAAATTAAAAATTATGCTAATGCACTCGACCAAGGCTAGCTTGGAACTGGCAACATGCATTTCATAAAAACATGTTGGCCGGCCAAGCAATCACATGTGTACGTACGATTAAAGCAAATGCCAGATGGAACCACAAAAAAAACGGGAATCAGGTTACTTGCTAGCATGGTAGCGTATTTAAAAAAGATGTCAAGTAACAGAGACGTGCTTAAAGCTGAATAAAATGCTGCGTATTTAAAAAGATTTGCTGGAGCACCCGAGTCCTTAAAGCTGCAAGAAAATCAAAGCAACAGAGACGTGCTCTGTCTCTTATGAATAGAATGGGGCCTTTGCTTGCGGAGCGAACCGCTCTGGATTCATGGTGTCGGCCATATGGGACCTCACTGCCCCTGCCTTCCTGTCTTCCAGGAGGCGAGCTTTGCTTGGCTAATGCGCGCCATGATGAATTTAGATGAGGAAGAAGCTGTGGGAGATGGAGAGATGACGGGGTCTACCAGTTATCAATGCTGGCAAAGAACATATATTCCAAGTCATTTGTGGAGAAGAAACCAAAGTCGGCATCGTCAGAAAAGAACCAAAGTCATTTCTCACTTTGAATATGTTCTTTGCTCTACCTCTAAGTTGTTCAGAGTATACATTATACTATATATGAACAGCTAGAGCTGTCGACGGAGGCACACAACCACCACCTCCAATCCGCATGCGAGAAGCGCATGACCATGGAGCAGCATTCCGTTGCGCCTCCGCCTAGCCAAAAGGTAAGGTTAACTTCGTTATCTGCTGCTACACAAAATATTGTTTTTTCCTAGAAAAGATTGTCTTTTTCCAATAAAAACCTTCGTTCTGGCATTCCTGATTCGTCCCTTATCCTCCACATACTGCGCTGTTGATTTTTTTGGTCGATGGCCAATCCATCGAGGTAGTAAAAACAAAACCCAATTTGCTTAGACCCTAGATAGATGCTGCCACAAAATTTTTGTTATATAGTATATGTTAGTTTAGACTGAGATGCATGGCGGTAGAATTAGAACATGCAAATTTTTGTGTCGTTAGACAAAATTTCATACTACAATAACCATATTAATTCTCACTAGGATATTGTGTAAGGAAAAACGGTTAAAAGCTACATGTTGCTGACCATTTGGCCAACTCGAAAACGTCACTGCTCTCTTTTGTCCATTGTGACGTGTCCACACCTGTAATCACAGTGCTTCACCTGATTTTTTTAGTGGCTCGCTAATCAAATTGTTCAAATATTTGTTTTGAGAGGGAACCGTGTCAGGAGTACTTATATGTTCCTGTTTAATTGCATCAATTAGGTCAGATGTTCCCCTTCTGCAATGAACCAGTTCAACCAACGCACTGCAGGGATAAAATCGCAGGTGCTGCGAGTGGATGTGCTCATGCTGGGCAACGCCATCCTGGCCGGAATCCTAGTCGGAATAGGCACATATGGAACTCGTTATCGGCACCGTGCCTTTGTTCGAGCCCTATTTCAGGGAGCCACCACCTTGTTCCTGCCGATCCTCTCCTATGTTGTTTCCAGTGCCTCATCCATCGTTTCCAACTTTCCACAAATAACAGATACAAACCCCTATGGTTCAGAAATCGCATTCGCTATCGCGTGCGATGCATCCACGCACTTGCTTGTAGACCTAATTTGGGCAGGCCTTGTAAACATTGTTGGAATCATTACATGTACAATGGTCGCTGCCACTGACAGAGAAGGTCGAAACATTGGGATCCCTATGGCACTGCTTGTACAGGCAATTTGGTCGTGTTACCTTGTGGTATCACTGACACCACAAATGGAAGAAGGCTCATATTTATACTTGCTCTTACCCCACAATCTTTGCTCTTTTCTTTGTTAAAATGGCTCTAAGGTATTATGCATTCCTAAAGGCCCGGCGTTCTGTTGCACTTGGAGACAATCCCCTCTTATTGTTGGATACATGGAGCAACTGCACAAGGGGATCCCACAAACAGTTGATCATTGTCCTCCTCCACTTGTAGTTATGGGAGAGCACAGGCATGATGTAGAGAAGGTTCCTCATGGTTTCTTCTTCAAACTGCTGCACCACAACCAAGATGACAGGACTAGGATGAGCAAGTTTTCAGGCTTGATAACTGCTGACAAAATCTGGCTGTCAAATGACAAGATTCTGACATCAGCACCAAGGCTCAAAGATGTATGCCTTTCATTTTCATTGTTCAAGTTGTTGCGGTGTCGGTTTGCAGGCTACAATGTTGCTGAAGCAGGCTTTCAGGAAGTCTACAGCTTCTTCTTGCACGTGTTGCTCAAGGACAACGACCATGAAAGAGTGTATGGCGTGATAACTGATGAGCTCTCATTTCTCCATGATTATTACTATTCATCCATCCCAATCCACTACTCAAACTTCTGGCTGCCCATACTAAACATCTTTGGTTCACTGTTGACTATAATCTCCTGCTTATTACTTGCTCGATTCGGCATACCTGAGTTCATCTTAGACATGAACATAGGTGGGAGTTATCGAGCTCAGGTTCACTGCTGGATTACTTGCGATGCTGGTGGTGCAAATTATGATCAGCAGAGGCTGCTTTCTGGAAATATAGCTTTTGATGCTGTTCCGTAGCGATACTCATTGTACTGGTTGTGCTTGCTGAGGCAAGGGAGATTGCTACGTACATCTGCTCTAACTGGACTAAAGTAGGCCTCATATGCAGCTATGCAGTAAACAACCATGATAGGTGGCAGGGTTGGATTGGGCGTGTGCTGAGATGCCGGTGCAAGCTGATGAAGCATTGGGATGACAAAATGAACCAATGCTCGGTGTTAGTGCTCCACCCAAGAAGAAGTGATGCAATAGTGTCCCTAATCTCGCGTCTCCTCCATTTGCCCAACAGAAAGAGGAATGTCAAGGTGTCAAGGGAGGTGAAGGCTGCCATTGTCGAGGCGCTCAGAAGCAACAACAACAACAACGGGTTCCTTGCTGACCCTGCAACATTTCTCCGGCAGAGCCTAGGAGACAGAGGCGACGGCGGCAACTTCCTTTGGGCCTCCGACGGCGAAGGTATTGCTGATATCATACTCATGTGCCACATTGCAACAGACATCCTTGGGCTGAGGCGCCGCCAGCACCAACAACCTCCTTCTGGCGACATGATTGTTGCCACACACTTGTCACAGTACTGCGCCTACTTGGTGGAGTACGTGCCGGAGCTGCTTCCCGACTACGATAAATGGAGTAAGGGCTTGTACAAGGCAGTCAAGAAGGACTCCATGCGTGCTCTGGCTGGCAGGGCAGCAGCAGCACTGCCGGCGGCGGAGTCAGAGTACGACAAGCTGGTGTCATTGCTGCAGGAAAAGGCGAAGAACAAGGTGCTGAGGAACGGCGTCGAGCTTGCCCACAAGCTGGAGCTGGAAGGGAGGAGGCGGCATGGAGGTTGCTCGCTGGATTCTGGTCACAGATGATCCTGTACATCGCTCCGTCGGGAAAACCTCAACGGGCACGCGGACGCCATTGCCCGGGCGGCGAGCTCATAACATTCGTCTGGGCACTGCTGATGCACACAGGGATTACCAGGAGGCCGGCTACTGGCGAAAGAGTTTGATGGCCACCAGCATATTCTCATTATTGTTGATTTGGGGCGTGTGTTTGTCATCTTTTTTGTTTTCTGCTCCATTACGGTACTGTTGTGATTGTTTACTACTGACTGCTGGTTGTGGCGTGTTGCTGTGTGAGGACTGCTGTTTGGGTGTTGTTGTGGCGAGATGATTGATGATTGCATGATTGATTGTTTGAGTAAATTATGGTTGATTGCTGCTTAAAGTTACAGTGCACTATAACACAAAAATTCTGGGTATTTGTATTATTCCAATTCCAATACATATGCACTTGAATTTTGTCATGCATTTTCATATGAATTTTTATATAACGAGTTTGCATTTCAACTTTTGCAACAAAGTACATCTATGGACAAATTATAAATGTGCATCATTTCAAATTTTAAGAGACTTCTAAGTATATTGTTTAGAGGTTTTCCTGTTTCCACCGAATATTTCCTCGTCAAGGATAATCTTGAAGTGTATCTATGCCAGTGTGTCACGGATATCAAAAAGAATATAATGAGTGGGTTTATCTTGTAGTGATTTCTTTAAAGCTGTCGTATTTAGTTTAATTAACTGATATCTATTATATTTATATGTATCTATATCTCCTATATTTATTTCTCCATCATCCTTATATATTTTATATCTACCAATTGGGGTGCGGACGCGGCCGCCAAAGATGAGAGATAGAGGCACGGGGCGCGGCGCAGCAGAACTATAAATCCTGGCTAGGCCATCACTGGTTCCAAGTTGGCCTCCTATCATGTTAGTGTTTTGGGTTGAATTAGACGTGAGACCTTATTTGTTATGGGCTTTGGTAGACTTAGGCCTGACTCCTGAGAGAGCACGGACTCATAGGTATACGAGGCCAAGCTGGATCGGCTGCGCAGTCTAACATAAACTTTGTAGTTCCTACTTACTGTCTAACACTATGCACATGAGCATATATAATGATTGACGTTAAGATATGATGCAACCTTTTTGGAACTTAAACAAAGCGGGCAGCATCTGCTTAAAATTAAGGTTGAAACTTGACCGATCCATTAGAGTGCAAGTTAATTATCCTTGCGTCTGGAAAAAAAAAACAGAACTAAGAGATCTTGGTGATTTCGTTTTATCCAGATGAATTATGAATATTCTCTTCCCTTCATCATGCACGTTGGAGGGTACCTGATTTCTATGTGTCCATACAGTTGACTCCATTATCACACCTGGCATCACATGACTAGATGCTGCTACTGCACCGGCCGCCAACGTTGACCAAATGAATTGGTGCAGCGTTTTGTTTTAATTTGGAATGGTCAGATCGATGCAGCTGCGCTGCGGCAGTTCACAGGGGAATCCTAAGCAAGCAGAGAGGTGTTAATTAACCGATGATAAGCAAGATAAAAACTAATTAAACAATAGAGAGGCAATCTCACTCTCACATGGTATGCGGATCTCACGGAGCGAATTCTGTTTCCTGCATCATAAGAACCACCATTACGCCATTTCACTCAAGCCACCTAGCAAACAGGCCATTGTCATCGCTGCCACCGAAACCACACAGAGAGGCACTACTACAAACACCTACTATAGGAATGCCGGGCATTTTGATTAGGGGCGGTTCGTATTTTCAGGCGCCCCTACGGTGGCGCCGTGGGGCCTGCCGGAGACCAGCCGCCCCTACTATTATCGGGGCGGCTCGATATCCAGCCGCCCTAATATTACCACCATGGGCGGGGTGGTGTTACAAGCCGCCCCCTACTATTATCGGGGGCGGCTCGATATCCGGCCGCCCTAATGTTACTACCATCAGGGGCGGCCGGATGTGAACCGCCCGCTGTGACCACATCGGGCAGCTCGTGATAAAACCGCCCCTACAGTGGTCTATAGATAAGGCCGAGGCCTTGGGCAACTCTCAAAAATTGCTCTACTAAGGGGGGGGGGAGGTTTTGAACTCAAATCCTTTGGTGGGGGAGCTTCTAAAAGGTAAGAAAATGCTATTCCTACCCTTTAATTCAAGTTTTAATGGTTGGTTAGGGAGTAATTTCAATTTTGCTTTTCTCTCTCTTTTATGGTGCTTGAGCTTTATATGGAACAAACTAGAGTTTAAGTTTGGAGGTACTAGGTAGATTAATGAGAGTGTTGGATTAGAATTATTTTTAGTCTCTCTTACATGATTTTAGTGGAGTAATAAAATAGCTAGGGTTCATGTGTTCATGGTTGATGAACATGTGTTTTTTTAATTCCTAGTGCAAATTTGTAACACGTTTTTCTCTTTCATATGATGTCCAAATGCTATGATTTTTTTTTCTAAAATTTTCTAAAATGATAATCTATTAGTGTGTGCTACAATTTTGATATTAATGACTTTCTTAGTTGTAACCATTTAGGGTTTGCCATGTACATGCATTTATATATCCGATTAATTAGTCTTTTGATGTATTTTGTTTAATTGTTGTCCTGAAGGATGGAGTATAGGGAGGCTTGGATGTATGGCACGTTAAAGTGGAAGGCAGGTTTTCGTGAAGAGCTGGATAAATTTATTGAAGCCGGCGAGAATCATACGAAGACATTGACACGAGATTCAATAATTTGTCCGTGTCGCGATTGCAAAAACGAGATAGCATGGAGAGATGTGGAGAACATCAGATCACATTTGATTACACGAGGATTTGTTAAGGATTACACAATCTAGATTCATCATGGTGAAAATGTTGTTGGTGACGTCGACTTCGATGATCTAGGAGATGACCCCGAAACCCTAGAGCGCTTGTCCCAATATTTAGAAGAGCTTGAACCAGGAAGGAACCCCGAGCCTGACAATGAACTACGAGGTGGTGATGGTTGGTATGGTATGGACAAATATGTCGTTGATAATAATGATGAACACGGTCGGGGATGGTAGGGACAAAGGTGGTGTTGAAAATGATGCCTGGGAGCACGTGTCGGGGATGAAGATGATGGTGATTATTTGTTGGAAATGCTTAATGCCCTTGGACCGAGAAATATTACGGAATAGCGTGAAAGGTCTAGAAAACCTAGAGAGGGTGAGAGCTTGACATCAAAGGAAACCGTGTATGGTGTTGACAAGGGTTGTCCAACACTTTGGACATCGCTATGTTTTGTGCTTGAGCTACTCATCTTGAAGGCTAAAGGGCCGTTGGTCGGATTGTAGTTTCAATGATCCATTTGCATCTCCTGTCATGGTTGCCGCCACGCCCAAACTCGCACCCGCCAATACCTACCAAGCGAAAAAGGTTATAAGTCCATTAACAATGAGTGTTGAAAAGATCCATGCATGCCCGAACCATTGTATCCTTTTTTTTCATGGTGACACGTTCAAGGGTCTAGATAAATGTCCTAGGTGCGGGGGCGGTCGGTACAAGAACAACAATCTGCATTAACGGGATGAAGCCTCCATAGGGAACAAGAGGAAGAAGGGTGGAAAAAAGCCGGTCTGAGATTCTCATCTCCAAAAGGACACTCCATTAGGCATTGATCCGAAGCGAGAAGAATTTCCGCCTTTGGTAATGTGGTACCGCCAAAGGACCGACCGTTTGAGGCGAATCTTCCCCGAACCCCAAAGAAGCCGCACTCATGACATGGTGGCAAGATGAGCGCAAGATAGATGATAAGATTGCACACTCGGCCAATGGTACTCGGTGGCAAAACTTTGATGAGAAGCACGAGAGACTTCGGGCTTTGAAGACTCAAGGAATGTACGGTTTGGATTGAGCACCGATGGAGTGAATCCCTTCAATGAGAGGATGAGTGACCACAACACTTGGCCGCTGATCTTGACCATGTACAACATCCCAAGCGTACCTATGCCCGGTGAGAAAGTACCTTTTCTTTTCTTGTTCTCATTTCAGGTCCGAAACAACCAGGCATTGACATTGACGTGTTTATCGAGCACGTGTTGCAAGAATTCGAGAATCTATGGAAGAAAGGGGTGCTGATGTATGATGCATTCTAAAAAGGAGGACTTCATATGTCGAGCCATAATCTTTGTTTCTATCAATGACTATCCCGCATTGTTTGCTTTGTCTGGACAGATCAAAGGTAAGACTGGATGTGTAGTCTGCTTGGATGGTACTATATGGGTGTATCTAAATGCATCCAAAAAGGTAGTTTACATAGGGAATCGATGCCACTTAAAGGCAGCTCACAAGTACCGAGAAGCAAGATGAAACCTTTGGTTCGACAACACTCTAGAGAGGCGAACCCCCTCGGAGAGACATCACAATGGAAAACATGTGTTTGAAATGGTGAAAAACTTACACATCGTCTATGGAAAGAAGAATCTAGATGGGACAAACAGAGATAGAAGTACACCCCCTATCGAAGGCGTACCTTTCAAGAAACAATCGATCTTCTTTCAATATCTGGAATATTGGCCAGACTTGGAGGTTCCCTATGCCATTGATGCTATGCACTTGAAGAAGAATGTCTTTGAGAGTACCATGGGTCTCTTGATGGACACGGCCAAGTCAAAGGATGGTCTAAACTCATGGAAAGACATGGTGCAGCTAAAGGTGAAGCCCGAGCTTCACCCCGTACTTGAGGAAAATGGGTAATACACTCTGCCCGCGGCTAGCTTCAACTTGACCCTAGAAGAGAGGAGGGCTATATGCACTTACCTAAAGGCGGTCAAAGTTCCGACTGGGTTTTTAGCAAACATCAAGAAGCTAGTGTCCATGAAAGACCTATCAATAACACACTGCAAGGCTCATGATTGTCATATAATGCTGACAGTGTTACTACCTATTGTAATCAGGGTTATAAAGCCAAATTTTCTAAAAATGGCCATCACCCGCATGTGCTACTTCTTTTCGAAGATATCCCAGAAGATGATTGACAGGAAAGAGCTTGATGAACTACATGATTTTGTGGTGGAGACCCAAAACCAGCTAGAGATATGTATGCCTCCTGCTTATTTTGATATAATGCCACATCTCATGCTTCACATGGTTCATCAGATAGAGGCACTGGGCCCTTGCTACTTGCATGAAATGTGGTGCATCGAGCGATGTTGGCACTGTTTGCATCTCTCTCTCTCTCTCTCTGTTTGCATCTCTCTCTCTCTCTCTCTCTCTCTGGCTATTTTCAGACTTCCTCCTTTTTTTTTATCCTTCACTGTTTTCTGTTATCTCTCCCCTTTCTCTACTCTCTACCACTTGCTGTTGGCACTGCTCTCTTCTATTACTTCTTGTTGGTGGCTGCTGCTCTCTACTACTACTTCTTCTCTTCTACTACTTGCTCTCGTCTACTACTTGCTGTTGGTGGCAATGTGGGGCTACTCTCTTCTACTACTTGGTGGCAATGTGGGACTGCTCTCTTGTACTACTTGCTGTTGGTGGCTGCTGCTATCTACTACTATCTACTCTACTCTACCCTTCCCTTTCTCAACTACTATCTACTACTCTCTACTACTTGCTCTCGGCCACCTCTCTTGGCTACCTATCTTGTCCTCTTTATTATGTGTTGCTCACTTTGTTTTTGTTTGTCCTCCTCCCCTCCTCCTCTCTCCATGCCAATGATGAAAAATTATATAGAACATTAGCTGATGATCATGAACTTGTGAGGAACTTGGTATCATTATCAGTAGCCCCTCTTGTGTTTTTCTATATTCTCACTTTGTTTTTTGATGCCTTTATGCTCCAAGTTCATGATCAAATGATGATTGACATGTATCTGAGGCCTCTACTACTTCTACTAGTTTTTTGCTCAATGATACAAAAGGGTGTACTGAGACAACATGACAGTGAACCCGACTGCTTGTCTATTTTTTTGAGAGCAACCCACTACTTGTCTATTTTTCGATCTATTGCCATTTTATGCCTTCATGATACAAGTACCCTTCTCGGCGTATCTAACGCTAAATCTTTTTTTTTATATTAGATTATACTAAATCATAAAATGTCCCACGACAAGAGACATTGCGGCTCGAAGCCCCGAGCAGGGGAAAACCTTAGAAGAGGGAGAACCACTTGTCATGAGTCGGGAGGAGTTCAACAAAGATGTAGACAAGGATGTAGAAGCGATGCTTAGCATTGATCCATTCGAGGAGGGAGAAAAGGAAAGAGAAGGAGATGATGACGATGACTCGATGGCGACTCGATGGCGATGATGGCGGCGATGATGGTGAGGAGGGATATGTAAGTCCTAAGGATCCTTTCCCCCGTGAACCCGGTATAGGCCAACTTCGGGATGACCTAGACAAGGACTTTGACCCAAATGACGAGGTAGAGACAAAGCCTTAGTAATCAATATTTGCTAGTGCTTTTATCATGTTACAACCATTAACACTTTGGCCTCCCGTGTACATAGGTCCTTGCTGAATCTCCTCCAAAAAGACGACGTCGTCGTCCGTGATGTTCGACGGAGAGAAGACAAGAGCGGAGGAACAAAAGAGAGAGGCGGCCGCCCGAGTAGTTGAACAATAGCACCTCTGCTCTAGAACCCCGAGCCACCGACCACGACCTCGGCGCCGAAGAGGAAAGCGGGGGATAAGAAAACCAAACCCGATATCCCGACAAGGACAAGGTCTATGTGATAACAGAGGTCGGTCCGCAAGGGGACATTCGTGAGCCGAAGAAGATGAGAGCAAAATTCTGTAATGCGATGGGTGCCGTTGTAAGAGATGAGTTGAACCCAGCTGTCCCATCGTGGTCACAAATACCGGAGGAGACAAAGAGGGGCCTATGGAAGAAGGCATTGCGAGGAGGCGTGAAACATCAAGCCTTTAGGACAATTGGGGAGTCATTCCGACGTTGGAGGTGTGAGCTCAACACCAAATATATCCAAGCGGGCAAAACTCCGTTTCACAAGTATGGAAAAATAACACATAGTCAATGGGAGGAGCTTGTGGCTCAAAAGACTTTAGCAAAAGCATTGGCCCTCGGTGCTTCGTAACGGCGAGCTAGCAAAAAGAGGAACATACACCCTACTCATTTAGGTTCGGTGGCTACTTTGCGGCGTAACCGCGTCTTTCTCGGAAGAGGGACGAAGAGGCGAATCGGGATTCGGTCTGCGGAATTTGAGGGTACGCTCTAGGAATTGGATACATGCGAGAGATGCGGATCGTCGGGTTCTTCCCTTAAGTTTGATAAACCGGCTACCGAAGAGGTAGTATCAAAGATATTCAAATATGGTGAAGAAAAGGAGAAGGGCTCATTCGTACCTTCCAGAGAGAGGGACGAGCTTAGCCTTGCATTGGGAAGCGCCGAGCACCCAGGCCGCACGAGGGGGTTTAGGGAAAAGAAGCGGCCTGGAAACATGGCTTCGAGCAGGGATAGGCACATGTTCAAGAAACATCGTAGAGACCGAGAGGCGGATCTTGAAAGCCAAGTGAAGGCTATGGTAGCGAAGGTGCTTTCGAGGAGAAAAGGGTTGTCTATGGACCCACGCGGGTCAACTTCTGCGATGTCGGGGAGCCCGCCGGAAGTTCCTAGCGGCCAAGGTTCCACTAGGAGGCACAACCCCCGTCGATCGCATCACGGGAACCAACTAGTTGCAACTTGGTGGTTCTCGTTGGAAGGGGGAACACAATGAAGGTTGTCACAATGGGTGTGGCACATCCCCTAGGGGCAAGTGGCGCGGTAAGCCTATCCCGCCCGGATTACATGGATTATACGTTTGAACACCCAACTCAGGGATTTGAGCGAACTTGGGCAAGTGATTGGGGCAGTTCATCACGTGGCACAAATGGGACATCGTATTGGCCAGGTTGTTCGCCTCCCCACCAAGTTATTCACCACTTCCACGATTGCGAGGGGAGTTATTGAGGAGGAGGAGATAATGTCACCAACTCGTGGCGAAGAAATGCACGAGATGCCACACTCTTCTCCGACCGAGGTGGTACAACCTAATGCGCCTCCCTACTGAAGCAGGTGCCTTTGAAAGAAACTTCGTGTTGAAGAGCGGTGCCTCCGGTAGAAACGACCTCCTAAAGAGCAAATGCGTTACGAACAAGTTATGGAATCGTAGGATGTATGGGAGGAGTCGGAGCTTAGAAAAAAGCATCCAATCAAAGTAAGGCCCGTCTTTACGCCCGATGAAGGGCGCCGCGTTGGCGTCCAAGTGGTTAAGCGCCCATGACCAGTTCAAGCACGAGAACTAAGTCAAAGAAGTACCACGACGGGCTTACGAACCTACGGTCACGGTAATCACTTTCCGGCAAACAAGTATCCAGATGTTGAAAAAATCAAATGGACAAAGGCATGCCGAAAAAATATGAAAGAGGCAAGCGCTTCCTACCAAACCATATCATCCAAAAGCTGCCACGTGGAATGAAAAAGTTCCATGATTAGTACTTGCTCGCTGAGTCGACAGACATAACCACGATAACATGTGCCTACCCCAACGGTATATTCGGAGGACCTGGTGGGGATATTGCCTTCGACTTCGACGACATCCATACAATGTATCGCCTGGGTTCAATGGACATAAATCTAGTTCACACCTACTATCTGTAAGTCCTTTGCCCTCTTGATATGATATGATTGCGATATTTTGATAACGTTGTAACTAACCTAAGCGGTCTCTTGTAGGATGCAAGCGCACCTTGCAAAACAGGTTCCAAGCTTGAAACATGGGTACGTGGATCCTCGACAAATATCACAAGCACGTTTTGCATATCCTAAGCGATGGGACTTGAATGGCAAAGAGTTAGAAGCTGGAAAGACCAAGGAGGAGAAAGAGGAAATTCGGGCGAAGGCGATCAAGGATGAGGCCATTAAGATGGAGGCGTACATAGCCATGGCTTTCAAAAATCTCCAACATAACATTAATATATGGCTACCATACCACTTCAAGTAAGTTCAACCTGTACATAAAGCTTTTCGAATACATATTATACTCGGACGAGCTTATCATTTTCCTATGATTGAATTTATGCAGTAATCACTGGATTGCTATATGTGTCGATGTCGGGCTCGGCATGGCGTGGGTTTTGGATTTAGCAAACTTTGAGCCGGCCACATATAAAGACTTCATATCGATTCTCAAATCGTATGCATATCAACAATCCTCTTATATGTTTGTATATAACCTCCTAACTTACACTTTTGGATACTAACAAGTTGCATTTGTGTAATCGGTTCGAGCAGGGTGTACATTTGGTATGTTAACAATCACAAGGGGAGACATAATCCAAAAAGGAAGGATGGGCTCTAGCGTCAAAACAGATTGTTGCGTAAGTATGACCTATTTTAGTACTACATAATCTCAAATGCATTACCTAACAATTTTATATATCTGATTGCCCCTAGCGAAAACCAGGAAGTGTACACTTTGTGGATATTACGTATGTATGGCAATCGAGAATGACCTTTCCTACACGAGACACCCGGACTTGGTATATATGCTCACTCCTTTTTCTCTCTCTCTCTATATATATATACTCACTTTGTGTTCCTATATATATGCTAACTATTTCTTATATGCTAATTGTGTTGGCGAGACTAGAGATAGGGAAAAAAGGTGACCCTTACAAAGATGACCACCTCTTGGAACTTCGTCGGTGGCCTTTGTGACTTCATATTAGATCATATTATACATCACAAAGGTAGCTTCATCGACCCTACCTCCGAGTTGCAATACGAATCCAAAGTATCAACATCTTCGTGAGTGGGAAAGGCTAGGCTTAGGGCATTGACTGAACTTGTGACGGGTTTTATGTGAATTGTATGTTATGTGAATTGTATGTTGAAGCATGTGAATATATGTGAGTTTTGAATTATATATATATGTTTATTTGAATTATGGAGACGATATTATGTGAATTATCAATTTATTTTGTGAATTATATATATATATGTATATTATAAATTTGATTTTTTTTGACGGAATTCAACCGTAGGGGCGGTTTTGGAGTGAATCGCCCCTACAGTTAGAGATTTTAGGGGCGGTTTATAACTACAGCCGCCCCTACTGATTGTATTTAGTAGGGGCGGGCCGGTATTATCACCGCCTCGCCGTGGCCTTAGTAGGGGCGGTTGGTAACACGAGCCGCAAAGGGCGGGCCTCGATAGGGGGCGACTGGGGAACTGCCCCTACAAAGGTAAGAAAGGAGAGTTAGGGGCGGCTCGGGGAACCGCCCCTGCACTGTAGGAACGGAGAGTTAGGGGCGGTTACGAAAACCGCCCCTATAGAGCCTCATTAGCCACCCCTAAAGTAGACGTTTGTAGTAGTGAGGGGAGAGCTAGCTAGGAAGTTGAGATGGCGGGCATTGTAGTGACTGCTACGACTGGGGTGACGAGCTCACTCCTCTCCAAGCTATCGCTGACTCGCTGCTGCTTAGTGATCAGTACAAGAACCTCAAGCGAGTTCGAAAGGACATCAAGTTCCTCAACGATGAGTTGACTGAGATGAATGCAGCACTCGAGAAGCTGGCAGCCATGGACAAGCTCGATAGCCAGAAGAAGGTGTGGAGGGACAAAGTTCGTGAGATGGCCTATGACATCGAAGATTGCATTGACATCTTCATGCACCAGCTTGGCGATGGAGAGGACGGCAAGGATGGCTTGTTTCGCAAGACTGCACACAAGATTAGGAAGTTGCGTGTGCGCCATCAGATAGCCAGCAAGATTCAAGATCTCAAAACTCGTGTTGTGGAGCACAGTCAAATTCGAGGTAGATACAAGATTGATGAGTCTGTCTCGGAGCCTAATAAAGTTGTGGAAGTAGACCCAAGGCAGCCTGCAATGTATGAGGATGCGAAGAGGCTTGTCGGAATTGACGGACCACGGGAGGAAATCACCAAATTACTGATGGAAGAAGAAGGCCATCATTCTCAACAACTTAAAGTGCTGTCCATTGTGGGATTTGGTGGTCTTGGCAAGACAACACTTGCAAACCAAGTGTACTCTGAAATCAAGAATGAGTTTGAATGCACCGCATTCATTACAGTCTCTAAAACTCCTTACATTTCAAAGATTCTGAAGGACATACTCTCCAGAGTTGGATATGATGGCATGGAAATGGAAGATAATGTCCAAAAGCTTATTGAGATCCTTAGAGAAAGTCTCACAAATAAGAGGTATGTTTTTATATGTAATTTATGTTAACATATTTATCTCTGAACTGCTGTGTTTTCTATTTCTAATCGACTGTCCCAAATATCTACATTTTTCCATTATCTAACTCAAATATATGAACTTACCGTGTTATATTTATATTGTGAAGCTTAGCAATAGCTGTATTGGATTATTTATTGAACTAGTAGATTTAGTTCATTTGGAAATTACTAAGAATGATTTTGTTGCCATAAAATTGATTAATTTATGGTCTCCAACAAACAGTCTCACTTACCCTGTTCTTTTTGTTTTAATGTACATATATATGTTTGTTGGAGACCATAAATTAACAACAAAGAAGCACTAGCCAAAAAATTTTCATATAAAAAGTGAAACTATTGGCCACATAATAAAAACTTCCGGCCAAGAGAAGTCTCAATCAGTTTAACTAATAAGAATTTTTTATATAAAAAAGACCTATGATCACCGGCCATTCTAAAAAGAACACTTGAGAAATATATTCATTTTTTATTGCCACACAAATAGCTCCTAAAAAAATTATTTCATCCTGCATCCCGATGTGTTCTCCCTCACATTAAGTTTTTGCTCTGCAAGTAGCAAATATCAAAACAGCATGCAGTCCAAGCAATGGCAAAACCTTGAATTTCCTTCTCGATTAAGGCCCCTTTGGAACAAAGGATTCATGGAGGAATTTTGTAGGATTCCAATCCCATAGGAAACTTTTCTATGTTTGGAGCAGAGGATTAGCCATCCTAAAATTCTATGAAATTCCTGTGGAAGAAATCCATAGGAATTTTGGAGGAAATCTAACATGAGGTCCAACCTCTCGGAAACTTTCATTTGTGTCTATCTCTCTCGTCTAATTCCTATGTTTCTCCTAAGCTCTAGCCAAAGGCCATTTTATGCAACTTAAGCATGCCATCTCAATTCCTAAATTTTTTTCCTTTTTCTATCCTTTACCTATCTTGCAATCCAAAGGGACCCTAAATGGCGTATTACACATGTTTACTTTTGTCATATTATGATGCAAATGGGATTCACCTCGAAATTAATTACTTTGTAGGTACTTTATAATAATTGATGACGTATGGAGCATCACAGATTGGGACATTATTAACTGTGCTTTTGTATAGAAAATAATAATGCCAGCAAAGTGATCACTACCACACGTATTCAAGAAGTTGCTACAGCCAGCTGCAACCACAGCCAAGGCCATGTATACCAGATGCAACCCCTTAATGATCTTCACTCAAGAAGGCTGTTTTTCAAAAGGTTATTTGACACAAAATATAGTTGTCCTGAGCAGTTCAGAGAGAGTTCCGACCAAATGTTAAGGAAATGCAAAGGGGTACCCTTGGCAATTACCAGCATTGCAAGCCTTTTGGCTAACCACATGCACATTGAGATATGGGAGAAGATATATAATTCATTGGGTTCAGAGTTGGAAACAAATGATACACTGAAATGGATGAGTCATGTGCTAAGTCTTAGCTACAATGACCTCTCCCATGAGCTCAAGACATGCTTGTTGTATCTTGGTATGTATCCTGAAGATTATCAAATTTCCAAGATTGATTTAGTGAGAAAATGGATAGCTGAAGGATTTATTAAAGAAAAGCATGGTTTGGATCTGGAGGAAGCTGCTGAGAACTGTTTCAATGAACCAATCAACAGAAGTATGATCCAACCTTGCTTTCTTGATGATGGTTGTGGTGAGGTGTGGGCATGTCAAGTTCATGACCTAATGCTTGATCTTATTATATCGAAGTGCAGAGAGGAAAACTTCATCACTATAGTTGATAAGAAGTATCCAATCAATGGAGCATCACAAGTTCGCCGGATCAGCCATCGGTTCCATGACAGAGACACTAGTAACGAAATGATTTTGCGAAAGCACTTGCAAAATCTTTTCCGTGGCGGCACTTTTTTTGCCCGTCACGGAAAATACCCCGCCACGCGTCGGTTTTTTTTTTTTTACGTGGCGGGGCGTTTTTGCCCCGATCACGGGAAAGATTTTTTTTGCGTGGCGGGCACCTTAACACGCCGCGCCACGCAAAAATAAAATCTTTTTGCGTGGCGGGCGTGTTAAGGTGCCCGCCACGCAAAAAATCTTTCCCGTGGCGGGCATCTTAAAAAGGCCCGTCCACGAGAACATCTGAGGCCCAAATGCCCATGGCGCGGCCCAATAACCATCCCTGGTATAAATATAGGAAACTAGGGTTTCCTTCACTCTATTCCTCTCCCCGACACTTCTCTCCCAGGTCCTCAACTCCTCGGCGCCGAACCTTCACCGCTCCTCCCTTCTCATACGACACGGACCGCCGCTCTCCCTTCACCGCGCCACGACGGACGCCGCCCCTCCCTTCTCCACCCCAAGCAGAAGGCCGCCGCCCTCGTCCACCCCAAGCACCGGCCGCCGCCCCCTTCCTCTCGCGGATCCCGGCAGCGCCGCGGACGTCCTTGAGGCCGGGAGAGCGGATCCGGGTGTGGCCTCCGAGACGGCGGCGGATGAAGGCGGATCTCGGCTCGTGGGGACGGCGCAAGGTCATCCACCTGGACGGTCTCCCTCTCTCTTCCTCTCCCATCCCTCTCTCTTCCTCACTCTTCCTTCTCTACGAGGTCCGCCGACCGGCGGCGGCGGGCTTCCTCTCCTTCGCAGGCGGCGAGCCTTGAATCCACGCCGGGCCGGCCCCAAGACGTCGCGTGGGGCGCGGGTCCACGCCCGATCGCCCCAGCTCGCGGCGTGTAAACGAGAACCTCCTAAATTACAGGGGCCCACATGCACTTATCATTGTCATTAAGACCTCGATCATTATGCACGAGTTCCCAATAATCTAGAAAGTGCTATTAATCTTCCGAACGAGGATCTCATTAACAAGTCACTCGGTATTACAACACTTTATTCAAAATACATCGAGTAAACGGCGGAAGGGTTACATAACCATAAGTTTACAAACCATTTGTTCAAATACGCAAACTTAAATATCATTATTACAAGCGATATTATTGGGTAACATTATACATATAATACACCGACAACCGCCGAGGGTGCAACTCTACTCGTCATCTTCCTCCCGGTACACCGTCATGCGGCGGGGACCAAAACAAGCACTGCTCATGACCTGCTCCCCGCAACAAGGTCAAAAAGAACCACGAGTGCGGGGGTACTCAACAAGACTTACCCGACCAAGCAAGGGGAGAAGACTTCGGGAATCTTTGGTCTTAGGAGTCAAGGTAAGGCTTTTAGCAAGAATCAAAGACTCTTATGCGAGAAAAGCTACGATAAGTGAATCCTTACTTTCAATATTTTAATTGATTAGTAGCTCATATAATCTAGGTTATTCTATTCTAGAACAAACATATTTTCTTATTCCAACTCTCTTTCCTCAAAAACATATTCCATCATTTACTACAATGAATGGGCGGAAGAACGGGTCTCCATAACCGAGAAGCAGCGGCGATTCATGAACCGATTAATACCATTTGGGGATCCCTAACCACACGACATATGTAGCACTTAAGCTTGCATATATCAACCCTCACTCAGTTCGTCCAAAAAGCGGGATTTGGGTCCATCGCCACCCAAGAGCACGATTACTCCACCTCCCTACCCCGTCCTAATGAGCGGTTTGACCCATTTAGGATGGGTACATACTACTCCCCTGCCATCTCTCCACTCCCGGTCTTGGCGGTTGTCCGTCCCCGATTTGGCACACCCCCGAGATCGAGGCTTACGGGGGGGCATGTGGCTAGTTAGTTTTCGTCGACACGGGGTGGTACCCGGTCGGCGTGCCATTGACCCAAATGGCCTCGGGCGCAACATGCGTTCAAAAGTCGAACTTAACAATCCAAACAACGGACGGTCCTTAAACGACCAACACGGGACAAGCACGGCTAGGTATCCCGCCGGCTTTCAACCTACGTCCCGTCCGATCTCAAATTCATCACTACATCTCTTTCTTTTTCAAAAAACAGTACCATCTCCTCAAATAAAACATTTTGATGAAAAAGCTTAACTAATTAAGCGAGGGCTAAGCATCACTAAACATTTTTGAAATAAAACAAGGTTATCAAGGATGGTATTGAAATAAACAAGGATGGTAATGCGGCAATTAGGTTATCACTCAACTCCTAATTACTTAATGCAATAAAGCATAAACAAAAGTGATATAAAACTTTTAAAATATCAAGGAAGGGTTTAATGAAACCGGGGCTTGCCTTAGTTGACGGAATAACCTAGTTCTTGAAAACCTAGAGAAATCGAACCCGCTTCCTTTGGATGATAAACCTCTTACGGAACTTGCTCGAATTTGGACACTCTCGATCTCGTTCACTACACAAAATAATATATGCCTCAACATGATGCCATATATTTAAATATGATGCTTACAGGTGCATGAAATGATGAACACTTGAGTACAACTTTCCTTCACGATAAATTTGCAACCCAACAAAACCAACTTGTTGAACTACTCTACAAGATATCATCACCATTGCCTAAGGAGTTCTCAAGGACCACTTAATTGTGGTATGATCCAAGATTCACAAGACAACCCAAAAGTCACACAAAAACCTAAGTCGTTATACACTAAACATCACATTTAACAATTAAATAAATAAAGCATAAAATAACAAATACATAAACTTTGTCAAAATAATCCCAAACTTTTTTTGTACAGCTAGATCATAGCATAAAAACAGCACCAAATAAATTTTCATGATTTTTGAATAAATATATTATTTTCTAAAAATCATAGAAGATGCATTTTTCAATTAAAGATTGTATTTTTAAATCATGCAAGAACTACTCAAAATTAAAGTTTCAAATTTTTCATGGGTACACATACTCATGGGAAGGCTACCCAAAAATTTTCAGAATTTATAAGCAAGTATTTGAATTTATATGAAAATAACAAAAACAGATACTATTCACCATAAAAGAAATTCATAAAACAAAACATAAAAGAAAAAGGGTTTGGGTTGAATTTGGCCCGACACGTGGCGTGACCCAACACTGTTTCGGCCTGCTACTATTCATGATGGGCTGATTTTATTGTTGTATCGGCCCATAAGCATTTCATGGCCCAACACTATTCATGATGGGCGGCCAAAGGGTCTTCAAAGTGCGACCTACTATCGTGGCCTTGCCACTTCGTGGGCGTATTATTACGGATGGCATGGCCACCGGTGGCTTGGCGGCAGCCGGCGTTCGGCCGCGGCAACTGCGGTAGAGTGGAAAGGAAAAGGGCAAGGAGGGGCAATAGCTCACCAAGAACACGCGTGCGCCGCGATGGTGAGGGACGGAGAGGACCGGAGGTGGGCTGCCGCCGGCGATGGCGGATGGCGGGCAAGCTCGGTTCACCGTTAAACGAGTTGGGGCTTAATTGGGGAAAACAAAAGGGTCGACCATGACCACGATGCGAGAGGGATGCGAAAAACGGGTGTTGGTGCAAGCTCGAAACCCTTTGGGGGGTGAAAGGGCGACGAGCTCACGGCGAGATCCCGATCGGCGTCGGGAAGACGAGCTCGTGCTCGGGCCAACTTAAGAACAAAGGGCTTTATGGCCGGCCGGCCGGCTGCGTGGGAAGGTTGCGGTGCCGCGGCGAAAAGAAACGGCGAGCAAAGCTACGACGGCGACGAGCAACGGCGGGCGGACGGCGGCGACTCACTCCGGCGACGGCGGGAAAAAGAGGAAACGACGACCGCCGGCCTATTTATAGGCAAGGTATGCGGGTAGACAGGTGGCCGGGGCATTCTCGAAGCCGTCCACAACGTCGACCACGCGACGGGCGCTGGAAGGCGCTGGCGGCCACGGGCGGACGCCGGCGACCGGCGGTATGGCGGTGAACAGGGAATCCCATTTCTTGTAGCACCCTAAACCCTAAGCGGCTGAAATTTGCCAAATTCTCCCAAAATTTGAACTGAACTTGAAAAACTCCAAAAAGTGACTTAGCCTAATTTTTCAAGATCTACAATTTTCACAATTGGAAGATTTTCAAATTCGGCCTCTACATATGACTTTTTGAAATGGGGTCAAAAAGGGACAAATTTGAATTCAAAATTACTTTCAAATTTGTTCAAAAACTTCAAAAACTTTGTACATATCTTTTGTACATCAAAACAAGATCTACAACTTGGCTTTTGGAAGTTTTTGCAAATTTTTGCTTAGATTTTGAATTATGGAAAAGGGGGTAAAGAGAGAATAGAAATTAGGGTTTTCGAAGTTCAATTCAAACTTGAATTTGATTCAAATTTCAGATTCCCAACCTATACTATCAAACCATCATCCAACAACACACTTAGGATCAAAAACATAAATTTAAAATTTAATCACTATAAAATTCTTAAGCCCAAACAATTTTCTAAAAATATAAACTTATTTTAATTTGATGCATTTCAAATTTTCTAATCATGCATGCTTTGCGATGATCATGATGACATGGCAAAATTTTAGTTGACTAACACCAGGGGTGTTACGGTCTTTCCCCTAAAAGAAATCTCGCCCCGAGATTTAAAACTCTGAGGGTTAAGTAGCGGCAAAGGAAATGTGTCAAGCAAACACATCTCAAACTAGTTCATAAAACAGAAAGGTTTTTCTCTAATATATATGCTACAAGGGTTTAAAGAGACAAACTATAACTTTCGGGGGAGGGAATTGTAACCTAGATAGAAGCAAGAAATTCCGGGAAGTGCTCTTGCAGATATTCCTCTGACTCCCATGTAGCTTCTTCTTCAGAATGTTGATTCCATTGGATCTTATACCATTTGGTTGTTCTTCTCACAGTGACACGATCTTTCCGGTCAAGAACTTGAACAGGATATATTCGAATAGACCAGATCAGGTTCAAGTGCAACTCCTTCAATATCAACCACTTGATCAGGCACTCGAAGACATTTCTTCAACTGGGATACATGGAACACATTATGCACAGCAGAAAGGTGTTCTGGTAACTCCAGACGATATGCTAATTTTCCACATCTTTCCAGAATCTGGAATGGTCCAATGTAACGAGGTGCTAACTTGCCTTTGATTCCAAATCTTTTTACTCCTTTCATAGGTGATACTTTTAAATAAACATAATCTCCCACTTCAAATGTCAAAGGTTGACGCCTTTTATCGGCATAACTTTTACGTCGAGATTGAGCTACTTTCATATTTTCTTGTATGACCACGAACCTTCTCTTACGCATCTTTTACCAAATCCACACCAAAGAACCATCTTTCTCCGGGCTCGGACCAATCAGAGGAGGAGTTCTACATCTGCGACCATATAAAGCTTCAAAAGGTGCCATCTTGATACTCTCTTGATAACTGTTGTTGTAAGAGAATTCTGCCAGAGGTAAACATTCATCCCATTTTTCTTGATAAGTGAGAACACAGGCTCGTAACATATCTTCTAAAATTTGATTAACCCTTTCAGTCTGTCCATCAGTCTGTGGGTGATAAGCTGAACTATGATTGAGCTTGGTTCCCAATGACTTTTGTAATTGTTTCCAAAATTTATTCATAAATATTGAACTTCTATCTGAAACAATAACCTTTGGTGCACCATGTAGGCTGAAAATCCGACTGACATATAACTTAGCATAATCTATTGCATTATAATGAGTCTTCACTGGTAAGAAATGTGCGATCTTAGTAAGTCTGTCCACAATAACCCAAATGGAATCAAAACCTTTTGATGTATTGGGTAAACTAACAATAAAATCCATGGTAATTTCCTCCCATTTCCAAGACGGAACAGGCAGTGGATTTAACTGTCCTGCAGCTTTCATGTGTATTGCCTTTTACCGACATGTATCACATTTAGCCACGTAACGAGCAACTTCTATCTTCATCTTGGTCCACCGGAATCTCATTTCAAGTCCCGATACATCTTGGTGCTTCCTCGGGTGAATGGAATATCTAGTCAAGTGTGCTTCATCCAGGATCTCGCCGACGTAACTTTCGGGAACCTTTGGTACTACAGGGCGATTCTTGAACCATAATACATCCGTTTCATCAATTCTGAAACAAGATGGTTTTCCACTTCTAATTTTTCTCTTTGATATGTACTACACCTTTATTTTTCTCCGAGCTGCAATAATCGATCTCGAATATTTGATTCCCACGGTGATACTTTGGATAGAGTCCCTTGTTCAATAATTCCCAAATTCAACCTTTCCATATCTTGACACAAAGTCTTATCCACTAAACTTACTTCAAGACAATTGCATTGAGACTTCCGACTGAGTGCATCGGCAACCACATTTGCTTTAGGGATGGTAATGCACTTCCGCATCATAATCCTTGATCAACTCCAACCATCTTCTTTGCCTCATATTCAGGTCAGACTGGGTGAAGATATATTTTAAGCTCTTGTGATCAGTATAGATATGACAAGTGTTGCCCAAACAAATAATGACGCCAAATCTTTAGTGCATGGACAATTCTTTGCTAATTCTAAATCATGAGTTGGATAATGTTCTTCATGACGTTTAAGTTGTGCGGAGGCATAAGCAATAACTCTTCTTTCTTGCATCAGTACACAACCAAGGCCAATACTAGAAGCATCACAATAAACATCGAACGGCTTTTCAATATCCGGGTTGAGCTAATCTTGGTGCGTAGTTAATGCCTTCTTGAGAATCTTGAAAGCTTTCTCACACTCGAGATGACCAAACAAACTTAGTTTGATTCTTCAACAACTTCGGTGATAGGCTTTCGCTACTTTTGAAAAGTCCGGAATAAACCGGCGGTAATATCCCGCCATTCCGAGAAAACTGCGGACTTGATGCACGATGGTTGGGGGCTTCAGTTGAGAATATCCTTGACCTTACTTGGATCAACTGAAACTCCATCACGCTGACAACACATGACCCAAGAATTGTACTTTCTCTAACCAAAACTCACACTTACTGAACTTGGCATATAAATGATGATCTCTTAGGACGTTTGAGAACAATTCGAAGGTGCTCGGCATGCTCTTCTTTGTTCTTGGAATATATCAATATATCATCAATGAATACCACTACAAATTTGTCAAGTTGACATGAAAACCGTATTCATCGGATACATGAAATGAGTGGGGCATTGGTTAATCAAAAGACATCACCAAATACTCATATAGACCATATCGGTAGTGAAGGCAGTCTTTTAGAATATCTATAGGTCTAATCTTAATCTGATGATATCCTGACCTCAGGTCAATCTTAGAAAAGACTTTTGCTCCAGCAAGTTGATCAAAAAGCAGATCAATGCGGGGCAAAGGATACTTATTTTTAATCGTCACTTCATTCGGTGGGACGATAATCGACACACGACCTCAAAGTGTGATCTTTCTTTTTTCACAAATATTGCGGGGCACCCCCAAGGTGATGAACTGGGTCGAATAAAACCTTTATCCAACAATCCCTGCAACTGGGTTTTTAGCTCTGCTAATTCTTTAGGTGGCATTCTATATGCTCTCACGGATATTGGGGCGGTTCCCGGCTCGGATCGATTCTGAACTCCACATCTGTCTGCGGCGGTAAACCAGGTAAATCTTCCGAAACACATCCGGGAATTCACAAACTACTGGAATATCCTTTATTTCCTTAACAGATATGTAGCGCGATTCTCTCAACAGTCCTCTTAGGAATAGGAAGTTGAATAAGAAGTTGGGAAGCGCTATCGGGTATATTTACCCTTATTGTTCTATTCAAAACATCGATGATGACCCCATCTTTGATACATCCAATTCATACCGAGGATCACATCTATATCTTGATCCTTTAGAATTAGCATGTTAGTGGGAAAATTATGCCCACCTAACTTTCGTGCACCTGGTATACTATTTCTTTAGAACACAGACGTCCCCCAGGCGACTGTATCAAGAATTCCTCTTTTGTTTCCCCAATGGTTAAGTCATGCTTCACAACAAATGTTCTATTAATGAATGTATGTGATGCACCAGAATCAAATAGCATAACTGCGGGGGTGATTGGCAACAGGAAACATACCCATCATGACGGGTTCCCCTGCAGGTATTTCATCAACATTAGTATAGAATACCCGTCCAGTTTTCTTCTCAACTTTGCCCTTCTGAGCATTCTGTCCACTATTGTTCTTGTTCTGTGGCTGCTGACTTCCCGATGCTACCTGAAAATTGGGATTATACCTCCGAGGATTGGGGCATTCTCGGGAATAGTGTCCAGGCTTGCCACAGTTAAAACAGATAGAACCACCTTGGCCTTGTGGAACAGGGTTTCGAATGACAGGAGCATTCGGCTGGCGTGGATAGGTAAGAGCTGTAGCAGGCCTGACAAATGGCTGCTGCCTAGGCTGGAACTGCGGTGGACGATAAGGAGGACGATAATGATTAACAGGATGATAGACCACTCGCTGACGCTTCTTATTTCCACCAGAAAATCCAGAAGATACATTTTTCTTCTTGTTCTTAATCTCCTTGTGTTGACGATACTTTTCTTCAGCATGGAGTGCCATATTTACCACGTCATGATAAGTATTCGTGGCGCAGTGGGCATCATTGTGCGAAGCTTCATATTTAGACCACGTAAGAACCACTCCTTTCTCTTCGGATCTGTACTAACATGTTCGGAGCATGCGAGAAAGATGATTAAACCGGCCAACATATTCCATAAGCGATCGATCTCCTTGTTTTCAGATCAATAAATTCCGTTAACTTTTTGGCCATCACACCTTCGGGAATGTAGTGTTCTCGGAACTTCGGGCCAAGTCACTTTCGGTGACCCGCCTGGCCGCATGGCAAGAAAAGTAGCCCACCAAGCTCCTCGGCACCCTAAACTGTTGGGCTGCAAAATGGGGCTTCCGATAGGTGGTAAACTCCATAAGCTCAAACTTTTGCTCCATAGTATGCCGGAGCCAATCATCGCCTCCAATGGTTCATTTGCTCTCGAAAAGATTGGGGCTTAGTGTCGATGAAATCGGGTATGAATTTTCCTTTTCCTTTTTATTGTTCCGGCGACCATGATTATCCCGATTGCCATTCTCGACTATTCTGTGCCACTTCTCGCATTAAGCGACTATTTTGATAGTGGCTTGGACCAAAGCGGCTATGGCATCGGTCGGATTCAGGAACTGTGGTGGACCGAGGGGCGAGCCCTTGAACCGCTAGCATTGATTGAGGCATCTGTTACAAACAAACCCGACTTTATTCATTAGCTTACACATAACTTCCTAAAAAGGTTACAACAACACACCAAACCAGTTCACTTATTTATTATACAATCCTGCACTAAAGCGGGACCATCCAACCCACTACTTTTTTTTTTTTACATACTCTTTACTATCTAACATATCTTACAACATCCTCACAAACGCTCAAACATCATTCTCCTTTGTCTTGGTAGTGCTCTATCTCCTCTGGTTCTTCTTCTTCTTCACCATCGCTAAGTGGTGCTATCTCCTCATTTCCCGCTTCTTCCTCATTCTCATTTTCAACCACTCCTCCATCATCCTCAACATCTCCATCTTGGTGGTTTCGATGGATGGCTTCATGTAAATTTGCATTGTAAGCTTCCAAACCCCTGCACCTGAACTTCTAGGGCATGAATACGATGTATGGCTAGTATCATGTCTTGCCTTTCAAACTCCCTCTCGTGAAGTATATTAAATAAAACTTGACGACATTCTTCATAGTCTAGATCACGTCGTTCCACTTCACCTGCGGATCACCATTACGTAAGGTAGCATCCTCATTGGCTCTGGTAGCTTCTGTCCAATTCTTGATGAGCCTTCCTATTTCAGCTTGAGATCAACAATGCGTGAAGTACCTTCTTCTCTAGCTTTGCTTTATACGCCAACTCTCGGTAAGCCATTGTATCTCGGTGATAAATCGGGCCCACTATTGCGCTACTAGCACCATCATGTCTTGGAGCAAGTTGGTGTCGAGGAACTCCTTTGGGTCCTGTCTTCTTTGTTGGGGTCAGCTTAGTATGGGCCATCCTATAGATAGGAAAGATTGAATTAAATGATGGATCAGAGAGATTAGCCGGTTAGCAAGCATAGGATTGATATACCTAACCCAAACCACAATTAAGGGGAAAGTGATTAACAGGTTAATTAAGCATGATGCATGAATCGAACTTACGAAACTATGCGTAAACAAAACTTATTATATAGGGCAATATAACATGTTACTCCACTACAAAATATTTGAATTATAAGAAGAGATTTACAAATTGATTCAAGATAAGCTATAAGCAATTTGGACCAAATTAAGAGTTTAAATTAATTTGACTCAAATCATTTTAAAGTTTTGTAAAATAATACTCACGATGCTTTGTTAATGATTATTGCTCGATACCAACTGTAATGAGAACCTCCTAAATTACAGGGCCCACATGCACTTATCATTATCATTAAGACCTCTCGATCATTATGCACGAGTTCCCAATAATCTAGAAAGTGCTATTAATCTTCCGAACGGGATCTCATTAACAAGTCACTCGGTATTACAACACTTTATTCAAAATACATCGAGTAAACGGGCGGAAGGGTTACATAACCATAAGTTTACAAACCATTTGTTCAAATACGCAAACTTAAATATCATTATTACAAGCTTGATATTATTGGAGTAACATTATACATATAATACACTAACAACCCTGCCCGAGGGTGCGACTCTACTCGTCATCTTCCTCACGGTACACCGTCATGCGGCGAGGGACCAAAACAAGCCTGCTCATGACCTGCTCTCACGCAACAAGGGTCAAAAAGAACCCTGAGTACGGGGGTACTCAACAAGACTTACCCGACCAAGAAAAGGGAGAAGACTCAGGAATGCTGGTCTTAGGAGTCAAGGTAAGGCTTTAGCAAGAATCAAAGACTCTTTTGCGAGAAAAGCTTACGATAAGTGAATCCTTACTTTCAATATTTTAATTCAGATTAGTAGCTCATATAATCTAGGTTATTCTATTCTAGAACAAACATATTTTCTTATTCCAACTCTCTTTCCTCAAAAACATATTCTATCATTTACTACGATGAATGGGCGGAAGAACGGGTCTCCATAACCAGAAGCAACGGCGATTCATGAACCGATTAATACCCGGTGGGGATCCCTAACCACCACGACATATGTAGCACTTAAGCTTGCATATATCAACCCTCACTTTCAGTTCGTCCAAAGCGGAATTTTGGGTCCATCGCAACCAAAACCACGATTACTCCACCTCCCTACCCCGCCCTAATGACGGTTTGACCGGTAGGGATGGGTACATACTACTCCTACCATCTCTCCACTCCCGGTGCGCGGTTGTCGGTTCGATTTGGCACACCCCCGAGATCGAGCTTTACCAGGGGCATGTGGCTGAGTTAGTTTTCGTCGACACAGGGGTTGCCGGTCGGGCGTGCCATTGACCCAAACGGCCTCGGGCGCAACATGCGTTCAAAAGTCGAACTTAACAATCCAAACAACGGGACGGTCCTTAAACGACCAACACGGGACAAACACGACTAGGTATCCCACCGGCTTTCAACCTACGTCCCGTCCGATCTCAAATTCATCACTACATCTCTTTCTTTTCCGAAAACAGTACCATCTCCTCAAATAAAACATTTTGATGAAAAGCTTAACTAATTAAGCGAGGGGCTAAGCATCACAAAACATTTTCGAAATAAAACAGGTTATCAAGGATGGTATTGAAATAAACAAGGATGGTAATGCGGCAATTAGGTTATCACTCAACTCCTAATTACTTAATGCAATAAAGCATAAACAAAAAGTGATATAAAACTTTTAAAATATCAAGGAAGGGTTTAATGAAACCGGGGCTTGCCTTCGTTGACGGAATAACCTAGTTCTTCAGAAAACCCAGAGAAATCCGAACCCGCTTCCACTGGATGATAAACCTCTTCTGGAACTTGCTCAGACTGGACACTCTCGATCTCGTTCACTACACGAAATAATATATGCCTCAACATGATGCCATATATTTAAATATGATGCTTACTGAGTGCATGAAATGATGAACACTTGAGTACAACTTTCCTTCACGATAAAGTTGCAACCCAACAAAACCAACTTGTTGAACTACTCTACAAGATATCATCACCATTGCCTAAGGAGTTCTCAAGGACCACTTAATTGTGGTATGATCCAAGATTCACAAGACAACCCAAAAGTCACACAAAAACCTAAGTCGTTATACACTAAACATCACATTTAACAATTAAATAAATAAAGCATAAAATAACAAATACATAAACTTTGTCAAAATAATCCCAAACTTTTTGTACAGCTAGATCATAGCATAAAAACAGCACCAAACAAATTTTCATGATTTTTGAATAAATACATTATTTTCTAAAAATCATAGAAGATGCATTTTTCAATTAAAGATTGTATTTTTTTAAATCATGCAAGAACTACTCAAAATTAAAGTTTCAAATTTTTCATGGGTAGACATACTCATGGGAAGGCTACACAAAAATTTTCAAAATTTATAAGCAAGTATTTGAATTTATATGAAAATAACAAAAAACAGATACTATTCACCATAAAAGAAATTCATAAAACAAAACATAAAAGAAAAAAGGGTTTCGGGTTGAATTTGGCCCGACAACGTCTTGTGACCCAACAACGTTTACGGCCTGCTACTATTCATGATGGGCTGATTCTTTTGTTGTATCGGCCCATAATCATTCATGGCCCAACACTATTCATGATGGTAGGCCCCCAGGCTACGATTGCCGGCCTATCGTGGCCTTGCCCTTCGTGGGCGTGGCCACCGGCATGGCCATCGGGCGGTGGCAGCGTCGCGGCGGCGCCGGCGTTCCGCCCGTAACCTTTGCGGTAGAGTGGAAAGGAAAAGGGCAAGGAGGGGCGTAGCTCACGGGAACACGATGCGCACGATGGTGGTGAGGGACGAAGAGTGGCCGGAGGTGGGCTGGCCGTCGGCGATGGCGGATGGCGGCGGCTCGTTCACTGTTCCGACGAGTTGGGGTTTCGGGGAAAACAAAAGGGTCGACCATGACCCACGATGCAGAGGGGATGCGAAAACGGGTGTTGGTGCAAGCTGAAACCCACGCGGGGTGAAAGGACGACGACGGCGAGCTCACGGCGGAGATCCGATCGGCGTCGGGGAAGACGAGCTCGTGCTCGGGCTACGAAGAACAAAAAGGGCTTATGGCCGGCCGGCGGCTGCGTGGGAAGCTTGCGGTGCTGCCGGCGAAAAGAAACGGCGAGCAAAGCTACGACGACGACGAGCGGTGCGGCGGACGGCGGCGACTTCCGGCGGCGGCGGTTTTTCGGAAAAAAAGAGGAAACGGCGACGGCGCCGGCCTATTTATAGGCAAGGTGCGGGTAGACAGGTGGCGGGGCATTCTCGAAGCCGTCCACAACGTCGACCACGCGACCGGGCGCGCTGGTGGCGCGAGGCGGCCCAGCGGCGGACGCGCCCGCCGGCCGGTATGGCGGTGAGGAAGGGGAATCCCCCGTTTCTTGTAGCACCCTAAACCCTAAGCGGCTGAAATTTGCCAAATTCTCCCAAAATTTGAACTGAACTTGAAAAACTCCAAAAAGTGACTTAGCCTAATTTTTCAAGATCTACAATTTTCACAATTGGAAGATTTTCAAATTCGGCCTCTACATATGACTTTTTGAAATGGGGTCAAAAAGGGACAAATTTGAATTCAAAATTACTTTCAAATTTGTTCAAAAACTTCAAAAACTTTGTACATATCTTTTGTACATCAAAACAAGATCTACAACTTGGCTTTTGGAAGTTTTTGCAAATTTTGCTTAGATTTTGAATTATGGAAAAGGGGGTAAAAGAGAGAATAGAAATTAGGGTTTTTGAAGTTCAATTCAAACTTGAATTTGATTCAAATTTCAGATTCCCAACCTATACTATCAAACCATCATCCAACAACACACTTAGGATCAAAAACATAAATTTAAAATTTAATCACTATAAAATTCTTAAGCACAAACAATTTTCTAAAAATATAAACTTATTTTAATTTGATGCATTTCAAATTTTCTAATCATGCATGCTTTGCGATGATCATGATGACATGGCAAAATTTTAGCTGATTAACACCAGGGGTGTTACACGGCGGCGGTGCGGATCCATGGAGGGGCAGCCCCAGCGGCGGTGGCGGCGCAGATCCATCCCGGGCCAGCCCGAATACGTCGCGGCGGCTCGGATCAGCTCTCCGGCGGCGGCGCGGCTGCAGACCCTAGATGGGCTCGGTGGGCCCATGGGATGGGCTTGGCGGGCCTGTAGGGGTTTGTGGGTTTTTTTCAAACCATCCCGTGGCGGGCGTTCTAATCGCCCGCCCACGGATAAAATCTTTACCGTGACGGGCACGCTTTGTAGCCCGCTACGCAAAAGTCACGCGATTAACCGTGACCTTTCATTAGTGACGGGCTACAGTGCCGCCACGCAAAACCAATTTCGTCCGTCACGCAAAATCTTTTCAGTACTAGTGAGACATGTCCCTGACAATGGAGAGTATGAGTGCATCAACTGTTCGGTCATATTTTTCCTTCCCTATGGCTGATTGTATGCCTCCACTTTCGAAATTTGAGTTTTGAGAGTCTTGGACATGGGAAATAGCTTTTCTAAGGCCACTATGTGCCTTGATTTGTCTGTTATAAATCACATTTTTCTGCTCAGGTATGTGAGTGTCCAGGCCTTTCGTCTCGAGCTGCCAAAGAAATTCTGCAATCTAAAGCATTTGATGACCCTATATATTTTCGACCAACGGTGGTATGGTTCTAGTGAACTACTATCAGAGTTTAATTCCTTGTCATCTTTAAGGCATCTCATGTTACCAAGAAGAGTAGTGTTCAAAAATGGGCTTACCAAGTTGCGCAACCTACGTGATCTGTCCTGTTTTCACATTGGGGCTCTAATTCCATTGAGTGTATCAGAGATCTCGGTGAGTTGACCAATCTTAGGAATCTTCATGTGATGTCCCGATTATATTACTCTCCAGGGAAGATGGTGTAGAAAAGATGACAATCCTGGCTGCCTCTCTTAACAAGCTTGGGAACAGCAACCTCCGCCTTCTAGCTTCTATGGTTCGTTCTATGGTTCGGTCAAGAGGAATGCCCCCCACAGCACAATTCTGGAGTAACTGCTTGGCACATCCACGGCATCTACAGACCCTTCTCTTGTCCGGAGAATCAATGCCCAAGCTACCAAATTGGATTGCGCATGCTGACAGGTTGGCGCATGCTGAACTATGGGTCCAGGAGCTCCGAAGTGATGACGTCCAGCTTCTTGCACAGCTGCCCTGCCTCACCTTCCTCGAGTTAAGAGCTAATACAATCCCAGAGAACAACATCATTATCCACCCAAACACATTCCACAGCCTCAAAAACTTCAAATTATTTTGTCCTGAGCTGCCACTCTTGACTTTTGAGCCAGCCGCAATGCCGCAACTACAGATACTGAGGCTATATCTTGATGCTCGTGCAATGCAAGTGGAAGAGGGTAGTCCACTTAGTGGCATCGAATATCTTGCTAGCCAAATACCACCAGGGGTCCAAAATAGAATCTGCATGCAGAGACGTCATCAGCAGGCACCCAAAGAGTCAAGCCATGAAGATTGACGTAAGGTGTGATGAGAATGAACCCGGCCGGATGGAGAATTCGTAAAAGCAATTAGAAATACTGGTACGCTTATATTGCCCAGAGTTTGTTCTGAGTTTCGTCTCTTTTTTATATTTTCAAACCCTGATGGCCTGATCATGTTAGCTCTGTTTCTTTCTTTGATTAGATGAGTTTGCTAGAAACTTGCCTAGATTTTCTCCGCTACTTTGGATGCGTTCATGCCTTCATTTCTCACGGCTCCTTCAGACATAGATGCATAACAGATAGCTCTGTTTCACAATCAGTCAGTTCACAACAGTATTGCCCAAAAATCATGGTAAAAATTTTGACAGCCAAAATTATGTTCTTCTATTTAAAAGTAGTTCGGCTACAATTGATTGAGAAAGTTGTAAGATATGTTTTTATTCCTCTGGTCATGCCATAGGAACTGCAGATTTCTTCTCATAACCTTATGACTAATGCTACCTAAAATGCTCCTATAACTTTAGGATCATGGCCTTCATCCATTTAGACTCTGAAAATGCACAAGACTTCTGTGGAATCCATGAAACTTGGCTAATTTTTTTCACACTATAAGTGGCCCTCGTGTACAAAACTTGAACAAACAAGTGTTTGTTAGTAGGATTTGTATAATTTTCTTTCTTCTTTGCCTGGTTTGTCGAGTACTAACTAGGACTGAAAATGTATCCTCTATGTTCCCAGGTGGCGCTTGGTCTATTTGTCTTCCACGGCACAGACGCCAAAATAATATGAGGCCTGATTTACAGAAGCCAACTTCAACAGACTACTATACCAAAAAGCAACGACCACGACCTGGGAGATGGCAAACAGCTACTTGAAGAAGCGCAGAGTTCCTCCTACCCCAAGAAGAGGGAAATGGATCAACCTCCAATCAGCTGTCCTGTCCTTTTAAGGCGTAAATCGGTATGGGTAACAGTTGCTCGCAGAAAAAAAAAAAAAGGACAGGGGGGAGAGGAGCAGTTGCAATGTTGTTTTTTATCTTCTGTTGATTCAATCTGAGATTTTCATTGTTCGGATGTAACCTATCTAGTTATTATTGTATCTAATCTTTGGTCTCATTATGATAAGACAGGGCCACCATGCCCTATTACTCTAAAAAAATACTGCATTTTTAGACTGGCAGTGATACTGCAGCTAAAGGGGTGAAAAGAGCCGTAAGGATCGTGTTTAGTTTTTCTGATTCAGATGAGCACACGAGCAATAGGATTATTATGAAAATTAGCTTTCATATGATATAGATGGGCATATTTTAAATACAAATTTATGGGTTATTTTAACAATGATAGAGGTGACCAATTTTGATACAAAACTTCTGTGGTTATTTTAAACTATCTTTCATATATAATGGCACAGGTGATTAATTTGGAAGCACGTTTCTTGAGGATTAATATGGAGTATATATTAGTGATAATAGTATGATTTTTTTTTTTTGGTTCTTGCTGCGCTGATATCGTGACCTCATATGCAATTTCACCAAATTTTTCAGTTTTCAAAATAAGCACCAACCTGCTCAACGATTATAGATGTATATGTTTTTTTTCAAAATAAGCACCATCCAGCCACTGTAGCTCGTTTTTTTTTTTTCCCCTTTCATGAGAGCTGCCTGTGTATATACAGCAGGCAATTGACGAGAGCAGAGCCAACTAGCACCTTGCCAAGCTAGCTGCGTCACACACCAAAATAGTTGCTTATCAGCATCTAACAATGGCCACCCGAAACAGCAGGGGCACCTCCAGTGCACTCAGCGTGCACACAGTTTATTCCAATTGACTGTAAGAGAGCTTTACCGTGAGCTTTGTTAAACAAGACAAGCGTGCACATCATTGCAACGACTTTTCTCTTTTCATAGATTTCGGCCCACGATATTTTTGGCCCAATTTCATGCTGTCTCTGGATTTATCTGTAACCATAACTAATATTTTTTCACTCTCATATTGGAACATTTACAAAATATATATCAGCATTTCCAAAATTAACGGTGCCATCTTTGAAAAATTCTCACATTCCACTCCTTGTAAAACTCTTAATTAGACAAGAGAAGCATCAAGGCATCGTTGTAAGGTCTTTCCTATTTTCTTTCCGTGGCCCATGGTGTGTTTTGGGCCACGAAGTGATGTGTCTTGGGTTCCGATAATGGCGATGGGGAACAAGGGTTTGGGGTTTTGGAGATGTGGGGCAGTGAAATAGTGTGAAATAGTGAGTCGAAGCTTCTAGGCTGTGTAGACTGTAGGTTTTCACTGGCTCAGGGAGTCAGAAGAGACGCCGACTCTTGGAGTCTGTTTTCCCGTTTGGAAGACGGCTTCTGATGAGGACTTATGAAGTGATGAGGAGCGTGTAAAGCTGCTGCACATTATCAAAACAGAAAACGTAATTACGGTTACGCAGTGAACAATCTGAATAGTCGGTCCCTAAACAGTAGGATGAGATATTTGAATAGTCCACATGAAGAATTTCAACGATCCCAGGTAGAGGTGATCTTGTCACTACATACATGAAGTAAAGAATTTTCCGACAAAAACAATGCTAAATGAAATAAGAGCATCTCATCCGCTGCAAAGAGTATGTATTCTCAGGTCACAACCTAATTTCCAGATTGTAAGCAGAGCATATATTCTTTGGTATCCACTAACCTCTCCAGTTCGCCATCAACTATTTCACGACACCCCTGTATTATTACTGATCTCTCTTGAATTAAGTCTGATCCAATGGACGAGCCTGCTGCGGGTTAAGCATAATCAGACAAAAAGAATCAAGAAAATTCTGTGATTAACCAATTATCTACGTAGTTCGGGACCAAATGATATTCTCCGGCATCAAAATTCTAGGCAAGCATCAAAATTATTAGGTGATTCAATGCGATCGAGATGCACAGAGACAGACAGGTTAGGTATGGTCGGTGGTTGGTCGGTGGTGGCTTTAATTTCGGAATCATCAATAGTGTGATCATACCACCAAGCAGCTAAGGCATAAGTATATTGGTTGGTCACTCCATCGATCGGTGAGGGAGAAGAATTGAAGGCTAGAATAGAATCCATGGAGGAGTCGGTAGAACCAGTGCAAGTGATAGAGTCATGCTTGGTAGTGCCGAGAGAGGCAACGCCGACCAAAGGGCTGTGGCTCTCTCCCCTCGACGTCTCTCTGGCAAACACAGGCCGTATTTCTCAAGTCTTCTTGTACCGTTCCGGTGCCACCTTCTTCGACGTGCCCAGGCTCAAGGAAGCGATGGCCAAGGCGTTGGTGGCCTACTACCCGCTGGCCGGCCGCCTTGGCGTAGAGTACGACGACAACGATGGCAGCAGCCGGGTGGTAGAAATGATGAGCTGCAACGGCGAGGGTGCTCTCTTTGTTGTTGCTCGCTCTAGTTGCCTCACAGATCAAGACGTTGACTTCTCCAAGCCATCGCCAGAGTTGAAGAGCATGTTTGTTGTTGCTCGCTCTAGTAGCGCACCCTCCTCCGTGCGCGGTCCCCACCTGTGGTCCACCCCAACGCGCTCTCGGTGCTCTACTACCCCCAAGGGCGGGGCCACCTGCTTGTTGCCGTCGCCGTCGTCGGCACCGAAGAAGACCATGACGACGACGGAGGTGTTTCCCATCTCGAGGGACCAGGTGGCCGCACTGAAACGCCTCTGCGGCGGGGCAGCAAGCACCTTCGTCTCCCTGAGCGCCCTCGTGTGGCAGTGTACGAGCGTCGTACGCCGGCTGCCGCCCGACGCCATCACACGCCTCAGGTTCCCGGTCCATGTCCAACGCTACCTGACGCCGCCGCTCCCGACACGCTACTTTGGCAACGCGTGCATCTCGCTGTGCGCCACCGGTGCTGCGGGGGACATCGCCTCCCGAGGCGCTGCCATCTGTTGCCGCTCGCATCAGCGGGGCCATGGCCAGGATGGACGACGAGCTGGTACGCTCTGCGATCGACTTTATGGAGCTCGCCGACGAGGACACCTGGCCTCGCTGCAGAGGCGGCGTCTTGCCGGAGACGGACCTCCGGATAGTCAGTTGGCTCAACATGCTGTTCGGCCTGGATTTAGGCTGCGGAGGTCCGCAGGTGATGACACGTGCGGACACCCTCCCCCAGGGCCTTGTTTACCTCATTGACGATGATCACCGCGGCGTCGCCGTGGTCGTGCGCATGGAGGTTGCAAACATCAACGAGTTCAAGCGCCTGCTGTATGCAAGCACTGCATTGCATCCAAATAAAGCAGCAGGCACATCAAATAATTAAGCTCTACGCACCAGCTACTACACCGCCCGCTGTAAGAAGAAGAAGAAGAATAAGTAGCTGTATGAGCTGCTGGAATAAGTAGCTAGCTTTGGAGTTTGCTGAGTCCAGTTATCGTGTGAACCGCCGGTTAGGCATAGTGTACTCTGAACCATTCAAAGTGAAAAAGGGCACGGTCTCTCGAGCGACCTCTGAACAGTTCCATTTCGCGTATGTTCTTTGTTCTTGTGTTCATTCGATCTTGTTGCTTGATTCGTCCATATACAACTTATGATTGTGATCCTATACTAACAATATATTACAAACTGTTAAGGCCTGAACCGAGTAAATTCCATTGTTGATTGATCTAAACATATGTCACCGTCTCACTTGAGCATTGTCAACTAATTTGAGTACACTGCTAACTGCCTGACAGCCTAAGAGCAGGTACACTGATGGGTTTACAGCCAAGCTAGCCAATGATGTGGAGGGGATAAGGGAGATAAGGGGAGCTTGACTCTTGTTCTAGCACTAAGCGGGCACGGATGCATAGACATTAATGGCTAGTGGGTCCGAATAGATATGAATGTGAGGAGGAATAGAAAAAGAGAAGATAAACAAATACTAATAAAGAAATTTTGTATAGACAAGTAGAAGACTAATTATTGTATACTCCCTCCTCTAAAAAGAATGAATTTGTAACAACTTTAAGACAGATTAGCCAAGAAGATAAAAGATCATGTTTACCCTCATTAAACTATTAAATCTTCATAGTTCTTCGGTTACCAAGAAGCCTAGAAAACACACTATTTTTCCGCCGGTTAGGCTAAAAGCGTTGTGATCTCGCTTACCACCTAGATTAAGGCTTAAAAGAAATCATCAAAAAGAGTTTCACAAGTTTTAAGTTCTAAAATCAGGAAATGGTGTGACTCGCTTTTATGTTTGGAGTTAACAAACAAATATCTAAATTAATTTATTCGGTATGAAATAAAATGTCTATGTATATACATACACTTGGTAGGGCGTGTTACTTTAGTAATTAAAAGTGGTGCACAACTTATGTTTTTCTAAGAAATTCCTGTAGATAAAATGTAAACATGAACATATGTACGTATCTGGTTGCATATATGCGTGTAAGATTTGTGGCCAGGAAATATAACAATATAGTTACTCCTATTTGTTTTAGTTAAATAAAAGCAAAACAAGGAAGTTAGAAGGATAATGCATGCACACGACGCACTTCTGGGTGCTCTGCACCACATGCACGCACATGAATCACTTCTGCATGCATGCTCACAATTGCTTGCTGCTCCGAATCGATGGGGCCGAGTCCGTCCAACAAGTCACAATTCATGCTGTGGACGCACATGAATCACTAGTGACGACTCCGTCGCCTTGCTACTGCCCAGCGCCGTCGTTTCACCTTGAATGGCTCTGCCATGGCTGTGGCCGACGCCGCTCCACCCTCCGTTGCACCTACCGCGTCAAGTCTCACCGGCGACGCCTCCCTGTGTCCTCCCTACGTACCTTGCTCTGCCGCCATTGGCGTCTGAACGCGTCTGCTGCCGCACCCATGATCTCTTGACCTCGCCCTGCGCTGCCCGTCTAGTTTGAATATAAGTATTTTAATCGATAAAATTATAAAGCAACACCTTGGGTTTCTAGGAGGCAACGCCATTTTGGGCAACATGAATATGTAGCTAGCACGTTAGCCTTTGTAACTCGCTCGTTAGCTCGAGAGGCGTACTCGTAACATGTGCGTTGCATTTGACGTAGTTATTTACGTCTCCGCGTTGCATCCACGAATATATCAATATATAGGAGCCATGATGGATCGTGGACGTGGAGTCATCTGGAGTTGCGGAAAGACGGTGCCGTGGTGATCGCGTCGCTCTGTCGATCGGGATGCTAACCTTGGTTAAATCTTACTCAGGCAAGCCCGGTGCATAACCCCTATTATTTCTGCACTCTATATAAATATGTTTGTGCATTTACGTTTTAAATTGAATGGAAATCCACTTGCATATATAAATCCTTGTCCTATGAGCCACGAAACAAATAGCGCTATAAGCGCCCGCTATAGCGGCGCTAGCGCGCCATTTGAAACACCGCGACGCTATTGTCAATTTCCACGCTATTGGCGCTATAGCACGATATTGTGCCGCTAAAGCGCTATTTCCACGCTATTGGCGCTATATCGCGCTATTTTCACGCTATTGGGCTATAGTGGCAGCAGCAGGCTGGTGCTATAGCAGCCGCTATAGCGACGCAATAGCGGCGAATAGCATCCAGAAAAGTCCGACGCTATTTTTCATAGCCCGCGATCAAAAAAAACATGGCCTATGAGTATTACTAGCATACAAGTTCGTGTAGAATGCTATGCTATAGGTCTTTGGTAGAAGATAAGTGCTTTCCTGTCACTTGCGAAAGATAACGAAAATATTTATTTTTATGCCATCACATGGATTATATATGGATAATAATTTGGAGGCCGGGCGGGACTAGATGAATTTGGAATGGACTTGGTTGAGGCTCTGGCTGCAGTTGTTCCGCCTGTGTCGATTGAGGACCGACCGTTGCAGCGGATGATAGTCAGGTCACAGACTTATTACCCTGAACACATACTTGCTTATGGGAGTAGGAAGGCTCTTGATGTGGGTTCCGGCTCTTTCCGGGCCGACTGTTGGAGGCAGGGATGGTGGAGGTTCTTGCACCGCAGTGATGCCGGGCCTCACTTGTGGGAGCTTGGAGTCCAAGTTTGGACGGGGACCTGGAGCCTTCCGCGGGAGTGGAATGGGTTGGTCTTGCTTGTGCAAATTTTTGTGACACAAGTGAGGCGTGTGTTTCGAGGTACCCAGCTGGGATACATTGATTCACGAATCGCCGCTGAGACGGTACGACATGACTACGATCTGGCACCATAGTAGAACTGGAACTTGGAAGGAGATAAAATGATTCTGATTGCTTACCACCTGCTTGAAAGTAGCTTAGGTGCTTACATAGAATGGTTGGTTAATGAACTAATCATGATTGCTAATAAAATGAATATAAGGATAACATTTAGTAATGCTTCCTGCAGATGCAATAAACCCACAAGTCAAATATCCTTGCATATCTTTGGAGTCTTTTATTTCCTCCGGACGGGTAAGTCTTATGGAGTTCAATTGAGTACTCAGGGTTTGTTTCACCCTGTTGCAGGTAACAGATGCTGATGAGCTAACTTTGTGTGTGGAAATCTCCTGGTGGACTCAGCGAGAATTTCTTTTCGCGTTATGGACTTAGAGTTTATTTAAAATTTCCAAAATAATGTTTTATCAAAGAAAAGTCCTAATTCTATTATCATTTTAGATATACTAGGAAATTTGTATGCAGGCGTTGCTTGAGGGAGAAAAAAAACTATTAAACATTCGTATAAAGACATGAATGGTATACATATATATTTTTACATTTTATCCTTTTTATAATTATTAATGGTCATTTATTTCATGGTGAACTTTAATATTTTATTTTTTATTTTAAAACAATAATATTACATAAATCTTCAAGAAACATAAAAGCCTGCAAATTTCCACTGTCAAAGAGAAAATTTACAGTTCGCATGCTAACAACGTCAAGACTAATATGGTCATACAATTTCAACCTAAATGATTATAGATTATGAATCTCTGATTTTTCTGTTTGTTAACAAGTTTTAGGAAGGAATTTTAAATAAATATATGAATATATTTAGGCATCTCAACAACTTATTATTTCCTTAACAATACACTGCTCGGCTTTCCCCAAAGGCCCATGCGGCTGCTTAAATCCTGCTCGGCTTTCTCCAAGGCCCAACAGCAACCCACTTAGCAAAACCCTAGAGCTCAAAGTAGCGTGAGCCATCGATGTGAATCCAACGATCACGAAACATCCAGAACCATCGATGTAAAAGCAAGAGCTTCACCGTGAGGGAGCGACTAGCGCTAGGGCGCCCTATGCTAATCAGGCCCATCGGACGCTCCCACCTAAAGCCCACTAACGAACCTTTCCGGCGCCTTTGCTCTGCTCCGCTCCCTTTCTTCCGTCGGCATGCTGCTCCGCTCGATCCGGCTTCTTCCCCACCGCTTCGCCGCTCGAACCTGGCTTCCTCACCGCCGCGCGGGCCGCTCAAGCTCAGCGATTTCTTCCTCCGCTGAGAAAGAGGTTCTCTATTCGCTCGCACTCGCGAGCACACCAGCCAGCCAGCCATGGCGTCGATTCGAGCCCCGCCTCCTCGGACCCGCTCCTCCCCGGCGGCCGCGCGCCGTCCATGGGCGGCTGAAACTTCGGCTCTCTTCATAATCGTAAGCCACGCACCGCCCCCCAACACACACACGAAGTCAAATATCTCGCATACTCGCAACAGAGCAAATTTCCCCAAAAAGCATCCCTATGCCCATCACCTACCCCCAATCGTTGCAAGCGATTCAGCGGGTTTGCTCAAGCACACTCATGGAGGCCGTGCTTTGAGCTCAAATTTCGATAAGGTCGATTAGATGGAGACCTTGCAGCGAGCCAAATCCGGGAGCATTCCCATATACGTTCATGGCATGGCGAGGTAAGATCTGCAATTTCTAGCTTCTTCTTCCAACCTATATGCTTGTTGCAACAAGTGGATAGTTCTTTGTTCTTGTCCCAAGCGACTGTATATGGAATTACAGATTACCATTTATTTCAAATAGTGGATAGTTTCTTGTTCTTGTTATGCAACATTGTATTATAGACCGTGAAACATTTAGTTATGCAGTTTTAGAAAATCTCGAACAGATTAGTGCTCTGTTTTACCATGAAACATTTGCTACGATACTTACGAAACATGAACTGTAATGAATTGCAACAATAATTCTGGATGCCTGTGTATACAATGACTAGATGCTCTATTTTTTCCTAAAATAAATGGATTCATTTTACATGAATTCATGGGATGGGAAGACGATGTATTGTTTCCTTTCTTAATTTTTCTTGCTTAGTTCTGATTTCCATTCTTTTTTCCTCTCTAAGGGGATGGCTAGACTACATAAAACATGCCATTGCATTGCTTCTATCAGCATGGAATAAGATTGATTTAGAAGAGTTTGTGAAGTTTTGTGCCAAGGAGACCTTTTTTTTTTTTTTTTTTGTGAGAGGGGAGACCTGATAGTGTAATTGGTAGGAGAGATATGCATCGAAACATCGAATCCGTGTAAATATGTGGTGGAGTTATGTTATGTGATGTGGCAATTTGGGAATGTTTGTGATCTTAGGTCATCTAAACATCACGAAGTTGTTTTTGGTGCTAGCAACAGTGTTGCCTCAATGTAAACAAAAACATTTCAATGGTTGTGCCCCTAAGGCCTTGGCAGCAACAACTCTATGGAAATTACTATGGGCGCAATTGATAATATTTTTTTGCGTGTTTTAGAAAAATATTCTTGTATCTCAATACGTTTAGTATTTATAGTTCTTATGTTTGATATAGTGGACCCTATGGAAATAACATGTATTCGGGATCTATGGAGGTTGAATGAGTATGCTTTGGTTTATTTCTTTTTCCCTTTTCAACTGCTGGGAGTAATGTCGGGGCACTATAAATGCATGGCACACCTCTTTGGAAATGTGTGAATATTTTTTTTCTAAATATAGTTTATCTCATTTATATGTGATGTTTAATATGGATTTTTAGGATGGGATGAAGAAGACCATATATTAAATTTGGCGGTTGGTGTTTTCCAATATCCATTTCTCTTTTTTTCATTTCACTCATTCACATTTGGCATCACTTTTAGTTTTGGCCTAATGTTTTTGTTCAGGTGATGGTCGACTTTTACGAAGCATGTGGCTAGCCTCCTTCTATCGCGAATGAAGCGAGATCTCAATGGATGACTTCATCAAGGAGAATCGCTGAATTTGCCAAGGAGATCTCATTACTCCATGCGTAGTTAATCTAGTGATACTAGAGTTCATTGTAGTTGGGTTTTTCTCATCTACGGATCATGATTTGGGTACTACACAATTGGCATGTGAAGTATGGCGAAGCACATGAGTTTTTTGTTATGCCATTTTCTAAGGCTATGTCGACCATGTTGAAATGGTATTAGTGGTGCATTGCAATTACTTAAATCATATGTTGCAATGCTGAGAATCCAAATTAATATGTTTTTCTGCCGTTACTTCTATCGGTCGTTTCCGTGGTTTTTCAGAATAATATGTTGCAAGTACTTCCATCTTATGCTTGCTATGCTTCAAAAATAATAATAAGTTGCAATGCTCCTTATTATATCTTGAGTGTCTGATGGACCATGTTGAACTAGTATTATTTCACCGTTGCAAAGTACTTCCCTATGATGTTGCAATGCTCCTTAAACATGAGAGTGTACGATGGACCATGTTCAACTAGTATTAGTGGCCTGTTGCAAGTAATACATTGTGATGTTGCAATGCTCCAAAATTGGGGAGGGACTTGGGTGGTTTGGCCGCACCCTAGTTCAATGCAAGTGTTGCTCATACATCTTCTAAGGGATGTGGCGTGGGGGAGATTTGAGTGCGGGAGAGAACGGTGCAATTGCACTAGGGAAGGAACACCAACACAATGGAGTGAATTAAAACTATTGTCCCCCCATGGGCAGACAATAACAATAAACTGATAAGGAGTGGATTGCAAGGGCCACTAGAAAATCCAACCATGCCAAAGCTGTTGTTTTGTGAATGGCGAGTGTAGACGAGGTAGTCTACACGGTACGAAAGGACCCAACCCATGCCGAACTCGACCCGCTCGCGCTGCACATTGCAACCCCTATCCTTTCGTCGACCATTGACTCCAGTGCGACATTCTCATTCTAGTGCCGCTTTGCCCGCTCGCCGAGACGGAGCCCCCTACACCGCCGCGCAAATCGCGGTTGCGATCCCGACCCGGGTGAGGGATCGGGTGCGTGGGGTAATGGGGATAGTGCCGCGGTGGGGAACGAGGATCGCGGAGGGTGTGGAGCGAATCTATCTTGATCCCATTCTATTCGTGTTCACGGGGTGGGCGGGTTTCAAAACTAAAGCAACGTCTATGTATCTCACGCGTCGGACGTCCGGGCGCTAGGGATTCCACAGTACGAAAGGAGGCAGTGGCACCCGAGTAGTATGGTCAAGGAGTACTAGAGAGGAGACACAAACACACCCAAGAAGCCCCTCAAATGTCATACACATGGCCGGACTACCTTTGTCGCAATCACCGAACTCTTACTGAAACCACTTTTGGAGCATTGCAACATCACAATGTATTACTTGCAACAAGGCCACTAATACTAGTTGAACATGGTCCATCAGACACTCTCATGTTTAAGGAGCATTGCAACATCATAGGGAAGTACTTGCAACGGTGAAATAATACTAGTTCAACATGGTCCATCGACACTCAAGATATAATAAGGAGCATTGCAACTTATTATTATTTTGAAGCATAGCAAGCATAAGATGGAAGTACTTGCAACATATTATTTCGAAAACCACGGAAACGACCGATAGAAGTAACGAGAAAACATATTAATTTGGATTCTCAGCATTGCAACATATGATTTAAGTAATTGCAATGCAGACCACTAATACCATTTCAACATGGTCGATTCTGATCTTAGAAAATGGCATAACAAAAACTCATGTGCTTACGCCATACTTCACATGCCAATTGTGTAGTACCCAAATCATGATCCAGAGATGAGAAACCCAACTACAATGAACTCGTATCACTAGATTAACTACGCATGGAGTAATGAGATCTCCTTGGCAAATTCAGCGATTCTCCTTGATGAAGTCATCCATTGAGATCTCGTTCATTAAATGATAGAAGGAGGCTAGCCACATGCTTCGTGAAAAGTCAACCATCACCTGAACAAAAAACATTAGGCCAAAACTAAAAGTGATGCCAAATGTGAATGAGTGAAATGAAAAAAAAAGAGAAATGGATATTGGAAAACACCAACCGGCCAAATTTAATATATGGTCTTCTTCATCCCATCCTAAAAATCCATATTAAACATCACATATAAATGAGATAAACTATATTTAGAAAAAAAAAATATTCACACATTTCCAAAGAGGTGTGCATCTATGATAATGTTGAAACGATTGAAACATTTGAAAACATACGCTTGCAACATGGCACATGGCACGACTCTACGAATAGCACGGAATGCGCATACAAACATGAAACATAATCAACACACGTTCAAAATCTGATGCAACATCTCGGTATATATTTTTGCAACACATGTAGATAGTCTTACAACTTGCAACATGAAAACACTTGCCGCAACAAAATGCCGAACACATGAAACATTTGAAACATACCCTTTCAACACCGGTGTGAAACAAATGCGGTACCCAAATCAAAACGTTTGCAACATACAGACTCAAGCGGATGAAACATTTTGATGAATCACGTGCAACATTTATTTGAAACACTTGTAAAAAACTTTTGCAAAAATATATCCCGTGAAGCATTTATGGAATTGAAGAAGACTTTATGCAACAAGCACATATAAGAGAAGAAACTATATAGTAATAGCCATTGCAACATGACAAGAACGATTATACTATAGGTACAAGTAATGAACAAGAGAACTACCATGTGGCATTAGAAACCCTAGAATGTAGCATTAGAAACTCTAGCAATTGCATAATCGCCATGGAAAAATTGTAGCTAACAATCAATCACATCTAAAACTACCGATACCTTGCATATTGAAGTGCTTCTTCTATGGAGACCGCATCACACCCCCTTGTAGTGTGGATTTCTTGACATCACCTTGCGGCGTGCCTCCCCTAGAAGATAGATGAGCTGCCTTGCTTTTGGGCCACCTTCCTGATTGCGGAGCGATGACGACTCCGGCCAGAAACCACAACCTCTCCACCTGCATCACAACTAACAATCAATGCACTTCTAAATGGGACCTCGGCATCCAGACATAAACGGCTGACGTATCTTCAAAAAAATTCTCAAAATCATCCGGAGAGCAACAAAGCTTCACGGGCTCGATCCGCTAAGCACCCCAACAATGTTGCAAATCAGTTGGTTGTCAAACACAATTACCTTTTTCTTAAACCTAAACTCTCTCAACTCAGTATCTATGTGGTTGATGGTCCAATGGATAAGCTATATAGGAACAGGAAGCTCAGACATGGAAAGTAGGGCACCAAAACCAGCATCAACTATCCATTTAGTCTGTTTAGCATTGATCTTGCCCTCACGCACCAAATCATGTATCCTACAGACTGAAAACCTTGTCTTGAATAGTTCATTTGATGACTGCTTGGGCTTGGGAATAGCAGTTCCTGCATATAAAAGAAAAGAAAAAAACAGATCACTTTGAAATAATAGACATATCGTGGTGAAACATCACAAGACAGCGTAATGAAACATGGTCAATAAAAATGTTAACAATCTCATAGAACATAAAAACTAGGATATATGTGCAGGGGATAACTAGGATCAAGGTGGAACAAGAACCTCCTACAGTCATACACATATGTCCATATTAAAAAATAACATCTACATAATGAAACATGCACACACCAGTTTTGATTATTTGGAACAGAGCACTAATGTCGTTATGTGAAACAAATGCTAGCTGTATAGGGGCAACACATTCACACAGCAACATAGCAATGTAGTATATGGAACAGTGAGAAATTAATAGTGAATCATGCAGGAATGCAGCCATAAAGATGTGATTCCTTGAACGTATTAACACTACAACATGGTTGCACAGTATTTGACATGTGCTTTGCAACTCATACCGAAAGTGCTCTAGAAATCTGCATATATGGTTGAACCTATTACTATGTTATTTCATGTAATGATATGCGATATGAACGATATAGTTGAATTTCTGCCTACATGTGCTTGCGAGTTGAGTTGGCGACGCCCCCCTCGTTCAATAGTTTATGTGCAAAACAAATACAACAATGGCTTGCAATTGTCGAACTGCACTCATCAAGGTACATGAATGTATCTGTCTCATGTCATTGTATATTAAATTGGGTGGGTGTTTGTTATCGAACTGCACTCATGGAGACGAGCAGGAGGGAGTGGCGGCTACCACCGGCAAGACACGGTCGCACCCTAGCTCCACCACTTAAAAGGGCTAACATCTAAACAAAGTAACGACCAATGCGGGGGCGTAGCCTCCCCGCCCCCCGCATCCACACCGGAATCGAATCGGCGGGGAATCGGCGCGTGCGCGTGCAACCGCGGCCGGCAAGCAACACCAACACGCGACAGCGAGGGAGGTGGTGTCACCTCCGTGGTAGGGGCATGAGGCGGCGAGGCAGCACCAGCTCTAGGAATAGGAGGGGCTGTGCTTGCATGCGTGATTGGCCGGCCGGGCGAGCGAAGGGGCGTGCGACGAGATGTGCGAGCCAAGCGCAAGCACGTATACGCCGAGCGAGTAGGGGCATAGGGTGGGGGAGGAGGAGGAGGAGGAGACGGCGACTAACCCGGCACCGGGCGAGGGAGACGACGGCGGAGCAAAGAACCCGGCCCGGCACGCGAAGACGGCGAGGAGGAGAACACACCCGCGAATCAACGGGAATGTCGACCGCCAGAGGTGTGGGACGACGCGCCCGGTGTAGGGCGCCGGCGGTGAACCAGGTGACCGCATCTTCGTCGCCGGCGGCGAATCGCCTTCTCACACCCCGCGAGATGGAAGCTGAAACCGAAACGAAGTTGGGGTGGATGCCGATTCGTGCGGATGGAAGGGTGATGTGACGCAGCCGCGACGGAGGGGTGTGCAGGCGCGCGCGGTGGATGCCCGCCGGCGAGATCGGGTGCCGCATTGAGACGACCCGCCTCCCCCAGCGGCGCGGCGGTTGGTTCCCGGTGAGGTGGAGGCGCCACGGCCGCATCGCTGTTTGTCGCCGGCGTGTAGCGAGGCCGGAGGTGCGCGGCGGATGCCCGCCGACGCTTGGCGCGGTGGCCGGAGGAGCGGCACCCCTCCCCCCGCGGCGCGGCGGTTGGCGAGCTGGAAGTACCCGCGGCGGCGGTTCCCGATTTGGCGAGGCAACGAGATGCGAAATGAGGAAGCGGCTTGCCCGCCGAAGACAAAGTGGTGGAGGAAGATAGGCCGGGAGCCGGGCCGCCCGGGTGAAAAGCCCACCGAGTTTCACCGTCCGATCGGTCGGACGACTCGAACCGAGCATTACCGTTCACCGTAAGGACTCAGCTCCAGTCGGCAGTCACTCGTCACTCATGTGACATCTCCTTTTTTTTTTTTTTTTCTCATCGAGCACAGCACGCACATAGAGAGAGAGCACCGCATGGCGCTGCAGTGGCTCTTCTCGCCCGGCGCACGCATGCAAACTCATCGCGCGTCTCCGTCGAGACCTACCACTGTTGCGCTCAGCTTATGGTGGTGGCAGCAGAGCACGCGGGCGGCGGCCGTCATAGCCGAGCGGAGCTCGTGGCTCTTACGTGCAGCGCCCGCGGCTCAGCGAGCAGCGCATGGCAGAGGCAACCGTCCTCATCTGATGGTGAGGCGCGCTGGCGGCGCTTCCCCAGGCCGCGCGTGGTGGCGGCGGCCTCTGAGGAGCGAGGATGCGGTGGTGGCTGCGGCCGGATGGGGCGCGCACGCGACTGTGCGTGGCATGGCCGGCACTGTGGCAGCGACCTGGCCTATGGCCGCTGGTTACAAGCCATCGTGACCAGCCGGTTGTGCTCAATTCTTTTCCCAACATGGTTTGTGGCCTCGATTTGGTATGTATTTGGTCCCGATTTGAAGTATATATGAGTTCATCTCGGAGGGAGCCGTTGGTGGGGAAAGAAGATTGGATTAGAGCTTCTATATTTGGTCCGATTTTGATTTTGTTATATGGTGACTTAATTTGATTGGCTCCGGACTCCTAATAATCTGTCTATGTTTCGTGTTTGATACCAGCTGAGAAGGCTCCTGGCCCGGACGGTTACACTGGAGTTTTCTACAAGAAGTGTTGGGAAATTATTAAACATGACCTACTGCTTGCTATGAATAGCGTCCTATATCTGAGAGCGGGACCACTACGGCTGCTGAATGGGGCAAATGTCACTCTAATCCCAAAGAAGGACTGTCCGGAATACCCTACTGATTTCAGCAGACCCATTAGTTTGATACATTCCTTTGGAAAACTACTGACAAAGACTTTGGCCATCCGGCTACAACCTCACATGGACAGTCTGATCTCCAATGCACAAAGCGCTTTTATCAAGGGCCGATGCATTCAAGAGAATTTCATGTATGTCAGAAACTTAGCCCGTGCATACCACAGAAAAAAGATCCTTGCACTTTTGTTCAAATTGGACATCTCCAAAGCATTTGACACGGTATCTTGGGAGTACATGCTCGAGCTATTGGAGAAGAGAGGATTCAGTGCTAGATGGAGGGATTTGCTTACAATAATCTTCAGAGCCTCCCATTCCTTGATTTTACTCAATGGGGCTGAGGGAAAAAAGATTGACCATGCGCGAGGCCTGAGACAAGGTGACCCTTTATCCCCCTACCTATTTATTTTAGCTATCGACTCCCTGCACAGACTACTGGAAGTGGCAACAACAAATGGGTCACTCACACCACTTCGAGGACGAAATGTTAACCTCAGGCTGTCTCTATACGCCGATGATGCAGCCATATTTCTTAACCCAGTCAAAGAAGAGGTTTCAACCTTGTTTCAAATCCTAGAACATTTCGGAGCAGTCACTGGTCTACAGCTAAACATTCATAAGTGCAGTGTGGCCGCTATCAGATGTTCGAACATCAATCTAGAGGAGGTCCTCCAGGATTTCAGAGGCGTGCGGATTACCTTCCCAACGACTTACTTAGGACTGCCGCTGTCACTTGGAAGAGTAAAGATGGTGCATGTGCAGAAAGTGGTGGACAAATCAAGGACACACCTAGCGACTTGGCAAGGACGGTACCTCAACCAGGCTGGCCGAAGGGAATTAGTGCGTTCGGTGCTCAGTGCCCTGCCGGTTTATCTGATGACCTCCATCCAAGTGCCAAAGCAACTGATCAGAGAATTGAACCGAATAATGCGACAATTTTTTTGGGCAGGTGATAAGGAAATAACTGGGGCAAAATGCAAGGTCTCCTGGACTGGTGTGTCCAAACCGACAGAGTATGGTGGATTGGGAATCGTGGATTTAGAGAAATTTAGTAGGGCGCTGAGGCTTCGGTGGCTGTGGTTTGCCTGGATGCAAAACGACCGACCGTGGACAGGCACCGAACTGCCTGTTGACGCGGTTGATGTTGCCCTTTTAATGCGGCCACGAGGGTAGTGATCAAGGATGGAAGAAGAGCAAGCTTCTGGATTTCGAGCTGGATGGATGGGAGCTCGCCGGCGAGTCTCTTCCCAGCCCTATATCATCACAGTAGGAGGAAGAATAGAACAGTGAGGTCGGCTTTACAGAGCAACAATTGGGTCCATGACTTAGCTCACGATCTGAATCACTCAATACTCAGAGATTTCCTCAAGCTATGGGCTGTCATTGAGTCACTCGACCTTCACTTGATTCAGCTAGAGAGAGAGCACCGCATGGCGCTGCAGTGGCTCTTCTCGCCGGGCGCACGCATGCAAACTCATCGCGCGCGTCTCCGTCGAGACCTACCGCTGTTGCGCTCAGCTTATGGTGGTGGCAGCAGAGCACGCGGGCGGCGGCCGTCATAGCCTGAGCGGAGCTCGTGGCTCTTACGTGCAGCGTCCGCGGCTCAGCGAAGCGCAGCGCATGGCAGAGGCAACCGTCCTCATCTGATGGTGAGGCGCGCTGGCGGCGCTTCCCCAGGCCGCGTGGTGGCGGCGGCCTCTGAGGAGCGAGGATGCGGTGGTGGCTGCGGCCCGGGCGCGCGACGCGGCTGTGCGTGGCATGGCCGGCACTGTGGCAGCGACCTGGCCTATGGCCGCTGGTTACAAGCCGTCGTGACCAGCCGGTTGTGCTCAATTCTTTTTCCCAACATGGTTTGTGGCCTCGATTTGGTATGTATTTGGTCCCCATTTGAAGTATATATGAGTTCATCTCAGAGGGAGCCGTTGGTGGGGAAAGAAGATTGGATTAGAGCTTCTATATTTGGTCCGATTTTGATTTTGTTATATGGTGACTTAATTTGATTGGCTCCGGACTCCTAATAATCTGTCTATGTTTCGTGTTTGAAATAGAGTCAGGACTCAGGAGGAGGGCAGGCGGACAGCGGACAGGGCGGACGACGGACCAAAACTGGACTGAAATTTCAACCGGACAGAAATTTTGGTGGACAAAAGTAACCGGATAAGGCAGATGGAAATTTCGGTGGACAAGAAATTTTCTCTTTATTAGTACTAGCAAAACATGCCCGCGCGATGCTACGGGTTGTTTTAAAGTATCAGCACCTCGGGCCGGGCTGATCAAGGCAGCGTGGCGAGGGACGACGCTGATTAAGGCCCATATAAGGGCGACGGAAAAAGGTGGTGGATAAGAATTTTTTTTTCTCTTTATTAGTAGGCTAGCAAAACATGTCCGTGCATTGCACGGGACGCACAATTTGATGAGTGGTTATATAGATGATTTGCGATTTGAAAATTTTTATAATTATCACATTATATGAAATAATATGTCTTGGATGGAGATATAGGAGTTTATGTTTCTCTATTTTTTTTTTTTTTGCATTTTTGCATAAACTAACTCGAACTGTTTTAGAATATAGGAAATGGGACGTGAAAAGAAAACAAAGTCCTAACTCGATCGGTAAAAATAGAGGAGTTGAAATTTAAAAAAAAAAAAAAAAAGAAACGTGAAATAGGAAACTCAAACCTTTTAGACAACTCACAAAAAAAGTAACCTAAGCGTTGGGCCAGCAACGCAAAATTGGAAAAAAAGAATAATCAGAATAGGTTTTGATTTATATTTTGCATCAGGACCCTGAACTATTTGAAAAAGCATAAAGGTCCTTCCACCTTTTTTTTTCTCTCTAGTGTATTTACATCTGAAAACCCCCTATTTTTATCTATTCTCTCCCCACTCTTAATCTCTTTTAGTACACAGTTTTACCGTACGAGGAGCGGAGACACCGTGGGCAGTTACCGTACAGGAGCGGAGGCAGACGGAAAAAAAGGTGGACAAGAAATTTTTTCTCTTTATTAGAGTAAATATATCGAACATTTATGGAAACGCGGACTGAAATAACATTATGTATTTATTTTTTTTACCGTTCTATAAAATTTTAAATCTACACATATTTGTTTTATGATGACAATGACATGCATATAGATTAATGTTGTTAATAATAGTAACGTACAGTCCACGTCCTATTAAGCTTGTACCAAATTTTAAATACAACCATACAGTTTTTTTCCTAAGTCATTGCAAAGCACAAAAATATTTACTCATAAATGTATTATAACTTTATTTTTGTACTATCAAAGCATTGGTATTGTTAAATGTCGAGTATTGTTACCTCTTGCAAAACGAATGTTCAAACATCAACTCTAGCCTTGGATCTTTAATGTTGTTTGTTCCTCTTTGGGCCTAGAAAAAGACCCAGCAGATTGCTTGTGATTACCTGCATGCATTCCCTGATGGTAGGCTATTGCATGGTTCGGGCCGTAGCCTGCTCCTTCCGGATTGCCTGCTTACCAGGGACATCTCGATGCCAACGATGTCGATGTCCCAATTGCATGGTTCCCTGATTGTAGGGTATTGCATGTTTCACGTAATGGCCATCTTCTTTGCAGCCCAATGGGCTTACGTGAGACTGAGACGTGGACTTCGGCCACCGGGACGGGATGATGGTGAGCCCGGATGGTGAACAACGACCTCTCGGTACAGTGCGGCGGACTCTGGATCTCAGCGACCGTCTCTAAGCTACAAGCCTGGGCGCACGGAGCAGGCAGGGCTTAGGACTCTCCTATTTTGGGAGGGGGCTGGACGATGGCTGGAGGATGGACAGGAAAGAGAGAATTTGTCAAGGTTGCGGACTAAATTGTATAGAACACGGACAGGTGGAAAAAAAATTCAGAGGTTATTAGGAAAGAGGTGGAAGGAAAAGAGGTGGAAAAAAAGAGGTGGGACTGAAATTTTCTCTCTTTATTAGTAGGTATAGATATGTATATAGATAAATACTATCATGGTAACACTTGAACCAGTCATTAAAACTAAATTTTATTTCCGCTGAAAACTCGATAACATTATTATATTCTATTGATATAATTAATTCATGCAATACTCTGATGTTGCATTAAAGTGATGTATGAAATGGTTAATAATGTTGTAATCTTTACTCTCTCATTTATGATTCTGATGGAAAAATGTGGATTTTCGAGTTCTCCCTTTGGGTGTGCTCGACGGAACTGTGTGATTTATTTTTCTCACTTGGGTATTTAGTGTCTAATGGAAGACAAGTACTCTTGGGAGTGAATTAAGTCAGGCAGTTTTGCCACACTGGTCGGATTTGCGTGTTGATGGCTGGCTTTGCCGGTTCCTATGGAGGCGGACTCTAAGACAGGCTTCTCCGAGCACTTCGACAAGAAGAGTTTGTATTTTTATGACAGGGCAGTGGTGCAGTACTACATTAGAGAGGAGAGATAGACATACTATAGGTGAAGGCCTGGAGTTTATAGCAGATAGAATGAACCCTGATGAGTGATGAGAAGGAAGTAGAGAGATTTAGTGGTTGTCATAGGTTGCAGTTTGATGGGCTCATAAGCACAGGGTACCTGCGTGTTTCTTGATGGAGGGTTTGGGTGGCAGAATGTAAATCTTGTGGTTTTATTAGGCCTATCGGTGTAATCTGTGCTATACGAGCACAAACTTAAGTTATCGGGTTTCGGAGCTTGTACCCGTTAATGTTTTGCGGGCCCGGTTGATTGCTGTGTTGGATTTGCGGGTTGGTTTTGCGGACCCGTTAACAGAGATAACAGAGAAAGACATAAAGAACAGACCTGACCGTTGGATGAAGATCTAAGGGCTGTACACGTCGCCTGAAAATCCATGTTTTTTCGGATGATCGAAATATAGCAACTCCCATTTTTTAATCAATATATAATGGTAGAGGTTGGTAATTTCTTAGGTAACAAAATAGATCCAATGGTTATGGGTGGTCATAAACTTCTATTTGATGGCCGGATGTTTCTGATTACCGTGAGAATTAATAGAATTTATCTTTTTTCTTAGCGCATTTGGTGAGAGTTAACGTGGAGCGTGTTTCTTGATGGAGGGTTTGGGTGGCATAATTGTAAATCCTGTGGGTTTTATTGGGCCTATCGGTGTATTCTGTGCTAAACGAGCACAAACTTCAGTTATCGGGTTTCGAGCTTGTACCCGTTAATGTTTTGTGGGCCCAGTTGATTCTTTGTGTTGGATTTTACGGGTTGGTTTTGCTGGACCCGTTAACGAGATATACAGAGAAAGACAGAAAAGAACAGACACGACCGTTGGATGAAGATCTTAGGGCTGTACACGTCGCCTGAAAATCCATGTTTTTTTCAGATGACTGAAATATAGCAACTCTCATTTTTTTAATCAATACTCCCTCCGTCCATCTATCGGAGGGATATTAGCCTCTGGCACAATGACCAAGGAGTACTAAAGCTATGCAGATTTTTAATTAATCACCTCGTTGCACGGTCTATGTTTCATTTCCCAAAGTGCATGCACAACATTAGATTGTGTATATGCACAACTACACGTGGTACAAGACATCATATTTATTAGCAAAATGAGAGGACCACCTAATATCCCTCCAATTCTTGGAATTTATATTTTTGGTAATATCCCTCCGATAGATGGACGGAGAGGGAGTATATAATGGCAGAGGTTGGTAATTTCTTAGGTAACAAAATAGATCCAATGGTTATGGGTGGTTATAAACTTCTATTTGATGGACGGATGTTTTCGACACCGTGAGAATTTATAGAATTTGTCTTTTTTCTTAGCGTATTTGGTGAGAGTTAACGTGGAGCCTAGTAAGATAAGATTTCTAGATGATTCAATGCGCATCGAGATGCTTAGAGACGGAACAAGTTAGGTGGAAAAAAAATTAGGTGAGCGATGCGCCGCACGGGCGGTGGCGACCATTCGGATCTTGCTGACTTCCCATCGTCACGGCAACTCGATTAGGAGATTTTTATCCGGCCAGGCTCATTTTGTTTAAGTGGACGGCTCGCATTTCGTTTAAGTGGATGGCTCGGCGAGGTCTTCTGGCAGCGGCTGATTGCGAGTAGACCTGCGTTTATAGAGATGTGGGCGGGTGCGGCCCGGCGCGTCGTTCGAGCGGGCGGGCTGAAGCTGGCCGCGGGCCGTGCCCCTCGCCGTGCGGGCGCGTCCGCCGCCCATGGCCCGTCCGTGGGCCATTTTGCGGACCACGGGCGTCGCGTCGGCCCACGGGCACGGGCGACCGCGCCCGATGGCCGCGGTAGCCGCCGCCTTACCGCCTTGTATTTGCGCGCCGCGGCGTATAGGCGCCGCCGATCGCGTTAGGCGCGCCGCCGTTGGCCAGCCCGCCCGCTCGAAGGGACATCGGCGCGACCGGGCCGCCCGTTATTATCTATAAACGCAGGTCTACTCGCAATCAGCCGCGCAGAAGACCTGTCGAGCCATCCACTTAAACGAAATGCGAGCCGTCCACTTAAACAAAATGAGCCGGCGGCCGGATAAAAATCTCCCTAATCAGAGTTGCCGTACGATGGGAAGCCAGCGGCATCCGGGAATGGTCGCTCACCCTGCTTGCTCACCCTGCTTCCGTGCGCGCATCGCTCACCTAATTTTTTCCAGTTAGGTATGGTCGGTGGTGGCTTTAATTTCGGAATCATCAGTAGTGTGATGATACCACCATGCAGCTAAGGCATATATAAGTATTGGTTGGTCACTCCATCGATAGGTGAGGGAGAAGAATTGAAGGCTAGAAGAATCCATGGAGGAGTCGGAAGAACCAGTGCAAGTGATAGAGTCATGCTTGGTAACGCCGAGAGAGGCAACGCCGACGAAAGGGCTGTGGCTCTCTCCCCTCGACGTCTCTCTGGCAAACGCAGGCCGTATTCCTCAAGTCTTCTTGTACCGTTCCGGTGCCACCTTCTTCGACGTGCCCAGGCTCAAGGAGGTCATGGCCAAGGCGTTGGTGGCCTACTACCCGCTGGCCGGCCGCCTTGGCAATGACGGCAGCAGCAGCAGCATGGTGGTGAGCTGCAATGGCGAGGGCGCTCTCTTTGTTGTTGCTCGCTCTCGTTGCCTCACACAGCAAGACGTTGACTTCTCGAAGCCATCGCCGGAGTTGAAGCGCATGTTCGTTCCTAACATTGAGCCGGCGGCGACCCTCATCCTGGCCACGCAGGTGACTTTCTTAAAGTGTGGAGCCGTCGTGTTAGAGTGTCCATGCACCACGCCCTAGTGGACGGCGTGAGTGCGTCGCACTTCATGCAAACATGGTCGGCTTTGTACAGGAACGACGGCGAGGAGAGCACCGCGGCGGCCAAAGACGACGAGCTCCCGTGCCACGACCGCACCCTCCTCCGTGCACGGTCCTCGCCTGTGGTCCACCCCGACGCGCTCTCGGTGCTCTACTACCCCAAAGGTCGTCAAGGCCACCTGCTTGTCGCCGTCGCCGTCGGCACCGACGACCACCATGACGACCAAGGTGTTTGTGTTTCCCATCTCGAGGGACCAGGTGGCCGCACTGAAACGCCTCTGCGGCGGGGCAGCAAGCACCTTCGTCTCACTGAGCGCCCTGGTGTGGCAGTGTTCGAGCATCGTACGCCGGCTCCCGCCCGACGCCATCACACGCCTCAGCTTCCCGGTCCATGTCGGACGCTACCTGACGCCGCCACTCCCGACACGCTACTTCGGCAACGCGTGCATCTCGCGGTGCGCCACAGGTGCTGCGGGGGACATCGCCTCCGAGGCTCTGCCATCTGTTGCCGCTCGCATCAGCGGGGCCATGGCCAGGATGGACGACGAGCTGGTACGCTCTGCGATCGACTTTATGGAGCTCGCCGACGAGGACACCTGGCCTCGCTGCAGAGGCGGCGTCTTGCCGGAGACGGACCTCCGGATAGTCAGTTGGCTCAACATGCCGTTCGGCCTGGATTTAGTCTGCGGAGGTCCGCAGGTGATGACACGTGCGGACACCCTCCCCCAGGGCCTTGTTTACCTCATCGACGACGATCACCGCGGCGTCGCCGTGGTCGTGCGCATGGAGGTTGCAAACATCAACGAGTTCAAGCGCCTGCTGTTTGCAAGCACCTGCATTGCATCCAAATAAAGCAGCAGGCACATCAAATAATTAAGCTCTACACATCAAATAAAAAATGTTTGAATCGCGAACGCCAGAGCTGAAGTTTGGTGGTGGTGACCGCGCCCACGTCGTGACAGATGCATAGGCATTAGTAGCTAGTGGATCCCAATAGATATGAATATGAGGAGGAATAGGAAAGAGAAGAGAAACAAATACTAATAAAGAAATTTTGTATAGACAAGTAGAAGACTAATTATTGTATACTCGCTCCTTCTCTAAAAGAATGAATTTGTAACAACTTTAAGACAGATTAGCCAATAAGATAAAAGATCATGTTTACCCTCATTATACTATTAAATCTTAATAGTTCTTCAGTTACCGAGAAGCCTAGAAAACACACTATGAAATGTTTTCCGCTGGTTAGGCTAAAAAGTGTTGTTTGGAGTATGCAAAAGAAGAGCAAGAGAATAGCATGGCAAGAGAATAGTAGGGCAAGAGAGAGGTTGTGTTAAATGCACGAGAGATATTAATGTGAATTAGTGGACCGCTCACTCTAGGAATTGATTCTTTTGCAGATAAATTTTTAGCCTAGAAATTGATTCTTTTAGAGGTAAAGAAAGTAGCTGGGCTCTTGTTGCATACTCCCTCTGGTCGGTTTTGTTAGGCTTCTCACGTTTTGGAGTTTGGCAGCTATATTAGGCGTGGCAGCAAGAAGTACGAGGTCAAATGTTTAAATGGCCTTGCATGGTATTGGGTGAGCGCGCGATGGGTTATCCATTTAGGTACTCCGGCTGCATGGCACAACTTGCATGCATTTAATGACCATACGTTTCTCTGTGCTGCATGTATTGAGCTAAGAGCTTGCATGCGTGGTTACTACTCTCTCCTTGGTATCTGAGATTTTGCTGATACGCCTAAGAAAACCGTCCGGAGGGAGTAACTTATAGTCAAACACTTGGCTCTATTATTAGCCATGCTCTAATAAGTTTGTCATCAACTCAAGTGCATTTCTATGTGTGTTTATGGGAACCCACTAGGTAGCACAGTGACTTAACTAGCTGTCATAAGAGCGCTGCGGCGGTCTAGTCGCGACATGGTTATCTTGTAATCAGCTTATGGGTTCCTTCCAGTAGTTAGGTTTCTTGCTTTCTGTTGTGTTGTTTTGTTTTGTTTTGTTTTGTGGGCCTGATGTCTGCTCGGCATCCCGGCTTAGTTTGTATTTGGATTTGGTTTTCCTCCTCTTAATGAAAAACGGGTGAATGGCCCGATCGCGAAAAAAAAAAGTAACTGAATATTTGTGTGTGCACACTCTGTGTGTATGAGTTCCTTAACATTTGCTTTGCTTGACATCTTGATGCAGCAGGACGAGAGAAAACACCCGCTATGCGTCACCCCTCGCCGGCGCTCGGGCGTCCGCGCGACCCCAGCATCGCCACCACAAATCACCTCCGCGCAGCAACGTCACCCTGCTCGGCGTTTGAGGGTCTCCCTACCCGCCGCGGCTATGGTGCCCGGCCCCGAGCGGGGGACTGGATTACGCCGCCATGGCGGAATGGTTCCGCCGGCCATGGCGATGACGCGGCAGCCCTAGGCGGCGGATCCGGTGCCCCTGTGGCCGGATCCGCAAGGCCGGCACCGGATCTCTCGCGGAGGAGAGCAGGTGGTGTCGGGGTCCGGTGAGATAGCTAGGTGCTGCACGGGGGGAGGAGGTGGAGTTGGGGTTATATGACGAAAGCCACGGCGATAGGATTTCGTCTTAAACCTTTTTTTTTTGACAATATTAGGCTATATATGACAAAATCAAATCGTCCAAGAATCCCAGATTTCTTGTGTGACTCGCTTTTATGTTTGGAGTTAACAAACAAATATCTAAATTAATTTATTCGGTATGAAATCTACACGCAGGGTGCTCTGCACATGCACGCACATGAATGCTCACAATTGCTCGCTGCTCCGAATCGATGGGACCGAGTCCGTCCAACATGTCACAATTCATGCTGCACGCACATGATCACTAGTGACGAGTTCGTCGCCCTGCTACTGCCCAGCGCCGTCGTTTCAACTTGAATGGCGCAATTCATGGTGCACGCACATGAATCACTAGTGACGAGTCCGTCGCCTTGCTCCCAGCGCCGTCGTTTCAACTTGAATGGCTCTGCCATGGCTGTGGCCGACGCCGCTCCACCCTCCGTTGCACCTACCGCGTCAAGGTCCCAGTCTCACCGGCGAGGCGTCCTGTCGCCCTGCCGCACCCATGATCTCGACCGACCTCGCCCTGCGCTGCCCGTCTGAACCGTAGTTAGAATATAAGTATTTAATCGATAAAATTATAAAGCAACACCTTGGGTTTCTAGGAGGCAACGTCTTTTTGGGCAACATGAATATGTAGCTAGCACGTTAGCCTTTGGAACTCGTTCGATAGCTGGACAGGCATACTCGTAACATGTGCGTTGCATTTGACGTGTGGTTTTTACGTCTCCACGTTGCATGCACGAATATATTAATATAGGAGCGATGATGGATCGTGGAGTCATCTAGAGTTGCGGAAAGATGGTGCCGTGGTGATCATGTCACTCTGTTGGGATGCTACCTTGATTAAATCTTTACCCAAACAAACCCCGGTGCATAACCCCTATTATTTCTGCACTCTATATAAATATGTTTGTGCATTTACGTTTTAAGGAGTTGAATGGAAATCCACTTGCATATATATCCTTGTCCTATGAGTATTACTAGCTAGCATAACAGGTTCGTGTAGAATGCTATGCTATAGGTCTTCGATAGAAGTCGGTAGAAGACAAGTGATTTCCTGTCACTCGAGAGAGATAGGGAAAATATTTATTTTGATGCTATCACATGGATTATATATGAATAATAATAATTTGGAGACCGGGCGGGACCAGATGGATTTGGAATGGACTTGGTTGAGGCTCTGGCTGCACTTGTCCCTCCTGTGTCGATTGAGGACCGACCGTTGCAGCGGATGATAGTCAGGTCACACACTTATTATCCTGAACACATACTAGCTTGTGGGAGCGGGAAGGCTCGTTACTCTCTTGTCGTGGGTTCCGGCTCTTTCCGAGCCGACTGATTGGAGGCAGGGATGGTGGAGGTTCCTGCACCGCAGTGATGCCGGGCCTCACTTGTGGGAGCTTGGAGTCGAAGTTTGGACGGGGACCTGGAGCCTTCCGCAAGAGTGGAATGGGTTGGTCTTGCTTGAGCAAATTTTTGTGACAGAAGTGAGGTGTGTGTTTCAAGGTACCCAGCTGGGATACATTGATTCGCGAATCGCTGCTGAGGCGGTACAACATGACTATGATCCGGCACCGTAGTAAGAACTGGAACTTGGAAGGAGATAAAATGATTCTGATTGCTTACCACCTGCTTGAAAGTAGCTTAGGTGCTTACATAGAATGGTTGGTTAATGAACTAATCATGATTGCTAATAAAATGAATATAAGGATACACATTTAGTAATGCTTCCTGTAGATGCAATAAACCCACAAGCCAAATAGCCTTGCATATCTTTGAGTCTTTTATTTCCTCCGGACGGGTAAGTCTTATGGAGTACAATTGAGTACTCGGGGTTTGTTTTACCCTTTGCGGGTAATAGATGCCGATGTGACTTTGTGTGGAAATCTCCTATTGGACTCGCGACTTAAGCGTTGCGGACTTAGAGTTTATTTAAAATTTCCAAAATAATGTTTTACCAAAGAAAAGTCCTAATTTATCATTTTAGATATATAAATACTATCATGGTAACACTTGAACCCGTCATTAAAACTAAATTTTATTTCATTTGAAACTCTCGATAACATTATTATATTCTATTGATATAATTAATTCATGTAATGCTTTGATGTTGCATTAAAGTGATATATGAAATGGTTAATAATGTTGTAATCTTTACTCTCCCATTTATGATTCGATGGAAAAATGTGGATTTTCGAGTTCCCCTTTGGGTGTGCTCGACAGAATTGTGTGATTTATTTTGCTCACTTGGGTATTTAGTGTCTAATGGAAGACAGGTACTCTTGGGAGTGAATTAAGTCAGGCAGTTCTGCTATCGGGTCGGATTTGCGTGTTGATGGCTGGCTTTGTCGGTTTTACGTGGAGGCGGACTCTAAGACAAGCTTCTCGAGCACTTCTCCAAGATTTCGGCCCTAGTGGCGGCGGAAAAGGTGAGGCTGCTGCTGATTCACTACCGCTCTGCTCCCACGATGGGGTTGGGTCTCCGACGCGACAATGTGGAGCATGTTGAGGTCGGGCGCTAAAGCGTGCGGACGACGACATGTGGACGCCATTTCCTTCTTAGAGGCGCCCTTCCTACCTCTCCTCCCTGTCGTGATAGAACTTTCGGTGAGTGAAAACCTTCCTTTAGCGGGCTACCTTGTCGGCTCTTGTTGCCGTCGTTTCCTCCTTGGAGGCTTGGTTAGGCATTCCAGTTCCGTGTTGCTCTTGGTGGTGCCCCATTCGTCCAGCCTGGTCGTCGGGTTGTGGCTCGGCGCGGGCGCGCGTGAGGCAGCAAGGGGCTCGCTTGGAGAACAAGTGGCTTGTGTCGAGGTCAAAATCCGACCGAAGCGTAGATAGATGGAGGCTTGTGTTGAGGACCCAATCCAACCGAGCTGAGCTTTCATGTTTTATTTTCTTCGATCTGTTTTTTTCATTAGTTGAATGTGGGGTAGCCAGTTATAAGATGGAGGCTCGTGTTGATGACCCAATCCAACTAAGCGGAGCTTCATGTTTATCTTTTTTCATCCGAGTTGTTGCTAGTGGAGTTGTTGTGTGAGTTGTGTTAGCGAGTGGAAGGTGGAGTGGAACATCCCTAAGTTGTATGGTTTTGGGCCCGTTTCCATTCAAAAAACTGGGCGGGCGCTTGCCTTTTTTTGTCTCTTTATTCGCCTAATAGAAATCGCGGCAAAGCTTTTCGCCATCCATTCAAAAAAAAATCTCCATGCAGCAGCCCGGCCCTTTCATGGAGCAGAACCGACATCATGCTGTCGACAGGATTACTTTATTTTAATCTTATGTTTAAGCATAGTAGCAGTTAAGATGCAATACGGAGGAAATTAAATAAAGCCGGCATAGATAGGGTTCAAATCGATCCTGATGCCTATCAATAATGCAGACAAGAGCTACCAGTTTTGTTACATATATTTATATTTTTTAGATATATTGAGTGTGATATAAGGCACAATCATATTTATGGGTGTCTGAGTATATATGATGGCTTGGCTTGCATGAGTGTTATACTAGCTGTTGAAAACAGAGGGGGAAAAACAGAGCCAACAGATCTTGCTGTGTCTCAGAGTATATATCGATAATGCAAATTGAAGTTCCCCTTTTGAGATGAACTATGAATATTAATTCTCTAGACCTACAGTTTATTCTGACATACTCCCTCCGTCCACGAATATAAGGCGCGCATGTATTTTCAAAATTCAAACTTTGTTATTTTTGACTAAGATTTAGCCTAATTATATTAAAAGTTTTATTTGTAAAAGTAGGTCCATTAGATTTGTATTTAGAAATACTTTCTAGTGATCAAGCTTTTATGTCTATAAACTATACATTATAAAAGAAAATAAATGTCAAAATATGTTCTTGAAGACCGCACCAAGTCAAATCATGCCTTATATTCATGGACGGAGGGAGTATCACATGCATGGCACCCACCGTGCCTGAACACATAACCAAACAATTTTTGTTTAGAAATAATGGTCACACACTGCCCAATCAATTCTTAATGTATGGGAGAAAGGAGAAAGGTGAACTGCCCGAGCACCCTAGGAGCTACAAATTATTGTAATAAGCATGGTAGTTCACAGGGAATCCTAAGAAAGAGAGAGGTGTACATGTACTACCAAGCAAGATAAAACCAAGCCATGGAGACCGTACCTGGTGGTCTCACGTGGGTGTGGATCTCAAAAACATAAACATATCAGTGACTATTCCTGTATCATCTACGCCATTTCACACAAACCACCTAAGACCATTGTAGTCGCTGCCACTCAAATCACCGATCACAAACCACTCAAACCACAGAGAGAGAGGAGCTAGCTAGGGTCGGAGGTTGAGATGGAGGCCATTGTAGTGACCGCTGCCACTGGGGTGATGAGGTCACTTCTCAACAAGCTCTCACTCCTGCTTAGTGATCAGTACAAGAACCTCAAGGGTGTCCGAAGGGATATCAAGTTCCTCAGCGATGAGTTGACTGAGATGAATGCAGCATTGGAGAAGCTGGCAGCCATGGACGAGCTCGATTGCCAGAAAAAGGTGTGGAGGGACAAGGTTCGTGAGATGGCCTATGATATTGAGGACTGCATTGACATTTTTATGCATCAGCTTGGTGAGGGAGAAGACAAGGATGGCTTATTTCACAAGACTGCACGCAAGATTAGGAAGCTGCGAGTGCGCCATCAGATTACCAGCAAGATTCAAGAGCTCAAGACTCGTGTTGTTGAGCAGAGTGAAAGCCGAGGTAGATACAGGATTGATGAGTCTATCTCAGTATCTAGATTGGTGAAAGTTGACCCAAGGCTGCCTGCAATGTATGAGGATGCCAAGAGGCTTGTGGGCATTGATGGTCCTAGGGAGGAAATTATCAATCGGTTGATGGAAGAAGGTGACAGTGATTATAGACAACTTAAAGTGATGTCCATTGTAGGATTTGGTGGTCTCGGCAAGACAACACTTGCAAACCAAGTGTATGCTAAAATCAAGAGTGAGTTTGAATGCATGGCATTCGTGTCAGTCTCTAGAACTCCTCACATGCCAAAGATCCTGAAGGACATACTCTCTGGAGTTGGATATGGTAGCATGGAAGCGGAAGATGATGTCCGAAACCTTGTCGACATCCTAAGAGCATGGCTGACGAATAAGAGGTATGTGCTTTATCTAGAATTTGTGGTCTTACGAAGTTATTTTCTAAAGCTTATTATTAGTAGTTATCTCGTTTATTCATTAAGTAAATAATAAGTTCAAATCATTTAAAAATTGCCAAGCATTATTATATTACCAACAAATTCATACTTTTTAATAACATCATAAATTTAAAGACTACTAGTTCATATTTTATATTTTCCAGATATATCTTTATTTTCAATTTAACTGATATGTGGAATTTTTGTTTTGTGGTTTTCTGAGAATGGATTTTTGGATGTTAATATTGTGCTACATTGATCGGTGGATCAGGATTTCTATTTGTGTATACTTCGGTGTAATAAATTTAGGATAAGTTTTTAGTTGTCAGATAAATTTAAGTGTTCAGTGCATTGCAGATTACTGTTGTCTAATTAATTATTCCTCTTTCAATGCCTCATCTTTTTACATCCCAATTACATATTCTACATATTTCAGATTTAATATGGTATATATTTTTATTTGTTGGAAAAAAATATTCTTACAGAAAACATAAGTGACAGACGACATCCACCATCCTTCACCTAGCTTTTAATATAAATGATAGGCTACTAAAGCATGTAACTTTACTGTCACAAGTTTAAATAGTGGCTACTCCCTCGGTCCCCTTTTTAAGTGTCGTTTGGGAGAAGGCACATGAATTAAGGAACGCCATGGCGGATGACCGAAAAGCCTAGCACCAAATGATTGACATGCTGCAGTTTGGGACTGTATTGCTGCCATTAATGCTATCGTTCAGCTTTTTTTTTTTTTAACCGGAAATTGTGTGGTGGGTGAGGCTCAAGCTGCATGCGAGGGGAGGGACAAGAATGCTGTGTCAGCGTTGTTGTGGTGCAGGCCTCGGCCTAGTCTTGGCGTAGTTTAGCGACAATTAAAAACGGACACGGTACTTGTGCGAAGCGACACTTTATAAGGGGACGGAGGGAGTATGTACCTGCTAGTACAAATGGCTTATTTATATATAGACCCTTGCATTTTTTTAGAAAAAGAATATATTAATAACCGAGCTACTGCATCAAATAATGCATATAACTATCCCTTATTACAAATACCAAAACAATGGGTTTGCATTCCTAACCTAAAAGGCAATTTTAACCATCTCTAGAAATCGTTTTTTTATAACGTATATGTTCCTCAAGGACCAAAAATCAATTTGTAACAAAGAATCATTACCCAAAATTTTTAATTTCATCTAAGAAAACTATTGGCCACTTAATAAATAATGACTTCAAGGAGATGACGCAGGTACACTAATAAGAAAAATTTTAATAAGGATCTACTCAAAACAAAACGTTCAAGAAATATTTTAGTTTCATATTGCCACACCAATAGCTGCAAAAGTTATTTTGTCATGAGAATTGCTATTTCAATCTATCCGCTCTCCATTTTTTTGCTCAGCTACTAGCAAATATCAAATTGGTAGTTGAAGCAATGGAAAATGCATAAACTTTGTTCTTATTCAAGTGACATATAACTCATATTTACTTTGTCATATTGTCAATTGTGATGCATAAATGGGAATGACTTCGAAGTTAATTAATTTGCAGGTACCTTATCATAATTGATGACTTATGGAGCATCACGGATTGGGACATTATTAAGTGTGCTTTTTGTGGAAAATAATAATGCCAGCAGAGTGATAACTACCACATGTATTCAAGACGTTGCTACAGCCAACTGCATCCCAAGTCAAGGCCATGTATACCAGATGCAACCCCTTAATGAGCTTCACTCAAGAAGGCTGTTTTCCAAAAGGTTATTTGACACAGAAGATAATTGTCCTGAGCAGTTCAGAGAGATTTCCGACCAAATCTTAAGGAAATGTAAAGGGGTACCATTGGCAATTACTAGCATTGCAAGCCTTCTGACCACCCAAAGCATGGACATTGAGATATGGGAGAGGATACATAATTCATTGGGTTCAGAGTTGGACACAAATCCTACACTGGAATGGATGAGGCATGTGCTAAGTCTGAGCTACAATGACCTTTCCCATGACCTCAAGACATGTCTGCTATATCTTGGAATTTATCCTGAAGATTATGAAATCCCCAAGCAAGATTTAGTGAGAAAATAGATGGCAGAAGGATTTGTTCGGGAAAAACATGGTTTAGATCTAGAGGAAGCTGCTGAGAACTGTTTCAATGAACTCATCAACAGAAGTATGATCCAACCTTGTTTCAATAAATTTAGTTTTGGTGAGGTGTGGGCGTGTCAAGTTCACGATCTAATGCTTGATCTTATTGTATCAAAGTGCAAAGAGGAAAACTTCATCACTATAATTGATAAGAAGTATCCAGTGAATGAATCTTCACAAGTTAGCCGGATCAGCCATCAGTTCTATGACAGAAACATGCCCTTGACAGCGGAGAGTATGAGTGCATCACAAGTTCGATCATATACTTCCTCCACTATGGCTGATTGTATGCCTCCACTTTCAAAATTTGAGCTTTTGAGAGTCTTGGACATGGGACATATTTTTTCTATAAGCCCTATGTGCCTTGATTTGTCTGCTCTAAATCATCTTTTTTTGCTCAGGTATGTGAGGGTCTATGGCTTTCATCTCGAGCTGCCAAAGAAATTTGGCAAGCTAAAGCATTTTGTGACCCTAGATATGTTTGACATACATTGGCGTTGTTCTAGTTACCATCTATCGGATTTTAGTTCCTTGTCATCTTTTAAGGCATCTCAGGTTACCAGGAAATGTAGTGCTGAAAGGACTTGGCAAGTTGTGCAACCTACGTGATCTGTCCTGTTTTGAGATTGGGACTAATTCCATTGAATGTATCAGAGATCTCGGTGAGTTGACCAATCTTAGGAGTCTTCATGTGATGTACAATTATTCCAAGGCAGTTGATGTAGAAAAGATGACAATCTTGGCTGCCTCTCTTAACAAGCTTGGGAACAACAACCTCCGCTATATAGCTTTTCAGGTTGGGTCAAGAGGAAAACACCCCTCAGCACAATTCTGGAGTAACTGCTTGACAAATCCACGTCATCTACAGATCTTTCAATTGTCCAGTGTATTAATGCCCCAGCTACCAAATTGGATTGCGTATGCTGACAGGTTGGCGCATGCTGCACTACAAGTCCAGGAGCTCCGAAGTGATGACATCCAGGTTCTTGGACAATTGCCCTGCCTCATCAACCTCGAATTAAGAGCTCACACAATCCCAGAGAATAACATCATTATCCACCCAAACACATTCCACAGCCTCAAGAGCTTCAGATTCTTTTGTTATGACAGCAGTCTACGCTTGACTTTTGAGCCAGCCGCAATGCCGCTGCTACAGATACTGAAGATAGAACTTGATGCTCGCGGACAAGGTGCAATGCAACTGCAAGAGGGCAGCAGTCCAGTTGGTGGCATCGAGCACCTTGCTAGCCTTGAAGACATCTCCTTGGTTATATGTGCCAAATGCAATCAAAGGTCCAAACTAGAATCTGCATGCAGAGACGCCTTCAGCAGGCACCCAAAAAGTCAAACCATGAAGATTAATGTAAGCTGTTATGACTTATGAGTTTGGACAGGACTAATGTCAAGGGCGATGATGAATTACTTACTGGTACGCTTATGTTGTCCATAGTTTGTTCTGAGTTTCGTCTCTTTTCATATTTTCAACCCTGATGGCCTGATCATGTTAGCTCTGTTTCTTTCATTGATTAGAGTTTGCTAGAAACTTGCCTAGATGGATAGATTTGTTGTACTACTTTGGAAGCCCTGTTCATGCCTTCATTTCTCACGGCTCCTTCAGACATAGTTGCATAACAGATAGCTCTGTTTCATAATCAGTCTATTCACAACAATACTACCCAAAAACCATGGTAAAATTTTTGCAGTCAAAATTATGTTCTTCTATTTAAAGTAGGACGACTACAGTTGATTGAGAAAGTTATAACCAGTGCCACCTACACAGCTTACAAAAATTAGAGCAGATATGTTTTTATTCCTCTGGTCATGCCATAGGAACTGCAGATTTCTTCTCATAACCTTATGACTAGTGCTACCTAAAATGCTCCTATAACTTTAGGGTCATGGCCTTCATCTATTTAGACTCTGAAAATGTACAAGACTTCCGTGGAAACCCTGATACTTGGCTAATTTTTCATCGAAGCTGAACTGCTAAAGAAGATTATGTACTTTTTTCACACTATAAGTGGCCCTCGTGTACAAAACTTGAACTAGCAATTGTTTGTTAGGAGGACTTGTATAATTTTCTCTCTTCTTTGCCTGGTTTGTCGAGTACTAACTAGGACTGAAAATGTATGTCTATGTTCCCAGGTGGCGCTTGGTCTATTAGTCTTCCATGGCACAGACGTACGGATCATCCAGCAAAATAATATGAGGCCTGATTTGCAGGAGCCAACTTCAACAGACTACTATACCAAACGGCGACGACCATGACCTGGGAGATGGCAAACAGCTACCTGAGGAAGCCCAGAGTTTCTCCTACCCATGTTCGCAATGGAGGAGCCGATCCAAAGAGAGAGAAATGGAGCAACCTCCAATCAGCTGTCCTGTCCTTTAAGGCGTAAATGGGTATGGGTAGCAGTTGCTCGTAAAAAAAAGGAGGGTAGCAGTTGCTATGTGTTTTTATCTTCTGTTGATTGAACCTGAGATGTTCCTTGTTCGGATGTAACCTATCCAGTTATTGTATCTAATCTTTGGTCTCATTATGATAAGACTGGGCCACCATGCCCTATTACTCTAAAAAATACTGCATTTTGAGACTGGCAGTGATACTGCAGCTCAAGGGGTGAAAAAAGACCTGTAAGGATCATGTTAAGTTTTTCTGATTCAGATGAAAACACAAGCAATAGGATTATTATGAAAATTAGCTTTCATAATGATATAGATGGGCATAGTTTAAATACAAATTTATGGGTTATCTTACTATTACTAATTGGAGGCTCCAACGGAGCTTTCACGTTAATTCTCATCAAACATGCTAGAAAAATAGATAAATCATATAAATTCTCACAATAATCGAAAAGATGGTCATCAACTTGATGGTCATTAATATTGATAGCCCGTTAGATCGATTCTTTTTTTTATAAAATAATTACCCACCTGCCATTATGAAATATAATATGCTATTATTAAAACCGGCTCTCAAGCATAATACATCTAATCTAATTAAAAACATAAATTAAATTGCCAACCCATCCAATCTCATCGTGGTATTATTAGCCAAACGCCGCCGCAGCCGCCGGCCAACGTGCGTGGGACGTGTCGTGTGGACTGGATGGCGGTGAGGATGGCCATCGAGGAGACGGTGAGGATGACCACCGTACCATGACGGCAAGGAGCAGGAGAGGAGCGCCGGCACTGCCTGTGGCACCTGCTGCTGCGTCCGGTTGCTTGCTGTAGTACTGTGGATATGACACGATAGGATGCAGTCATAGTATGACACAGTGATTCATTCACTTAGGCCTACTTTGGAAGCAAGGGATCCCGAGGGTTCCCTGCGATTTTCCCGGGCCGAGAATCCACGGGCCAATCTGCCACTCTTTTTCCCTGGGCGCACTTTGAAGCCCACCCGGCCTGGAGGCCCGCTTCCCCACCTTTATCTCGTGGAACCATTCCACTAGTCCGGAGGCCGGAAAGAATTTCCTCGTCCCGACTCGCTCCGCTTCGCGACTCGTCTCTCGCTCCGCCAGGCGCGAGGCTGCCGCCACCGCAGCATCCAGCCGCCGCCAGCCTGCCGCCCCTCCGCCCACCTCACCATCCCCTGCGGCATCGGCACCTTCGTCTCTGCAGGTGAGCCGCGTCCTCCCACATCTCCCTGCACAGCCTAGGGTTCCGGCACCCCGCCGTGGAGTGCTGACAGACACGGCGCCCGCCGTTGGTTGGGTTGGGACGATGGCGTCTCCAAGATTGCTGAGATGTGAAGCAACGTGGTCGTCATCGTGGGGATTGTGCTGTTGGGAAATCGATTGCTGCTCACTGCATCTTCTTGGTGCTGCTCTTGACCCACAGTTGTTTGATCTGATCTGTGCCGGCTGCCTAGTTGCAGGGCCGGCCCTGAGTTTTTAGAGGCCGGGGCGAAACCAAAATTTGGGGCCCTTATATACACATGAACAACGAAACTCTTTTGTGTATTTGAGAGAAAACCACGTGACGATGAAATGTTACTAATAAACACTTAAATACATATGGAAAAATAATATTCATAGAAGACAGAGCTAGTGCTTTGTGTCGAGGTCCGCCGACACTGATAAATTTTGCAAAGAAAAAGGCAATAGATAACACTGATGAACCCAGTTTATAATGTTGAAGACCACATTCTTGATGATACCGATGACACCATCTAACCTCTCTTGAGATGTTGTTGATCTCAAATAGTTCTTTTCGTACTGCCGGAAGCATATTTTCTTGATGTCATGATACCATTAAAATTTAAAGAAACAATTAATTCAAAAGTTTAATTTGAATCCAATCAAATTCAATTTCATGCACGCGAGCTTTGTTTAAGCATTGCTAGCCCAAACCGTGTGTGGTTGTCTGGTTTGATCTGAATGGGCAAGGTTACCACTTTGAGGTATTTTTTCGAACGCATTCACTTCTCAGTGCTTGAATCCTGATTCATAAAAAGGACTTCAGGCTCATAATGTGTACATGCATATATGTATTTGTCAAGTACTTTTTGAAATGTTTTTCTAAAGAAGAACGCCCACAATGTGTGCATGACGTCAATCAAGCTATTGAGTCTGAATGCTTAGGAAGAGAGACTAGCAGCTCGTATACTCTGATCATTTTGACAGCAAGAAGCATCCATGGGCGCCGCTCGTATATACTCTAATCTTACTAGCAGGCTAGCAGCTGAATACGGATATACTACATACTAAGTGTAGTATACCTGAGGTGGGGCCCTATGGGATTGAAGACTCCAAGAACGAGCTGAGAGGGAGTGGGCTAGCTTGCCGACGCGACGACGAGGCTAGAGTCGGCGACAATAAACTACTAGTTGGGAGTGCACGAGGGGCTTAAGAGCGAAGACAAGCATGCTCAGATGCTCAGCTCGGGGGCCCTGACTGCTCGGGGCCCGGGGCTGCCCTGCCGCGCCACCCCCAGGGCCGGGCCTGCCTAGTTGATCTGACCCATCGTTGGGATTTTGCTGTTGATCTGATCTGCTCTTGACCCATGCTTCTAGTTCATTAGCAAGGCATCTGAATCTGAATTATACACTAGTTAGTGGGGTCAACACGTTAGTTATTATTTTGCAACAAATATGCCATAATAAACATACATTGTTGTTGATCAGCTAACATCTCTCAAGTGTCAATAAGTTGTACAAATTTGTTGAATCTAGAATCTAGATAATGTGATTCTTTGTACCTATGCTGTAGTTCACCTCTAGTTCAAGTGTCAATAAGTAATAGGTTTTACCACTTTGTTTGTGCCTGACTGACTGTTGAATGCGCAAAGCAGGTGCACAAACTCACCTACCTGGTAGGCACAACTCACCTACCTGGTAGGTCTAATAAAAGATTGTTTCATCTCTCAAGTGTCAATAACATGCTTTGATTGTATCTTATCATAGTAGCATACTGCTTGCTGTATATATACATATACTATATAGTTCACATGCTTTTGATTAGGTACTTCTTACATTTTTATACTACTTGCTATATATATACTACTTGTTTATATACTGCTTTCTGTATATATACTATATAGTCTTTAATACTTCTTACATTTTATATATGTAACACTAGATGGCTTCTTGGGAGGAGCATGCTAGGAACTTTTGTTAGAAGAGGAAGAAGAAGATGAGGAGCTATTCTTTGTTCTTCTCCCTGCTCTTATGCCTTTTCTCGACGAAGAGAAAAACACCCGAGCATACCTCTTCTCTTCCTGCTGCTAAAAAGATGAAAGAAATCCTCGAAGGACATGAAAATTGGTGCAAGCAAGAATTTAGGATGGAACCTGAAATATTTAGAGCTGTAGCAAACTTTCTCAGGGCCAAGAACTTGCTACTTGACACACGTGGTATGAAGATTGAGGAGCATCTTGATCAGTTTGCACTTTGATCAAACTGATCAAATTTGATCAAATATTTAGAGCTGTAGCAAACTCCTTCTTTATCCTATCTGTGCTTGCAATTTGATCAGTTTGCACTTGCACCTGATGTTTTTGTTGTATGTATTTTGGCCATATACAAGTGCATTTTCCATCATGAGAGATTGCCATTTATATTAATTTGTGTTACTGCAGATGTTTCAGTGGAAGCAGTGCATCATTCTTCACAAGCAGTGCATGGTAATTTTGGGCAGTACTTGGCTAGACACGGATGTAAGGATGGTCAGTTTCGAGATGAGTGAACAATCTGTATAAATGCTACTAGTAGTTGGTTAAATTTGATTTAAGGTCTGAGATCTCTGTATTTGTATGGTGGACAGGCTTATGCCTTTTTTTTTTTTCATTTTTCGTGATTTTGTGGTTCTGAGACTAATACGAAGTGACTATAATATTATTTACCTCCTTTTATTTTTTCTTGATTTTTTTCCTGATTTTTCGAGACATTTTTTGAATTATTATCTGCATTGAACTTGGTCCAAGCTAGCTGGAAGCAATCGGTGGTTCTCCCCTGGGAAAATGCTGCCAAAGAACGGCAGGGGTAGTTACCCGTACGTGGATATCTGCCCATCGGTACCGAGGGGAATGGAATGGTCAAAAAAATTCCTCGGGAGGGGCTACAGTCCCTGGGCTAATTTCCACTGACTGCCAAAGTAGCCCTTATAGTTATTATGGCCTCCTCTACATGTAGCTTGATGCTGCAAAGGAGTGGAGGCGATGGCGGCGTGCATGGTGGCGGTCACAGAACGGGGCTGCCGCCATCAAGGAAGCTGCTACTTCCGTGCTAACGCCTTGCTGTTTCTTGGCAAATCAGTCTCGGCGTTTGTTGGGAGCCCAGTAGTTGTTCTTTTGTTTGCCTCTCTCTCGTGGTATTATTAGCCAAGCGCCGCCGGCGCACGCTGCAGCCACCGGCCATATAACGGAGCTTTATCAATCAGGAAACTAAATCGACCTTTCAATCCTGTAGTGTGCTAACGCCTTGCCGTTTCTTGGCAGCGCGCCCCACTGATCGATAGCTTAATTAGGTGAGCTTTTTTGTGGTAGTAGTTCTTTGCTGTTGCTGATGAGTTAATTTTGGACAAAGCAATGAAGCGTGCTGCCACCAAGAACCTGGATGGCCTAGACGCTTCGATATGCAAGAGTCCAAGGACACGACCCCGTGCAGGTAACAATTCATCTCTGTTATTTAATAAATTAACAGAAGAAAACTGCACCAATAAATTAAGTGCAATTGGCATTTTTGGGGGGGATAATAGCAATGCAATTAATGTCTCTTATAATGCCTTAAAAAGAATAGAGATAGACAGATCTGTGGTACAAGTACCTAGGAATGGGTCTAGTAGGGAATTTTTTGAATCAAATCCTTTTGATCCAAGTGATGAGGAAGACGACTCCCGTGATGAAGTGTTCTTATCTCATTTGGTCAAGGATATAACCGATGTTGATTATGATGACGCGGACCTGACCACAAGGATATGTGATCTCAAGGTCTCTGTGCGCAAATCAAAATCATCGGTTAAAAAGGCAAAAGCACGTAGACGGGCCGTGAATAAATCTAAAAGTGTTTCCCCTTGAAAGGATTCTTTTGGAACAAAGAGGTCTTTCAGACTTGGCTAAATATCGATACATTGCGGATGAAATCAAGGATCATCACCTCGACTTTCGTGGCCGTTATGGAATCCGGGAAAAAGGATATGTCCAAATGAAATTTGGACCGCCTATCTGGCGGTGCGGACTTTACTTGGCATTGTCTTCCCCACAGGACGCTCCGCGACATACTGTTGGGGATCAATGCTTTAGTTTTAGAGTTATCAATAATTGTGCAAGGGGAATTTTATATAAAATTTCATCTACGCAATAAAAATGACGACTTCAAATGGATTTTGATGGCGGTTTATGGCCCAACACAAGATGATTTCAAGTCGGCCTTCTTGACTGAGCTCGTGCGTGCGTGCCAGAAAAACCCATTGCCGACTCTAATAGGAGGGATTTTAATATAATGAGACATAGCAAAGAGAAAAATAAAAATAACTTTAACCCTCGATGGCCATTCCTATTCAATGCGGTTATTGATAGCTTCGATCTGCGGGAGATTGACTTGACAGGTCGACAATTTACCTGGGCAAACTCTCTTCCAGATCCGACATATGAAAAACTTGACAGAGTACTAATGACCACAAAATGGGAATTCAAGTTTCCATTGGTTACGGTTCACGCTTTAGACAGGGGTGTATCAGACCACACACCTTTACTTCTAGACACAAGTGAACCTTCCAACAGGGGAATCACCAAGCAGTTCAGGATGGAACTGAGTTGGTTTTCCCACGAGGACTTTAGGGACCGAGTTGTGGAAATATGGAACAAAACCAGTTCAAGGATAGAATGCTGTACAACGGTGGAAAGAGAAAAATAGGGGCGCTGCGTAAGCATCTTAGAGGATGGGCTGGTAACCAACACGGGGAGTATAAAATTCAAAAAGAAAATCTCCAATCGACGGTGACACCTTTAGATACGATAGCGTAAAGCAGGCCTCTCACGTAAGTAGAAAGGGAACACTCCAAAGCTGCGTAGCGATGGCCCGAGTAAACTTTTACGTGAAGAAGAGCTCAAATTTTATCGGAGGGCGAAGGTTACTGATGTCCTCCTAGGGGATTCCAACACGAGATACTTTCGGATGGTTGCAAATGGCAAATATCGCAAGAAACGTATCTTCTCCCCGGAACATGAAGGAGGCAAAGTAGAAGGGCAAAGTAACCTCAAAACCTATATAACCCAATTCTACAAAGAACTCTTCGTCCCCCTCGGAGGATAATGCTTTCTTCTTTGATGAGTCTAGAACCGATGATATCCCTCAAGTTAGCTATCTAGAAAATGAACTTCTCACGGCACCGCTTTCATCGAAAAACGAGGTTCGAGAAGCTATCTTTGACATGGAACATAATAAGGCACCGGGCCCGGATGGTTTCCGGCTGAGTTTTATCAAGACTTACGGGATGTTATTAAAGGGGACGTAATGTAAATGTTTCATGAATTGCACATTGGTGACCTCCCGGTGTTCAGTTTGAACTTGGAGTAATCACCCTATTACCTAAGACCCAAGACGCGAACAAAATTCAACAATATAGACCCATCTCGCTTACTAAATGTGAGCTTCAAAATATTCACAAAGGTAGCGACCATACGCATAAACTTCGGTTGCGGAACAATTGATCGCCCCCTACGCAAACGGCGTTTTTGAGGACGTAACATCCTAGAAGGAGTTGTTATCCTCCATGAAACGGTTCACGAATTGCATCGCGAAAACCGTGAGCGGAGTAATTTCTAAGATAGATTTTGAAAAGGCATATGACAAAAGTACATTTGGGACTTCCTAAAGCAACAGCTAGATTAGGATGAAGGGCTTTTCACCAAAGTGGATCGGGTGGATACTGAGTCCTTCATATCAGGTGGAGTGTAGCGATTAACATAAATGATGAAGTCGGACCTTATTTTCAAACAAAAAGGACTTCGACAAAGGAGACCCATTGTCACCAATTCTTTTTAATTTAGTTCTCGACATGCTCGCACTATTTATAAAAAGAGCAAAAGTCGAGAATCGCTAAGTGAGGTTGTGCCGCACCTAGTCGAGGACGGCCTTTCAATCCTACAATATGCGGATGACTCGATCCTCTTTTTTGGAACATAACCTGGAGCATGCTCATAATATGAAGCTAATTCTATGTGGGTTTGAGCAGCTATCGGGGCTCAAAATTAATTTTCATAAAAGTGAGATCTTACGTTTTGGAGAGGCAAAGGATTTTCGAGAATCAAGACAGGAGCTGTTTGGTCGCAACACCGGTAACTTCCCAATTCGATATTTTTAGGTATTCCGATACATTATCGGAGACCTGTCCAAATTCGGATTGGCTGAAGATACAAGAATAATTTGAAAAACGCCTCAGCGGTTGGAAAGGTAAAAACCTCTCCACAGGGGGCCGGTTAACTCGATCAATTCCGTTCTCAGCAGCTTACCATTGTACATGATGTCCTTCTTTGAGATTCCAAAAGGTATTCGGAAAAAGTTGGATTACTTTCGGGTCACGCTTCTTCCGGCAGAGTGACGAGCAAAAAAGGAAATACCATCTAGCAAAATGGGATATCTGTGCCAACCCAAAGAACGAGGGGGTTAGGGATACAAAATCTAGAACTCAAAAATATCGCCTTGCTCAGCAAATGATCAGATCGCTGTTGACAAATGAAGGAACATGGCAACAGATCCTACGCAACAAGTATCTAGGGACTAAACCTTTAGTGCAAGTCCATTGGAAAAGCGGGGATTCTCATTTTTGGGCAAGCCCGATGAAAGTTAAAAGGGATTTCCTCAAATTCGAACGTTCGTCATAAAAAATGGGTCACGAGATAAGATTTTGGGAAGACACGTGGCTAGGTAATAGGCCTCTACGACAACAATACCCGCAACTATATAACATCGCTTAGGAAAAAAACAGGATACGGTGGTCGAGGTGCTTGCTTCACCAACGCCTAATCTATCTGGCGTAGAGATCTAGTTGGCAATAAATTAGCAATGTGGAATAATCCGTCAATCGCCTTGCACAAATCAATCTTAGTCGGGAGAATGATGAGTTCAAGTGGGACCTTGACCACAAAGGTGTCTTTCTGTTAAATCACATTATCGGGGCTGATCAACCAAAACATACCTAATGTCAACAAACGGTTATGGAAATTAAAAATACCCCTCAAAATTAAAATATTCTTTTTGGTATCTTAGGCGAGGCGTTGTCCTCACTAAAGATAATCGGCTAAACGAACCGGCAAGGATCTCTAAAGTGTTGTTTCGTCGGGAAAACGAGTCGATACAACATTTGTTCCTTGATTGTCGTTTTACGAGGATGGTATGGGCCACGATCCACGCGGCTTGGGGTCTAAGGAAGTCAACTAGTATAAATAACGTTTTTGGGGGATGGCTGAATGGAATACCAAAAGAATTTAAATCACTTGTTCTTGTTGGCTAGCCGCCTTGTGTTGGTCAATCTGTGGCTCTGCAGAAATGCAGTGGTTTTTGAAAACAAACATTCTTCTTTTTTGCAGGTACTCTACTCGATCACGCACTGGATCCGTATATGGGCTATCCTGCAACGGCCTTCTTCCTAGGAGGTGCTTGTAGCGGCCTCTCGGTTCTTGGAGAGGGTGGCCGAGGACTTTTTTTCCCAGGCGCATGGGTGGCGGTCTAGTCTTAGGATTGACAGTCATTAGTGTGTGTGGTTATTTAAAATATCAAAGGCTGTGTGCCCAAGGGCAAAGGCCGGGAATGTTTCAAGACATTGTATCACCTTGATGTAATTTCTTAAAATTAATAAAAGTTCCCATTTCCAAAAAAAAAAAAAAGTTCTTTGGTTTGTCTAATCGTTCTCCTATGTATTTGAGTTTGGGCATACAGGTTGTATATATAAACCACCAACTTGAGATCTAAAAGACATCCTACAGCAAACCTGGCGTCCTTTGTCAACGCAACGGTGGAGCTGCGTACGCTGCTCTTGCTGCAGGCGTGACCTTTGGCGGACGGCGAGATCTTTGTCTATAGTGTTTGCATAGAAAGGTGCCATGTCACTGCTAAGCTGCAGGTATGGTACTCTGGCTTGCTCATACTACGATGCACCCCACCAATCTCTACTTTGCAGTTTTGGCCACATATTCAAATTAAAGTAAAGAACAAATATATCCCATGTTTTTAATAGGATTGAAGGATGGAAATAGATGATAACATGAGACAACCTATCTAAAAAGGTGCATCATAGGAAGAGCTAAGAATGCTAATCTCCATTTATATTCCTATATTTTGTTAGCACCTAGAGTTTATTGCATTAAAAACAAATTCTTCTGTAATACTTTCGATCCGATGATGAAATCATATTTAAATTAAATTGTCATATGTTATTTAATGATGTATGTATAATCCATAAACAAGTTACTAAAGTATTTTATTAGTGGAGGAACATAAGTAAATCAAGTAAAATTTGGAGAAATAATATATAAGAGCAAATTAGCGGAACCTCCATGTTAATTACCAGGTACATTAATCAAAAACATGTCTTTCATTTGGTTGACTCAATCATCATCGTCAATTATAGGCATTTGATCTATTTCTTTTTTATAAAAGAATATTTACATCTACCATTATATGAAGAATGCATAAAGTAACCCTCCAATTTGCAACTAAACAACCCACCTCTGCCATTATAAAAATAATTAAAAATAATCCACTAAATTTGAATCTCCATTACGTTACCCACTTCTTCCATTATGAAAGAATTCAAAATAACTTCCTAACCTTGCATGTAACTTACACACATTTGACACTGAAAAGATAATTTAAAATAACTACCTAATACTTTTTATGAACCACTTTTGGTGTATTAGGAAGATAATGCAAAGCAATCCATGCGTTTGCATTTAAATTACCCATATATGCAATTGTGAAGTAAAATATAAATTCACACACTTAATTTGTATCTAAATTACTCACCACAGCCATCCTAAAACTAAAGAAAATACAAAAAAAGGCTCAAATCTACATATAAATATTAAAATAAGCTACCAAGAAAAATAATATAATATCCATAAAGTATGTGATGTATATTCTAAACTACACAATTATACAACGGTTAAACTAAAAGTAAGAATAAATATATGTTCCAATCGTGGGCACCATGTAAACCGGTAAGATAAATATTTCTTGTAATAGTTTATCAAGTGTGTAAAAATGTTCCCTAGACAAACCATATAGCAAAGATAGTGATAACTAAGTTTAATATATTAATATTAATACTCCATGATACATAATAGGTTTCATAAGTTGTTATTCTAAAAAACTTTATAAATTTTGGCTAAAATATAGTGTCTTATCAATATTGATAATTCAATTTTAAGGATGGCATATTTTATAAAACAATGCTATTACAAATACAATTTTTGTGATACTGTCACGCAAGTGCAAGGTGAAACGTCTATCTATACAATTCTAAGAACCAAGAGACTAACCAATGACCTATAATGTTTTTCAGTAAAATTTAAAATGAAACTATCAAAAAAAAAAAATAAGCACTAGCACTCAACTTAACAAGCGAATAAAAAGAATTGCAATATATAGATTAAAAGTTGAATTTAAAGTATAGATTCATGATGGCACACAAAGGTATGGAATAATAACATATATAACATAAGATTATGTTTCCACTATATATGTATTTGCGCTACGGAAAAACTAAATCATGTAAATATCTAAATAGAAGTCCCAAATGGAGCCTCCATGTTATTCTTTATGAGGTCCACTTTGCAAAAAAATTTTTAGAAATTCTCGACATAAGTTAGAAGCATCCATCAACATTGGTAATGATAACCATAGGATCTATGCTATTTTCTAAATAATTAGGCACCCCTGTGAATGTGAAAATCAACATAAGGTAACCCATGAATCTTTATTTGATACATAACATATGTAACCGCCTAGATTTACATATAAAGTATCACTTCTAACATTATTAAAAGAACTCAAATAACCTTCTAAATCCATCTAAACTATTTTAAAAAAAAAAATTGAATAACCATGAAGCACATATATGTTTCTACGTTATCCACTTCTACTAATGGCAATATATTAAAATTTGATTAAAGCAAATATACATATTGTGCCATCATGCAGGTCAAATACATGTCCATACATGAGGAATAAATATGCATGTTATGTTTCAGCAATCATGGGAAATATTTCCTACTTATTAATGATACTAACAAAATATTTAAAATCATTAATAACTATGACATATAATTTATACAAGTTATTACTTTAGATAATTTATACACTTTAACTAAAACATTTGGCATATCTTTATTAATATCATAACCATTATTGCATAAACGGCTCTTTGGCAACAAAATTCAAACATTGACAAGTGGGGAGGATAATGCAGACTACAAGTGGCTATATCTTCATGTTCTCTGAGAATCCTTTGGTGAAAATAGTCATTATAAGGCTTAAATATTAATATTCTCTTGAGGTTAGCACTACTACCCATCCTAGATCCACCGTCAAGCTCTAAACTGATCTTAAGCAATGCAGTGTAGGGTGGAAGTGACTATTTAGGCCATTGTAGTTCTTAAGAGTGCAGTCTGTGACCTAAAGTCCTTATGTAGCAATCGATAAGGCTAATAATTGAAAATCAAAATTTAGATTCTCATGATATCATAAGACATAGATGAAAAGCAAATAGATCAGTAATTGATAAGCTTATCAACAATAAATAGACAATACAAAGTATCTATTATGTAGAAAATAAACAAAGGGAAAAATATATAATTTAATACATGTAATTTAATTATCTAAGACATTAAATATAACTAATGTTTATATCTCTTATAAGATTCTAGCCCGTGTGAGAGCACGGGTTGATGGACTAGTTTTAATAATGGTAGAGGTGAGCAATTTTGATACAAAACTTCGGTGGTTATTTTAAATTATCTTTCATATATAATGGCACAGGTGATTAATTTGGAAGCAACTTTAGGGGTTACATTTTTATATACAATAAAATATTTCCAAAAAAAAAAAATATATACAATAAAATAAAATCCACTATATGGCTACTTTTTTGGCGATGATAATTAGAGTATATTGAATTAGGACGCGTCTAACAGCCGTTAGCGCTATAAGAAACATCTAGCCTTTAATTCAATGATATTGTCTTATTATTATTTTGGAAATTTCCAGATTTATTATACTAGTATAATGAAGTGACTAGAATGTTTTCTCGAGGGAAAGTGACTAGAATGTAAAAGGTAGGGTAGTGGAGACAAGAAAGTGACAGCCGGGAAGAGATCCACGAATTCCCCATCTAATAATAATGCAAAAGGTACTGTTGAAGACACGAGAAAGTGGGCAGAAGCAGAACACGGGAAGAGCTGTTCAGAAATTCTCCAACTTCATTGCTTCTCTTCTCTAACCCCACAGCACCCAAATTCCACCAGATCCAGAGAGTATTCTTCAAGATGCTACCAAGAGTAGTCTAATCCTATTACTCCCACTCCGTTCTTGGTTGATTGAGTGGTACCTTCGCCAGCGTCCGCGCCGTTGCCGCGCAAGCCGTCGCCGGCCGGCCGTGCCGTGCCGTGCGGCACGTTGCCTCCAAGGTCTTGCTTGCTGGCTACCTGCTGGCCTTACTTACTGCTGCTGCGGCGATTAAGGAGCTGACCGTCATGATTAAGGTTCTCCCTTTGAGATAAGCTCTGAATATTTCGATTGTGATTTCACACCATTCTTGGCTTGTTGCTGACAGAGAGGGGGAGCTAGCTTGGAAATTGAATGGCGGGCATGGTGGTGAGTGCTGCAACCGGGGTGTTGAGCTCACTCCTCTCCAAGCTATCAGACCTGCTCACTGACCAGTACAAGCAACGCAAGGGGGTCCGAAGGGATATTGAGTTCCTCTGCCGTGAGTTGACTGACATGAATGCAGCACTGGAGAAGCTAGCGGGCATGGAGAAGCTTGATGTCCAAACGAAGATGTGGAGAGAAGGTTCGTGAGATGGCCTATGATATCGAGGACAGCGTTGACATCTTCATGCACAAGCTTGGCCAAGAAGATGATGACAAGGATGGATTGTTTCACAAGATTGTAGGCAAGGTTAGGGAGCTGCGACTGCACTATCAGCTTGCCAACAAGATTCGAGAGATCAGAGCTCGTGTTGAGGAGCAGAGCCAAAGCTGAGATAGATACAGGATTGATGATGAATCTATGCCAGAGTCTAGAGTGGTCGAAGTTGACCCAAGGCTGCCTGCAATGTTTGAGGATGCAAAGAGGCTCGTGGGCATTGATGGTCCACGGGAGGAAATCATCAAACGGTTGATGGAAGAAGATGACAGCGAATCTGGACGACTTAAAGTGCTGTCCATCGTGGGTTTTGGTGGCCTCGGCAAGTCAACACTTACAAACCAAGTGTATGCAAAAATCAGGAATGAGTTTGAATCCACGGCGTTCAGTATCGGTCTCTAGAACTCCTCACATTCCAAAGATTCTGAAGGACACACTCTCTGAAGTTGAATTTGATGTCGAAAAGCTTATCAAGATCCTCAGAGAGCAGCTCACGAATAAGAGGTATGTGTTTATCTAGAATTTATGGTAATGTACTTATTTGAAGACTTTAGTACTGTTCTATTTTTCATTGGCAGTCTCAAATATCTATATTTTTTATTGTCATCTTATCGTCTAATAGCTATATTTTAATTTCGCATTGATACACCAATAGCTCTTAAAAAGTTATTTGGTCATACGTTTACTTGCTATTTTGACTTTTTACTCAGCTACTAGCAAATATCAATTGGTAGTTGAAGCCATGAAAAAGGCATAAACTTCCTTCTTATTTAAGTGACATATTACTCATATTTACTTTGTCATATTGTGATGCACAAACGGATTGACTTAGAAGTTACTGACTTTGCAGGTACTTTGTCATAATTGATGACTTATGGAGCATTAAGGATTGGGACATTATTAAGTGTGCTTTTGTGGAAAATAATAATGCCAGCAGAGTGATAACTACCACACGTATTCAAGACGTTGCTACAGCCAGCTGCATCCCAAATCAAGGCCATGTATACCAGATGCAACCCCTTAATGAGCCTCACTCAAGAAGGTTGTTTTTCAAAAGGTTATTTGACACAGAAGATAGTTGTCCTGAGCAGTTCAGAGAGATTTCCGACCAAATGTTAAGGAAATGCAAAGGGGTACCCTTGGCAATTACTAGCATTGCAAGCCTTTTGGCTAACCACATGCACATTGATATATGGGAGAAGATACATAATTCATTAGGTTCAGAGTTGGACACAAATCCTACACTGGAATGGATGAGGCATGTGCTAAGTCTTGGCTACAATGACCTGTCCCATGAGCTCAAGACATGCTTGTTGTATCTTGGTACGTATCCTGAAGACTATAAAATCCCCAAGGAACATTTGCTGAGAAAATGGATAGCTGAAGGATTTGTTAGGGAAAAGCATGGTTTAGATCTAGAGGAAGCTGCTGAGAACTGTTTCAATGAACTCATCAACAGAAGTATGATCCAACCTTGCTTCAATGAATATGCTTTTGGTGAGGTGTTGAAATGTCAAGTTCATGACCTAATGCTTGATCTTATTATATTGAAGTGCAAAGAGGAAAACTTCACCAATTGATAAGAAGTATCCAATGAATGGAGCATCGCAAGTTCGCCGGATCAGCCATCAGTTCCACGACAGAGACATGCCCCTGACAGTGGAGAGTATGAGTGCATCAACAGTTCGGTCATATATTTCCTTCCGTGTGGCTGATTGTATGCCTCGACTTTCAAAATTTGAGATTTTGAGAGTCTTGGACATAGAACATAGTGTTTCTATGGACTCTATGTGCCTTTATTTGTCTGCTCTAAATCACCTTTTTCTGCTCAGGTATGTGAGGGTCCATGGCTTTCGCCTCGAGCTGCCAAAGAAATTCGGCAATCTAAAGCATTTGATGACCCTAGATATTTTCAACCCATGGTTGTTTGGTTCTAGTGAACTACTATCGGATTTTAATTCCTTGTCATCTTTAAGGCATCTCACGTTACCAGGAAGTGTAGTGTTGAAAAATGGGCTTAGCAAGTTGTGTAACCTACGTCATCTGTCCAGTTTTGACATTGGGACTAATTCCATTGAGTGTATCAGAGATCTCGGTGAGTTGACCAATCTTAGGAGTCTTCATGTGACGTACGATTACTCCAGGGCAGATGGTGTAGAAAAGATGACAATCTTGGCTGCCTCTCTTAACAAGCTTGGGAACAGCAACCTCTGCCATCTAAGTATTCAGTTTGTGACAACAAGGGGTCCCTCAGCACAATTCTGGGGTAATTGCTTGACACGTCCACGGCATCTACAGGGCCTCGCTTGCCCGAGTATTAATACCCAAGCTACCAAATTGGACTGCGCATGCTAACAGGTTGGCGCATGCTGCATTAAATGTCCAGGAGCTCCAAAGCGATGACATCCAGGTTCTTGGACAGTTGACCTGCCTCATCTACCTCGAGTTAGGAGCTAAAACAATCCCAGAGAACAACATTATTATCCACTCAAACACATTCCACAGCCTCAAGAGGTTCAGATTCTTTTGTCGTGAGCTGCCACGCATGACTTTTGAGCCAGCCGCAATGCCGCGGCTGCAGAGACTGGAGATAGAACTTGATGCTAGCGAACAAGGTGCAATGCAACTGCAAGAGGGCAGTCCAGTTGGTGGCATCGAGCACCTTGCTAGCCTTGAAGAGATCTCCTTGTTTATATATGCCAAATGCGGTCAGTGGTCCAAAATAGAATCTGCATGGAGAGACACCATCAGTAGGCACCCAAAAAGTCAAGCCATGAAGATTGATGTAAACGGTCATGAGTATGACGAAAATGGAAAAATCGTAAGAATAATCAGAAATACTGTTGCGGGGACTAGTGGAGAGGACTAAATGTCAACCGTGGTGATGAATTACTTACTAGTACGCTTATGTTGTCCATAGTTTGTTCTGAGTTTCGTCTCTTTTTATATTTTTGAACCCTAGCTGATGGCCAGATCATGTTAGCTTTGTTTCTTTCTTTGATTAGAATTTGCTAGAAACTTGCCTAGATGGATAGATTTGCTGTGCTACTTTGGAAGCCCTATTCATGCCTTCATTTCTCACGGCTCCTTCAGACATATAGTGGCATAATAGTCTGTTCACAACAATATTGCCCAAAAACCATGGTGAAACTTTTCACAGCCAGAAATCTGTTCTTCTATTTAAACTAGGACTACAGTTGATTGAGAAAATTATGATCGGAACCTCCAAGTGACCTGTTTTGTTTTTGCCAAATACAAAGCTTAACATTTTTTTGTAGCAAATGCAAATATGTTTTTTTTTCCTCTGGTCATGCCATAGGAACTGTAGATTTCTTCTCATAAATTATGACTAGCACCACCAAAAAATGTCATGTGTGGTGACGAATTACTTACTGGTACGATTATCTTGTCCATAGTTTGTTCTGAGTTTCGTCTCTTTTTATATTTTTGTACCCTGATGGCCTGACCATGTTAGCTCTGTTTCATTCATTGATTAGAATTTGCTAGAAACTTGCCTAGATGGCTAGATTTGCTCTTCTACTTTGGATGCCCTGTTCATGCCTTCATTTCTAATGGCTCCTTCAGACATAGTGGCATAACAGATAGGCATATCCGCACAAGGGCAATCCATCTTTTTATAATATCTTACTATTCATTTCAAAATGATTTAATACGCCCTGCATACCAGTCTGTTCGCAATAATATTGCCCAAAAATCATGGTAAAAATTTTCACAGCCAAAATTCTCTATTTAAACTAGGACTACAGTTGATTGAGAAATTTATGACCGGTACCTCCAATTGATCTGTTTTGTTTTTCGCCAAATACACAGCTTAAATTTTTGTAGAAAATATGTTTTGTTTCCTCTGGTCATGCCATAAGGCAGATTTCTTCTCATAACCTTATGACTAGCGCTATCTAAAATGCTCCTGTAACTTTAGGATCATGACCTTCGTCTATTTGGACTCTGAAAATGTACGAGACTTCCCTGGAACCCTAAAACTTGTCTAATTTTTTGCCCAAGCTAAACTGCTAAAGAAGGTCATGTACTTTTGTCACACGACAAGTGGCCCTGGTGTGCAAATCTTGAACTACCAGTTGTTTGGCAGTAGGATTTGTATAATTTCCTCTCTTCTTTGCCTGGTTTGTCCGGTACTAACTAGAATGAAAATATGTCTACTTTCCCAGGTGGTGCTTGGTCTATTAGGCCTTGCTATGGTACTCCATTATAAGTCTTCTGTGGCACGATGGATCATCCTACAAAATAATATGAGGTCTGAACTGCAGAGGCCAACTTCAAACAGATTGAGACTATTTGTGTCCAGCCTTTTCATTACTTCTTTGTGATACCACAATCCGAAATGACAATATTTTTCACAATCGGCGAATGTCATTTCAAAGATGCAAACAATTTTTAAGGAGGAGTTTCCTCAGATGGAAAAGCACCATGCAAATCTCCGTCTATCGCTATAAGCTTTTGTGTAATTTTGATGATTTTCTTCTTTTTTCCTTTTTGTCTCTTGAGTTTGTAATAACTCTGTACCTTTGGTGTGTGTTGTTTTTAATAAACTCCAATAGGGGAAGCCCCTCCTGTTTTCCTCAAAAACAACACGAAAATGTTCCTATGACTCTAGGAGCATGATGCCACTTGAAACAAGGAATGTGATATTCGCAGTGTATTCCTCCATGGAAGCCTGAAATAACTTTTCTATTTTTTTGTGTAATGTAATAAACCACTAAAGAAGGTTATGCACTTTTTATCACAATAAGTGGTCCTGTTGTACATAACCTTGCATTACCAATTGTTTGGCGGTACAATTTTCATGATTTTCTTAAAATTTATAGCTTGCTTGTTTGTCCAGTACAAGCTAACTTGGACTGTAAATACATGTTGCAGATCGCCTACATTCCAAGGTGGCATTTGGTCTCTCTTAGTTACCCATCGCACAGATGGATCATCCTGCAAAAACGATATGAAGGTTGATCCGCAGAAGCATGGTTCAAATAGTTTGAGACTCTTGTAAAAAAAATAATAAAAAAAATAATAATAGTTTGAGACTATGCCCATCGTGCTTTTTCGTTGGAGCTCTTTTTTTTTTTTTTTTTTCCATAATAAGGGTCGTTGGAGCTTTGTGAGACCACTACCTCTGTGTTGCCAGATGACTGTAGACGCTTGTGTACATGTTTAGTCCCTTTCGTTTCGGAATTGCACTGAGGTTGCGATGGCTAGCTGTGGCTTAATCGAGGGCACAGACGCAGATAGAACTTGGGCGGGGCTGCCTTCGAAGCCGGAGTAAGCCGTCGTGGCAGCGTTCGAATCTGCTACGGAGTCTGTGCTAGGTGACGGAGAGTCCACCTTGTTCTGCAGACCGGTGAGGAGGAGGCCGCCACGCCGTCTGTGTGTGCGGATCCGAGGGGAGAAGACCGCCGCAGTGCCCCATGCGCGTGGAGCCGAGGGGTGGAGGCCGCCGCCCAGGGGCGGGCCCAGGGTTTAGGGTTCGGGTATTCAAAATTTTGAAAGGGCGAAAAAAATTTTTGGCAGCCTAAAGTATAGATTTATAGCACATAATTAAATGCCAAAATGAGATTGGGAAGTGAGTCATTTAAGCCCAAGAAGAAATATGAGATTGGGAAGCATGCTATTTTCTATTTTTGATACATATACATGTTATATACTATGTATATAAATTTGTTTGCCAAAATTATTGGGTATTCAACTGAATACCCTTGCATCAATATTAGGCCCGCCCCTGCCGCCGCCGCTGCCGTTGCGCATTGCTGAGAGGAGGAATGCCACGGATCAGAAGAATGGTGAAAAGGAGAGGGGAGGTGATGCCGTGTTGGGCCAAAAAGCTATGCTAAGGGAACGGCCGAGGACCCCGGAGCGTGTTAGATGCCGCCCTGGTCGGCGCGGCTGCGTCCGCCGACCAGGAGCGGCCCGCTATCTGTTGCTGGGCTGTTTCCTTGATTGGTCCAATTTAATTTGACTGTTTCTATATTTCTTTCTTATTCGCAGGCCCATTCTCCTTTGACTGTTTCTTCTTCCTATAGGGTTCCTAAGGCCCATTTTCTTTCTATGTTCAGGCTTCAGACGTTTTTTTTTTTTCCTGTTCCTAAACCTAGAAGCTTAATGTACTATAGGCGTTTTTATACCGTTTCTTCTTTTCCTAAAAACACAAAAATCATTTCAGTTTCAGAAAATTCTTGACAAAGAAAATTAAAATTTTTTTGACGAACATACTGTTTTCACGTGGATATTAAAAAAACGTTACATAAAATTTCATGCAAAATGCGAAGTTTCCATAAAATAAAAAAATTTCATAAATTCCTTCCATTCCAGGTCTGGCACCAAGAAGAATTGCTTTCACATGGATACTAAAAATGTTACATAAAATTTCATGGAAAACCTAAAAATTCTAAAGCATTATTGTAGGACTCTTTTGACTCTTTCTTCGACCGCTTTCGATGAATGAAATACGAAGTTTCGGCAAAACAAAAAATTTCATAAATTTCATAAGTCCTTTCATCCCAGGCCTGTCACCAAGAAGAATTGCAATTTTTTGATGTTCAGATTGTTTTGGCGTGGATATTGAAAACGTTACACAAAATTTCATGCAAAATCTAAAATTTCTAAAGGAAAAAAAACCGCATATTACTGACAATTTTTTTTTTAAAAAAACTGCACTATTTTTAAAAAGGTGCAAGATCCAAGAGCACAAGATAACCAAACTGTCATCACTACGTAAGCTGAAGCACACCCAAGTTTAACTATTCTCAGTCTTTTAGGATCCCTCTAATGAGACAATAGTGAGGCATATTTTCCATGAACCATAGCAAAGAAAGTACAATTAATCTAAACATCTTCTATGGAAAGCCACTTGAGTAGTCTTGACCGTGACTACTGGCTACTAAATGGAAAGAGAGTCACCTGCCATCAATTGGCAAACAACAGATGCCTGCACCTCTTTGCCGATGACTCTGCAGGTGAAATCACCAAAAAAACAAAAATAGTCTAAAACTGTACTATTTAAACAGCCTACTGGAAAAAAAATATTTTCCTTAGGTAGTTACCTGAACAGAGTCCATGTAGTCCATACAGTAGAGATGGTCGCCAGAAACAAAAGACCTCAATAAAAAAAATGTTTGATCTTCTAATGTGCTTGATCCTCATCATTCTCAAGATCAGCCAAGGAGACATCAAATACTCCGCGCTTCAACCATTTGAAGAAATTTGAAAACAAAAGGAAGAATTGACATAAAATCCCTCCTTACATATAAGAAGCAGCCCTAACTGGCACGTGAAGCATTAAATTCTGAAAAATCCAAACAAATGAAGTTTTTAACCCTCATCACCAAATTATGTTAATCCTCATATTTCTCAAGATCAGCCGAGGAGTCCATACTTTTGTTCAATTTGCAGATGAATAGGACAATGTACTACTTGAATCTGACAATCTACTTCTGTCAGCATGCATAATTTGCCACACCAGATTGAATGAAGAAACTGTATAATTTGCACATACCTTATAATCGAATGCATAATTAGCACACCTGCCCAAGCATAGCAGCATGCTGATCTCCAAGACACCCTGAGATGGGGACACCGCAAAGAGGGACACCGCAAAGAGGAACTCTTTGGCAACAAAACCAATTCTCTGAATTAAACAGTCAGGCAATAAGTACAACCTGCTAGGCAATAAATCAAAAACCATTGACCGCGAACATGCCTGAAATGAAAAAAAGGGGCATATGATAGAATGCATTGTTCACCATAACAAACCAACCGACCGACCAACCAAACCAATTGTTGACCTTTCTTTCTATGATGTATGAGATACAAGGTAACATAACAGGGAAATAGGTTCAAATAAAAAATAGGAAGATTCTATATCACAAGGTAGCATAACACATGGTATGCCCAATAACAAAAAAAAAATATTACTCTTTGGAGATTTGTGAGCTTTACCCCCTGTTATGGCAGTTGGTTAGTATTGGCCATCAGGCAGTGTTATCTTCAGCTCAGGGCAGCAAACACATGCATCAGCTCTGCCCAATCAGGAAGCATCTCTCCAGGTGCAGCAGCCCAAATAAATGCCCTTTTCTTGGACTGAGCCACACCAAAAGCCCCTCCTAGAATTCCAAACCGGTCTTGAGCTTTTGTGACATCATATTAACATGAATGCTCATTTACATGAGTACATGACCATCATAATGATGTGAAAGTCCTATAGAATTCTAGGCTTCTAGCATAGCATCAAGAGTAGAACATGATCAGATCCAATATATCATAAAATACAAATTTGGTGCAATCATATTGATAGAACTCGCAATGGAATGGCAACTGCTTTCAGTAATCAAATACAGTTTCCATCATCTGAGGTAAACTCTAGATCAGGACTTACTCTTTGAACTGAATCCAAGGCCGTAACAGCAGCAACCTTGAGGGTAGCACACATGCAGCCAATTTCATTGAATCAGACTTGAAGGTACAGAAGTCATCATGACCATAGATATAAAGAAGCAAACAGCCATACCTTAGAAATAAACTGGTGATCAAATTATCGTGAACCAAGAAAGGAGATCCGTCAGTCCAGATACTCTTTCACCAACTGTTCACTTGCCACTGCATATCACCAATCCACTTGAAGAGCGCCTTCACCTCCATGGAATATCTATCGACGTTGAGCATGGCATGGAATCAGTCAAACGGATGAGGTGAGGGAGAATCACGTTGAGCATGGCATGGAATCAGTCAATTGGATGAGGTGACGACGTTTCGTAATAACAATACATACATTATCATTATAGAATTTCCTCATAAAGGACTAGCATCTAATCAGAACATTACATTACTCACATTAGAACATCGCCTAGTGAATGAGAGAACATCACACTATGAATAGCAAAACTACATAGATAGCAAAAACGCTACACATGCGTTGCCAACTTACCATATTGCTGAAGGACCCTCACTGCCCATGCACTAATCCACATCTAGCAGCCTTCACATATATCACAAGGGTGCTCCTTGCCCTTGATATCCTACTAAGATGTTTATGGGACCACAAGCATCCGATGAGCAGGGAAATTAGTATTGCCTCATGATGGCACTTAAAGAATTAACATTGGCCAAGTGGTTAACAACTATTGGAATTTTGGTTAAATTTTTTTCATTGAAAACTCTAAAACTTATTGAAAGTAAAAAAAATGCTTCAAATTAGTCAACAGGTTTCAATTTACCTTGACTACCAAAACTGTATCCTACACTGGAATTCTATTTGAGCGAAAATGTTAAGAAAAATAACATATACATGAACCACAAGAGCATTGGTAAACGTAGGAATCTTCAAATAAAAAATGGAATAGTTATGCATTAGCACAGATCATAAGAGAAATTATGAACAACCAATCTACTACCAGCTTCCACGATGAGGACAGGCAAATACCATTTAGCTACATTCCAGTAGCATATTCTAGCCATGACTGGATATTGTATATGAGGGAATACGAATTCAACAACTAGTCTATTCAGCAGTTTATAGTTGAAGAAACAGAACAATGCAAGAGTGCATAAACTAAAAAAAATGCATAGATCCATGGTTAAAAAGCATGTGTGACATCCTAGAAAATTAAATGAATGAATAGAAGTACAGTAACACACCTGTAGAGAAAATAAAACAACATTGAGCTATAAAGGGATGGTGTGAGAGGGCACATGAGAAAAATACAGGATCTCCTTGCCACCACACCTTCAAGATATACAACATGAGATCCTTGTCCAGATTGCAGCAGTGCAAGATACCACTACCATTAGGGAGAAGGCAAATCCAGACTGTATCTTGAAAGGTGTCCAAACCGTATCTTGACTTAAGATTCTTTGGTAATTGGTTCTTGAAAGCTATCTGAAGTTCTAAACTGTTAGTTGACTCAAGTAACCGAGGTAGAGGAAGTGTTTACAGACCACATTTGCTTGAGAAATAATTAACCTGTAAAAGAATTATGTTAGGCTGACCACATCTACTTCAAAGTTCTAACTATCAAACTTCGATGTTCTACCTTTGAAACAGTGATGTTCTACGTAGCAAAGATCAATGTTCTTTCAAGAAAACTTCAATGTTCTATTTTTTATACATAATGTGACAAGATATACGATGTTCTACCTTTGAAACTATGATGTTCTATGCAGGAAAGATTGATGTTCTATCAAGGGACCTTCAATGTTCTAAGCTGTCATATAGAGGTCCCTTGAAACAGTCAACATTTAGAAGTGAAGCAACACAAAATTCCAACACTAATTCATCACGCCAGACCTCAATAAGTCAATCAGACATAAATAGAAGCACAAACATATATTAGATTAATGTAGAATCCAAGACCTAAGAAAAAGACCGAGCATGATAGAAGATTCAGTTTCACAGAGTAGGAAGGAGAATTGATAGCAATACTCCAAATCAAATAGGAAACTGACAGTCATTATTTTGTTAGATCAAGTTTATACTAAAAACAAGAACAACAAAAAATTTAAAACAATATATGAAACATTAACATGAAACATCTAAAAAATTTAAAGAATTCCAGAGAATTATATGAAACAACTTGATAGATGAAAAATAGAAACAAAAATGAAATACCATCTAACAAAAATAATGTGTGAAAGAATATTTAGTAAAAACACGAAAATATATAGTAACAAAACACCACCTTGTTACTAGCAGAACATCACCTTGGTACTAGCAGAACATCAACTACTCATTAGCAGAACAACTTGTTACCAATAAAACAAGAGTCGACCCCCTCTGATTGCTCAAGCAATTTGAGGGTATAAATCACACAAATGGAACAAAGAACAAAATCTGGGTGATTTAGACCCTACAGAACATCCAAGACCCTACGTGACACTGGAACAAACAACAGTCAGTAGAAAATCAAGAAGTGTATGCAGGCTGAAGATGCACTTGAATAGGGCAGCAAGACGGATATTGCAATCACATACTTTGCAGATCCATGAACAAGAAGGGCAAAGGTCCTTGGTCATCTTCCTAGACTCAACAGCTCCAATGCAGGCAGCCTCAAGCTTTCGAGTGAAGTCAAGTAAAGCTTTCCCATGAGCCACAAAAGAAAGAGGAAGGTTGTTTACTGGGACAATTGGAAGTTGCAGAAGCTATTGATGCATCTCACAGAAGTACCAGAACTGATGAGACATTAATCAATTATCAAGACAAGTACTGAGTCAATTTAGTGACCTAACAGTATCAATGTCATCAAACCTAATGAGCCAAAACCTGCAATTAAGGAAAAACTCATATAATTAATACAATACTTATTAACTAAGAGCAAACAACAAATGTCAAACATTACTCAAAACTTGAGTCCAGCTTATGAAAACTAAGCCATTCAAGCTAACTAAGCAAGGAACAAATTTGAAGCATAACCCAATTAGCTTGAATGCTAGAATACAGAAATATTGCTAATTCTTACATCAGTTGATAGAAATGACCTGGTAACTAGGAATATCACATTTGGTTAAAATTATAAGAACATCAAAGGAGGTTGAATAGAACATGAGATAAAGCTAGACTGAACAATGCAGTAAGCAAAATAGAACATGACCTAGTAACTAGGAACATCAATAAAGTTTTTGCATCTCGTTGTGATGCAAAGCTCTGAGAAAATCACATGGAAAGTCTCAGAACACAGATCGAAGAAAATGGTACTTGTTTTCAAAATTACTTCACGAGTTAACGATTCAATATGATACCTGTAACAAAATGAAAGAATATATATAGCACTTAATGTTCACTTGCAACATATATATTGTATAGTTGCACTTAAGGGTAGACGAATGGAACATGTTCTCACCTTCTGGAATCGAGAGCTGTGGATCAGAACCTGCAGAAGCAAAAGAAAATCCACCATTAGGAAAAAAGTCAGCAGACAATAGAAGTAGCTTCAAACTACTTTTAGAACAGGAGCACAAACAACACTGCAGTATTAGTATTCATATACCTATGCCGTATTAGATGAAAGTAAATTTGGGCAAGGCAAATGGAGACCATAGGAACATTTAGGTGTGTAAATACAAATGAGGCAAATTTATACCTTTTGCAGATAAACAACGGTTTTCTATCAATTTACACGGTATGGCTTCCAAAATCATCGCACACATGAAAAAAAGCATCTGCATATCTTAGTATGCGACCTGCAAAGTCCATTTAATTTCTGTAAGAATGCCAACACTGGCTAAAGTAGGTCCACGGTTTGCAAAAAGCACATGAATATTTAAGGAGGGTAAAGGGAAATGAGCAAATAAACATGAAATCATTACTAAGGAAAAATAGAACTTGCCAAGATGTTGTCATGGCTATTGAAAATAGGGATCAGGATAGGGAAGAGGGGAAACAGTAAGTAAATGGCTGGACCACAAAGAGGGCCTCTCATAATTAGATCCAGTAACTGAAACAATCAAGAATCTCATAATCACAATTACTAAGGCTGCCATTAAAGTGGTCTTTAGCATGTGTTTTGTACTGCTATTGGCAAAAAAGAGTGTCCTTCAACCAGCTGCGGTAGAATCATTTATATAAGGAAATGAGAAGTGAAAAAAGCAAATAAGTCTGTGTTCAGAGAATAAAACAAGAGGTAATGATAGTCTAGTAAAGTCATGGCACTGAAAGATTGCGGAGGGTGGTAAAATCAATCGAGAACAATAGGGAATCAAGAGCAATAAATAATGAAAAAGTGCATGGCAGCACATATAGATACGCAGGTGTCTATTTTGGTACAATAAATATTCAGTAAGAACATCAATTTAATTATAATAGAACATCGAAACACACATGATAGAACATTGGCAATTATATAGAAAGTGTCATTACAAGTTCCTAACAAACAATTATGAGGCTACATAAAATAAAACATGAAACATTAATTAACATGAAACATCTAAAAAAATCTCAAGAATTCCAAAGCCTTACTAGAGTTTAGTACTACAGGACCACCCTATACTAGTAGGGGTTTAGTAGTTAAGCACAAAGGACTTTGAAAGGAGTTGTGATAAATACCTTGAGCTTAATGATATCATCCATGTCATCTACTTTAAGTACAACTCCATCAAGCCCTTGCTCCAAGGCCTACAAAATGGTTATCAGAATGTGAAACAACCTCATGATTTACAACAATATACCTACCAGCATTGTATGCATCATATGTTGAAATCTCTAGATAATTACCTCAATCCTCAAGAAAAACTTGTGCCTCAGTTGAGTTGGTTGAAACAGCCAAAACAGTTCCTTTGCAAGCTTGGAAAGCAGCAACTATATTTTCTGCCGATATGACCTATGAAATACATAAAGAAAATACCATTTTAGAAGCTGTTGTTCAGAAGGTAGGTTTATGCAGTCATGTTCAGAACCTGTTGGTCAGACAAGAATATGTGTACACAATTACACACATGCCTTTGATGAAATATAAATAAGAAACCTAGAGTGTAGTAATCTGATAATCAATTCAAACAGCATGTAGCGATAATAATAAATCAGAACTTTGAAGTAATTTCCTTGCTATGAAACAGAGGACCATTAAGATTTAAGAGTGAATGCTTATGCTGCAATGTTCAGTTGTCTAACCTGCTAACCACCTCGAAAGTCTATGATTTAATAATAAATCAGAACTTTGAAGAGAGGATTGATGCGAGCAATTGCTGAGAAATCAATTGAGAATACCAATCAGTCATGAAACTAGCAGAATCTAATAAGTTTGTATGCTCCCTCCAGCATGACACCAGACATATGCTCAGCCTGCCCTGATTTTGATAGGAGCACAGGGCCTAGACATGTTTTCACTCTTCTATTCTATTCTATGTGAAATTAGTCTGCGTCAGCCTTTGGGATTTGTAAATTGTAACAGTTTGAAATCTTGAATTAGGGATCCAGCCTATGTCAATATTTATCTAGTTGCTGAATCAGTAAACAACATAATATTATCTGCTTGAAATAAGGAAAGCAATTTTCTGAGTTCTGACATGACCAATCCTAGCCGAGATCATTCGATCCGAAGAGGAAAGTGCTCCACCCACTCTCCAGCGCCGCCGTCATCACCTGCCGGCTCTTGGTCCACACCCAGACGGTCTTCTTCGGCTCCGCCGACGCAGCAGCAGCAGAAGCGCGCATCCTGACGGAACTGCGGCGCGACGAAGCTGACACGACCACTGCATCACGGCACGAGAATCAAAATCCCAACTCATTTCCGGTATTGTAGATACTAGACATCAGCAAAGTGATGGAACACGGATTATCGAGGGGACACAGACTGAAATGGCAGGAACAGATTCTCCTGCGCTGCGTATGGCCGCTATGAGCGAGAGAATCCTGCGAGAAAGAAATCGAGACGGGGGTACCTGTTCTTTGGGTCCGGGGCGCGAGGAGGGAGGCGTGGGAGCACGCTAGGGTTTGGCAGAGCCAGGGAGGATGTTGTTGCCATTGTCGTCCTCTCAGTCCGGAACGGGAACAGCCGCCGCCGTCGCCACTCACGGAAGACGGGAACGGGAGAAAGAAAACGCGGGCCTGTGCACGAGTACTGGGCCAAGAGGGCGAATTGGGCTGAAAACACGCGGCCTGGGAGGGGTGGTCGGCGGACGCGGATGATTTCCGGAGGACCCCTGCATCGGGCTGGGCCAAAACGTTTGTTTCATGGACTGTGCTGATGGGCCTCAGGTTTTACGGGCATCTACAACTCTCTCTGATTGAAATCAAAATGTATTTTAATGGCCGTGTTCAGAAGCAAATCGCTTCTGAAATAAGAGTCTCCAACACTTCTTTTTCATTTTTGTCCCAACAACTCCGAGATCTACATTACTTCCTATGTCTTGTAGTCATGTTTTCCTTTTTGTTGTTGTTTGGATTGGAGTTATCTGCATGGCGTTTCTGCTAAACAAAAAAAAAGTATGAAACAAACAACACAACGAATTGGTCAAAGAAAGAAGGTTCATGGTATATTCGATGTATGAAAATAGTTTATGCAGTAGGTCATGATAATTGGACAGTTTGTCTAACACAAAACATAGCTGACGACCAGGCTTATTGTCTGTCAGTGTGTAATGAAAGGTACACGAATTGTTCTTTGACTAGAACACACACGCATACTCACCCCTATGAATACACGTACGCAAACCCTACCCCTATGAGCACCTTTGAAGGACTGAGCCGGCAAATCTTGAAGTTCACGAAGTCACCACAGGAACGAATTGGTCAAAGAAAGAAGGTTCATGGTATATTCGATGTATGAAAATAGTTTATGCAGTAGGTCATGATAATTGGACAGTTTGTCTAACACAAAAACGTAGCTGACGACCAGGCTTATTGTCTGTCAGTGTGTAATGAAAGGTACACGAATTGTTCTTTGACTAGAACACACACGGACACTCACCCCCTATGAATACACGTACGTAAAACCCTACCCCTATGAGCACCTTCTGGAAGGACGGAGCCGGCAAATCTTGAAGTTCACTAAGTCACCACAGAACGAATTGGTCAAAGAAAGAAGGTTCATGGTATATTCGATGTAGGAAAATAGTTTATGCAGTAGGTCATGATAATTGGACAGTTTGTCTAACACAAAAACGTAGCTGACAACCAGGCTTATTGTCCGGTCGGTGTGTAATGAAAGGTACACCTAATTGTTCTTTGACTAGAACACACACGGACACTCACCCCTATGAATACACGTACGCAAACCCTACCCCTATGAGCACCTTCGAAGGACTGAGCCGGCAAATCTTGAAGTTCACAAAGTCACCACAGGCGCCTCGCCGACGGGATGTCGCCTACCACTTAATGCATGGCGCCGGGAAATCTGGATTTCTGGATAAATCCAGGATGATGTGTCGCACCAAAGGATTTGAACCGCGGGTGGGAGCCCCCAACCAATGTCCTTTGCCATTGCGCCGTGAGCCCCTTGACCACTAGTGGGTAAAGTTTGATGCCTTAAGCCCTTGGCTCCACGTTATTATCATTTGGTTCCCTCTACATTTATCCTGGACCAGATCGATGTTCGAACAATCATATTTGTGCTTTGTGGTCTTAATATTCTTGCTGTTGCAGTTGGTAGTAAACAAATAATCTACAAAATGGTGGTACCATGCAGTTAAAGACGTGGTAAATGATTGCAAAAAGGAATTCAATTCACTGGCCATAATGGTGGCTTGGGAATTTAGAAGCACATGGACGACTCACTTTTCAACGTTTCTTCTAACCGCCACAATAGTGTTGTGAGCTGTCACTTATGAGTCCAGTTGGGACACAATCAAGGACGATGTGTTGGCCGCCATCAACTCCATGTTCTTCGGTGATAGCCGGGAGTTCAGCCGCCTGAACAACGCCTTCATCGTGCTACTGCCCAAGACACCGGATGCATCCTCGCCATCGCAGTTCAGGCCAATCACGATGATTCATAGTTTTGAAAAACTAATTTCCAAACTAATGGCCATGCGGTTGGCACCGGTGCTCGGGGACATCATCTCGCCGAACGAGCATATACGTTGACACCCAAAATGGCGTGGTCTAAGTCACGGTAAAAATCCAGACTTAGCCATATTTCGAAGAGCTAACCCACCGTAAAAATTCCAAACTTAGCCATATTTTGGAGGTCCAAGTCACCGCAAATTTCCGCACTTAGTCAAATTCTCGAGGAGGTTCGAAAAGGGCTCTTCGGAATGCGACCGACTCGCCGGGCGCCCCGGTCCTGCGCTCGCGTCCGGTCCTAGCGTCCCGGTGGGGGTCGCGCCTTCCATCGGTTTGCGACCTTTCGTTAAACCGATCGGACGCGCTGACCGGAGCATCCGGCCAACCCTCGCGAGTCCGGCCAGCGGCCGAACCAGGGCTAATTCGGACCATCGATCGACGCACCCATGGGTCCGTCCAGTGTCCGGTCCCGGGATCCGGTCGGGTCGCGCCGCGAGCCGGCCGAGCATCTATCGAAATTCGACCGGACCCGTCGGCCGGAGCGGCCCGGTCAAGGCGATCGAGGCGTCCGGTCACCCCGACGCAGCCCGTGTCCAGACGAGATCCGAACCGATTTGTTTCCAATCGTGTTTAGGTCGGTTTTTGATGCTTGGAAACGCCCAAGGACGGTTTCCTAAAAGGATAAGACCACCCTCCTCTATATAATAAAGAGGTTCATGGCCGATTTGATCCCATCTACATCCAATCGACAATCAATCTACCTCCCGGTCCCGTTTGTAGGTCATCTTCTTCTCTCAACCCCTCTATCCTGCTATTCGGCGGCGAACTCCGCGTTCTTCGTCGGCGTTCTAGGCGGCCACGCTGGTCCTAGAGCACCCCTCGCGTGCGTCCTCCCGACGGGTCTTCCCGAGGTGCGTTCGGAGGTTCTTCCGGCCGCCACCGAGCTCCACGCGCCCCCTACCGATCCTTAGATCGGTTTGGGCCGCCACGCTGCGGTGCTCGCTGCTTCAAGGGTTGTACGCAACCTTGGGCGCCCAAGGCCCTCCGGTGTGTTGGTGTGAAGCCCTAGTTTCGCGTCAACACCTTCATTAGAGGACGCACAAAATTACAACTTCAAGTTCGCCTAGAGAGCAATTGTGGTACCTCCGCAAGAAGAAGATCCCAATGACCCCTGCTCAAGCTGGACATCTCGAAGGCGTTCGATACAGTCCTCCGGCCTTTTCCTACTCGGCGCGCTACAAGCCTTCGGGTTCGGCGACCGTTGGCGCAGATGGTGGCAACGCCGCTATACACCGGCCTCCCCACAAGATCTTCTTTGAACGGACGGCCCGGGAAGGCCATCCAAAGACAAGAGAGGCGTACGCTGGGTGAGACTCCCCGTCGCCCGATGCTTTTCATCATTGTAATGGAGGTCTTCGCAAGACTCATGGCATCGGCCGCAGCACGCAGGGTTGCTTCAGCCCAAGAGGGGCAACGACCATCAAGCACCACTGCAAAGATCTACGCCGACGACGTCATCATCTTCCTACGGGGGGCCCTGTGATTTGGGGTTTGGGTATTCAAAATTTTGAAAGAGCGAAAAAATTTTTTTGGCACCCTAAAGTATAGATTTATACCCTATAATTAAATACCAAAATGAGGCTATTTTCTATTTTTTTTTTCAAAATCACGCATGTGCGTGTATTGCTTTAAGGGAAAATAGAGTTTGTTACACGGCTTCGCTCATTATTAGGCGAGATGCCAAAGAGCGGGGCGAAGCAAACACACAACAAAGATCGCTATTTTCTATTTTTGATACATATACATGTTATATACTATGTATATAAATTTGTTTACCAAAATTTTTGGGTATTCAAATGAATACCCATGCATCAATGCCAGGCCCACCCCTGTCTTCCTACACCCCGCCCCAGCCGAGGCAAGGGTGATCAAGGAGATTTTGACGATCTTCGCACACGCTTCGGGCCTCACCACTAATCTAGCGAAGTGCTCCATCACATCCATCTACACACCGAGCGACAATCTGCAGGAGATCCAGACGATCATCGGGTGCCAAGCAAATGAGTTCCCTATCACATACCCGGCTTACCTTTAAGCACCAAGAAGGTACCCAAGGCCCGGATCCGGACAATCGTAGACGCGGTGGCGAGAAGGCTCCCCGGCATGTCTTGGACCGCTCAATGCGAGGAGCGGCCGGCTCGCCCGGATAAAGTCGGTCTCGCCGATCCCCATCTACACCATGCTTGCGGATGGGCTACCACCTTGGGCGATTGAGGAGATCAACAGCATCTGCCGGTGATTCCTGTGGACTGGGCGTGAGGCCTCCACTCCCGGGAAGTGCATGGCTGCTTGGCCTACGGTATGCCGACCCACCGACCTTGGAGGGCCGGGCATCCCGGAGGGGGGGGGGGGGGGGCGACTAGCCACCATCGCCTTGCGGACCCGGTGGTTGTGGCTACAAGAAACCGATGAGAGCCGGGCTTGGGCGGAGCTACCGCTAAAGGTCGCCGGGAGGTGCACGACTTCTTCTACATGTCTACCTTCACGGAGTTGGGAAATGGCCATTCCACTTTGTTCTAGACACGATGGTGGATTCGTGGGCGGGCCGTCACCGACATTGCTCCATATTTGTTGGACTTCGCCGATCATAGACATATCTCCACCACCACCGTGGCCAATGGTCTCCATGAGAATGCATGGGTCCGATCATCACCGGCGGGATCAACGCGCCCGTTACTATCGAAGTTCTTCGGGCTATGGGACCTAGTCGGCCAAAGTGCACCGACCGACCGCGACGACCGCCTCGTATGGAGATGGACGCCGGGCGGGATCTATTCCCCGTCAAGATATGGGGCACTCCTCCCGACTTCCCACCCAATCCCTGTGCAAGAGAACCCGGAAGACCCGGGCGCCCCAAGGCGTCAAGATCTTCCTTTGGCTCGCCGGCGGAGACGACATCGACGCCGGATAGGAGGAGACGCCACGGCCTTCGGAAAACGACAAACGCTTCCTCTCGCGACCGGAACTAGAAACCATCGACCACATCATCGCTTCATGTTCATTCTCAAGGCAAGTGTGGTGGACGATACTGGCAGTCCTGGGTACCGACTCCTCGCAAGTAGGCCACACAACACTGCTCGATTGGTGGGACCTTTGGCGGCAGAGATGGACCGGGGACAAGAGGAAGGGCGCGGACACCTTATTTGCCCCCGGTGGCCTGGCAAATCGGAAAGAGCGAAACGCAAGATGCTTTCGTAACGAGGCCTCCACCGCGAGCCAGCTCCTAGCCACCATCAAGCGCACAGCCGATGAGTGGATTGAAGCCGGGGCGTGCAAGCTTAGTTGTCTAATCCGGGAGTAATCGACTTAGGACCTCTTATGGGTAGGAGGCGACACTTCATTGTAAAATTCTCCTCCAAGCACGCTTTGCGTGATGTAAAACTTTATTCTCTAAATACAAAGATGCGCAAATCTTTTGTGTATTCGAGAAAACTTATGAGTGCATTCTTTGGTGCTTGGCTTCAGCAAAAGGCCTCGAGGAGTTTCTTGCAAGGTCTTTGAGTTCAGGACCATAGTATGGTTGTTCTGGTCATGTTTGCTTACATATATATTTTTAACTTTTGTTTTTGAGTGTTGTGGGTGTTTGAGCCCGCATCGTTGGGGATTTCTCCCCTCTGCACTCTCCTGCGTGTATGTATATAAAAAAAAATCAACCCAAGGAAAGAAGACCGTGCAAGAGATTGAAATTGTTATATGGTCTCTCAAAACAAAAGTTGAAATCAGTCATGCCATACATAGTCTTTTGTGCTTAGGAAAGTAAAGCGATGCTTCCAGTATGTGTGACTCAGTGCCTGCTAGGAAAGCAAGTAATCACAACGTTGTTTATTATGTGATTGGGTCTAGATGCAGACAGATTAGGTTTTTTTTTTTTTTTTTTGAAAGCTAATTGAGGGGGAGCTTCCCCACCTACTGCATTTCAAAAAAAGTCCACGTTTTGTGGGAACGGGGAAGAAACCCGTCCGGTTAATCCCGAAAACCGGACTAAAAACCATACTTGCACCACACAAAAACACAAAAAGAAAGAGAAGAAGATACAGCGCAGGGACACATGAACTCTCCAACGGATGCCTCCGGGGGGGAGGAGGATGAAGACGCCGGCCGCCGCCACCACGCGAGCCGCGCCCGGACTCGCCCGCGACAGTGGGAGGCGCCGCGACCGCCAAGTGTCGCGCCCGGACGAAGAGAGGAGGGTGCCCGGCCGCCGCCCACCACGAGCCGCGCTCGACTCACCCGCAGGGAGGAGGCGCGCACCGGCAAGCGCCACGCCGGGACGGGAGAGAGGAGGTTGCCGCCGCCACACCACGTGGAGCCGCGACTCGCCCCTCGCTCGCTGGGCGGTGGGAGGCGCGCACCGCAAGCATCCACGCCGGCTAGCGCCGAAGCCCCGGATCTCCCGACCAGAACCCACACCAAAGGCGATGGATGGAATCACCACGGACAACGCCCAAGGAGGAAGAACGGCACCCGAGGGTGTCACCGTTGTCGCACGAGCAGCGCAGCTGACTAGGATTTCTCCCGTGATATTCCCAACCATCGATCAGTAACTCAATCGCCCGCACGGCAGAAGACGGAGGAAGAGGAAAAAGAGGAAAAAGGGAGCGGCGTCCGAAGACGCCGCCGTCCGGGTTTTCACCATACCAACCAACATGCCCGCACCGCAAGGACGACGAAGAGGACGCGTCAGCAGCACCACCCGTGCTCCCACGCGGTGGCCACGGAGGCCCCAGGCCGGGGGAGCAGAACGCCGCCCGGGACGGGTCCCGAGCACGGGCGCGGATCCACCAAAGAGGGCCGGCCACATCCACGACAAGATGGCCTCGGACGCCGCCGACGCTCTCCACGTCGCTCGGGCTCGCCCTCGCAGCCCGCGCGCCCACTTGCGCCGGGCGGGCGCCGGCTGCCGCAGCCCAAGAGCCCCCCTGCACCACCACAGCCGGACCCGGGTGCTGGGGGCACTAGATCCGGTCACCGGAGGCACGGATCCGCGTCCCGGCGCCGCCGGTGGAGGCCGACCGGTGGCGACCGTTGCTCGGCGTCGTTGCAAGATGTGGAAGAGTTGGAGGAAGGGGAGAGGCACTAGCCGCCGAATCCGCACCGTGGGGGACCGGATCCATGCTCGGGGGCCCAGGATTCGCCGCCTCAAGCTCACCGGCGGCTACCGGTGCTAGGGTCGCCGGGATTGGGGAACGGGGGGACGAAGGAGCTCGGCGCAGCCCCTTTTTTTTTCGGAAAGCTGGCCCGCCGCCGCCGCGTCAAGGTCCGCCGGCGGCGGCCGAGGGGGAGGTGGGGGGCTGGGCGCCGGCGGTGGGTGGTGCCCCGAGTCGCCTCTCGGGGGAGACGCCGGGGGATCCTTCGAAAGGTCACCGACCTAGGAGTCCTTCACGGCATTTTGAATCAATTTGTCTAATTTATCTATGGAACTCTCCTGCATATGTCATCATTTTCGTCTTATAGATAGATAAACTCGTCATTTTCTCCTAGGCACGGCATTATTTTTCTTGTCTTCGTGTGTGGCTGCATAATTTATTCATTTATTTATTGCCACACACGGCGACGACCATGGGTCTCTGCTAGTTGTCACAAACTATGCACATACGCGTTGTGGTCCCTTTCAGTGGAACAGACAGACAATATGCAACTGACAAAACCTGCGTTACTATTCTATTTAAGCATAATTGCTCTTAGGATATGATCTCTGATGAGGATAAATAAATTAGTGGATGACATAGAGCTATTGCGACCCTCAACACCACAGGGTGTTTGGTTTGAGGAATGAGCAATCTGATCACATCTTTTCAGTCGTCCTCACTTTTTATTTGGTTTATGGGATGTAGTTGATATATCATCACCTCGTTCCTCACAAGATAGCCATCAGTATTGGCGTGAGGAGTGGAGTCATCCCACCAAGTTTGAGAAACAGACTCACGATGCGCCACCTTATCTAGAAAGGTTTGATTCATCAAACCAAAACACCCTGTAAATTAAGCTATCCAGTATGGAACTTTATCAGCTATAGTGGAAGGTGGGCGCACGTATTGTTAACGAAATTTACTATAAGTTCAGCAAAATTCAGGCTATCATAAGTTTGAGTAAGTTAAGAGAGAAAAGTACATTTAAACGTGATAGTATTTTTATGGGTGTGTGTAACCGGACTACGATCTAGATATGTATTACGATAACAAGTGGATCAAGGTCTGAGTCGCTGGCACCGCGCCGCCGCCGCCGTCACCTTCAGGTGCAGTTCAGGATAGATGACCAAGTTCAAGTCTCTTTCCTCTGCTCTCGGCAAGTTACATGGAGGTGCCGAACGGCCACGCTCCTAGATGGGCCACGAGGGGCAGAATGACTAAACCTTCCGATCCGGGCCGGAAACTTGGGTGTTGGGCCTTCGGCTCGAACAGGCCTGGTTGGACCGACCGATCCCGACGCGCCATCTTCATCATCCTTGGTCGCCGGCTCATCAGCGGGGGTATGCAGTCGGTGACACCCCCCCGCCCCTTGAGAACCCGCTTTGACCCCAAGAAGGAGCCCGAGGAAACCGGCTGGTCAAGCGGTACCTCATCTTCCTGTGTGCTGAGCTCATCGTAGAGAAGACCAGCCGAATCAACACTTGAGGAATGACTTGCTCACGATCTCGACGAAGACGACGATCCAAGATTTCCATGGGTACCCGAAACTCATCGGTGGGGTCCGGCAAGGATGGACTTACGATTTGCTGTCGGAGGAACAGCTTTCTTGAGCAGAGATACATGGAACACTGGATGTATGAGACAGTTGTCGGCAATTTCAGTTTGTATGCAGCTATGCCAACCTTCTCGTATAATGAGGAAAGGCCCAAAGAACTTGAAAGATAATTTGTTCGATGACCTGGGTGCCAAAGAGCTTTGCACATAGGGTTGGGCTTTCAAATAAACCATGTCACCCACATCAAATTCTCTTGGTGACCTGTGCTTGTCAGCTTGGTATTTCATCTTGTTTTGAGCCCCGATCAAGTGTTGCCTCACAGCTTGCTGCATTAGAGCTCTATCCTTCAACCATTCATCAAGATCTTCATGATTGCAACAGCTTGGAAGTGTCTAGTCCAAAATGGCGTGGTTCATGGCCATACAACACCTTGAATGGTGTAGTGCCTTAGAGAAGAGTGATAAGAGGTATTATACCAGAACTCAGCCAATGCCAGCCATTTGTGCCATTTAGTTGGACATGTATGAACAAAGCATCGAAGATATGTTTCTAAACACTGATTCACCCTTTCTCGTGCGGCCATCGGTTTCTGGGGGTGATATGCAGTACTCATCTTGAGATCCACATCCACTAGTTTGAATAACTCCTGCCATACATTGCTAGCAAATACCTTGTCTCTATCAGAGACCATTATCATAGGAAGCCCATGGAGTTTAAAGATGTTGTTCATATATTGTACAGCCACTTGGAATGTTGTATAGGGGTGAGAAAGAGGCAAAAAGTGAGCATACTTGGAGAATTTGTCTACAACCACCGAGAATCTTTGTTAAAGCCATTGATCTTGGAAGTCCTTCAATGAAATCCAAAGTAACAACTTGCCAAGCTCCTTCTCGGTATGGGAAGAGGAGCCAAAAGTCCGGGTAAGCCACCCTTTCAGACTTAGCTTTGTTGACATATAGAGCATTGAGCAACAAATTCCTTAACTCGACCGTTTGAGATGTGGCCAGTGCAAAAGTTGCTTTACTCTCATGTAGGTAGCTTCATATCCAGAGTGCCCTCCAATAGCACTAGAGTGCGAGAGAATGCAATAATTTGTTCTGAAGCCAATCCAGATCCTGCCTTTGTATCTGATGATACCATCCTGCAATGTATAAGCACCATGGGAAGAGGTGATAGATAATTCAGACAAAAGTTTAGTTGCAGCAGGTGAATGGGCATAGGAGTCTTGGACTTCTTGTAGCCACAGTGGTTTAGCAACAGACATTGCTGATATGTCATAAATTGGTGAAGACTAGACTCGGGACGAGGGGGCATCGCCTACCCCCATTTTTCCACCCCTTTCTTGTACAAGATCTTGTAATTCAACCCCATCAACTTTGTTAATGCCTTGTGCTGCCATGCAAGTTGGTTAGCCTTTGATCTTCTAGATGTGTCCTCTCGTTGGTCACCACAATATAGAAAGAGGAGGATTGCAAATAATGGTACCAATGTTCCGCTGCCATCAGTATAGCTAGATACTCCTTTTCATATGTGGATAAGCCTTGAGCTTTAACTCCCAGTGCTTTGCTGACATAAGCTATGGGATGATTTTGTTGCTGCAAGACTGCTCCTATACCCTTAGCTGAAGCATCTGTCTCTATGACAAATGGTAAGTCAAAGTTTGGTAATGCAAGCACAGGGCTAGAGATGAGAGCCTTCTTCAATGTCTGAAAAGCTGTTTCAGTTTTAGAGGTCCATACAAATTGGATACCCTTCCTTAGGAGATTGGTTAGTGGTTTGGCTATAAGACCAAAGTGTGCCACAAACCTTTCGTAATAACCCGACATACCCAAAAAGCTTCTAAGATCTTTCACATTTTCTGGGGTTGGCCAATTCTTGATTGTTTCAATTTTGGATGGGTCTATTGCCACACCTTGAGCACTGACTATATGGCCCAAATAAGTCAGTTGTTTCTTGGCAAAGGAGCACTTAGATAGTTTGACATGGAAATGATTTGCTTGCAAGATAGTCAGGACTTGTTGTATATGCCGCATGTGATCTTCCCAACTCTTGCTGTAGATTAAGATATCATCAATGAAAACTACAGCACACTTTCTGAGTAATGAGGCTAGTAATATATTCATTACTGTCTGAAAGGTGGCAGGACCTCCTGTAACACCATGTGGCATAACATTGTACTCATAGTGTCCATTATGAGTTTGGAATGCTGTTTTAAACTCTTCACCCTCTGCCATCTTGATCTGATGAAACCCTGAACACGGATCTAAAGTGGTGAACCACTGCTCCTTGCAATTCCTCTAACAATTCTTCAATAATTGGAAGTGGGTATTTGTTCTTCATCGTTATTGTGTTTAACCGTCTCGTAGTCCACACAGACGCCAGCCTGATCTTTTTTTCCTTACTAAAAGCACAGGTGAAGAATAAGGACTAGTACTGGGTTTTATCCATCCTTTCTGCAACATATCAGCAATTTGAGTTTCAATCTCAGTTTTCTGGGCTGGATTGTACCTATAAGGTCTCAAGCAGAAAGGTTGAGCCCCTTCAATCAATGGTATCTTATGGTCTCCCACCCCGATGGTGGAGTAAAGACCTCGAATGAATTGCTCAATGATTTCCCGCAATTCGGGTGGAATCTCAGCAGGGGGTTCTTTATCGACTTCATTGCTTGTGGCGAACAACATACAAAATGGAATCAGTCTTGTCAAAAGCTTGAAGTTGATTTTGAGAAATTGGAGGTCCCATGTGTAATGTAGGACTAATCCCAATGAGTGTAATTTCCTTATGATTGTTAGTGACTTTAATCCATTTGTCCTCCCAATGACCTTGCATAGGGCTGTGAGCAGCAAGCCAATCAACTCCCAAGATAACATCATAACCTTGGAGTTTGAGGATCTTGAAGGTTGTTGTGAAAGAATGGCCTTGGCATTCCCAGACTTGGTCAGGCAGCTGATGAGTACAAGACAACAGTTCACCATTTGCAACTTGTACATTAACTGAACTAGGCAATGGTTGCCATGGTTGAACAAGTATGTGCTAATTCCTCACTAACAAAGCTGTGAGTACTTCCAGAGTCCAATAATATAAAGATTTCTTTTCCATTCAAATGGCCCCTTAGCCTGAATGTCTGAATACCCTCGCACTTAATGTGCTTGAATGGAAATAGAGCAAAAATCATCACCGAATCGAGAATCTTCGAGTGTGCTCGGTTCAGAATCTCTCCATCATCGGGATACATTGCCATAGTTGTTCCATATCTTGCAGGGATATAGTAGGTGGACACTTGTGTTGAGGGCCCCATTTCTCACCACACTTGAAACAAAGACCCTTGGATCTTCTAAATCTTTTCAATGTTGTTATCTTGTCTTTAGCAGATGAAGTTTGCTTTGACAGATTCAATGACCTTCTTGTCTTCGATTTCTTCAGAAAATCCCCTTTGACATTATCGTAATAATGCTTCTTAGAGGTTGAAGAATGAAAACCAGAGTCAAATTTCTTCAATGGTTGCTCCCCATTGCTTCTTCCCTGTATCAAAGCAAGAGAAGTAGCAAAGATCTAGGTCCGGAGGTCTATGAATCATAAGAACAGCTTTAATCTCTTTCTTTAAGCCATCTATGAATCTATTTGTGATTGCTGTTTGGGAAAAATTGGGGTCATGAGCTAACAATTGGTGCACTACATCACTAAACTGCTCAATATACTCTACTACAGTAGTAGTCTCGCTTAAGATGGAAGAAATGTCTAAGTAACGGTTATGCTCATCCTTATCAAATCTATTGCACACAGCATGAACAAACTCCTCCCAACTCATAAGTTTAACTTTGGCTTCTACTGTCTGAAACCATAAAGCAGCTGAGCCTTCTAGCCTCATAGTAGCATAACAGACCCACTTAACCGGATCAGTAGCATACACATCAAAGAAATCTTCACACCGTTTGATCCACAAACGGGATTGGTACCATCAAAGGTATGCAGATCTACGTTAGGTATAGGTGGCTGGATATGATGGTAATAGAATCTATCATATGGTAACCGAGTATCAACGACAGTAGGGGGGATTTGGTAGGATTCTTCGAACCAGATGGTGGGGTCGGCTCGAGGCGACGATGTACACCGCCCCAAAGCCTCCCATGCCGCGGGCCACTTGGCCGAGATGCCGCCCATTGGGGTGAAGCTCCAGTGGTGGGCGGAGCTCAAAGACCTTGCGCGACGGAGAGGCGAAGTGGTCCTCTCGACCGCCGATATGAGAGACGCTTCCTCCACCGTGACGGCATTTGTGATCTTGATCTTCCGGCTTGCTCGTCGGTGGAGTCCTCAGGAGGGATCAGCTTCTCCAGTGCCTTCGACACGCTTCCTGCATCGAGTACCGCACTCGAGCTCGTTAACGCGATTGTCGACCTCCGGCTTCCACTTGAAGAGCTTGGTCTTCACCGTGGTGAAATCAGAGCACATCTCCTTCATGTCCTTGTTCTGTTGAGTCAGAAGACCGAGCATCTGCCCGATCTGCTCCTCCGGCGTCAAGCTCGCCATACTCCGGCGGGTGAGGTACTGGTGGGTTGCCAGAATTTTGGGGAAAATTTGGGTGTGGTGGTGGTGGATCGGAACGGAGCTGATACCAGTGTAACCAGACTACGATCTAGATATGTATTACGATAACAGTGGATCAAGGTCTCGAGTCGCCGGCACCGCCGCGCTCGCCGCCGCCGTCACCTTCAGGTGCGGTTCAGGATAGATGACCAAGTTCGAGTCTCTTTCCTCTGCTCGGCAGTTACATGGAGGTGTCGAACGGCCACGCTCCTAGATGGGCCACGCAGGGCCAGAATGACTAAACCTTCCAGTCTGGGCCGGAAACTCGGGTGTTGGGCCTTCGGCTTCGAATAGGCCTGGTTGGACCGACCGATCCTGACGCGCCATCTTCATCATCCTTGGTCGCCGGCTCATCAGCAGGGGTATGGTCGGTGACAGTGTGTTACTGAAACGAAATTAAGGTTCCTATATTGTTGGCGTGTCCTATTTGTAATTATGTACTTGTATAATCAAATGTTTTCTTGAGGGAAAGTGACTAGTAGAATTGTAATAGGTGGTGGAGACAAGAAAGTGACAGAGGAAGTATCCGGGAAGGCTCTGTTGAAGACACAAGAAAGTGCGCAGAAGCAGAAGACGGGAAGAGCTGTTCAGAAATTCTCCAACGTCATTGCTTCTCTTGCCTAACCCCACAACACCAAAATTCTACCAAATCCAGAGAGTATTCTTCAAGATACTACCAAGAGCAGTCTAATCCTATTACTCCCTCACCGTTCTTGGTTGATTGGGTGGTACCTTCGCCAGCGTCCGTGCCGTTGCCGCTCAAGCCGTCGCCGACCGGCCGGCCGTGCCGTGCGGCAGGTTGCCTCCAAGGTCTTGCTTACTGGCTACCTGCTGACCTTACTTACTGCTGCTGCGGCGATTAAGGAGCTAACTGTCGTGATTAAGGTTCTCCCTTTGAGACAAGATCTGAATATTTCGATTGTAATTTCACACCATTATTGTTGGTTTGTTACTGACAGAGAGGGAAGCTAGCTAGGAGATTGAGATGGAGCACATGGCGGTGAGCGCTGCCACCGGGGTGTTGACCTCACTCCTCTCTACAAGCAACTCAAGGGAGTCCGAAGGGACATCGAGTCCCTCAGCCGTGAGTTGACTGACATGAACGCAGCACTGGTGATGCTTGCAGATAGGGACAAGTTGGATGTCCAGACCAAGGTGTGGAGGGACAAGGTTCGCGAGATGGCGTATGATATTGAGGATATCATTGACATCTTCATGCATCACTATGACCAAGCCAGAGATGACAAGGATGGCCTATTCCAAAAGTCTGCACGCAAGATCAGGAAGCTGTGAGCGCGCTTCCAGATTGCCGGCATGTTTCAAGATATCAAAGCTCGTGTTGAGGAGCAAAGTCAAAGCCGAGATAGATACAAGGTGGAGGAATCTGTCTCACAGCCTAGAGTGGTGGAAGTTGACCCAAGGCTGCCTGCAATTTATGAAGATGCAAAAGAGGCTTGTGGGCATTGATGGTCCACGGGAGGAGATCATCAAACAATTGATGGAAGAAGATGACGGCGAATATGGCCGACTTAAAGTGCTATCCATTGTGGGTTTTGGTGGCCTTGGCAAGACAACGCTCGCAAACCAAGTGTATCGCAAAATAAGGAATGAGGTTGAATCCACAGCATTCGTATCTGTCTCTAGAACTCCTCACATACCAAAGATTCTGAAGGACATACTCTCTGAAGTTGGATTTGATGTCAAGGAAATGGGTGATGATGTCGAAAAGCTTATCAAGGTCCTCAGAGAACAGCTCACGAATAAGAGGTATGTGTTTATCTTGAATTTATGGTAATACATTTTTGTAAAGACTTTAGTAAGTGTTCTATTAATTTCTCATTGGCTGTCGTCTTGTCGTCTAGCTAATAGCAGTATTTAAATTTCGTATTGATACATAAGTAGCTATTAAAAGTTATTTGTCATAAAATGACATGCTATTTTTATCTGTCCTCCCTCGTATCGACTTTTTGCTCAGCTACTAGCAAATATCAAAATGGTAGTTTCTGACTCTGCAGGACAATGCAAAAACATCCTTCTTATTGAAGTTAATTACCTCGCAGGTACTTTGTCATAGTTGATGATGTATGGAGCATCAAGAATTGGGACATTATTAAGTGTGCTTTTTGTGGAAAATAATAAAGCCAGCAAAGTGATAACTACCACACGTATTCAAGACGTTGCTACAGCAAGTTGCATCCCAAATCAAGGCCACGTATACCAGATGCAACCCCTTAATGAGCCTCTCTCAAGAAGGTTGTTTTTCAAAAGGTTATTTGATACAGAGGATAGTTGTCCTAAGCAATTCAGAGAGATTTCTGATCAAATGTTAAGGAAATGCAAAGGGGTACCCTTTGGCAATTACTAGCATTGCAAGCCTTTTGGCTAACCACATGCACATTGAGATATGGGAGAAGATACATAATTCATTGGGTTCAAAGTTGGACACAAATCCTACGCTGGAATGGATGAGGCATGTGCTAAGTCTGAGCTACAATGACCTTTCCCATGAGCTCAAGACATGCTTGCTATATCTTGGAATGTATCCTGAAGATTATGAAATCCCCAAGGAAGCTTTGGTGAGAAAATGGATGGCCGAAGGATTTGTTAGGGGAAAAACATGGTTTAGATCTAGAGGAAGTTGCTGAGAACTGTTTCAATGAACTCATCAACAGAAGTATGATCCAACCTTGCTTTATTGAAGATAGTTTTCGTGAGGTGTGGGCATGTCAAGTTCACGACCTAATGCTTGATCTTATTATATCAAAGTGCAAAGAGGAAAACTTCATCACTATAATTGATAAGAAGTATCCAATCAATGGAGCATCACAAGTTCGCCGGATCAGCCTTCAATTCCATGATAGAGACTTGCCCCTGACAGTGGAGAGTGTGAGTGCATCAACTGTTCGGTCATATATTTCCTTCCGTGATTGTATGCCTCCACTTTCGAAATTTGAGCTTTTGAGAGTCTTGGACATGGGAAATAGATTTTATGATACCTCTTTGTGCCTTGATTTGTCTGCTATAAATCACCTTTTTCTGCTCAGGTATGTGAGGGTTCAGGGCTTTCCTATCGAGCTACCAAAGAAATTTGGCAAGTTAAATCATTTGATGACCCTAGATATGTCCCAATCAGGGTTGGATTGTATTGGTGAACAACTATCAGATTTTAATTCCTTGTCATCTTTAAGGCATCTCAGATTATCAGAAAGTGTAGTGTTAGAAAATGGGTCAGGAAGTGTAGTGTTAAAAAATGGGCTTAGGAAGCTGTGCAACTTACGTGATCTCTGCTTTGAGATTGGGACTAATTCCATTGAATGTATCAGAGATCTCGGTGAGTTGACCAATCTTGGGAGTCTTGATGTGATGTACAATTATTCCAAGGCAGTTGATGTAGAAAAGATGACAATCTTGGCTGCCTCTCTTAACAAGCTTGGGAACAGCAACCTCCGCCATATAGTTTTTCAGGTTCCCCTCAGCACAATTCTGGAGTAACTGCTTGACACATCCACGTCATCTACAGAGCTTTCGATCGTCCAGTGTATTAATGCCCCAGCTACCAAATTGGATTGCCCATGCTGACAGGTTGGCGCATGCTGTACTATGGGTCCAGGAGCTCCAAAGTGATGACGTCCAGCTTCTTGCACAGCTGCCCTGCCTCACCTTCCTCGAGATAAGAGTTAAAACAATCCCAGAGAACAACATCATTATCCACCCAAACACATTCCACAGCCTCAAGGTCTTCAAATTCAATTGTGATGAGCTCCCACGCTTGACTTTTGAGCCAGCCGCAATGCCGCGGCTACAGAGACTGGAGATACAACTTGATGTATACGGAGAAGGGGGCAGTCCAGTTGGTGGCATCGAGCACCTTGCTAGCCTTGAAGAGATCTCATTGGATATAAGTGCCAATTGCGATCAGTGGTCCAAAATAGAATCTGCATATCGAGACACCATCACTAGGCACCCAAAAAGTCAAACCATGAAGATTTATGTATACGGTAATGAGTATGACGAAAATGGAGAATTCGTAAGAGAAATCAACAATACAGTTGCAGCAACTAGTGGAGAGGATTAAATGTCAAGCGTGGTGATGAATTACTACTGGTACGCTTATGTTGCACATAGTTTGTTCTTAGTTTCATCTCTTTTTATATTTTTGAACCCTGATGGTCTGATCATGTTAGATGGCTAGATCTGCTGCGCTATACTTTGGAAGCCCTGTTCATGCCTTCATTTCTCACGGCTCCTTAAAACATAGTTGCATAACAGATAGCTCTGTTTCATAATCAGTCTGTTCACAACAGTATTGCCCAAAAACCATGGTAAAAATTTTGACAGTCAAAATTATGTTCTTCTATTTAAACTAGACGACTACAATTGATTGAGAAAGTTATAATCGGTGCCACCTACATAGCTTAAAAAGCTAGAGCAGATATGTTTTTTATTCCTCTGGTCATGCCACAGGAACTGTAGATTTCTTTAACCTTATGACTAGTGCTACCTAAAAATGCTCCTGTAACTTTAGGATCATGACCTTCATCTATTTAGACTCTAAGGACGCCCTTGTGTCTTTTGAGCAAGCGTTTAGAGATGGTTGCTTTAGAAATTTCAAATAGAGGGTGGAAAAACCTTTTCGATTGTTATGACTCTTTTTGTTTTTGTTAAAGGCTATGCCTTTCGTTGTAATAATTGGCTGTGTACATCCACGGATGTAGAGGCCGGATTGTATTATCCATTATCTAAAAAAAATCTATTTAGACTCTGAAAATGTACAAGACTTCCGTGGAAACCGTGAAACTTGGCTAATTTTGCACCGAAGCTGAACTGTTAAAAAGATTATGTACCTTTTTCACACTATAAGTGGCCCTCGTGTACACACCTTGAACTAACAATTGTTTGTTTGTAGGATTTGTATAATTTTCTCTCTTCTTTGCCTGGTTTGTCGAGTACTAACTAGGACTGAAAATGTATGTCTATGTTCCCAGGTGGCGCTTGGTCTATTTGTCTTCCATTGCACAGACGCATGGATCATCCGGCAAAATAATATGAGGCCTGATTTGCAGAGAAGCCAACTTGAACAGACTACTATACCAAACGGCGACAACCACGACCTGGGAGATGGCAAACAGCTACCTGAGGAAGCCCAGAGTTTCTCCTACCCATGTTCGCAATGGAGGAGCCGATCCAAGCAGAGAGAAATATATCAACCTCCAATCAGCTGTCCTGTCCTTTAAGGCGTAAATGGGTATGGGTAGCAGTTGCTCGCAAAAGACTGGGACACCATGCCCTATTACTTTGCATTTTGAGACTGGCAGTGCCGCAGTGATACTGCAGCCTGCAGCTCAAGGGGTGAAAAAGAGCTGTAAGGATCATGTTTAGTTTTTCTGATTCAGATGAAAACACAAGCAATAGGATTATTATGAAAAGTAGCTTTCATAATGATATAGATGGGCATAGTTTAAATACAAATGTATGAGTTACTTTAATAATGGTAGAGGAGAGCAGTTTTGATACAAAGCTTCGGTGGTCATTTTAAATTATCTTTCATATATAATGGCACATGTGATTATTTTGGAAGCAAATTTAGGGGTTAATTTATTGTCATAATGGGAAATGTGTGTATTTTCTATATATAATAAAAATAAAATCCAATTATATGGCTACTTTTGGCGATGATATATGTCGGATGTCGCTGCTGCCCAGTGCCCAGTTAGCGTGATGTTCGCTGGCTGAGCTTTTGCTGCTTCTGCATGCTTTCATAAGCGCGTGTTTCTCTTGTTCCAAAGGATTCTTGTGCTTGCATGCAAGACTCTTTATTGATGTGCCATTTCTTGGTCAATTGCAAGTTTTGGCAATCGGCAATTTGAATACAAAGTGCAAAAACTGCGACGTTTCCTTCTCAAATAATAGAGCCGAGGACGGCAAACCGTCAGTAATTTCTCACTTGGTAAATTTTGCTTATGTGTTGAGTTTCATTCCAAAAAGAAAGCTTAAATGCTATATGTCGCTTATGCAATCAGCGTGCACATTTTAATCCAAGGGACTATAAGAGAGCTGTGACGTGAGCTTTATTAGACAAGAGAAGTGTGCACATCATTGCGATGACTTTCACACCGACCGACGAGAGCAAGGATCAAACCGGAGGACTGAAAAAGAGTCACTCAACTTCTATAGAGAAGAAGCGAAGCTCTCGAAACTAAAATACCAACACCAACTTGTGGCGAGAGAGTATTTAGAATTCCTCGAATCGATAGAAAATCAACAATAAAGAAAAAGTTGGATTTGCATGTCACTCGAAGGTGCACAGCCTACCAACTCGAACGAGCCGGACTTCTCTCAAACTGGTGAACAACACCTGACCTGCACAATCTCTGAACAAAAGCTCGAGCAGAGGGGCTGCTCTCCACACACGAGCACACTGGACATTTCCAACAGCAATCTGTAACTTTGCCAACAGTGAGCACTCCAAGAAAATTGAATCAATTCAATGCTTAAAGACAAGCTAATAAACACTTGTAGTATTCCACGTTGATAAGCACAAAAAGCTACAGAAAAGATGCTTCAGGCTGAGAACCGATCGATGCACAACAGCAGCTCCATGAAACATCTAGCAGCTTTGACAGAGAAATCGAACAGAGCATACAGCCAAGAGAAAAATGAACGATCTCATCTCACCATCGTAAAAACTATCTCAAGCAAGAAGTATTAAATTGATTTCTCCTAAGATGAGCTAATGATTGCTTGGACCAATGAAAAAACAAACACTCGCTGCTGCACATGCTTTGGCCAGGAACTGCGCTGAACCAAAAAAGACCGGCACAGAAAATCGATCAGGAAGAGATAGGAACGAACTGTAGTAGCTCGCTGATCGAAGGGCAAGCACCGATTGGTGCTGGGTTCACGTCGTCAGGCTGCTGTACCAGGAAAACAAATCACCGAGAATAGCACGAGCACCAAGAACAGCACGGCGAACCTGACGAACAGAGAAAACCAGGAACCAGAAATCGATGAGATCTGACCCAAATCAAAACAGCTGGATCCCAAAATCTTCCCAGGTAATCTCCATGATCTCGGTGAGCTATCCTGAGAAAATCGTGGCTCAAATCGAACTCAAGGATCGGGAAAACCAGATCACGCACAGAGGATGAAAAGAAGGGGGAAAACTGGACGAAAATTTCAGCAAGCAATCAAAAATCTAGCAGCGAATTTAAGACACCATCACTGAAATCTAAAAGCCGCCCAGAGGGCACAGGGAGCTTTGGGGCTCCCCTTCCCCAACGAAAATCACCACAAAATATCCACAAATTTGTTCTTGGACCTCTAAACAAGAACCCTAAAAAATGGGGAAAATAGAAACGAAAATAAGAGAGGCAAGAAGGGGAGGATGGCTGCCATCCTCTATATATGGTCCTTATTTTTCATCCCTATTTTGCCCTCCCGATACATATGAGCCAAACCACTAACCCTAGGGCTATTTTGGTCGACTCGGATATTTTTCGATCCGACGGCCACCGCGCCTCCTCATCGGGTAGCCTTGCATCCACGCAACCTCCCGATGTCGCCACGTGCCGTCCTTCCGTCCACCGGAACGTCCGCCCGGTTTTGAGGCCCAAACCCGCGAAACCCGCTCCCGTGGTTTTGAGGCCCAAACCACGAAACCTCGCACCGATGGTTTTGAGGACAAACCACCAAACCTCCTCGACACGTGTCATCGCCGTCTTGACCGCCCGAAGTCGCCAAGTCATCCGAGCTCCCCCGCTCCGCACGCACGCTCACCGTCTTGACCCGATCGACACGGTCCCGCCACGCCCTCTTGCATTCGTCGATGTCCCGGATGTCGACCACCATGGCTAGCCACCCGGCGATCGGTCCCTCGGTCCAAGCCTCACGTCCCGTCCTTCACCTCCGCGGTCCGTCGGCCCGGCACGTCCCTCCTTGGCCCCTTCACCTCGCCGTCGGCTACCATCTCCGAGCTCCACACCTGTACAACACGAACCAAGAATCGTCTTCGACACACTCCACGTGTGCCGGTGAACATAGCCGAAGCATAAAAGATAAAAGAAAATAGAAGGAAAATGTTGATTGTTGACAATCACTCAATCACAAAACTAAACACATGCGAGCTAAATCAACCATGTGTTCGCAATCTCCCCCTTGATGAGTGCATTGTCAACATTCAACACAAAGACAGAAGAAGGTAGAAGATAGCACATCCAGGTGAACAAAAGCTAAGACAAAATCACTGGATAGCAAACATGGAGCAAAAACTTGGTTCCCAAAGACATGGGCAAAAGGCTCGACACAACCAAGCTAAACAAACAGCTAGTCCTCAAGAAGAGGTAGAACATGCTCAACACCACTAGCACAACTCCAAACCAATTACTTTCACACACAAAATAGCTAGACCCTCAAGACGGAGGCAAAGGCTCAACACACCTAGCTCAAAGTGCTACTCCCCCTGGAAACATGCAGTCACTGTCTTTGTATCTTTCTCCCCCTTGTTGGCAAATGCACTAATCAAGCTATGAAATGCATGAAAAATGCAATGAGGGAGCTTCAAGTTTATAGCAATCCAAATGAGAAGATGCTCTAGGTAGTGTCATGGCAACAAAATCAAGTGCTTAACTTCGGTGCTCAAACCGATCAAGAGATATGAAATATGGCTTGAAAGCACTTTGATTCATTTTAAGCATTTCGTAAAAGGTGTCCACCACAAAGAATAGCACATAGCACAAGTAAGATGGAAATCTATCAAGTGCTACACATGTATATCAAGTGAACTACCCCAAGCAAGGTTTATACATCATGCAAAAGACGAGCCAACACTTGTTAAATTTTTTTAGTTATCGGAGTTGCAGCAGTTACAAGCATTGGACAAAACATGTTGCAGTGGTTATCCACAACCGTCGACCTTACTAATCAACCATGTCAAGCCTATGCGTGTGAGCAATCGAAGCTTAAGACAATGGTGCAGGTCAAACACTACCAAGCTCGAGGTTCAACTCAAGTGCAATGAGCAGCGTGAGTCCCAAGACTTGGATGTGGGACGGTATGGATCCATCTCGATCTTTTCCATACACTTAGCTTAGATTTCAGATTTTAGCAGATAAAAGCATATGGTCATCTAAGCAAGTGTATAACTCGGTGAAAGAGACATAGTCACCTAGCATACATGATAAGCACAAAGAATCTCAACAACTTAAACATGCTAGGAACTATCTCAATGGTGAACATTTTGCAAGATTCATCGTTGTTAAGCAAGTTCACATGAAAAATAGCTTTGCTCATAACATATATCAATTAAGCGAGAAAAAGCACAAGCTGTAAGCACCAACATGTAATTGTTACACTAAACGAGCATAGTCTCATTGTGATCAATATAAACAAGAAGCTCAAGGTGCAATAGTGTACATGATGAATGCAATAGGATACAAGATGATGCACAAAGCAAAAACAAACCTAAAGCTGGCTTTGTACATCAACTACAAAACTACCCCTCAAAAAGGATAGCAAACTCCCAACTCCCCTCAATCATTGACACCTAGCAAAAGAAAACTAGGAAACAAAAAGGGCACAAAGGCTAGCATAGCATATAATACACAAGATAACACAAAGCTATCATGAATAAGATGGCTAGCCTACCATGGTATATACACAAGCAAGACATAGAACCAAAATGTGCCAAAAATATACAAGTGAGCAAATGAACATCTCATACCACAAGTATGGAATCATGAATGTACAAGGCATGAGTGTATATGATAGCTCACAGATTGTGTGTAGGTGTCACAATAAGGCACATGCCTCTTGGAGGCCATCAAAGTGGTGTAGACAACCATCAAGTCTTGATCACACCACGACAAAGAATCAAGTTCCACCAAGCATGTGTTCTCCACCCATGTCCTCATACCTACACATGAGAGGACAAGGAAACCCAAGTCTTGGATCCCAAAGGGTTAACAAGCATAAACTTGGGAACCCAAGACTCGATCACTTGCATCATTGGAAAAACATGGGATGAGCAAATGGCACAACACTGGGGTTAGTAAACTTGGAAGAATACCAGTGTTGACCATCTTGCCCAAGATAAGCATTAGGCAAAACAAACATCCCATGACCCTTCTTTCCAAAGCGCTCACCACACACAACAAAGTGTGGTGCACTCCTCGTGTCAAACTCAAAGCTCCCAAAGCGAGGAACACCTTCCACTCGCGGAGCACGACCACCACGGGGTCTCACAAACTGTGGCCTAGCCCTTTGAGGCCTCCTACCTCCTGGCCTAGCAAACTGCCTCTGAACCGACTGCACACCCCTCTCATACATGCCAAGTGGTGGGTGATAAAAGTCATGGTTCTCAAACTCAACTTGACGCCTAGCATCCCTCTTCCTCCTAAAGCAAAACTCAAACAAGTGACCATCTCTCTGGCAATAATCACAGTGATACCTCACCTCTCTCTTGGGTGGTTGTTGGTTCACTCTCTTGGGTGGATGGTTCACTCTTGTTGTGGCCTTAGCTCTAGGAAGGGTTTCCTCAGGAACTTGGGCAAAGTGTCAAGTGGGTTCTTGAGGTGGTTTGGTTTAGGGAAGCCTCCCACACTTGTTTGGGAGGTGGAGTCTTTGGGGTCTCTTGGAGAATGTCATTTTGCACAATGGGCTTGGTAAGCTCAGGTGGGGTGATCTTGGTCAACTTGGGAGTGCTTGTAGGTTTCTCACTCGAGCTCAAACCACTACCTTGACCAACCTTGCCATAGATTACTTCACCCTTCCCACCTATTGCAAAGCCTAATCCCGTTGTGTCAGTCCCCCTCTTAAACCCGACTCATCATCATACCAAGTGTGGCTCTCCACTAGACACCCAACTCGGGACGACGAGCGAAGGTACTTGTTCTCCTCTTCGACTCTCCCCTTGTCATGCCTACAAGACATGACCTCCATCTCCAAAGCTTCACACTTAGCACACTTCAAAGCCACGGTGCTATCTCGAGCTGGCCTTCTCAAGCACGGCAAGCTTGGCAGCCTTCTCTGGCCAACTCAGTTGCAAGCCTGGACAAGACTTGCATGCACTCAACAACATAGGCTTAGCCTTCAGCTCAACGTGCTCATCTAGCAAAGCGGAGTACTTAGATTGCAAAGTCATGATGCTAGACATGTGCACGGCACAACCATCACACTCCGTCTCATCGGACATCTCCACGGGCTTCCTAGCCAACTCTAACTCCCTCATAGCTACCTCCCACTTCTCCTTGTACTCCTTCCTCTCCTTAGCTACTCGCTTGAGCAACTTCTCTTGACACACAAGCGCACGCCCAAAGAGTCAAGTTCATCGGTGAGGGATTCGATAGTGGGTGGTACCTTAGGGGAAGAGTCGCCGCCGTGTGGCTCGATTTTGTCGGACACCGCTCCGTCAAGGGCCATGGTGCGAAGCCCCCGTGCTTGGAGTCGGTGAAGAAGCAAAGTCCGCTCAGCTTGTCTTTGATCTTGCGCTCAGGCTCCTCGTCGCTAGAGGAAGCTTGCCCGTCGTTGTTGAGGTCGCTGAGGGAGGCGAAAAAGGCATCCTTGTTCTCCTTGGCACGCTTGAGGTACTTCTTCTTGATCGCCTCCTTGTCGAAGCCCTTCTTGGACTTGTGCTTGCCGGACGGTGTACTCGCTTGTCCTGCGCGCTTGTCGAGTCGTGCTTGTCGAAAGAGTAGTACTTCTTGCCGGAGTACTTGTCCTTGCTCTTCTTGGGACACGCGGCGAAGAAGTGGTCCGGATCGCCACACTCAAAGCATCCTCCCTTGGGACCATCGCCACGCCGACGGTTCAAGCGGTTGTTGTGGAACCGCGAGAATCGGTGATGATGATGAGCCAACTCATCATCCCCAAGGCAATCCAACTGCTCCTGTCCCGCACGCACATCAAAGAAGACAAGGCAAACGAGATCCGTGAAGGGTTAGCGGAAGAACTTGAACTACCCTTACGAGGCGAGCAACGTTCGACGCAGATGGGTTCTTGAGCTTTGCCTGGATCTGGGCCTCGATCTCGGAGGACTTCAGCTTGCTGTAGAGCTCGTCAGGTGTGAGGGTGTCGTAGTTGGCAGACTCCATGATAGCGGACACCTTCACATCCCACACCTTCCGATCCAGGCGCATAAGAGCCGCATCGCCTTCTCGTGGTCGATCAAGCCTCTCCAACGGCTTGTTCGCCCGAAGCTTGTTGCGAGATCGTGCCAAACCTAGCAAAGAGAGAATCGATGGACTCGCCATCAAGCTGGATTAGGTTATTGTACTCTCTCTTGTAGGTCTCATATAGGCGGGCCTTCACTTGTGGGGTTCCCTCGTGGTAACTCTCAAGTGTTCTCCACACCTCACGGCGGTCTCACAAGTGGCAACTCTCTCAAACTCGGTGTCTTTGAGGCTAGAGAACAAAACGCTCCTCGCTTCGGTTGTTGGCATTGTGTTGGGCTATTTGTTCCTCACCCACTCGGCGGCTAGCACTTGGTAGTTCTCATCCTCGACAATCTCCCACACTCTCCAATCCATCCCCATAAGGTGTGCTTGCATCTTAATCTTCCAATAGGGATAGTTAGAGCCATCGAACTCCGGAGGTTTGCCAAAGTGGCGAAACCACGATCCATGTCGCCTTCTTGCGGATCACGAACCGATTAGGGTGGAAGTGATCCTAACCGGCCCGATACCAATTGAAGGACCGAAACGGCGACTGAGAGGGGGTGAATGGGAGCCTCAATTTTTCCTTTTCAATTTCGGGTCATCGGCTCAACACCCGATCCCAAAAGCAAACTCACACAAAGTCCGAATAACACGCGTGCTAGCTGGTAGCAAGGTGTCATAGGCAAAGAGAGCACCGAGATGTCCACGACCCAAATGATTGGGTGGATGTTCCCTAGGAACACAGCGGGACACCTCAAACTATCGCGACCACCGACCGACGCGAGCAAGGATCAAACCGGAGGACTGAAAAAGAGTCACTCAACTTCTATAGAGAAGAAGCGAAGCTCTCGAAACTAAAATACCAACACCAACTTGTGGCGAGTATTTAGAAAATTCCTCGAATCGATAGAAAATCAACAATAAAGAAAAGTTGGATTTGCATGTCACTCGAAGGTGCACAGCCTACCAACTCGAACGAGCCGGACTTCTCTCAAACTGGTGAACAACACCTGACCTGCACAATCTCTGAACAAAAGCTCGAGCAGAGGGGCTGCTCTCCACACACGAGCACACTGGACATTTCAACAGCAATCTGTAACTTTGCCAACAGTGAGCACTCCAAGAAAATTGAATCAATTCAATGCTTAAAGACAAGCTAATAAACACTTGTAGTATTCCACGTTGATAAGCACAAAAGCTACAGAAAAGATGCTTCAGGCTGAGAACCGATCGATGCACAACAGCAGCTCCATGAAACATCTAGCAGCTTTGACAGAGAAATCGAACAGAGCATACAGCCAAGAGAAAAATGAACGATCTCATCTCACCATCGTAAAAACTATCTCAAGCAAGAAGTATTAAATTGATTTCTCCTAAGATGAGCTAATGATTGCTTGGACCAATGAAAAAACAAACACTCGCTGCTGCACATGCTTTGGCCAGGAACTGCGCTGAACCAAAAAAAGACCGGCACAGAAAATCGATCAGGAAGAGATAGGAACGAACTGTAGTAGCTCGCTGATCGAAGGGCAAGCACCGATTGGTGCTGGGTTCACGTCGTCAGGCTGCTGTACCAGGAAAACAAATCACCGAGAATAGCACGAGCACCAAGAACAGCACGGCGAACCTGACGAACAGAGAAAACCAGGAACCAGAAATCGATGAGATCTGACCCAAATCAAAACAGCTGGATCCCAAAATCTTCCCAGGTAATCTCCATGATCTCGGTGAGCTATCCTGAGAAAATCGTGGCTCAAATCGAACTCAAGGATCGGGAAAACCAGATCACGCACAGAGGATGAAAAGAAGGGGAAAACTGGACGAAAATTTCAGCAAGCAATCAAAAAATCTAGCAGCGAATTTAAGACACCATCACTGAAATCTAAAAGCCCAGAGGGCACAGGGAGCTTTGGGGCTCCCTTCCCCAACGAAAATCACCACAAAATATCCACAAATTTGTTCTTGGACCTCTAAACAAGAACCCTAAAAAATAGGGAAAATAGAAAACGAAAATAAGAGAGGCAAGAAGAAGGGGAGGATGGCTGCCATCCTCTATATATGGTCCTTATTTTTCATCCCTATTTTGCCCTCCGATACATATGAGCCAAACCACTAACCCTAGGGCTATTTTGGTCGACTACGGATATTTTTCGATCCGACGGCCACGCGCCTCCTCATCGGTAGCCTTGCATCCACGCAACCTCCCCGATGCCGCCACGTGCCGTCCTTCCGTCCACCGAACGTCCCGCCCGGGTTTTGAGGCCCAAACCCGCGAAACCCGCTCCCGTGGTTTTGAGGCCCAAACCACGAAACCTGCACCGATGGTTTGAGGACAAACCACCAAACCTCCTCGACCGCGTGTCATCGCCGTCTTGACCGCCCGAAGTCGCCAAGTCATCCGAGCTCCCCGCTCGCTGCACGCTCACCGTCTTGACCCGATCGACACGGTCCCGCCCGTCCTCTTGCATTCGTCGATGTCCCGGATGTCAGCCACCATGGCTAGCCACCCGGGCGATCTGGTCCCTCGGTCCAAGCCTCACGTCCGTCCTTCCTTCACCTCCGGGTCCGGTCGGCCCGGCGACGTCCTCCTTGGCCCCTTCACCTCGCCGTCGGCTACCATCTCCGAGCTCCACACCTGTACAACACGAACCAAGAATCGTCTTCGACACACTCCACGTGTGCCGGTGAACATAGCCGAAGCATAAAAGATAAAAAGAAAATAGAAGGAAAATGTTGATTGTTGACAATCACTCAATCACAAAAACTAAACACATGCGAGCTAAATCAACCATGTGTTCGCATCTTGGCAAGACTACTCTTGCAAAGCAAGTCTATGATACTATTAAAGGCCAGTTCGAATGTGCAGCTTTTCGTTTCGGTTTCTCGAACTCCTGATGTCGAAAAGATTCTAATACACATTGCTGATGGAGTCGAGTGCACTGGTATTAACACACGGGATGATGGTGAGCAACAGCTCATTGATAAACTCAGGAAACACCTCCAAGATAAAAGGTAAGCCCGATTGTCTATGATAATAGAAGTACATATTGGAATTCATATAGATATTGTTTGGAAAATTTTGAAATATTTTATTGCACATACTAAAATGTCACTTCTTATGACGTGCAAGAGACTACCATCTCTAACTAGGTTCCTATCATCATCAACCTATCAGTCATAGTTGATGCTACTGATGCATACAAAATTTTAACGTTGTAGTCTTTGATCACTAATTGCATCTTTGTTAAAATATTGTGCGCCAGGTACATTGTCGTGATTGATGATGTATGGAAAGAAGAAGATTGGGGATTTATCAAACTTGCTTTGCCGGATAATGATCTTGTTGGGAGCAGAATAATCACAACGACACGTAGTGTTACAGTTGCAAAATGTTGTTCCTCTCAAGTTTATGAAATGGAGGCTCTAAGTTTTGATGACTCCAAAAGGTTGTTCTTCAGAAGAGCATTTGGTTGTGAGAATAATTCATGTTATCCCCACTTGGAAGATGTTCCAGAAAAAATATTAAGAAAATGTGATGGCCTACCATTGGCAATTGTTACTCTATCTGGCATATTAGCCAATCAGTTTTCAAAAGCAGAATGGGAAAGGGTACTAAATGGTATTGGTTCTGCTCTTGCTAAGAATCGCGGTGCTGAGAATATGACGGCCATATTATCTATGAGTTACTTTGATATTCCTCACCATCTAAGAACTTGTTTGTTGTACTTGAGCATGTTTCCAGAAGATTACATAATTGAGAAACAATGTTTGATCAATAGGTGGATTGCAGAAGGGTTCATTCATGAGAAAGAAGGTCAAACTAAATATGAAACTGGTGAATGTTACTTGAATGATTTGATCAACAGAAGCATGACCCAACCTGTTAACTTAGAGTATGGTCAGGCAAAGGCATGTCGAGTGCATGACATCATCCTTGACTACATCAAATGCAAGGCTACTGAAGAGAATTTTGTAACTTCAGTAGATGCTGCAGAGCCTTCATACACATCAAAATACATGGTTCATAGGCTTTGTGTCAGCAACCATAATGATGAAAATGTTATTATGTGGGAAGACCAGATCTTGTCTCATGTCCGGTCAGTTACAATATTTGGGCAGTCTGTGAAAATCTCTTTGTTGCCTTCCACTGCTCTTCGTGTGTTGGACCTAGGAGATTGCAGAGGCATGGAAGACAATCATCTTGCAAGTATCGGAAACCTATTTAATCTCAAGTACTTGCGTCTCAGTTCACATTCAATAACAAAGCTGCCAGAGAATGTTGGTCAACTACAACATCTACAGACACTGGATGTGCGGGGCACCCATATCAAAGAACTACCTCGAACTATCACGACACTTCAACAACTAGCACATTTATACGTTGATTGGTATACTAGATTTCCAGACAGAGTAATGGGACAGATACATAGCTTGGAAGAGTTGAGGGAGTATGGAATCCAATCCTACAAACAAATGATGTCCAAACAAGAATTCAACAAACTCACCAAGCTGAGGGCACTAAGCATTAAATGGAATTTTAAGTTACCAGATGGCTCAAAAGGAAGAAGGCAAGCTGAGGGCATTCACAGCTATGTTGGAAACTTATTATTTTCATGCAACCTCCATAGCCTTATATATACCGTGGATCGGGAATTCCTAATAGAGTACCCACTGGCACTACATTCATGGCATCCTGCACCTTCCTGTGGCATCCAGAAGCTCTGCATTAAAAAAATTAGAATCTATAAGGTGCCAAATTGGATGGGCTCACTTGGAAACCTTGGTGTGCTAGAACTGACGATCATGTGTGTGAGACCAGAAGATGTTGAGATCCTTGGAAAAATACCCAGTTTGGTTTTTCTCAACCTAGTCACTTACGGGGGCACCAGTGGAAGGATCGTCTTCTGTGGCAAATATGGATTCAGAAGTCTGAAATATTTCTCAATGTGTATCTCTTATTGTGGGACCTCTGTGGAGTTTGAAGAAGGATCAATGTCAAAGCTTGAGCACGTGAAGCTTGAGTTCAGTGCACATGATGAGCCAGAGTGCTTGAATGGTGCTTGTAGTTTGGGCATCCAGCACCTCCCGTCTCTCAACAAGGTTGAGATCAAAATTCGTAGCGACAGGACTAGGTATGACAGGAACTACAATCCAGAAGAAGATGATCATGATGACAGTATCCGATGTATTTGTAGAGCCATTAATGCTTCCATCGAGACACTTCCCAACCGTCTCACCGTCAGGTTCAAAATAGATTTTGACCACTGCAAACATTTCGAATCCGTAAGTCCCCTCCATCGACCTTAGTTTCTGCTACCACATACTCCTTTCTTCCATTTAGCAACTACTCCTACAGTCCTACTTGGCTGTTCAATTATAGTTTGTTTAGACTCTCTTGTTTATATTGTATTTCGTTAGCACTTCTCTTCTAGTTGCAGCCAATGCATACTTCTTTCTTACATTTAGCATATACTGGGCCATTCATTTGAGCATTTTGCTTATTCTTCTCTTCTAGTATTTGAGGGAGTGGAATGAATATAAGGACGGGTTACTGAACGAGTGGCTCAAACTTTGGCAAATTAGAGAGGAGTCTGAAGCTACTGATTCAGATACTGAACATCAAGAGGTACCGAGGCCAAAACATTGCCCCAGTCAGTTTCGTGTTTCCTGTTTGGCCATTTTTGCATACTTCTTTCTTGCATCTAGCATATATATACCGGGCCGTTCAACAATTAAACAGTTGTTTCTTCTCTTCTAGAATTTGAGGCTGTTGGATGAAGCAAGTGAGCGGTTCCACAATGAGTGGAATCAAGAAAGTGGGGGGTTCCTCAATGAGTGGCTCAGACTTTGGCAGATTACACAGGAGCAGACAAACCAAGCTGTTGATGGAGTTACTGCACTAGAGGTATCAGATAAATTAAAGGTCCATTAGGGCACCAGTCAGTTCTACCTTCATGTGGGCCCATTTTCCATATCAAACTCTTCATCTTATTTTTCCAAACAGGATGAGACACATGACAAGGAAGGAGAGTAGCAGAAAAATGAGGAACAGACCAATGAAAAGGAAGTGGCACATCTAGAGAACAATGGTGCTAGTAGCAGCAATTAGAATGACATATTATTATTCTGCATGAGGCTGATGGGTTGGCTACTTCATTCGATCTTGGGCATTTGGCTGATGAACGTACCTCGTATCTACCACGAAGTTGAAAAAAAATAGCTATGGAATTTGATGGTTTCTGCTTTGGTGTGGTTGCGACTGCTTGTAAGATTCTAATTAGTTTCCAATAAAGGCTTGGCACATTTGCATTTGCCGGGAGGGGACACATACATAGTATGCTTTTGTTTGTATCTGGCACACATTTTTTGTGTCACTTGAATTTATCTCATCCAAAACGAGATTTATCAATAAACCAGAGTCTGGTGGTCTTACATGAAAAAAACTAATTCTACATTTTGATTTGCAATATGGCTGAGGTGTCTGTCATCGACATGGCTTTGCTGTTGTCAGCTAACAACGATAATTATGTGAAGATTAGAGCATCTCAACATCGATATGGCTTTCTTGTTGTCAGCTAACAACGATAAGCCGTCTGTCATGTTACTTGATTAAGAGAGAGAGATTCCACTGCTGCCTAAAAAAAAACGCGTATACATGATGAATGTATCTCTATCCATTCACGTTCACGTAGGACAATTCCATCCTCTGCCCCACACGCAAAACCTGCCCCTGTTTCCACCTCCCTATCGTCTCGCTTCGCTCTCTGTCTCTGCATCACCTGCTTGCTCTCACAAATCACAACACAGAGTATCCGGCAGCAGAAAATTGGAGGCTGCTCTAGTGAGCGTCTCCACGGGGGTGTCGAAGGCTTGAAGCTGCTCCTGCCCAAGCTCACCAAGCTGCTTAGCGACGAGTACGTCAAGCTTTATGCTGAGGAGTGTTTGCCTAGGGGTAGCCAGGACGCATAGGGAAGGTTGCTAATGTTTGCAACTTTGGTCGTCAAGGCATCCCAACTCCCAAGTTGCCAACTCCCGTGGCGCACCACACCTCCCCTGTCGTCTCTGTTGGCTTCTCTATCAGCTTTATCTCCCTTCTTTATATACTCAACAGACTAATTTGCCGCCCAGTAGGGCAAAGTATGGTTTCTCACCCAGACGGACAGCCAGATACTGCCACCGTTTCCTTATTAAATTGAGCAAAGTTAGCATCTCTGACCGATTAGGCTGAACTGCTTCGCCAAATCGATGTGCCCTGTGCCACAAACCTCGACGATCTCAAATATGCATGCCACCATCTCCTTGGTATTTGCATGGAAAGCCAGCTTAGCCTATATCGTTCTTGGAGAAAGAAAGCTTATTAATCCAGATAGTGCGCATCACATGCTGCTTCTTCCCGACCGTGGTCAAGCCTGCCGACAAAGCATCATAGAATTCTAATCAAGATTCTGATCTGAGTCACATTAGTGGGTCACGGGTCTCATTTCACACTACGTTTTCATGGCTATGTATGCTGTAGCTGTTTTCCCAAAGCTAAGCTTAAAAGTTCATAATTGTTCGTGGATCTAGAGGAAAAAAAAAACAATTCACCCACTGCTACTCTTCCTTGAGAAGCAGGCGTTGCCTGCACCTCATACAATAAACGATCTGAAACTAAATATGAAGCTGGTGAGTGTTACTTCAATGATCTGATCAATAGAAGCATGATCCAACCTGTTAATGTAAAGTATGGTCAGGCAAATGCATGTCGACTGCATGACATCATCCTTGACTACGTCAAGTGCAAGGCTGCTGAAGAGAATTTTGTAACTTCGAATAGATGGCAATTTTTTTGCCAAAAATTTGCTAGTTTTTCAACTCTCTCTCCATCACATCACATTAAATACATCAAAAGTAATATGTTCGAGTAAAAAAATAATTAATCACACAGTTCTGTTGTACGTCACAAGACGAATCTTTTGAGCCTAGTTAGTCCATGATTAGACAATGTTTACCAAATACAAACGAAAGTGCTACAGGAGTGCTACAGAAGTTGTAACAGTGTTTTTTTGCTAATTTTTAGCCATCTAAAGAAGGCTCATTAGATGCTGCAGAGCTTGTATGTACTTCAGAATACAAGCAGGTTTGTAGGCTTTGTGTCAGCAACCACAAGTACAACAAAAAAAATGGTTACTTTATGGACAGATCAGATCTTATCTCAGGTTGGTCAGTTGCTATATTCGGAGAGCCTGTGAAAATCTCGTTTTTGTCTTCCACTGCTCTTCGTGTGCTGGACCTAGGACAATGCATATGCATGGAAGGCCATCATCTTACAAGTATTGGAAAATTGTTTAATCTTCAGTACTTGCGTCTTAGCTCATATTCAAAGCTCCCAGAGGATGTTGGTGAACTACAACATCTATAAACGTTGGATGTGTGAGGCACTAGCATCAAAGAACTACCACGAACTATCAAAAAACTACAACAACTGGCACACTTATATGTGGATTCATATGTTAGGACAGAGCGGTGTCATTGCTGTCCATGGTGTGCATGGAGTCGACGACGTCCAGTGTGTCGAGGCTGAAGTCAGCAACGTTGGGGACGATGTCAGGCGACGCCGTTGTGTTGGCCATGTAGATGAAGATGTTGGCAATGTCGTTGATGTTGTGGACGTCATGGTTGACGACATCGTGGTCGTTGCTGATGTTGTTGGGGCACCCTTGGGTGCGTTGTCGGTGTCGGGATGTCGGGGTTGAGGTTGTTGACGCCGGGCGTTGACGTCGGGTGACGCCGTTGAGTTCTTCGCTTGGCGTGGATGCTCCCTGGTGTTCCCAATATCAGAGAAGATGTTGGTGGCATAGGAACTTATCTCGCATTTTTGTTTTGGAGCCTTGTGACGTTGGCCTAGTTGGGTAGGCTTTTTCGTCGAGGAGCCGGTGGACGTCGGTGGTGGCCTCCTAATCTGATCTAATTTGAGCTTCGCAGCTTGTGCATCCCCTCGGTAGGTGTGCTCGTTGTTGCGGCGGCGTCGGTGATCGTGGGGGACGGCGCCGGGCGGCGCCCGTAGGAGCACAGTTGTCGTTGGTGGCGCCCATGGTGGGGGCGGTGTCGAGGTGGTCGTCGAGCTCACCGGTGGCCTTCATGCGGGAGAGGTGGCCTAACAGGATAGCGTAGTGATGGACCGGAAGGCTAGAGCCGTACTTTATCTGTGATGTAGTTGGAGATCACAGCTTTGTCGGCGGCATTCTTGGGTCCGTGCGTAGATGGCCTCCATGATCATCTCCGGTATGGCGGCAGCGGGATGACCATCGAATCTTGACGGTGGGCGTGGTTGGATTGTACCGGTCTCCGGATACCAGTTGTCATAGACCGGATTGATTGGGCCGAAGTGACACGACGACGACGAGCTTGACGGCGGCGACGGCGCAACCTCGGGTTGCCGAGGAGGGATTGGCACGGGCGGCAATCGGGGTTGCCGGGCGCGGGCGACAATCGGGGTTGCCGGGGCGTTGGTGTTGGCGGCAATTGGGGTTGCCGGGCACGGGCGACAATCAGGGTTCCCGGGCTGTTGGAGAAGAGGAAGAAGGGGAGGACGCCGGCCGGGGGCGTTGCCGGGGCGGGACGCTGGGAGGCGAGGTGGCGTCGTGGCAGTGGCAGCCAGCGTCGCCGCATGGAAAAGGAGGGAGAGACCGAGAGCTGAAGTGTTGGGGGTTACCCCTTTATTTTTCTGATTGATTCAACTGATTACATCTCACTTGTATTTATAGTCATGGAAGACTTGCATGAGAAGTAGATCTCTTTTATTTCCTAATTTATTTCTATTTTATCCCTAAATAATATTACTTAATAAGAAAGCAAACGGCGCAATGACGGCAGGGTGGCGGCGCGGCGGGCAGGGCCGCGGCCGCGCGAGCAGCCTTCCCCCTTGAGCTGCTGGGCTGGCCTTTTAGGGCTGTGACAGCCTTTTGGGCCCTATCCACGGCATGTGAGATGTGACACGGTATAGTCAGCTTTCGTTGTCCATGGATGTTGTTGTACAACATTAGAACTAAATTGCTTGAGGGAGAATAAATCTCGCTAGAGACAAGGCAACGAGTCTGGATGACACCAAGAATATATAATATACCAAATACCAATACTATAATATATTAAGCCTTTGTAATGCTTAAATACGATATGCTTTCCGAAAGGACCTGGATAATGACGAGCAAAGAGCCTGTCAAGTCCAACCCAAAGAAATATCTCAGGCTTGCATGTGAGTGTACAGAGTTGTCTGCGGATCCAAATACTTTGTGTTCGAAATATTTTAGGTTCGGATAATGACGAGCAAAGAGCCTGTCAAGTCCAACTCAAAGAAATATCTCAGGCCTGCATGTGAGTGTACAGAGTTGTCCGGATCCAAGTACTTTGTGTTCCCGAAATATTTTAGGTTCGGATAATGACGAGCAAAGAGCCTAGCAAGTCCAACCCAAAGAAATATCTCATGCCCGCATGTGAGTGTACAGAGTTGTCTGGATCCAAGTACTTTGTGTTCCCGAAATATTTTAGGTTCGGATGTAGTAGTAATTTCGTTTGTATTTGACAATTAGTGTTCAATCATAGATAAATTAGGATTAAAAGATTTATCTCATCATTTATAACTAAACTATATAATTAGTTAATTTATTTAACTATATTTAATACCCTAGCATTCGTAAAAATATTTAATGCGACAAAGAATCTTGAAATATTTTAGGAGATAGAAGGGAACCAAAGGTGCCCTAATTCTGTACTGTCCATGTCCAACGACTCCAACCCAAAGAAAATAAATAATCTTGAGCATGCATGTGAGTGTACAGAGTACGGAGTAGTCTGGATCCAAACGAATATAATACTTCTGTCGGGACCCACCTGAGTCAACGGTCGTGCTCGCTGTGCACCTTCATCATTCCTACTCCACCAACCAACCCCCTGCACCCCTGCAGCCTGCATTTCATTCATTCCATTCCGACGATCTCTGCCGCTCACCATCGCTTGCATCCACGCCTCCCATCGCCACCGCGCCCGCTGGCCTGGAGGCAACCGATCGCCTCTGCTGCCCGTTTGCCAGGACCGTTCTCCTCCAAAGAAATCAGATTTAATTCTCTTTCCGTAGAAAATGCCCAAGCTCGCCCAACGCTCCATTCCAGCCGGATGAGCTTCACGTGACAGCCTTCCTCTCCCGCTCCTATATGATGCTCATAGCGCCATCGCCGTTCGCCCACACACAAATCTCAAGCGCGTCGTAGCTGCGAGCGAGATCGAGCTTGCCGGCAGCAGAGCAATGGCGGCTGCTCTAGTTACTGTCTCCACGGGGGTGCTCAAACCTCTCCTGTCCAAGCTCACCAAGCTGCTGGGAGAAGAGTATGTGAAGCTTAAAGGCGTGCGCAAGCAGATCATGTTTTTGAGAGATGAGCTGAGCGTCATGAGTCCCACGCTCCAGATGCTTGCCAATGCAGAGCAGCTCGACCCTGAAACCAGGGAATGGAGGGACAAGCTAAGAGACCTGGCCTATGACTTGGAAGACTGTGTTGATGCCTTCATGGTTCGTGTTGACCACGAGCGTGATGGGCTTTCGGTCTTCGGATGGTTCTCCGACAAGTTAAGCAAACTCAAGGCGCGCCATGAGATTGGGAATCAAATCAAAGAACTCAAGGCATCTGTAATAGAGGCAAGTGACAGGCACAAGAGGTATGATCTGGCCCAACTAAAAACAAATCTAGCGGTTCTTCCATTGATCCCAGGCTGCTGGCGCTCTATGAGGACACTGATAATCTTGTGGGCGTTGATGGCCCTAAGAAGCATATAATTAAGTTGTTAGCGAATAATGGGCCATCCGCAAGCCTTAAAGTGGTCTCAATTTCTGGTTGTGGAGGTCTTGGTAAGACTACTCTTGCAAAGCAAGTCTATGATACCATTAAAGGCCAGTTCGAATGTGCAGCTCTTGTGTCGGTTTCTCGGACTCCTAATGTCAAAAAGATTCTAATGCACATTGCTGGTCAGGTCCCGTGCTGCATTGGTATTAACACACAGGATCATGGTGAGATGCAGCTCATTGATAAACTCAGAAAACGCCTCCAAGATAAAAGGTAAGCCTAGTCGTCTACGATAATAGAAGTATGTATTATTGCAATTCATATAGATATTGCTGGCAATTTTTGAAATATTTTATTGCACTCTTTAGAATGACGCTTCTTATGACGTGCGAGAGTACCATGTCTTTTTCCGTTCCTACCATCATCAGCCTATCTGTCATAGTTGATTTTGATGCCACTATCAATACACAATTTTAGCGTTGTAGTCTTCAATCACTGATTATATCTTTGTTGAAATAACGTGTGGTAGGTACATCGTCGTGATTGATGACGGATGGAACACAGAGGATTGGAGATTTATCAGACTTGCATTACCGAATAATGATCTTGGGAACAGAATAATCATGACGACACGTAGTGTTCAAGTTGCAAAGTATTGTTCTTCTCAAGTTTATGAAATGGAGGCTCTTAGTTTTGAGGACTCAAAGAGATTGCTCTTCAAAAGAGCATTTGGTTCTGAGAATTCATGTTATCCTCATTTGGAAGATGTTCCAAACAAAATATTAAGAAAAATGTGGTGGTCTACCATTGGCAATTGTTACTGTATCTAGCATGTTAACCAATGAGTTTGCAAAATTAAAATGGGACAAGGTACTTAATGCTATTGGTTCTTCACTTGCAAACAAAGCTGATGCTCAGATGATGACCAGTATCTTATCTTTTGAGTTACTTTGACATGCCTTACCATCTAAGAACTTGTTTGTTGTACTTGAGTGTGTACACAGAAGATTATGAGATTGAGAAACAATGTCTGATCAATAGGTGGATTGCAGAAGGGTTCATTCATGAGGAAAAAGGTCAATCTAAATATGAAGCTGGTGAGGATTACTTCAATGATCTGATCAATAGAAGCATGATCCAACCTGCTAAAGTAAAGTATGGTCAGGCAAAGGCATGTCGAGTGCATGACATTATCCTTGACTACATTAAATGCAAGGCTATCGATGAGAATTTTGTAACTTCAGTAGATGCTACAGAACCTGCATGCACATCAGAATACAAGGTTCGTAGGCTATGTGTCAACAACCACAATGAAGAAAATGTTACTATTTGGGAAGACCATATCTTGTCTCAGGTTCGGTCAGTTACTATATTTGGAAATCCAGTGAAAATCTCTTTGTTGCCTTCTTCACTTCGTGTGTTGGATCTAGGAGATTGCATAGGCATGGAAGACCATCATCTTGCAAGTATCGGAAACCTGTTTAATCTAAAGTACTTGAGTCTCTGCTCACGTTCAATAAGGAAGCTACCAGAGAATGTGGGTGAACTACAGCATCTACAGACACTGGATGTGCGAGGCACAGGTATTAAAGAACTACCACGAACTATCATGAAACTTCAACAACTGTCACATTTATATGTTTACTCAGATGCTAGATTTCCAGAAGGAACAATAGGCAAAATGCATAGCTTGGAAGAGCTGAGAGTGTATGGAGTTGAGTCCTTGGAACAAGGGAAGTCCTTACAAGAATTCAGCCAACTCACCAAGCTGAGGACACTAAAAATTAAATGTGATTTTTTGGCACATGGAAGGACAAAGTGAAGCCGAGGGCATTCACAATTATATTGAAAATTTATTATCTTCATGCAACCTGCATAATCTATATATATCGAATAGGTTGGGGAAAACGTGGTACCCACTATCACTACATTCATGGCAACCTGCAGCTTCCTGTAGCATCCACAAGCTCTGCATTAAACAATTTCCCATCTATATGGTGCCAAATTGGATGAAATCACTTGGAAACCTCAGTGTGCTAAAACTGATGATCATGTGTGTGAGACCAGAAGATGTTGAGATCCTTGGAGAAATACCTAGTTTGCTTTTTCTCAACTTAGTCACTGTCGGGGGCACTAGTGGAAGGATCGTCTTCCTAGGCAACAACAGATTCAAAAGTCTGAAATATTTCTCCATGTGTATCAATTCGTGTGGGACCTCGCTGGAGTTTGAAGCAGGATCAATGTCAAAGCTTGAGCACTTGAAGCTTATGTTCCGTGTGCATGAGATGGACTGCATCAATGGTGCTTCTAGTTTGGGCATCCAGCACCTCTCGTCTCTCAACAAGGTTGAGATCAAAATTGGTGGCGACAAGGAAGTGTATAACAAAACCTTCAATCCTACAGAAGATGATCATGATGACATTGTCCGATGTATTTCAAGATCCATTAATGCTGCCATCGAGACACTTCCCAACCGTCCCACTGCCAGGTTCACAAGAACATACCACTACTGCATACATTTCGAATCTGTAAGTTCCCTCACAGAACAACAGGCACGGATAGTTCCATCAACCTCTCAGTTTGCTGCTAGCACATACACATATCTCCCATTTAGCAAGTACTCAGTTGTTCAATTAAATAGGTCCTTTTGATGCTCTTGTTTATATTCCGTTCTTACTTCTAGTTGCGGCCAATGAATACATATTTCTTCCATTTAGCACATACTTAGCCATTCAATTAAACAGCTTATCTCTTCTCTTCTAGTGTTTGAGGTGGTATAATCAACATAGGGAGGGATGTTCAACGAGTGGCTCAAACTTTGGCAGATTAGAGACGAGCAGGCAAACCAAGCTATTGATGGAGAGACTGAACTAGAGGTATGAAAGGGCCAGTATGGTACCAGTTAGTTCTACATTTATGTGATGTGAGCCCATTTTCCCCCCACCAAATTCTTCAACTTGTTTTTCCAAACAGGATGAGACACAAGAAAAGAAAGAAGAGGAGCAGACCGGTGAAAAAGAAGTGGCGCATCAAGATGACAGTGGTAGCAGCAATTAGAATGACACCAGTGTGCACGAGGTTGATGGGTTGGCTACTTTGGTCTTGGGCATTTGGCTGATTGAATGTGTCTTGTGTCTACCTCGAGGTTCAAGAAAACAGAAAAAAATTTCTGCGTTGCGCTGGATTGCAGATTAGCTATTGTGTGGTTCCTGCTAGTTGTAAGATTCTAGTTAGCTTTCAATAAAGGCATGGCACATTTACATTTGCCTATATTGGACACGTATTAAGCTTTTGTTTGTATGAGGCACACATTTTTTTTTTTTTTTGTAATTTGGATTTATCTCATCGATCCAAAACGAATTTATCATACAATGAACCAGAGTAAGGAGGATTCAAATCCAAAATTTAGTTTCACATTTTGAGTTGCATTGTTGTCAGAACTCAAAAGGCATTTTTTCTGCTTTTAAAAAGTTTCCTGCAGAGTTAAAGGCGTTGAATTATTTTTTTCCTTGCAAGTAAAGTGTTGACAATTCAATTACACGGTCTATTCGGTTCTTCTATATATTCTTGTGGTGTATGAAGTTGTACAAGCAGAGCAAGCAGAAAGCACACGGAAGCCTTGTGGGTGCTTGTAACACCCAGGCCCAAATTAAGTAAATGAAATAAATAAAAAAATAAATAAAAAACGGTGGAGCACTTGTGGGTGCTCCACTAGTGTATCCTCTGCCATGGACTTCTACTCCTACAGGCTATGCACCTGGTGTTTCTTCTTCTACGGGTGCTCCTGGAGCTTATGCATTGCCCTCTACGGATGGCAATAATGGAGAGGTTGTTACAGGTACTATCTTAGTCGATTCATTTGATGCATATGCTCTTTTTTTTTTTTTTTTTTGACTCTGGCGCTAGTTTCTCGTTTGTCTCGAAGGGTTTTGTGGCTCGTGGGGGCCTTTTCGTGCGTAAGATTGGTCAGTCCATTGTGGTTAGTTCTGCTAAGGGTCTTATATCTAGTCGTTCAATTTGTCCGGGTTGCTCTATCATTCTAGCTGATGAGGAGTTTGTTGCTAATCTCGTGGTGATTCCCCTTGAATCCTTTGATGTTATTCTGGGTATGGACTGGCTTTCCCAATATCGAGCTACTATCTCTTGTTTCTGGAAGACAGTATCTTTGCAGGCACCTTCTGGTAGAGAGGTGGTCTTTGTAGGGAGTGCTATGAAGTATTCTCTTGCTCTACTATGCATGTTGCTCCCAGATCGTTGGACTAGGAAAAGTGGAATTCTCTTCTCTATGGTGGATGATAGTGAGGCTGTCTTGCGGGTAGAGGACATACGAGTGGTTCGTCAGTATCCTGATGTGTTTCCTACTGAGCTTCCAAGTATTCCACCTGAGCGTGATGCTGTTTTTGAGATTAAATTGGTTCCTGGTACGCAGCCTATCCATAAGACTCCGTATCGAATGGCTCCAAAAGAGCAAGTTGAGTTGAAGCGGCAATTGGATGATCTCCTTGCTAAGGGCTTTATTAGACCTAGCAAGTCACCTTGGGCATTTCCTGTGCTATTTGTGGAAAAGAAGGATGGCACCAAGAGATTATGTGTTGATTATCGAGACCTTAATCGGGTGACCATCAAGAATAAATATCCTTTACCTCGTATTGAGGTGCTCTTTGAGCAATTGCGGGGTGCTAAGGTATTCTCTAAGATTGATTTGAACTCTGGCTATCACCAGTTGAGAATACGAGAAGAAGATATAGAGAACACAGCTTTTAGCACCAGGTATGGGCATTATGAATACATTGTTATGTCTTTTGGACTAACAAATGCCCCTGCTGTGTTTATGGAAGCCATGAATAGGATGCTACATGAGTACTTGGATGATTTTGTTGTTGTTTTCCTTGACGATATCCTGATTTACTCTAAGTCTGAGGAAGAACATGAGCGTCATCTTAGTCTTGTTCTAGATGCTCTTCGGAAGAATCAGTTTTATGGGAAATTGAAGAAGTGTGCTTTTTGGCTCTCTGAAGTGTCTTTTCTTGGTCATGTTATTAATCAACATGGCATTTCAGTTGATCCTAAGAATGTTGCTAGTGTGGTCAACTGGCGGAGACCTACTATAGTGACAGAGATTCGCAGTTTTTCTTGGTCTTCTTTGGATATTATCGGCGTTTTGTGCAGAATTTCTCTAGTATTGCAAAGCCGATGACGAGACTTACAGAGAAGGGTGTTCCTTTTGTGTGGGACAATGACTGCGAGTCTAGTTTTCAGACCTTGAAGGATAAGTTGGTGAATGCTCCTATCTTGGCCTTGCCAGTGAGTGAAAAGCGCTACACGGTTTATACGAGATGCATCTCGTGTTGGTCTTGGGTGTGTTTTGATGCAAGAGGGCAAGGTGATTGCTTATGGCTCTAGGCAGTAGAAGAAGCATGAGAGAAATTATCCTACCCGTGATCTAGAGTTAGCTGCTGTTGTATTTGCCTTGAAGTCATGGAGGCATTATCTCTATGGCGAGTCTTGTGACATCTATACCGACCATAAGAGTCTTAAATATATTTTCACTCAGAAGGAGCTAAATTTGAGGCAGCGTAGGCGGCTAGAGTTGATTAAAGATTATGATCTTACAATTCAGTATCATCCAGGCAAAGCGAATGTGGTGGCAGATGCTCTTAGTAGAACTGGTGTTCGAAGGTTGCAATGCCATTGGTTGCGATTTGGATCGTATGGGTGTCTCCTTATGCTATGCAGGCGTTGCAAGAAAGGAGACCGAGATGCTCATTCGGTCAAACCTTCTTGAAAAGATCCGTGAAGCTCAAAAGCTTGATCGCTTGATTCAGGAGGTTCGCACGAGGGTTGGTGATGGCAAACCTCGTGAGTTTACTATTGATGAAAATGATGTAGTTCGTTTTAGGGGACGTCTTTGTGTGCCATAGAAATCAAATGTCAAGATGGATATCTTAAGAGAAGCTCATCGTACTCCATACACAGTTCATCCTGGTGAGACAAAGATGTATAGAGATTTGAAGCAAAACTTTTGGTGGAAGAGGATGAAGGTTGATGTTGCCAAGTATGTAGCTACCTGCGGTGTGTGCCGGCAAGTGAAGGCTGAGCATAAGAGGCCTATTTGGATTATTGAAGCCCCTAGAGATTCGGAATGGAAGTGGGAATATATCACTATGGATTTCGTGGTTGGTTTACCACGTTCTCCTCGAGGTAAAGATGCAATTTGGGTTGTTGTGGATAGACTCACTAAGGTGGCTCATTTTATTCCAATGAAGACAACAGATACTGCTCCAGACCTAGTTCCCTTGTATATGAAAGAAATAATGAGGTTGCATGGTGTGCCAAAGTCTATCGTTTCAAATCGAGACTCCAAATTTGTTTCTAATTTTTGGAAGAGTTTTCAAAGTGCTTTAGGGACGAATCTTGACATGAGTGTGGCTTTTCATCCTCAAACTGATGGTCAGTCTGAGCGCACTATCCAGACCTTGGAGGACATGTTGCGTGCTTGTGTCCTCTCTTGGAAGGGCAGTTGGGAGGATCATCTAGCTTTGGCAGAGTTTGCTTATAATAATAGCTATCATGCTAGTATAAAAATGGCACCGTATGAGGCTTTATATGGTAGAAGATGTACATCACCATTGTGCTGGGAAACATTGGGAGAGAGGTCTTTGGTTGGTCCAAATTGGATTCAACAGACAGCTGAGAAGGTGCAAGAGATACGTCTAGAATATGTTGGCTGCTCAGAGCCGCCAGAAAAGCTATGCAGATGTTAGAAGGCGAGACCTGGAGTTTGCAGTTGGTGATCAGGTGCTTCTTAGAGTATCACCTACTAAGGGTGTTGTGCGATTTGGTACTACTGGGAAGCTTAGCCCGAGGTACATTGGACCTTTTGATATCATAGCCCGAGTTGGTAGCTTGGCTTATTGCTTGCAGTTGCCTGAGTCAATGAAGGGAGTTCATAATGTCTTCCATGTCTCTATGCTGAGAAAGTATTTGCGGGACCCCGAGCATAAGATTGACCTAGGGTCAATTCGGGTGGAACAAGACTTGACGGTGAAGTGTCGCCCAGTGCGTATTTTAGAATCATCAGATCGGGTGCTAAGGACAAGGATTATCAAATATGTGAGAGTCCTATGGACAAATCAACCTGAACGTGAAGCAACTTGGGAGCTTGAGGAGGAGATGCGTAAGGAGTATCCTGAACTTTTTGATGCTGGTGAGTTCTATGTTGTCTAATGCATTTTATCTTTCCATGGTTTCTTGTCATAGATACCACGGAATTCGAGGACGAATTCTCTTAAGGGGAAGAGTGTAACACCCAGGCCCAAATTAAGTAAATGAAATAAATAAAAAAACATAAATAAAAAACGAAGTACTGTAGCTGTGCTACAGTACCGCGACCCCTTCCCAATTTTAGTCGGACTTCTCTCTGGACCGTCCGTTCCCTCTCCCTCCCCGACAAACCCTCTCCACCCAAATAACCCAGCAGCCGCCACCTCTCTTCAATCTCACGAAGAGGAGAAAAGGACCGGGGAAGAGGAAGGGAGAGTAGGGTTTAGCCGCCCGCCGCCGTCGTCATCGTCATCGGCGTCGCCCGTGGTGCCTGTTCTTCTCTCACAAACTGGTTGGGATCTTATACCTTTGATTTTCCATCAATCTCTTGTCTCTCTCGCTGTTCATGAGGGTTTTGTCATGTTCGGCATAGATCGAAAACGGTGATAAGGTGAGCGGCGAGAATCGTTGCAGTTGGATGGGAAATTGAAAAGGAGAGGATGGAGTAGACGGGGGGAATTTTCTCATCGTGCTTACTGTGGTTTCCCTATGTGAGAATTACAATGTTAATCCCATTATTTTGATCAAGTTTCATGGATCAAAACACTTGTTTGGATGGGGTTTTAGCGGAATAAATCCCGAAATCATTTTCGTCAATGTTCTGAATTTTCGTCAGACCGACCAGTCCCTGTTCATCGTCATGTTTGGGCATTTTAGAGGCTTTATTAAATTTCGACTAAGTGGAAAAATTTGTAGAGGACTTCAATATCTTTCTTTTGACGCCAATATCAATATCATAGCCTCTGTATTTTTGGAGATATCGTCAGTCTTAGACGGCTGTTTTGCAGTGACGAAAATCTGGACAGTTTTAGATCAAAGCAGTTTTTGACTATCTAAATGAATTAGTTTGATCTTTGGTTGTGAATAAAAGGTGTAGGGTTTTTCATAAGCTTTCCAGATTGGTAACTTATATATTTTTGTATTTAGTAAATCTTCACTTATGAATTTTTGAAGTTTGGCATGCTGTTTTGGTCGGCAGAATTGTTCAGTCATGTTCCGTAGGCAATTACTCCATTTTGGGGCTTGCTATGCAAAAATTTACAATATGAGAATTGTTTATAATGAAGTTTTACATAACCTGGTAAATTTTGGGAATTTTTCAATATGTTTTCTAAAGTCTACAAAAAAAGAGAAGAGTTAGTGCTGCTGTCTTCATCGGTAGAGAAACGGTAGACGCTTGAACGTCGGGTTTGGGGCGCTAGTGCGAATTTGTTGTTATTTGTGCTAGTATGTCTGTGCTTGGTACTGAGATATGCTTGTGGTCAGGTGGTGCACCTCGGATCGTGCGTAGCTCTGACCTTTTGATCTTCGTTGAAGCCAAGTAAATGTAGCGGTGGTTTGCTACCGTTTTGACTTGTTATTTTTATCACCTACAGATTACTGTCTCTAAGAATGCCATAGAACTAAATCTGAAACTTGTGATCTTACTTTATTCAACCTGATTTAATTGTGGTCCTATTTATTTACTCATGATGATATTGTTATTCCATATTGTTGTTGTGGTTAACCCACAACCATGAAGAAGAAGTTGAAGTATCATTGGTGGTATACATTAATTTTATTGCAGCATGCCAAGTGCATTGCATCATTCATTTGCATTGAAAGTTATGTCGTGGACTTATGGTTACGACCGTACCGGTACAGCATCATGGGATGCAGCTCCACACCTTGTTGGGTGTGCAGGCAGGGAGACATTTGCATTGCATTCATATGCATTCGAAGTATATTATGAAGTGACTTGTTCATAGTTTTATGAAGCTTTATATTCTTTGGCTATGTTCCAAATTGGAAGTCTCTCATGTTATTTGATATCATATCGAACTCTACATTAAATTGATGTTTAATTCAACTTGTGATTTAAATAGCTAGTCAAAACAAGTTTGCTTGCTGAGATGTTTCATCTCACCCTTGCTTTACTCAATCCAGGTACTCGATGATTGCTTGGAAGGGAAGGGGATTAGCTGCACGTCACGCACTTCACTTCTTAGAGTCATCATATTTTGATAATAAATAATTTGGTTTCGTTCATTAGAATTGAAAGTAAATGTTTAAAGAGTGGTTGTTAAATTTCTTAACGGAATACCGCATATTTGTGTTAAGATGTTTATTAATGCTAGTTTGCTTCCGTTGGTTTTATGTATGTCTTGTTACCTGTGGTTCCTTAAAATAGAGAGGAAGTGCTGCCAAAAATCTTTATTTGTTATGAGCAGCTGTTGTTATCGGTCTTTAGTAACATCTCAGGGTGTCTGTGAATTCTGGGGGTGTTACAGTGCTGGCAAGTTGTGTCTGCTCCGTGTTGAATTTAATTTACAATTTGAATTGGAATTTCTTCTTACTGTCAATGGCAGCGCCAATGTTGCCCACCCTCCTTGCCACCGAGAATTATGTGAAGACAAAAGCAGCTCAGCATGGAGATAGTTTTGCTATTGTTGGCTTAAGGAGGATATAAAAAAAAAAAGAAAAGAAGGATCGATCAACAACGTCTTGATTGGACGTGTAAGATAAGAGAAACAGGGAACCTGGTGTCTGTCATGTTAGTTGATTGAAACTGAGACACTGCTACAAATTAAATAGGAGGTGCCATGTTACTCGGTTGAGCTGCATCGGCAGGCGTTGAGCTGCTACAAATAGGCGCCAAGCTACTGCCAATCCTATGACCAAGTGGATTCATAGCAAGGAGAATTCAGTAAACTAACCAAACTGAGGATGCTACAATACAAATGTAGAATTTCCTTGTCACCCCATTTTCAACGTCAAACTCAACCCATTTTTTTTGCCGAACAGGACAAGGCAGATGAGAGGAGGAAGAGAAGCAGACTGATGAGGAGGAAAGGGTGCAGACATATGAAGTTCTCGAAGAAGACTTTGAAGAGTATCGGACTAATGAGGAGGAAGAGCCTGATGTAAAGGAAGCAGGGCAGCAAATGAACAGTGGTGTTGCATCAGGTACATTTGACGAGAACCTAAAATGTGTTCAGTATGAAAAGATTGATGGTTGGCTTCTTCTATTGAGGGCATTCGGCTGACGAAATGTGGCCGCCTCAAGGTCCATCAGAAACAGAGCTTGCCTTCATGTTTCTGCATTATGCTGGTTTGCATGTTTAGCTTTGGTGAGGTTTGTGCTGATTGCCAGATTATAACTAGTAGCTTCCAATAAAGCCATGGCATGGCAAACAGTCGTTCACCGCTGTAGGAGCCAACACATTTGAAACTTTTTTATGTGTTCCGGGCACAATTTTTTTATCGGTTGAGTTCATCTAGTTCAAAACGAGATTTAGCTGTGAAACTGCAGACAGAGATTTGAAATCCAAAAGCGAATTCTGCAATTAATCTGCTTTACAGTCTGACCTTCTGATCAGAGTGGAGGCAATGGGTCAAAAACACCATGGAGATCTTCAAAATAAGGATTATTAAACCACGGTCGCTACTAGTTTTTTGCACATGTCATGACTCATGAGGTAAAAAAAAGGAACCCATTGGCAAAATTTACACCACTGGAAACATATATGTACCATCACCGGCGTGGGCGACCTGAGGGCCGCGCGGTCGAGGTGGGAGCCGTGAGCCGTGCGACAGGCACTAGGCACTAGGCACCGGTGCGGGCGAGGAGTGTGGGCCACGCGGCCGAACTGGCAGTCGAGGCCGCGCTGCTCCCACCACGTCCGCACGGCCGTGCCCCCTACTCACGTGGTCCGGTGCCGCAGCCCGCGGATCCTGCTTGGCGGCGCGCCCGTCGCAACTCTCAACTCGGCAGCGTATCCGTATCTCTCTGCTCGCAACTGCTAGCTCGGCAGCGCGTCCCTCTGATCACGGCCCAGAGATGAAACAATTGTTATCTCCCACTTCTCCCCGCTAAAGAAAAGACGTTGTCACCATGCAAGTTTTGTATGCAACCATTTTTTTTTACATTTTAGGAGTGATTTTTTGAAACCGTTGGAGAAACTTTTATTTAGTACTTACAATAATTTTTGGCGACTTGGGCCTCGTTTAGTTGGGCAAATTTTTTCTGGCAAATATTAGAAAGTTCGAATTTGAACACTGTAGCACGTTTCGTTTGTTTGTGGTAAACATTGTCCAATCATGGACTAACTAGACTCAAAAAGATTAGATGCCTCGTCATGTACAACAGAATTGTGTAATTAGTTAATTTTTTTTACCTATATTTACTGCTCCGAACATATGTCTTTTGGTGTATTTAATGTGATGTGATGGAGAGAGAATCTGAAATTTTGGAAGTTGGAGGCAAAAACTTGCCCAACTAAACGAGGCCTTGGTAAAAATCCAATGGTTTCGGGAACAAATTCCCGATAACTCTTGAGATCGTGTAATGGAAAAAAAAAATATGTGTCTTACAAATTACAACTTACATTTCTTTTAGAAATATTATCTCTACCCATTTGCATGGGCTAATGGCTAATTTTGGCCAATAGCTCATGTAGCCCATCCAAACAGACCTTTAATTAGTAGAGCCAGGACATGTAGAACATGATAAATAATGTTTGCAACTTTGGCTGTAAAGAAATCATAATTCCCAAGTTCCCAATGGGCGCATCATGCACATGGCGGCCACTTGTGTCCTAATCTCCTCTCTGTCCTCTAGCTTGGTTCCTCTGTCTACTTTCATGCATCTCTGCATTTTATACTCTCTCTCTATAATAATTTGCCACCCACTAGGCCATTGTGGTTTCTCAGTTCTGATCTAGATTCAGAGCACAGCGGCTGCCACTTGTAACGAAAGAGCTTTTTTTTACCTCCCCTAGGCTGATTAATTTGAGTAGATGACAGTTGACAGCAACTTGCGAGCAAAAGTATACTGCAAATCAAATTGCCAGTTAGCATCTTGACTGATTTGGCTGAACTACTTTGTCAAATCGATGTGCCATGTGCCAAACCTCGATGATATCATATATGCATGTGCAGGCCATATACCACCGCCCATCACATGCCATCGTCTTAGACAAGATGCAGTAGCTCTTTTACCAAAGCTAATTTTTATAGTTCATAATTTTTTGCGGATCTAGAGGACCAAAAAAAAAAAACAATTAACCCACTGCTACTCTTCCTTGAGAAACAGGCGTTACCTGCACCCTGTACACGATCTGAAATCAGAGCTCTCCCACAGCAGCAAAAATGGCCACGGCTGCTCTTGTGGGTGTCACCACAGGGGTGATGAAACCTCTCCTGTCCAAGCTCACCAAGCTGCTGGAAGAAGAGTACGTCAAGCTCAAGGGCGCGCGGAAGCAGATCAAATTTTTGAGAGATGAGCTGAGCGCCATGAGTGCCACGCTCCAGATGCTTGCCGATGCAGAGCAGCTCAACCCTGAAACTAGGGAATGGAGGGACAAGCTAAGGGAGCTCGCCTATGACTTGGAAGACTGCGTTGATGCCTTCATGATCCGTGTTGACCACCAGCCAGATGGGAGTTCAGGCTTCAAGCGCTTCTTCCGCAAGCTGAAGAAACTGAAACCACGCCATGAGATCGCCAATCAGATTGAAGAACTCAAAGCATCTGTAATTGAGGCAAGCGAGAGGCACAAGAGGTATGATCTGTCCCAACTGAAGATCAAGTCTAGCAGTTCTTCTGTTGATCCTAGGCTGCAGGCACTCTATGAGGATATTGATAAACTTGTTGGCATCGATGCTCCAAAGAAGCATATCATTGAGTTGTTAAACATGGAGGCAAATGGTTTATCAAGTAAAGCCTAAAGTGCTCTCCATTTCTGGTTGTGGAGGTCTTGGTAAGACGACTCTTGCAAAGCAAGTTTATGAGGGCATTAAAGGCCAATTCAAATGTGCAGCTTTTGTGTCCGTTTCCCGAACTCCTGATGTCAGCAAGATTCTAATGCACATTGCTGATGGAGTCAAGTGTACTGATATTAACTCACAGGTTGATGATGCGCGAATAGATCATTGATAAACTCAGGGAATACCTTCATGACAAAAAGTAAGCCTGGTCAACTATGGCAATGTTTCCAAGTTATGTTTAAATTATGTGCATCTACCATGAATTACTTAAGACATTCACATAAAAAGTGGAACAAATAAATATTCATATTCAACATATCCTCGTCACCAAAACCGTCGTGCCACCGCATGTACTTGGTTTGTCGGATAAAATTTTTCTTGTTTTTATGTATCCCAAAGTTAGGGCAAGTCTTTAAGTTCTAGGTTCCAAATTATAAAGCTTGATAGTCACAATTTACTCAAGCTCCTACTATTTGAACTACAAGAGGACTGGGCGATAGGTCGGTGGTTGGCTTCCCATGTGTGGAAGCAACCGCTCCTGAGTATGATCCCCATCGGGGACAGATTTACGCGCCTCATTTTCATTCTTAATGAAAAACCACCTAGTTCCTCCTAGGTTGGGTCTCTCTGTTTGAACTACAAAGAAGTCCTCAATATTTAATAGTATGGCCAAATTAAGCTACTTTTGGAAGTTTTGTACGTAAGTCCAAATAGTATAGCAAAGAGAGTTCTCCACAGTTTCATCGCTATATCTAGTTTTAACAAATATCATAGATTACAGAAATTGTTACCAACTTTTTAATTTTTTTATTGCACACATTAGAATTTCACTTTTTATGATGTGCTAGAGTACCATATCTATTTAGGATCATATCATCATTCATTCATCAACCTATCAGTCATAGTTGATGTTCTTGTTGCATACAATTTTAATGATGTGGTCTTTGATCACTAATTGCATCTTTTGTTAAAAATAATGTGTGGTAGGTACATTGTCGTGATTGATGATGTATGGACTGTAGAAGATTGGGGATTTATCAAACTTGGATTACCAGAAAATGATCTTGGGTGCAAAATAATCACGACAACACGTAGCGTTACAGTTGCAAATTGTTGTTCTTCTCAAGTTTATGAAATGAAGGCCCTTAGTTTTGATGACTCCAAAAGGTTATTGTTGAGGAAGAGCATTTGGTTCTGAGAGTTCATGTTATCCTCACTTGGAAGATGTTCCAGATAAAATACTAAGAAAATGTGGTGGTCTACCATTGGCAATTGTTACTGTATCCAGCCTATTATCCAATGTGTTTGCAAAAGTAGAATGGGAAAGGGTACTTAATGCTATTGGTTCTTCGCTTGCAAATGAAGATGGTGCTAAGATCATGACCAACATCTTGTCTTTTGAGTTATTTCGACATCCCTCACCATCTAAGAACTTGTTTGTTGTACTTGAGTGTGTATCCGAAGATTACAAGATTGAGAAACAATGTTTGATCAATAGGTGGATTGTAGAAGGTTTCGTACATGAGAAAGAAGGTCAAACTAAATTTGAAACTGGTGAGGGTTACTTCAACGATCTGATCAATAGAAGCATGACTCAACCCGTTGAAGTGAAGTATGGTCAGGCGAAGGCATGTAGAGTTCATGACATCATCCTTGACTACATCAAATGCAAGGCTGCTGAAGAGAACTTTGTAACTTCATTAGATGCTACAGAGCCTGTATGTACTTCAAAATACAAGATTCGTAGGCTTTGTGTCAGCAACCACAACGAAGAACATGCTAATTTATGGGCAGGCCAGTCATTGTCTCAGGTTAGGTCAATTACTATATTTGGAGGGACTGTGAAAATCTTGTGTTTGCCTTCCACTTCTCTTCTTGTGTTAGACCTAGGAGAATGTAGAGGCATGGAAGACCATCATCTTGCAAGTATTGGAAAGTTGTTTAATCTTAAGTACTTTGCGTCTCAGCTCACGTTCAATAACTAGGCTCCCAGACAATGTTGGTGAACTACAACATCTTCAGACATTCGATGTGCGAGGCACTAGCATCGAAGAACTACCACGAACTATCAAAACCTACAACAACTGGAACACTTGTATGTGGGTTCAAATGTTAGATTTCGGATGGAATTATTGGGCAGATGCTTAGCTTAGTAGAACTGAGGCAGTATGGAGTTCAATCCTATGAGCAAGGGCAATCCCTTCATGAATTCAGTAAACTAACCAAGCTGAGAACATTGGAAATAGCATTGGATTTTGATTTATTACCAGATGGCTCAGAAGGAAGAAGCCAGGCCGAGAGCATTTGCAATTATTTGGGAAATTTGTTACCTTCATGCAACCTACGTAATCTATATATCTCGAACGAGTCTGACATGGTGTACCCACTGTCACTAGATTCTTGGTACCCTACTGCCTCCAGTAGCTTCATTAAGCTCTGCGTGAGAAGATGTTACATTTATAAGGTACCAAAGTGGATGGGCTCACTTAGTAATCTCGGTGTGCTACAACTATGGATAATCTGTTTGAGACCAGAAGATGTTGAGATCCTTGGAGAAATACCCAGTTTGCTTTTTCTAGCACTACAAACTTCGGGGGCCACCAATGGAAGGATCGTAGTACAAGGCAACAACAGATTCAGAAATCTAAAATATTTCTACCTGAGTATCTGTGCTTGTGGGATCTCGCTGGAGTTTGAAGCGGGATCAATGCCAAAGCTTGAGCACGTGAAGATTAAGTTTCCTGTGCATGAGATGGAATGCCTCAACGGTGCTCCATGTAGTTTGGGCATCGAACACCTCTCTGCTCTCAGCAAGGTAGAGATCACATTTCGTGGCAGGTGGGATGACAAGGAAGACAATGATGGTAGTGCCGTTACTAGCTGTGTTTCAGGAGCCATTAATGCTGCCATAAAGACACTTCCCAACCATCCCATGTTCCATACAAAATCTATTGATTATTGGAACTGCCAACATTTTGAATGGGTATGTTTTCTCATTATAACAGTAGACATTGATGGTTTCCACCAACCTTTCTGCTGCTGCTACCACGTCCTACTTTCTTCCATAGCAAGTAGCCTAGTAGTACTTAGTTGGCAGCTGTATCAAATACATGCTTTCGACACTTATATTTATGTTTTGCTTACATTTCTCTTCTAGCTGCTGCAAATGCATATTTATTTCTTCCATTTAGCATGCCGTCCAGTTGAACAATTCTTTTTACACTTTTTTATAGAAACTCTGGAAGGTGAATGAAGATTACTATGGTGGAGCAATATCTGAGTGGCTCGAATTTCTGCAAATCAGAAAGGAGGCCAACCTACTTGATGAAAGAAGCCAAGCTACTTATGGAGAGGGTGAACTAGAGCCTAGAGGTGCCAAAGGCCCCACAAGGGTCCCTGTCAGCTCTGTGTTTCCTTGTCACCCGTCCATTTTCACCACTAACCTCCTCATGTTTGTTCTACAATCAGAGTACGCACGAGAAGAAAGAAGAGGGGAAGGGGGCTAGTGAGAAGACTGGCGAAGAAGAAGGAGAGGAGCAGATTGATGAGGAGGAAGAGACCGATGAAAAATAAGTGGGCAGCTGGAGGACGGTGTAGCACGCAGAAGCAATTAGAACGCGTCACCAATACTCCCTCCGTAATGGTATTAGAGGTCCTTTAAGACAGGATTACGCTTACCAAGAAGTGCTTTACTAGGGGTAATTTTTCCATGCTTGCCCCTAATAAATAGAGAGACGGGTGCATACTCAACAAAAACGTCTTGATGGCTGATTGGCTAGCTGCTGCGCCCCGAGGCTATGGGAGGTTGAGGTCACCGGTTCGAATCCTCCCTGCGGCGCTATTTTTGGCTTTTGCAGCAAAATCGAAGCGACACTAGTACAATCAGGGCAGGGGCAAAAACGTCCAGAACCGCCCACGCGCCCACGGAGGGACTTCCTTTGCGCTCGTCCAGCGAGGTCGGAAAAGGACTTCTAAAAGCAATACGGAGGGAGTATGTCGCCTGTTGTGGATCATGAAGGTGTCTGCCTCAGGTTCAGCAAAAACAGAGTTTGTCGTTCTATGTTTCAACGTTATGCTGGAGTATTTGAGATTAGCTTTGGTGAGGTTTGTGCTGTTTGCAGATTCGAGTTAGCTTTGAATAAAGCCTTCTTGGCACACAATGAATGCTTGTTCGCCTTTGTTTGTAAGAGCCTTCAACTTTTGTATGTGTTTTACATTTGATTTGCTTTCCAATCTAAACTCGTGTGATTATAGTGGACAAGGGTTGTCACGAACACCATCATGGTTTTCAAAGTATGGTTTGTAAAATCTAATTAGTTTTCAATAAAGGCTTGTAACGTTCACATTTTTTTAAAAAAATTGTAACGTTCACATTTGTCTGGTGGGAACACATATTGCACTTTTGTGTGTATCAGGCTCACATATTTAGTTGTCACTTGAATTTACCTCATCCAGAAACGAGATTTTTTTTCGCGAATGCGCACGAGTGTGCGTATCTTTGTATTAAGAAGAAGCAGAGTTTATGTACAAGAATGTCGAAACCAAACACCGAAAAAATTAAAATAAAAATTACATAAAAAGGAAACAACCGGGAGCAAGACACCAAACTCATGGCTGAGCCAAAACTTGAAGCCCATTTGCTCCGCTTCAATCCATCTATCGGCTTCCGCCTGAACAACTTAAAGGATATCGATGATCGAGGAAGTGGACTCCTAAAACACCGCGGCGTTGCGCTCTTTCCAAATTTCCCAGAAACGAGCGCGAAAAGTGAGTCAAGTCCTTTGTGCTTTTCGCCGGTGAAAAGAGATCGGAGCCGCCTCCACCAGCGTAGAGAAGAAGAAGCGGGGCGGGCAAAGGCAAACCAAATGCCGACAAAATATGGAACCATATCTCCCTGGTGACTGGGCACTTAACGAGGATGTGGTCAATGGTCTCACGCCCTGATCACACAGATAGCACTCCTCGTGTGCTTCAACTCCGTGACGTAGCCTATGATAACCCAGTCCAATGCTGCGCTTGAAGGCCAACCAGAGGAAGATTTTAATCTCAGAGGCGCCCAAGTTTTCCATATGAGATTGTGTCCTCAAAGGTCACAGATCCGAGTGGAGCATTTTATAAGCTGATTTGACCGTGAATCTGCCCATCTCGGCGCCCAACGCCACACCGCTTTTGTCGATCGGTCACTCGGTTGGGACGCCCCTCAGCAAATTCCAGAGATAGAGGTATTCACCGATTAAGGCCCGCAGACATACCACGTCCTGAGATGCGTCTCGTCCAGGTTCTATCATTTAGCCCATCATGGACGGTCATGGAGCAACGTGTTCTTTTGGACACCAGCTGATAAAGGCAGGGTGTGATCTCTTGTGTAGCTTCTCCATTGATCCATTTATCCTCCCAAAATAGAGTTCGACGACCATCACCAATTATGGTGAAAGTTGAAGCCTTGAAGAAAGCCATAACCTCAGGTGCAGTTCTCGATTGGTAGTTGGCTCCAAACACGTTCTTGATCTATCTTCCGGAGCCAAAGCCATCTGGTCCGAAGGGCGTAGCAGCCAGCGAGCTTAAGATCACCTGATACCCAGGCGCCCTAACTCCGTTGGCCTACATGTTGTTGGCCATGAAACCATACATTTACCTTGGACTGAAGCGCCCGAACCGCCCAAAAGAATTTTCTGCATATGCCATCTATTTCCTTTCTAGCCCAGGTTGGCAAATTTTCCGCGATCACCGCGTAGATAGGAAGCCAGAGTCTGCAGATGTTAATTCCAAAAACTAATTTTACATTTTGATTTCTAATACAGCAGGAAGCCATTTTTTATCTTCCTCTGAAAAGTTTCTTGTCAGTTCGGCCGTCGACTTGTCTTTTTCTTTTCTTCTTGCAACTAAAGGCTTGACTATTCAATTTCACAATCCTGTTCGGTTCTTCTGCTTTGTAATGATTGAAGCACACGGAGAGGCAGACCACCATAAGAGTCTTCCCCTGACCCCACTGGCCTTTGTGTGTGACATTTGTGGGTGCTGGCAAGTTGTGTGTCCACTCCATGCTGAATTTAATTAATTACAATTTTAACTTGAAATTCCTTCTCACTGCCGGTGGCAGAGTCTGTCATGATACTTGATTAATAGAGAGGGCAGGTGTGAGTGCGTGTACATGATCAATGTATGTATCTCCATCAAGATTCCACGCTGCCTAAAGAAAAGCGTGTATACATGATCAATGTATATCCATGCATTCACGTTCACGTAGGACAATTCCGTCCTCTGCTCCAAACCTGCGTATCGTCTAGTGCCTTGCTCCCTGTCTCTGCTTGCGCTCACAAATCACAACACTGAGCATCCGGCAGCAGAGCAATGGAGGCTGTGGGCTCTGCACGGTGGTGTAGAAGCTCGCCAAACTGCTGAACGACGAGTACGTCAAGCACATAAAAGTGGTTGCGAAGGCAGATCAGATTCTTGCGAGACAAGCTGAGTAAGACGATGAGCGCCATACCATACTCCAGATGCTTGCAGATGCAGAGGAGCTCAACCCCCAGACAGGACTGCATGTCTGCATCACTCATTCATGGCCTTAGCATGTTTCTGGGCTGGCCGGCTACCCGACATTCGTGCGCTTGTTTCTGCAGGGATCGGTCGGGGCATGGCTGGGCGTCAGGTGTTGGCAAGCCGGCGCGCCCAGGGCTTCCATGATTCGACGTCGGGTAGGCGGCGGCAGCATAGGAAGAGTCCAAGGAATGAAACGAAACGTCGATCCCTATCTAATCGTATCCTTGCACTGCGTGAATATCCCAGAAGGGTACTGATGTCATTCAAGGCTCCAAATACATGTTTTTTTTAATAATGGATTAAAAAAATCTGGCTTCTACATCGGGGATGTACACAGTCAAAAAGTACAAAAAAGACAGAAAAAACAACAAAAGAAAAGCCATAGTCTTATAAATCGACCAGGACAATACAGCAAACTAAATGCTTTGACCCTCTATTTGATTAATGAGATGGCGCCCATGGCTTGCCCCTTGACACCGTAGCTGGGTCCCAATTGCCGTAGTGCAGGGCGTGGCTAGGAGGTGTGCTTGTGTTGATGCCTTCAAAAAGGTAAATGACGCCCACAGATGCCACCATCAACGAAAAGAGGAGGAAGTTACGGCGACGCTCCAAGGGGGGAAATGACGCCGATTGCGTCGCCATCGCCGCCGGCCCAAAGATCGCCAGGCAGGGTTTTCACCCGTATTCCAAGATCCCGCAAAGCACATCCAAGCCGAACCTTCACACGACGAGATGCCGGAGATAATCGGCGGTGGTCATCACCAGATGGAGCGAGGTAGCGTAAAGAAACAGAGGGCGACGGTGTCCTTTGGTGTGGATGTCGGAGTTGATTAGCGAGAGCGCATGGGAGCGATGTATTCTCGAGCCGAGCCTATTTGTAGTTGATCCAGGCCACGACCACGGGAGGGCGGGTTGGACGGCGTGTTGAATAGCCGGTGCCAACGCCGGCATCCCCATCCGGTGCCCGAGGGTCCAGATCGACCCCGCCGCCGCCAGGGAAAAATCCCCGACCCAAAGGCAACGCCCGCCCGAAGTCCAAGATCGCCGAGCACCACCGCACCGAGAAGGGCGCAACAGGGCAACAGCGAAGCCGGATCCAGTCCTGAAATACCCAGATCAGCCCGCCGCGCGACTCCTTAAACGGGCGAGGTACGCTGGCCGCCGATCCGTCCCCTCCAACAAACGGTGGAAAGAACAGTGCCGCCGTCGCCGCCGCGAGGCGCGAAGCCATATCGCCACCACCTCGCAGCACCGCCAGCGTAAACGCCGCACCAACCCTAGGTCGGTCCATCGCTGGCCGATCCGCCGCGCACCAACCGCTGGGAACACCGCTGGGAAGCCCGATCTGGCCATGGGGAGGCCGGATCCGCCGCTGATGATGAGCCGGATCGACCCTCACGCCGCCCGGCAGTCACCGGCGTCGAAGGAGCGAGGGGAGGGAGGTGGAACTGGGGGGAAGAGGGAGAGGGACGGGATACATATATTTGTTGGAATATAAAAACAAAGAAAATACACATAATGTCATGAAAATCAAGAGTCCAATATTTGAGGGTTATTTTTGAAGGCGGCAAAAGATTCTAATACACACTGCCGATGGAGTCGAGTGCACTTGTATTAACACACGGGATGATGGTGAACAACAGCTCATTTATAAACTCAGGAAACACTTCCAAGCTCGAGCATGTGAAGCAGGATCAATGTCAAAGCATGTGAACAACAGCTCATTGATAAGCTCACTGGAGTTTGAAGCAGGATCAATGTCAAAGCTTGAGCATGTGAAGCTTCAGTTCAGTACGCATGAGATGGAGTGCCTGAATGGTGTTTCTACTTTGGGCATCCAGCACCTTTGGTCTCGTAGCAAGGTTGAAATCAAAATTGATAACAACAGGCTTGGTTATGGAGGAAGCTACAATCCAGCGGAAGATGATCATGATGACATTGTACGATGTATTTCAAGAGCCATTAGTGCTGCCATTGAGACACATCCAACCGTCCCACTGCCACATTTTTAAGATTATATCACGAATGCGGACATTTTGAATCTGTAAGTCCACTCACAGAACAGCAGACATTGATGGTTCCATCAACCTCTCTGTTGTTGCAACCACATATTCCTTTCTTCCATTTAACAACTAAAGTGCTCCTTACTTGGCTGTTCAAGTATTTGTACGTGGCGCGCGTACATATTTCTTCCATTTAGCATATATATGTACTTGGCCGTTCAATAACTAAACAGTTTGTCTCTTCTCTCTTCAGGTTTTGAGGGAGTGGAATCAAGATATAATTATAAAGAGGGGTTATTGGACGAGTGGCTCAAACTTTGGCAAATTTGAGAGGAGCAGGCAAACCAAGCTATCAGTGGAGGGACTGAACTAGAGGTATAAAAGGCCCACTATAGGGTACCAGTTAGTTCTACATTCATGTGTGACTCCCATTTTCCCCATCAAAGTTCTTATCTTGTTTTTTCCAAACAGGATGAGGGAAAAAGAAGTGGTGCATCACGATGACAATGGTAGCAGCAACTAGAATGACGTATCAGTCTACTTAAGGTTGATGTTGGCTACTTCGATTTTGGGCATTTGTCTGACCAAACGTGTCTCGTGCCTACCTCAAGGTTTAAGGAAATAAAAAGCTATGGCACTTTATGTTTTCTGTGTTGCACAGACTATATATATTGTGGTGGTACTAGTTGTAAGATTGTAATCAGCTTGAAGTAAAGGCTTGCGTTGGTCACCTTATTTACCTGTACCTGTAGGAGACTTCTATATATTTAGTTTTTGTGTATGTTTGAAGCACCCGGTTTTCTCACTTAAATTTATCTGAGCAAATACAGAATTTATCAATGAACCAGCAATATCTAGAGGTTTCAAAAAAATGAATTTCACATTTTGGTTTGGTTTGCATTGCAGTCAGCAGGTTTTTTTATTTACTCTTCGTTTTTTAATAGAAGCTTGCTGTCAGAATTAAACACGTTGGCTTGTCTTTGTTGTTTCTTGCGAATCAGGTCTTGACTGTTGAACCACACAATCCTGTTCGGTTTTTCTGTTTTCTGCACAAGCAGAGCAGAGAGAATGGAGGCGCAGTGCATGAGGCTTTTTTTTTCCTTCTGACAAGTGAGCATGAGGCTTTGGAAGGCTTCGAGTCGAAAGAGGAGGGCACACAACGATAAGACGGTGGAGCATGTGCCGCGACCACCTCCTGGAGGATCCCTGAGGTGCTTCAGGACAGGTGCTTCAATACTCGCACCGCGTTGCACTTGTCGGCTGCCACGACATTACTTGCGTTGTCATGGTCGGCACCACCTCGCTAGGGACTGCAGGCTGCCTAGGGCTACTGTTAGGTCCTTGTCGAGGAAGGCCAACCCGCCACAGCAACTTGTTGGTGGAGGCCGGGTGCTAAGACGACTGCTGGCAGGCCTCGGCGTTGGCGCTGGCAGAATCGCATCCAGCCGGCGGCGGGTGCCAACTGTTGAGTGGTTCACTTTGTAATCGTGTCAAATGAACACGTTCCAGCATTTAGGTGCATTAGGTGTCGTGTTTTAGATGCAAAGCATATTTGTTTAGCGTAGAATCACGGGTGAGCTGGAGACTGCCCGGTCTCGCGCCGTGACCGCTTTGTAAGGGCTACCTCGGCGTGGCGTGCTCGCCGTGCATGTCGCACGGGCGTTCCTAAAAGTAGGGCGCACCGTGCAGCTGTACGTCGCGGCGGGGGGATGCGGATCAAGCCCAAGATAAGAGAACAAAAAATGCATCTGGAAAAGCTGCGGCTATTGCAGCGAACGTCTTGTGTCTTTCTCGTGCTCTCGTTCTCCAGTTCACGGCGACCGAGCTCCGGACATCGTCGGAGCCGGTGGCGTTCATAGGCCGGCGATTGACCGCCGTTCCTAACACGTGGTATCGGAGCGAGGGGAGAGGTATACGGTGGATCTAGAGGTCCATCGAAAGAGCACACGTGAGAGAAAAGCGAGATCCGCACCACCATCCACCGGCGAGCGCCATGGGCGACGAGCAAGGTTCCAGCGGCGGCGTCAAGGAGAGTTCACTCATGTGGCCCATGCTTACTCGTGACAATTATGCCGAGGGGGCAATGCTGATGCAGTGCAATTATGAGGCGTTGGATATCTGGGGAGTGATCGACCCAGGTACCAACCCTAAGCGCACAAAGGATCGGCAAGCCATGAGCGCGCTCCTACGGTCCGTGCCAAAGGAGATGTGGCAGTCCCTGGGGCGGCGCACGACGGTGAAGGAGGCGTGGGAGGCGGTGAAGACGATGCGTGTGGGCGCCGATCGGGTGAAGGAGGTGAACGCCCAGAAGCTCCTCCGTGATTTCGAGACCATCTCGTTCAAGGAAGGGGAGACTATGGAGGAATTCGGCATGAGGATCACAAACCTCGTCGGAAACCTCAAGACTCTTGGTGAGACCATCGAGGACATCTACGTAGTCAAGAAATTCTGCGCTGCGGGCCCCTCCTCGGTTCTCTCAAGTGGTGGTCAACATTGAGTTGTTCCTTGATCCAAGAAGCTGACCATTGACGATCTGATCGGGCACCTTCGGTCCGTGGAGGATCGGTTCGAGACCGAGAAGATCGCTGACAAGACGGGCCGGCTGTTGTCGGCGGAGGACGACCGGGCCGGAGAAGCATAAACATCGCTTCCATCCCGGAACAAGCCGGGGAGTGGAGGCGGTGGATCTCGAAGGGCAAGGCGGCGGGCGCGCCCGACGGGTGGTGCCCCCGGGCGGTCAAGTTGACCTCCGAGGGTACGCCAAGGAGGAAAGGCCGGTGTCGCAATTGCGGCATCTACGGCCATTGGGCGGAAGACTGCAAGCGGCCCAAGAAGATGAAAAAGAAGGAAACCGATCAGCCGGAGGCTTAACGCGGGCGTGGGGCGGAACAAGGTGGCGCACTCATGGTGGTGATGTGCGACGCCGCACGGCGCCGCTCCACGCTGTCCATCCGACAGAAGACACTTCCCCGCCCACGCCCCCGACGGTGCATGGGTGCTCGACACCGGGTGCGAGTAACCATATGACCGAACAAGGTCGGTGCTGTCACGCTCGACACAAACATTCGGGTTCAGTTCGTTTTGGTGATGGCCCCGAAAGTGGAAATCCAAGGCATGGGATCAGTGGTGATTGAGGATCGTCATCAAGGTCATAAGGTATTGACAAATGTTTACTATATTCCTCAGTTAAAGAGCAATATCCTTAGTCTTGGTCAATTAGAAGAAAAAGGTTTCAAGTATGTGGGGGAAAATGGAAGATTGTGTGTGTATGATCAAGAAAGAACACTGTTAATCTCTGCACCTAGAATTGGGAACAGACTGTACCTAGCAAAGTTTGGATTAGGGTCACCTATTTGCCTGCAAGCACAAACTGATGATACTTCCTGGAGATGGCATGCTAGGTTTGGGCATTTAAATTTCAAGGCGTTGAGTGATCTAAAGGCCAAAAATATGGTGTCCGGGTTTGCCAAAAGAACAAGGGTAGAGAGGGTTTGTGATGGGTGTGCTCTTGGAAAATTACATAGATCTCCATTTCCAAAAGTGTCAAGCTTTAGGGCAGAAAAATGCTTAGAACTTGTGCATGCTGATTTGTGTGGGCAAATAACTCCTAAGAGTTTGGGAGGGGCATCCTATTTTCTGCTGGTGGTTGATGATCATAGCAGATATATGTGGGTGGAACTGCTAAACACAAAAGATCAGGCTCTGGAATGTTTTAAGAAGATTAAGAACAGAGCTGAAGTTGAATGTGATGGCAAGCTAAAGGCATTGAGAACAGATAGGGGGGGAGAGTTTGTGTCAAATCTCTTCTCAATTTTTTACAGTGAAGGTGGTATAAAACATTACACTACTACTCCCTACACTCCCCAGCAGAATGGTGTGGTGAAGAGGAGGAACCAGAGTGTTGTTGAGATGGCTAGATGTTTGTTAAAAACAATGTCACTACCTTCAGAGTTTTGGGGTGAAGCAAAGATGTACTCGCAGCCTATGTGCTGAACAGGTGTCCCACCAAGAGCCTGAACAGCAAAACCCCATTTGAAGCTTGGCATGGAAGGAAACCCACTGTGAAACACCTAAAAACTATTGGTTGTGTTGCCTATGTGAAGCTGGTTGGCCCTGGCATTACCAAACTGTCTGACAGATCAGCCAGGATGGTGTTCATTGGCTATGAAAGTGGTACCAAAGGGTACAGATTCTACAATCCTGCTACTGGCAAGCTGGTGGTTGGGAGAGATGCTATTTTTGATGAGAATGAGCCATGGGATTGGGCAAATGCAGCAGTAAACACGCATCGGGTTGTCGAAGATTTTGTGGTCCATTATGAAGATGATGAAGACTCGACACAACCGACAACCGAAGGGTCGAGATGGGGACTAGAGGGGGGTGAATAGTCCCTATTAAAAACTAATCGCACCGCTAACCAAACAAATGCGAATTAAACTTATCGGTCTAGCCAAGACTTCACCCCTCTAACTAAGACTCTAAATCACCTCACAAAAGATCCTACACAAAAAGGTGAGGTGACAAGCCTAGCTTGAGCTCCTAATCAATTCTAATGCAAGGTCACACAAACCTAAGCACTAGTACTTCAAGCACGGTGAGCTCCTACACAATTCTAGTAAGCGCAAGCACAAAGCCCCTAAGCTCACTAGATGCACAATGGACAAGGCAACACACGCCTAACCCAAAGGCTCAAATTACCTAGCTACACAAGCTAAGCAAAGTAACTAATCAAGCTACACAAGCTAGATAGTCACAACTACTCTACTCAAGCACAAGCACAATATACATATGAATGTAAGAACAAAGCTTGAGCGAAGAGATTGCAAACCACCGCGAAGTGTGGACACAAGATGACACCGGTGATTTTTTATCGAGGTCGGGAAGCTTGCCAACTTCCCCTACTCCCTCGTTGTGTCGACCAACACTTTAGTGGTTCCACGGTTTGGCTTAATCACCCGGTGATGATTCTCGCTTAATGGCCGCTGCCAAATCCCACAAATTGAGCTCGATCGAGACACTCACCAATGTGAGTTCTCTAGCCAATCCCCTCAATAGGGTACCGTGTGAACCCACACACAAGTGTGGTAGCTCAATGACACGCTCCACTAGAGTTGCTCTTCACGATCCCCGCGAGGTGAGCACGAACCTCTCACAATCTCTTCTTCGAGCACCGCACAAGCTTCCTTGGCGTGCTTCACGAAGCCTCTTGCCACCGAGCCGCCTAGGAGGTGGCAACCTCCAAGAGAAACAAGCCCACCGGGCTTGCAACACGAACACCTAGTGCCACACGATGCGATCTCTCAACGCAACGCACTAGGAATCGATCTCTCACTCAATCGGATGAACGATATCAAGCATATATGAGTGGGAGGGCTCTCAAGCACTCACAAGCATGGACACAAAGTCCCCAAGGTGCTAAGCACCACCCAAGGCCGGCCACACCCTCTATTTATAGCCCCCAAGCCAAAACTAGCCGCTGGGGGACGAAACATAGTTTTCGCTACGACCGGACGCTACCGACCGGACGCACCGGGTCGGTCCAGTCCGGTCCGGCCGCCGGCGCGTCCGGTCACAAACGACAAGCAACCGCCCCCATACCTAACGGCTATTGAAGGCCCCGGCCGGTGCTTCCCGGCCGACATCGGAAGCTTCCGGCCCAGCGTCCGGTCCCCGCGTCCGGCCAAAACCGGCCGTAGGCGCTCGCGACGACGACCGACCGGAAGGCCCGATCGGTAAAGGCGTCCGGCCGCTGCAGACCGAAGGCCCGGCCGAAGGTCCGGCCGACGCTTTCCCGAAAAACTCCACCGAAACACCGACTCTTTTCTTCGACATGCTACCCATCAAGTATACCAAACTTGAGCACGAGGAATAGCATGTTTTCACCACCATGATGCATCCGCGCAATAGAAAATATGCATCTCATTTTTCGAAAGCGCTGATCCCGCCGCAAGCTTCGGCGGCGGAGGATGAGCGGTGTTCCCAAACCCAACTCAACCCCCGCAATCACCGCCGCCTTTGCAAATGTGCCAACACCACCAAGTGTACATCACCATGTGCAAGTGTGTTAGCATTTTCACAATCATTTCAAAGGCCGGGTTAGCTCTTGTCACGCCACTCGATCCTAACACATCGCAAAGTTAGATCGCCAAGTGGCACTAGATGACCGATATGCAAACCAGTTTGCCCCTCTTAATAGTACGGCCATCTATCCTAAACCCGGTCATAAACTTTCTAAGCTCCAATGACCGCGAAATGAAATGCCCTATAGGTTATACCTTTGCCTTGCGCATTTCCATTCCGCTCCATCTCCAAGTGCCAATGCAACCAATGCACCAACACGATCAAGAATGATATGATCCACTTCATATCATCACATGACCTTCTTGGTCCATCGATCTTGACCTCACTTGCTCTTCACCGCTATTGCATCGGTCCATCGGCGCCAAGTCCGCTGACTTGCCCTTCACACTTGCAACCGGTCCTTCAAGCCAAGCCTCGCCTTGATCTTCACCACCTTGGTCACATGACTCCATGTCATGTCTCATATGCAATAAGCTCCTTCATTGCATCATCATGTGTGAACTAATCTCCCGTGTATAATCTCAATCACACATATTAGTTCACCTAATGTTGACACTCAATTACCAAAAACCACAAGGGACCTTTCAACAACAGAAAATGCTGTTTCTTCAGAACAGCAAAATGCTGAATCAGCAGAAAGTTCAGCAACTTCGGGGGTGCCGGAGGATCAGATCCAACTGATCCAGTTCACCAAATGACACCACAAGCTAGTGTGGGAAATTCTCAAGGAGTGAGCACATCTTCAGGGCAAAATTTCGCAAGTACTTATCAAGGGCCTCAGAGGTTCAGAACACTGACAGACTTGTTTGAAAACACTGAAGTAGTGCAAAATTTTGAGTATAGTGGGATCTGCATGCTAGCAGCTGATGAACCAAATGAATGTGGGAGCAGCTCTTGAGGAGAATTGTTGGAGAGATGCTATGAAGGCAGAACTAGAGTCCATTGAGCAGAACAACACTTGGGTTTATGCAGATTTGCCCAAGGATCATCAGGCTATAGGCCTTAAGTGGGTGTTTAAAGTCAAAAGAGACCCAGCTGGTAATGTTGTAAAATACAAAGCCAGGCTAGTGGTGAAAGGATATGCACAAATTCAAGGGATTGACTATGATGAGGTGTTTGCCCCAGCTTGCAAGGATGGAGACAGATTAGATCACATCGCACTTGCCGCACGTGGTGAATGGCAGGTGCATCATATGGATGTTAAGTCAGCATTTTTGAATGGCAATCTGGATGAGGAAGTGTATGTGCAGCAACCACCAGGTTTCTCTGATTCAAGACACCCTGGGAAAGTTCTTAGGCTCAAGAAGGCCTTGTATGGACTCAAACAGGCTCCCAGAGCCTGGAATGCTAGACTAGATCAAGAGTTGAGAAAATTGGGTTTCACTAGGAGTGTGGAGGAACATGCTGTTTATAAAAGAGGCTCAGGCAACTCTTTGATCCTAGTTGGAGTTTATGTTGATGATCTCATTATCGTGGGCGATAAAGAAAGCCACATGAATTCAAACAACAGATGATGAAAAGTTTTGACATGAGTGACCTTGGTCTGTTGACTTACTATCTGGGCTTGGAGGTAAAAAACAAAACCGTGAGAGATCACCGTGGTGTCAAAGTGCTTATCTTTGAAAAAATTGTTGAAATCTCGGGCATGAAAGGATGTAATCCAGTTGACACACCTATGGAGCAGCATATCAAGTTGCTGCCAGGCAAACCAGAACTAGTGGCCAATGCATCAAAGTTCAGAAGCCTAGTTGGGAGTTTGAGGTATCTGATAAACTCAAGACCTGATCTTGCCTTCTCTGTGGGCATGGTGAGTAGGTTCATGGAAACACCAAACTCTGAACATTGGGGGGCTATGAAGAGGATCATCAGATATGTTGCAGGCACTACCAAGCTGGGTTGCAAATATGTCAAAGGGGCACATTCAGAGTTAGTTGGGTTCACTGACAGTGATCATGCAGGTGATCTAGAGAAGAGGAAGAGTACCTCAGGACTGTTGTTCTTCTTTTTGGTGGCAATGCTTGTTTCTTGGAGTTCACGTATAAAAAGGTGGTTTCACTATCATCCCGTGAATCGAAAGTACATTGCGGCAGCCTACAGGAGCCCTGTCGTGGTGTTTGGCTTAGCAGTGGGGTGGCGCACTTAACAGCCGTGATGTGAAGAAGTTTGTGCCGTTCATTGATAACAGGTCCGCGTAAGAGCCGAGCAAGAATCCGGTCTTTCATGAGAGAACAAAACATATTGACACTAGATATCATTACATCGGGAGTGTGTTGCCGATGGAGTGGTTGATGTGAAGCATATAAGCACCAAGATCACTGGGCGATGTCCTGACAAAACCATTGGCAAGGATTCGTTTTGCAGAGATGAGGAGGCAGCTAGGTGTAGTTAGCATTTGACAGATTAAGGGGGTGAAATGTTGAGTCGCTCACTTTGTAATCGTGTCAAATGAACACGTTCCAAAGATTTAGGTGCATTAGGTGTCGCGGTTTTAGATGCAAAGCATATTTGTTTAGCGTAGAATCACGGGTGAGCCGAGAGATCGCTCGCCTCACGCCGTGACCGCTTTGTAAGGGCTACCTCGCCAGCGGGCGTTTCGCCGCATGTCGCACGGGCGTTCCTAAAAGTAGGGCGCACCGCGGTACCAGACGTCGCTGGGCGGGGATGCGGATCAAGGCCAAGATAAGAGAACGTAAATGATCCGAAAAAGCCGCGCTATTGCAAAATAACGCCTTGTGTCTTTCTTGTGCTCGCTCTCCAGTTCACGGCGACCAAGCTCCGACATCGCCGGAGCCGGTGGCTCATAGTCGGGCGATTGACCGCCGTTCCTAACACCAACGGTGCGACGGTCGCCAGCGACCGCCGCCTTCGGTGATTGCCTCGAAGTCCGGGCGGCCGGAGACCCGGTCGCCACTTCACAAGGTCCGCAAGCCGCACTGCATCGCGGACAGCGGCGGTTGGGGGCGGAGGCAAAGGACGACGACGCCGGAAGCCGACGCCGCTAACGCCGGTGGGGCACCACGGGCGCTCGCCAAGGCCACGCTGCTCGCACCGATGCACCGCTTGTCATGGCGGGGTCGACCCGCGTGACTTTGTCGGGTCGACCCATCGCCGCTAGACACGCCGGATGGATGCCGCCGTTGTCCGTGACCTTGCACGACCCGACGTTGTTTGAGCTCTCGGCCGGCTCTCCCGCTGGCGGGTCGCCCCGCAGCCTCCGCCAGCGCACGCTTGGAACATGCCCCGCAGTGGGATTGACATTGCGCACACCACCTTCGCGCCTGCCTTGCCCCCCGGTGGCGACACGTTTGGGATACGGTCACACCAAAGTAGCCGGTGTTCGACAACTCTTCGCACGCTGATGTGGCCTTGGTGGACGATGACTACCCGCCCGATCTTTGGCCCGTAAGGTCGATGATGATGCCACACGCCGCCTATAGGAGGCCAGCCGGCCGCCGATGATAAGCCCGTCCACGAGCCACGCCAAACCGATACGCACGAGTCACCTTCCGCATCTTCCCTTGGCGAGAGGATAAAGAGATTCGAGTTAGGGTTTCGCGCAAGGCGCCGTCGCTTTGTTGCCTCTCGCCGATAGCTGTCACCACCGCAGCGGCCCTACACCGCCAGATCGCAGCGGGAGGAGGCTCGCCAGCCGATCGCGCATGTCCCAGTTGGGCGGTGTGTGTGTGTGTGTGGTGGTGGTGGTGGTGGTGTGGGGGTGGGGGGTTGGTGATGCAGCGGATGGGGTTCATCGATGAACATGACAGCATTACCCTCTCGAGGCGAAACGGTAGGCCTACTACGACAGAGCCTACGGCGAGATCTTCCCGGACTCGCCAGTTGTAGGGCCGAGGCGGACGAGGCGGCACGCGAACCACCACGTCGATCGACGCCGATGACTAGGTTGTTTATCTAGTGAGTAATTGTGTTTGATTTCTTTCTCGCTAGGGAAGGCAGAGCTATTTGTATATTTGTATTCCCTAGTGCGTCATTAATGGCGTGTCGTTGTAACTTTCAACTATTTTCGTCTTAATACCACCTTTTGCGTGTTTGAGAAAAGACGCGACGAGACACGGAGAATAGGATGGTAATTGCAGCAACAACTAGAACATGAACGTGTATATGCATGATGGTGCCTGGATATTCGCAATGTTTGATGATTGGTTAACTACTTGTGCTGTTGCCTGTTGAGGGCTTGAGTCTCCTGCTGCTTGATTTATATATTGTACTGTCTTAGGTTTCAAGGAAGATTGCTCACTTTATTTTTGAGAACAAAGATTGCTCTTGTTTGACATAGTTTGTAATTTTTCGTACTGAAACTTGTACTAGCACTATATTAGCTGATGGACTACGTGGACATAACGACGGATAGGCCTGTATGAAACTAGAAATATTGCAGGAATAGTAAATGATATATAATTGAATATTTTGAATAAGAAGTACAATGTTTCAGTCTGAAATACACCATTGGTTGAGAAAATCAGAAATCAACTTGAACAAGGTTTACTAATGATTGTTCAGAACACAAGTTGAAGAAATAAGGAAATTGAAGGAAACGAACTAAACCTCCAGTCCCCACGTCCAAAGTTGCTTGTTGGCAGCAGCCGCCAGCTGCAGTCATTCTCCATTCAGAGATTTATATTCTGCAATGCAGCTTGAGTAATGCACTATGGTCTCTGGTCCACTGCCTTCCAGCAACCAGCCAACCGCTATACTCTACTTCCAACTTGTGCATGAATAGACAGAATAAATTACCACGAAGCTGACCAATGAAGCTGAGCTAGTTTATATATCAATCAAAATCAACACTACCTCTGTCATTACCACGAAGTTTCCTGAATGTCGCCTCTTTGATTTCTTAATTAGCTTGCCGACGACAATGCGTGATTACCAACAATATATTTGTTTGTCTGAGTCTAAATAAAATCAAGCAAGCATGAACTAAAATGTACTTCCTCCCATTTCCCATCGCACCACTACTCATTCCACAGAGCCCACACAGATGATCGAAAATGGATACAGCAGTTCTTGTGGGTGTTACCACGGGAGTGATGAAGCCCCTCCTGTCCAAGCTCACCAAGCTGCTGGCAGAAGAGTACGTGAAGCTCAAAGGTGTCCGGAAGCAGATCAAGTTTTTGAGAGATGAACTGAGCACCATGAGTGCTACGCTCCAGGTGCTTGCTGATGTGGAGCAGCTCGACCCCGAGACGAGGCAATGGAGGGATAAGCTACGGGAGCTGGCCTATGACTTGAAGACTGCGTTGATGCCTTCATCAGTCATGTTGACAACGAGGGTGATGGGCGTTCAGGTTTTCAAGCGCTTCTTCCGCAAACTGAAGAAACTGAAGGCACGGCATGAGATTGCCAATCAGATCCAAGAACTCAAGGCATCTGTTATAGAGGCAAGTGAGAGGCACAAGAGGTATGATTTGGCCCAACTAAAAAACAAATCTAGCAGTTCTTCTGTTGATCCCAGGCTGCTGGCGCTCTATGAGGATATTGATAAACTTGTGGGCATCGATGCCCCTAAGAAGCATATCATTGAGTTGTTAAACATGGAGATGGATGAGTCATTGGCAAAACTTAAAGCGGTCACAATTTCTGGTTGTGGAGGTCTTGGTAAGACTACTCTTGCAAAGCAAGTCTATGAAACTATTAAAGGTCAATTCAAATGTTCAGCTTTTTGTGTCGGTTTCTCGAGTCCAGATGTCAGAAAAGATTCTAATACACATTGCTGATGGAGTCAAGTGCAATGGTATTAACAAACAAGATGATGATGCACATCAACTCATTGATAAACTCAGGGAACACCTCCACGACAAAAGGTGGTCATCTATGATAACAGAAGTACATATTGGAATTCATGTAGATACTACTGGCAAGGTTTTGAAATATTTTATTGCACCCATCAAAATGTCTCTTTTATAATGTGCAAGACTATCATCTCTATTTAGGTTCCTATCATCATTCATCAACCTATCGGCCATAGTTACTGTTACTGATGCATATAATTTTGATGCTATGGTCTTTGATCACTGATAGCGCCATTGTTAAAAAACAATATGTGGCAGGTACATTGTCGCGGACTGATGATGTATGGAACACAGAAGATTGGGCATTTATCAAACTTGCATTACCGGATAACAATCGTGGGAGCAGAATAATCACGACGACACGTAGTGTTACAGTTGCAAAAAGTTGTTCTTCCCAAGTTCATGAAATGGAGGCTCTAAGTTTTGATGACTCGAAAAAGGTTGTTCTTCAGAAGAGCGTTTGGCTCTGAGAATTCATGTTATCCTCACTTGGAAGATGTTCCAGACAAAATATTGAGTAAATGTGGTGGTCTACCATTGGCCATTATCACTATATCTGGCATTTTATCCAATGAGTTTGCAAAAGCAGAATGGGATAGGGTAATAAATGCTATTGGTTCTGCACTTGCCAAGAAACCTGTTGCTAAGACGATGACCAGTATCTTATCTCTAAGTTACTATGACATTCCTCACCATCTAAGAACTTGTTTGTTGTACTTCAGTGTGTACCCAGAAGATTATGAGATTGAGAAACAATGTTTGATCAACAGGTGGATTACAGAAGGGTTCATTCATGATGAAGAAGAGAAAACTAAATATGAAATTGGTGAGGGTTACTTCAATGATCTGATCAATAGAATCATGATCCAACCTGTTAAAGTAAAGTATGGTCAGGTGAAGGCATGTCGAGTGCATGACATCATCCTTGACTACATCAAATGCAAGGCTGCTGAAGAGAATTTTGTAACTTCATTAGATGATGTACAGCCTATATGTACTTCAGAATACATGGTTCGTAGGCTTTGTGTCAGGGACCACAAGGAAGAAAATGTTACTTTATGGGCAAACAAGTTATTGTCTCAGGTTCGGTCAATTACTATATTTGGACAGGCTGTGAAGATCTCTTTTTTGCCTTCCACTGTTCTTCATGTGTTGGACCTAGGAGAATGCAGAGGCATGAAAGATCATCATATTGCAAGTATTGGGAAGTTGTTTAATCTTAAGTACTTGCGTCTCTGCTCAAGATCAATAACTAGGCTCCCAGAGAATTAATGTTGGTGAACTAAAAACTCTACAGACGTTGGATGTGCGAGGCACTAGTATCAAAGAACTACCACGAACTATCGAAAAACTTCAAAAACTGGGACATTTATATGTTGATTGGGGTGCTAGGTTTCCAGATCGAATTGTTGGACAGATGATTAGCTTGAAAGAGCTGAGGAGTTACGGAGTTCAATCCTATGAGCAAGGGCAGTCCATACAAGAATTCAGTAAACTGACCAACCTGAGAACACTAGAAATGAAATGGTATTTTGATTTTCTAGATGACTCAAAAGGAAGAAGCCAAGTCCAGGGCATTCACAATTATGTTGGAAATTTATTATCTTCATGCAACCTCCATAATCTATATATCTGGGACGACTCTAAAACTGCGTACCCACTCTCACTAGATTCTTGGCACCCTGCTGTCTCCTGTAACCTCCTTAAGCTCTGCATAGATGGATCTGCCATCTATAAGGTGCCAAATTGGATGGGTTCACTTGGAAATCTCGGTGTGCTAAAACTATGGATAATCTGTTTGAGAGCAGAAGATGTTAAGATCCTTGGAGAAATACCTAGCTTGCTTTTTCTAAAACTAACCACTTTTGGGAGCACCAACGGAAGGATCGTAGTCTACGGCAACAAGGAATTCAGAAGTCTGAAATATTTCTCCCTGCATATCTATGGTTGTGGGACCACATTGGAGTTTAAAGCAGGATCAATGCCAAAGCTTGAGCACGTGAAGCTTAAGTTAGGTGTGCATAAGATGGAGTGCTTGAATGGTGCTTCGTCTACTTTGGACATCCAACACCTCTCGTCTCTCAGAAAGGTAGAGATAATAAGTCGTGGAGGGTTGAGTGATGCCTTTACCTGTGTTTCAAGAGCCATTAATGCTGCCATCAAGACACTTCCCAACCATCCTACTGTCAGGTTGCATACAGAATATAGTGGTTGGGGCTGCCAACATTACGCATCGGTAAGTTCTCTCACAGAAACAGTAGACATTGATGTTTATGTTTCGCTTCGCTTCTCTTCTACCATGTGCTTGGTCGTCCAATTCAACATTTTTTAATACTTCTTTTAATAGGTATTGTGGGATGTGAATGAAGATGACTTTGGTGGATCAATATCCGAGTGGCTGGAATTTCTGCAAATTAGGAAGGAGGCCAACCTACTTTTTAGTGATGGAAGAGACCAAGATACTAGAGGTACCAAAGGCCACACAAGTGTCCCAGTTTTCTTGTCACCTGCCAATTTTTACCAGCAAACTCCTCGTTTGTTTTCCCAACAGGATGAGACGCATGAGAAAGGAAGAAGAGGAGCAGACTGATGAGGAGAAGGGGGCTCGTGAGGAGACTGGTGAAGAGTAAGAAGATAAGGAAGAGGCCAATAAAAGTGTTGCAGCAATTAGAATGTTTCTGACCTAGGTTCAACAAAAATAGAGTTTTGTTGTATTATGTTTCAATGTTATATGCTGTATTTGGGATTTGCTTTGGTGACGTTTGTGCTGGTTGTAGATTCTAGTTTGCTTTCAACTAGTCCATCAACCCGTGCTACCGCACGGGTTCTTCTATATGGGCCAACTTTGTGATAATAATTTTAACAATAGTAACAATTTCTAATATTTGTTTAAAAATATATTTAGTTTCACATTTGGTTTTTTCCTTCCTTTATTTGAACCGTGAGTGTAGCAATATTAATATATTATTATCATTTTAAATAACATATGTCAATTTGTTAGATACAAATATTTGTATTTTTTGATATCTTGAAGATATAAGCATTGAAATTAAAAGTTTAGGTTCCACAACTTTGTCTTCTCTCAAAATTCGTCTTCTCTCAATGTTGGGCATATTCTAACACAATACTCATCCATATGTATGGATCCAATTGTCAGACTTTAGTTAATAAGATATATATAATTTTCCATCCCAATATATGGTTGCCGACTTTGCATCGAGTCTCTATACAAGTGACATACGTTTTGCTATGAATATTTTTATATGAAACTGATTATTTTATTTTATTTTTGCTTTATATAGTTACGGTATGCTTTAATAAAATTCCTTTATTCACTATCCCATCCCCATTCATATTGCGTCACAACTCCTGACCTCCAAATTGTGTTTGGCATCTGTGTTTAGTCGATTTCTCTCATGTGTTCATGTTCTTAAACAATCACTGGTTATAGACTTTCGGTACAAATTACACTATATGCTTTTCCAAACCGAGTTATATTTTTCACATTTGCACTGTATGTTCATATGTGTGCTCCATTTGTGTTTAGATGAAACCTCAGTATGTACGCCGTACTTAATTTGGAAATCGGTATACTCATCGCTTTATATATGATATATGTATAGGGATAAATGTCATGCATGCTGTGGTTTTATTTTTCTATATTAACAATGACGTAGTAAGTGAATAATTCATAATGGTTTTAATAGTATTTTTTTAGAAAATTTTTATAATATATAGATGTAGATAGTTTAGATAAGATGTATATAATTTTCCATGGCAATATATGATTGACGACTTTACATCATATTTCTATACATGTGAGATATGTTTAGCTGTGAATATTTTTATGAAACTGATTATTTTATTTTATTTTTCTTTTTATTTTGTTGTGGTAGGCTTTAATAAGATTCCTCTATTCACTATCCCACCCCCATTTCATATTGTGTCACAACTCCTGAACTCCAAACTGTGTCTGGCATCTATGTTTAGTCGTTTTCTCTGATGTGTTCATGTTCTTAAAAATACTCGTATAAATATTTTCTTATTAGCATTCACCAGTTATAGACTTCTGATACAAATTACTCATGCTTTCCAAACCTACTCATATTTTTTTTCACATTTGTGTTTCGATGAAACCTCAGTTATGTACTTGGTACTTAGTTTGGAAATTGGCATTTAGTCGTCGATTTATATGACAAATGACATGCATATGGTGGTTTTATTTTCCTATATTAACAATGACATAGTAAGTGAATAATTCATAATGGTTTTAATAGTATTTTTGGAAATTTTTTATAATATGATAGATGTAGATAGTTTAGATTTACAGATTTCTTTACATTATCTATGTTTAATAATATAATGTAGGTGGGTAATCTGTAAATAAATATTTATGGTTTACTTTACATTATTTTCTCCTAATCCCATAATCCAAGCATCTCAAAATATAGTCTCTCACATTTTGATGAGTCATCCAATCCGAAGTTTTGACCAAATATATGGAGAGAGAAATACTGATAATTATGATACCAAATATTTAGATGAATATTAGGGGAGCTACTTTAGGCTACTTTTACATAATGGTAGGGGTGATAATTTGGATGACGATTTAGTAGTTACTTTAGATTACTTTTTTTAGCAGAGATTTGTGTCAATTAAGGAAAGCGAATTTATATTATATCAAATGTCAATTACAATCATAGTCTACCAAATATGTCTAATATAGAAAAACATGGAGAAAAATAAGACTTCATTCTTGTGCATTGTTTTGTTTGAAAAAAAATATCTACTATCTTATTATTAATTATAAGGTAATAGAATGTAGTTAGCAATGATGATGTAATTCACCTCGATATAAAAATGAATAGTCTATGAGTCCCTTTTTTATGTTTCTAGTTTCTAGGTGATTGTCCACCGGATAGCACGTGTATTAAAAGTTATGACAAATTTTGGTTCAGTTCTGATATAGGTAAACTGGACAATTTATGTATAAATTATGTAGCTATAGACTAAATGATGCTGGAAAGAACATTTGCATTAAAGCTGTGTTGTAACCTGTATGGAGTCATGACGTGCGTGGCATCACCCAACAGCTCCATGAGCACGCTGAAACATACTTCTTTGTCACTTGACTACTTGTCGTCGTTACGTGGCCTGGGTATAGTAGGATAGGACGACCCAGAGAGCATATTATTGTATACGTGCAGCTTGGTACTCATCCTCGTCCATGATCAATGCATGTCTACGTGGTTTATTTGTTGTTGACGGAGCCTGGATTGATGACTGCATCCACGTGGTAGCTAGCTGAGTAGGTTCAACCGTGGAATTTTTTTTTCTGGGTCATCTCGTCGATGATCTGGAACAAAACATAGATCAAACAACAGTCAGATTGCAAGCTAACCTGGAGATTCGGCAATAGAGCAGATGGATTGCAACTTATACATGATTTTGCCCCGTGAAACAGATGTCGTCGCTCGGGCGCCCCCATCAGTCGAGGTCAGGGTTTGATCCTGAGTGTCTGCGCCTGACCGCCGTTGTTGGGTGGTGAATTACGCCCCGGCCCTGGCCGCAGGACGCCCACGACACGAGGAGGGTGGCCGCTGTTGAGAGGAGGATTTTTCCCCTGCTCCTACGTTGGTGATTTTTTTTTCAGAATCTCCTACGTTGGTGTTTGGACAGGGATTAATTTCCAAATTGGTTATTGGTATGGTGATTTGGATCCAAGCATATATCACGCATGAGGTTTTCTTCAAGATAATGGAATGAGATCGTTTCTATTTTTTAAAGGTGTTTTTTTTTAGAATTTTTTAAAGGTGTTTGTTTGAGAATTTTGCAACCGCATAGGTGGGTTTATTTAAGGGCTCATTTATTGGGTTATTTATTTATAATGGCAATGATGGGTAATTTCTTAGAAAAGCAAAATAGATCTAATGGCTGTCGTCGTTTGAGTGTGTTGGATTGATGGCTAGATGTCTCTGATTATTGTGAGAATTTTTAGTATTTATCTAATTTTCTTAGCGCATCCGGTGAGGATTAGCGTGGATGGAGGCTTCGTTGGAGCCTCCAATTAGTAATAGTAAGATAATGCCTTGCACACAATAAATGTTTGTTCATATTTACCTATAAGAGCGTTCATCTTTTGTATGTGCTTGACGCACACATTTTCAAATCGCTCGAACTCATCATCAAGAACAAGGTTACCTATGTCGTCATCGATTGCGAGGGGTTTCAAATTCAAGGATGAGTTTTACATTTTGATTTGATTTCTAATCTATACTCGTGTGAGTACATTGGACGGGAGTTGTCACAAAACCATCAAGATTTTCAAAGTACAGTTTGCTACACCGCTGTGGATACTTTTTTTTCAACACGCACACGTTTTGAGGTGCAAATATCCACCACATTTGCAAATCTTATACCATTAGCATCAGTCTCTTCTATAGACATTCCTTGTGAGGGCTAGAAACCGCTCACATAGTATTATGTGCAAAATGGCAAGACACTACTACAGAATTGTCTATCACTGCGGGTTCCAACCCCCTTCACCGCCGAAAAATGAACCGCAGAACCAAAGCAATAGTGATGTGGGGTTCAAACACTACCGGGTCAAAACACCGGCGGTGATTTGAGGATAGACTGCCGGTTTGCCATCAAACCGCACAAGATCGTCACCGAACACCGCCGGGTGATCCATGGACCGGCAGCATTTTTGATCCAAGCAATGCCGGTTCGGAAGTCGGTCGGCAGAGTTGATATTGAGATCACCGCCGGGTTTAACGAACCGACGTAACTGAGGGATAACACCGCCGGGTTAGATTGTGCCGACGGTGTATCAAGAGCTAACAATGTCGGTTTACTTTGGACCCGTCGCTGAACTTTACGTGAACACCGCCGGGCTGATTTCGACCCGACAAATAAGTTATTAGAGTGGACACTATCGGTTGGTTAATGCAGCCGACCGGTGATGTTTCGTCATCGATGACGGTTTGTAATTCAATCCGATAGTGTTTGGTGTAGTTACACTACCGGTTTGTTTCTCATTCACCGCCGGGCCCATGCCACCTGTGTTTTTGTTTTAAAATTTTTAAAATTTTTGAATTTATTCGTGGAATTCAGCTCTTTTTAAATCCGAAAAATCATCATACATTAATATCGTCAAAACATTACAGGATTTAATGGTTACATACAACAAAATCCACCTAATGTTCTAGAAACTAAGCCTACATCAACTTCTAAAATAAGAAGACCAATGACCATAGAGTCATAGACATAAATAAAAACATGACATCTTTCCAAAACCAATTAGCAAAGCAATTCTCGCAATCTTCATAAGTATGTGGGGTGGCTTCTCTTCAATCTCCAGGGGCGGCTAGTTTGCACCATTGTAGGCGATGACGGCTTCACCTTCGATGTTGTATTTTTCTGTAACAATTATTAGCGTAGCCTTGGACTTGAGCATAGCAATCTTCCCGAGTTAGATAGATCCCTGGCACGCGACCAACAAACACTATTACCACGCCATGCTTGCCTATACATGTAACCAAAATAGGATGATAATGCTATGTTATTTATAAATGTTGTACAAGAAGCACAAACATATATTTAAAATATCCAAACTGAATTTTAAACAACACTTACTCATAAATTTCAATCACAATTCGAGCACTAGTATGTCTTCAAATCATGCTGTAAATGACCATAATGTTTTAAAGCTCATTTGTTACTAAGGATCCGAAACCGTTTGAAAGCAAATCTATGAATTTCAATCACAATTCAAGCACTAGTACGTCTTCAATCATGCTGTAAATGACCATAATTGTTTAGAGCTCATTTGTTACTAAGGATCCAGAACTATTTGAAAGCAAAATCTAAATATAAAAAGAAAATAACAAGGTTGCAGCTATCCACATGGGCATTTCAACGAACACCTCAAGGGCGTGGACCGACGCACTCACCAACTTTTCGGCGCCTCGTGGCGCTCCTATCTTGTCTCGGAGAATTCGAGGAGGACAAGGTCACGGACGGTACGGCATCGGGCGGTGAAGAGGAAGACGGCATGAGGGTCGGATGACAAAGAAAGAGGTGTGGCGGCGGTCCTCCGTCGGCGTGGAGGAAGACCAAGTCGGCGAGGCGAGGCTAGGACAGCGGCGAATTAGTTCTCATTCTCATAGGTAAAAACTCGAACACCTAAAGATTATAGAATGTTATCATGTAATTAGATCCTAATTTGTTACATGATAAAATTATTATATAATATTACCCTAATGATTAAATTAGGGATTAATATTGTAAATTTCATAACTCATGCATCGAACTCCATTTCGTGTGAAACGACTTCCATAATTCATCAAAAATCTAGCTCTATGCATTAAGACTAACACCACCATAATGTTCTATGCTTGTTTTGGTTGCTCTAGTTCATGCTAGGTTTATCGATATACGCGAGGTAGCTTTTCGTCGACCGATTAAGAGTTTTCTTCCGGCGAGCTAGTAACGTCCGACGTCGTGCCGATCAGTAAGAACCTCCCAGGCAAGTCCTTACCCGTAAAGCCATGGGTGATGAGGTGCAATGATTATTTATTATTGATTATGAGTATGAGGTGGACTGTATAGGTTGGGTAATGAGCTATTACCCGTAAAGACGTGGGTGATGAGGTATCACCGTATTGTCTAGGATGATGCATCATCCTGTTCCAACCCCTGAGAAACCGTGGTGGGAATTATATAGAGATTTAGGGTGATGGCCCAAGCGGGTACGAGATCTCGTTGGACCTCTATCGACCGCTGATCACAGGAGAAGATGTGTCCATCGTGTGGGGAAAGTGTACAACCTCTGCATAGTATATTAAATCTATTCGAATAGCCACGTCCTTGGAATGGGCAAATGCTAGGCAAGATCATCTATGATTAGCTTTCATAATTAAATGACTAACCTGTGGTGACCATGACAGTGATGAAGATGAGATACAACCCGAACTAGCGAGAGCAGTTTTAGAGACTCTGCTAGGGCCCAAAACCTTAATAATCACAACAACCCCTGGTTTGGACTTGCTAAGGGACGTTTGTACTCACCCCTCTATTTTTACAGATATCAGCACACGAGAAGGTAAGAACGACAACAAGGTAAAGGACCAGCGTATCATAGTTGTCCGCAAGATGTTTGCTTAGGAGGAAGACGTTGAAGCCCAGGATTCATCCATGCTCAAGTTTGCCTGTGGAGTACGGGCAGTGTCATGGTTAATCCACCGCTTCTCGGTTGGCTAACTCTGATATTGTACCCCAGATTGGTGACCCCTTCGTCGCCACTGTAAGACCCTTTTGTCCTATATTAATAAAGCTCAGATTTTCTTTTATATCTGTGTACCATCATCCGTGACTAATAAACGTATTTGTGGTGTGATCCTGGCACAAATACGTGTGGGCCCCGACAAAACGACCTTCTCCATTGTTATCACACCGCGCACACTAACATAGGCAAAAGACGTATCACACACGAGGTTCATGTCATGGTTAATCTCTAAACTCAACCAAAGCCGATCATATTCTGATAATTTCCCATCATAACTCAACACATAAGGGCACATATCAACTGATTAGGCTAAACTATTCGCCAAATTCAGTAAAAACTATTCGCCAAATCCACGCCAATTATTCTCTCAACCGCCCCGCCACCCCTCCCGAGCGCCACCACCTCCGGCCGCCACGCCGCGCCGTGGCACGCCACCACGCCACCACCGCCTCCTCTCCTCTTTTCCTCTTCCCCCGACCACCCCTACACCACCGCCGCCCCCCCTGTTGTAAACGGTGACGACGGGAATAACAAGATCAAACCACAGAGAGACACAAGATTTAACGTGGAAAACCCTCCCAATGCGGGAGAGTAAAAAACCACGGGCGCCAGCCAACAAACACTCCTCACTATTATCAAGAGTCGGTTACAACGCCCGATCGGCGGCTTACAAGAGAATGAGACGATGTGCAGGTGGAAACCCTAGACAGGGTATATGTACACGACAGAAGCCCGGCCTCCCTTATGGGCCTGAATTTGGAACATACTCAATAACTCCGTCTCCCTCGCCGCCGACGTGTCACTTCCGGCCCAATCCTTCCGGTTTGTGAAAGCCTGAGGTTCTGTTTTGGAGCCAAAAGAGTTAGTTTCACACTGCCTTTCTATGCCTACTCCTTGAAACCTATATCTACACGACTCCTCCCACAGATTCAATTTGGTGCAGACTGGCTCCAAACGGCCTTGGTTGCATACCCGCTTCCGATGGACGCTGCATGGACAATCGACCGATCAGATTCTTGCACCGCTTGTCGCTCGGCTGTTGGCATGGTTTTTAGACAAAAGGTCACCCTTTATTTTATATTTCAAAAATCAAACCATCGAGTTCAGACAAAGTTTTGTGCACCGGACACTTTTGTGGGGGAAAGATTAGCTTACAATTAGTGTTTGGCCTTCCAACAAATTGCTTGGTCACATTAATGGGAACGCATACCTCATGGTATGTAATCATGGCATATTATAGTGTTTAGCTCTTTCTCTAAATAATTCCTATAGTGACGACAATAAGCTAAACAAGCCATTTGCTTTGGAAAAATTGCGGAAAGAAGGAAACTTTGAACAAGTTGTACCGCGCATTAGGCAGAAAGGTGCAGAAACGATAAGGAAGTGGCGTGTAAAGCTCCTCAAAGCGAAACCAAAGCTGCATTATGGCAATATATACCAAATTATAATAATTAGCAGGAAAGCGTACGGTAAGGTATTTTCTAAAGATTCAATTTTTTTATCAACAAGTTCGCAATTCTGTACCTAATATCAACCACCCCATGACTTATGAGCTGCTTTCTCAAGTCCTTTTTCGTCGGCTTGCTTTTCTCATGAGTTGCTTTCTCATTGTCGAGGCCCCGGGCCTAATCCCTACCTATATAGTATATATAATAATAATCTCTCAACCGGGATCTAATACGCTGCCACATATGGTGTGCTTCTCCACTGGTATATATACTTGTTTGTCGCGATGTCCCTAGGTGTCATCCACGTATGGTTAGTCTTCCGGCTACCTTAATTGGTCCCTTGGTCCAAAACCTCACATCATCGCTCTCTGTTCATCAGCAGGGCACGCCTTGACCTTCTCCATTGTTGTAACACCTGCACACCAACACAGCCAGGAGACATCGAACACACGCTCATGTCATGGTTAATCTCAACTAAACCAAAACCGATCATCTTCTGATAATCACTCTCACCATACTAGCACATATCAACTGATTAGGCTAAACTATTTGCCAAATCGATGCCAATTATTCTTTGAGAAAGAAAGATTATTAATCCAGACAGTGCACATCATATGCTTCGTTCTTCCCGTTGTAAAGCCTGCTGCCGACAAAGCATGATAGAATTTTAATCAAGTTTCTCATCTGAATCACATTAGTGGGTCACGGGCCTCATTTGTTTAGTAAATCGTTTCCATGTCTTTATGAAATGTATGCGCGGTAGCACTTTTAGCAAAGCTAAGCTTTGTAGTTCATTATTTTTCGTGGATCTAGACGACCAAAAACAATTAACCCACTAGTGGTGGGAATGCAAGCTACTCTTGCTAAAGAAACAGGAGTTACCTGCACCCTACACGATCTGAAATCAGTGCTCTCCCAGAGCACGACTAGATTGTAAATACCGATGGTTCCATCGACAGGTATAAGGCACGACTAGTTGCCAAGGGGTATAAGCAACAATATGGTCTTGATTATGAGGATACGTTTAGTCCGGTTGTTACTTGTTAAGGCTGCCACCATACGTCTCATACTGTCCATTGCAGTCAGTAAGGGGTGGTGTTTACGGCAACTCTACGTGCAAAATGCTTTTCTCCATGGTGTGCTCAATGAAGATGTGTACATGCAGCAACCTCCCTGTTACAGTGATAGCAAGCATCCCACTTATGTATGCAAGCTTGACAAGGCCTTGTATGGATTCAAGCAAGCTCCACGTGCCTGGTATTATCGTCTTTGTGACAAATTAAAGTCCTTGGGGTTCTTGCCATCTCGAGCTGACACCTCACTGTTTTACTTCAACAAAGGAGGAATAATTGTCTTTGTGTTGGTTTATGTTGACGATATCATTGTGGCAAGCTCGTCAAACGATGCATTGCTTAAGGCGTTGAAGCATGAATTTGCTTTGAAAGATCTCGGTGATCTCCATTACTTCCTTGGCATTGAGGTCAAGAGGGACGTGAATGGTTTGGTCCTTACTCAAGAAGGTTATGCTACTGATATTCTTGTTTGGTCACGGATGGAGAAGTGCAAAGCTGTTGACACTCCTCTTCCTACCTCACAGAAGCTCAGTCCTGTTGATGGTGTGCGACTTGGTGAGGCTGACTCTTCTCGCTATCGTAGCCTAGTAGGGGCTTTGCAGTATCTTACACTTACAAGACCGGACATTGCTTTTGCTGTGAATAAAGTATGCCAATTTCTTCATGCGCCCACTACTACTCACTTTAGCGCCGTGAAACGGATCCTGAGGTATGTTCGTGGGACTTCTCAAATGGGGCTTCGAATTCGACCATCCAGTTCCATGCTTGTCAGTGGTTTTTCTGATGCGGATTGGGCCGGTTGTGTGGATGATCGTTGGTCTACTAGTGGTTTTGCTATATTTCTTGGCTGTAACTTGGTGTTGTGGATGGCTAGGAAGCAAGCAACTGTGTCCCGTTCCAGTACAGAGGCGGAATACAAAGCTTTGGCTAATGCCACAGCCGAGATGATGTGGATTCAAAAGTTGTTGAAGGAGCTTCGGATTGCACATCCACCAGGAGCACGTCTTTGGTGTGATAACTTGGGTGCCACATATCTTTCAGCTAATCCTGTCTTCCATGCTCGGACAAAACATATTGAGATAGATTTTCATTTTGTTCGTGAATGTGTGGCACAAGATGTTCTTGACATTCGGTTCATACACACCGGGATCAAATTGCCGACGGCTTCACAAAGGCTCTTCCTGCTGTTAAGTTAAAACAATTTGTAACCAATCTCAACCTTGCTAGTGGCTGAGATTGAGGGGGAATGTTAGAGAGTCATGTACTTGAGTCTTAGCATCTAGGTTCATTGCTGTAACCGAATGATAGGCGCCGTATAGGATAGACTTGTATCTCAAGTAGATTAGATCTTGTATTCCAAGATGTAACGTGATCTTCTATGATCTTGTAGCACAAGTTGTAACAACCACGATGGGGGTGTTTCCCATCCTATATAACATGGAACCGAGGCCCCAGGATACGGTAACCTTGTTAAACTACTTTCACACGCGGTAGCACTTTTAGCAAAGCTAAGCTTTGTAGTTCATTATTTTTCATGGATCTAGACGACCAAAAACAATTAACCCACTAGTGGTGGGAATGCAAACTATTCTTCCTAAAGAAACAGGTGTTCCCCGCACCTTATACACGATCTGAAATCAGTGCTCTCCCACATCACTTCCTTTTTCCATCGAGCCCACCAGATAGGCAAAAATGGCTACAACAACTCTTGTGGGTGTTACCACTATATGAAAACTCTCCTGTCCAAGCTCACCAAGCTGCTGGAAGAAGAGTACGTCAATCAAGCTCAAAGGCGTCTGCAAGCAGATCAAAATTTTGAGGTGTCATGAAACAGAAAAATAACTATGGATTTGGATGAAAAAAAAACATATAGATCACTAATTGATATGGTTATCATGACGAGATAGGGATTATAGAGTATTATATATGGTGTCTATTATGTTAGAAACATTAAAAAAAGTAAAAAAATATAAACAACTACAACAACAACAACAACATAGCCTTTAGTCCCAAGCTAGTTGGGGTAGGCTAGAGATGAAACACATATAAAACACTACGGGAAACTGGAAAGTCGCCGATCCGACTGCGTTTCGCCGACCACCTGAAAAGTTGGCGGTCGGCGAAGATTTTTCGCCGACCGCCGCGCTTGGCAAAGTGCCACGGTCAGCGAAGGTCTTCGCCGACCGCCAAGTGGTCGGCGAAGAGCAACGCTTGGCAAAGCGCTCTCTTTGCCGACCCGCGGCGGTCGGCGAAGAAAAACCGTCGTTTCCGACGCCACCGTAACGGTTAATCGTCGCGACACTTCGCCGACCGCCCACCGTCCGGTCGTCGGCAAAGATCAACATCGTCGCCGACCGCCCTCCGTCCCGTGGTCGGGAAGTTTTTTTAAAATTTATAAAAACAATGCCCGCATTGCCACGTGGCAGTCCAAAAAATACCGAGGGTTGAATCTTCGCCGACCGCCGCACACCGGGCGGTCGGCGAAGACCGCTTCGCCGAGCACCTATTTCGATGTTTCGGCGAAGTATAAATTTTTTTTTGAATTTACCATCACAACTTTTTCTCGTGTCTTAGCTACAATACATTGAGTTCATTGTTCAAGTTTGGGATTTTTTTAAAACTTTTTACTATATTTTATGAGTTTTCATGTTATATTTGAATTTTTTTGAAAACTAAAATTTGAACAGCAAGTGATTCGAATAATGGGTCTAAATGATTCAAAAAATGATAAACATGATTGTGAGTCTATATTGAGTCCTCATCCATGGCCGGACACTGAAATTCAAATATCTTGTGTCTGCGAAACACGCCGACTCACTTGCGGGGTCGATTGTTTTAAAATTCTATAAAATTCAAACGGAGTTGAAAAATCATGAAACTTGACGAGTTGTCCTTATATCACATGTGTACACTATGAAAAAAGTTTGAGTCGATTTTCGTGGACGTTTGCATCTCGGGTGGCGATTACCAAGACATCTCCAAAGATGTGATAATGCGAAACTCTAGTTGAGATGTCTAGGTTTCAAAGATCCGGGATGCAAACTTGTATGAAACCTTTTCAAATTTTTTCCACAGCTTAAACATGCAATATAACGATGCCTCGTCAAATTTCATGTATTTCGACTTCGTTTTTTTTTTAGAATTTTAAAATGATTCGCAGCAAGCACGGAATCGGAATGTCTCGCGCACAAGATCTTTTGATTTTCTCACGTGTCCATAGATGAGGGCTCAAAATATACTAACAAACAAGAATATCATTTTTCCAATCACATAACTCCATTTTTCTAAGGACCTGCAGTTCAAATTTTAGGTGGGAAAAAATATTCAAGTAAAAGAAGAAAAGTATTAAAAAATAGTAAAATGTGCGAAAAAAATGTCCCAATTTTTGACATGTACTTGTAAACACTCTATCTAAGCTACAGAAAAATTTTGAAGTAAAAAATCCAAAAAAATAATTTTCTTTGCCGAGAGCACGGATAAGCCCTCGGCGAAGCCTTCTTCGCCGACAGCCCGGGCCCAGGGCTGTCGGCGAAGTCGTCACCTTCGCCGACCGCCCGTCATATAGGGCGGTCGGCGAAGCTCAAAACCCGCGCTCATGTGTTATAAAAAAAAAAAAAAAAAAAAAAGGAATATCCCGCGCGCCCCCGCCCAAAAAGGCCAAAATCTTTGCCGACCGCCGGATCCGGGGGCGGTCGGCGAAGAAATATCATGTCGATTTTAAAAAAAAAAAAAGAAAAATGAAAGGAGATTTGCCGACCGCCGGATCGGGCCGTCGGCAAAGACCGGTTTCGCCGACCGCCCCCAGATCGGGCGGTCGGCGAAGAATAAAAAATAAAAAAATAAAACCCAAAACCCACCCCACTCTCAGCTCGCACACACCCACGCGCTCGGACACAACACACACACAGACACACGCGTCCGCCCCGTCCGCCGCCGCCGCCGCCCGAGCCGCCGCCGCCCGCCCGACCCTGGCCGCCGCCCGCCCGAGCCGTCGGCGCCCGCCCCGACCCCGCCGCCGCCCGACCGAGCCGCCCGCGCCTCCCGACACGGCCCCGCCCGCCACGGCCGCCCGGCCCCGACCCCGACGCCGGACGCGCGGCAGCTGGGACGCCGGGATGCGAGGACGCTGGTCACGCTATCGCTCACCGCTCCACGCCACCACGTCCACGAGCCGCGCGCCTCCGCCTCTCCCAGCACGTGAGCCTGCAAGGGGTCAAGGGGTGCACTTCTGTGCTCGCGTGGCCTCCCGTCCTCCATGGCTGCGCGACCTGGCGCCCCGTCGAGGTCATCTCCGAGGAGTGCATGAAACCGATGTTTCCATCCCCTCCTGGTAGCCCCACGGTGAGTTCTAATACAACCTCTAACTTTGGATTTGCGACCCTTGAGTTGTTCGATTTGTAGCACGTGAAGCCGCCGCTCCTCGGAGCAGATGAATGCTCGGCAAGGGAAATATGGATTTCCCTGCTCTGCCTGCTCCGCCGGCCGACCATATGTTCAATCAAAAGCCCCAGGTCTGTATCTCTGCCGTCTACAGCCATACCAAGGTGAACGATGCAACTAAAGCTAAGTGCTATCACATTACTGCTTCGCGTGGACATAATTCTATTACACTGACTGCGCTTGCTTTTGTGTTGAAGAAATTGGATACTTCACTATAGCATTTTCATTAGTGTACACTAGCTGCACCTCATGTAGGCTGTCTGCTTGCTCACCTGAAGCGAGAGGATGTTTGGCTCATGAAGTGAGAGGGTCAAAAGAGAACAATCTGAAATGGAGGAAGGCACAGAACAATTGTGTGAGACTTGAACTATGGAAAATTGTCATCGTTTGATTGTTTTCATGTGCATCCCTAAAAATGAAGCCGTAGCGTGTACACTATTCAATTATAAAATATTACATTTTCTTTATGCTTCTTCTAAGATCGAAATTAAATGAATCTATTTTACTGGCAGATACTACTAAACTTGTCTTATAGGAAGTTGGACTTGCACGGGGCTGGAATGATCATGGTGAGTTTCTTTGCCATGATCCAGTTTTCTTTCCTCGCTTCTTGAATTCCTGTTAATTCAAACTGACGCCAAAGCCGCAGCACGACGAGGATCCCAATCAACACACTTGTTGCAGTTCCTGCTAAGTTTAGCATCTGTGTAACTTGTTCTGTGCAGCAACACTTTTTTTTTTTTTTTTGACAACAAGCAACACATTTTTTTTATTTGTTGCTATCAACACATTGGGACTGCTACTAAGGGTTTCGGGTTTATTTGTGTGCCAGATGTGATCGGAGGACGAACAGGTTAACAAGGTCGAAAGGAGATAGGACATAGTACTTGTTTAGACGGTAAATGGCTGGGCTGAGGCAGTTGCTTTGGTTGGCCGGTGTGCCTGGTGGCACCGAACTAGGGCAGTACGCAATGTAGATCCAGTTTCAACTTCTTAAGTGTATGTTGCTATGTAATTAACAATATAATTACTCTTGGTATTGATTCTTTTTTGTTGAATAGTAAATCTATCTCATCGAAAGATTGATTACCAAAACATATACATGTGTTTGTTTGTCAAAGGGAAAAGCGAAAACAAAAAAAAAAAAATAACATTTTTTTCAGGGCTTCGCCGAGCGCAGTGCTCGGCGAAGGAGCCTTCGCCGACCGCTTTTGCAATTGCGGTCGGCGAAGCTGGGAAGGGAAAAGGCCGGCCGCGGACACATTTCCAGCTTCGCCGACCGCTATTGCCACGGCCGTCGGCGAAGCTGGCACCTTCGCCGAGCACCATGACAGGTGGGCGGTCGGCGAAGTTTTTTCCAAAAAAAAAAAATTCAGCTTCGCCGAGCATCTATATGGGAGGTCGTCGGCGAAGAAATTGTTAAAAAAAAAATTTAAAACACCTTTGCCGACCGCCCACCTAGGCGAACGGTCGGCGAAGAGGAAAAAATGAAAATACCTTCGCCGACCGCCCCCTGACAAGGCGGTCGGCGAAGACGGCGTAACGGCCGTCCACTTCGGCGCTCCGTTAACGGCAACTTTTCTTCGCCGACCGTCGTTTTTGGTGGTCGGCGAAGGATACGCCGACGGGTGGTATTTTGGGCGGTCGGCGAATCGCCTACGCCGACCAATAATTGCCCGACCGTCCTTCGCCGACCACCACGGTCGGCGAAGCCTTCGCCGACCGTTTTCTGGCCAGCGGTCGGCGAAGGACCAGTTTCCTGTAGTGAAACAAGTATAAAAGACCACACACACAAAGGCATAAGACAAAAGGTAAAGATGGTAGAAAGAAAAAGAAAACAAAGGTCACGGTTCAGGCACACTGATAGCTAGCCTCCATGTGCTTCTATCCATAACTAAATCCTTGGAGATATTCCACTCCTTAAGGTCTCTCTTAATCGACTCGTCAAAAAAATATATACAACTAAATACAAGAAACTTTGTTAGTTAGAAATATTAAAGAGTAACTAATGCTCGGGTTGACGGACTAGTTATAGCTAATACAGAATTCTAGCCATGATTATCTAGTGGCATCTCCGTAGGAAAGTTGCGTGGAAACCTGCTCTATACTGATTGAGTTGGCAGGACGCATAGGGTAGATATAGTTTATTTATCCTTGCAGTTTCTATCAAGATGGGTGATAAGAAATGTAGCCATGACCCGGAGGCATGTTTGTAGGAAGTTGCAGTGGAAACATCTTCTATTATATATACTCAGTCATCAGCAGGCCAGACGCGTAGGGTAAGATTGTTTATGCAATTATGCCTTTGGTGGGTGAAAGATAGCAAAGATGATGACAACAAGCACGACAACAAGAATTGCACCAATCAGCTGGGGGTTAGGCGACGTTAGGTGTGTGCCAGCCAATGTCACAGCCAGGTACATTGAAATCGAGATATGAAGGGCTGGTCGTCGCCGCTGGCGCGAGGACCACAGGACACAGACACAGTCGCTGGTCTTCATCCTGCCAGCCATTGGCACTGCCTTGCCGATCGATGCCATTCTCCGTTTCTGCCACACCTCTCTCCTCACCTTACCTTGTCTCGCTGCCGTGTCCAGATCTGTGTGGGTGGATCTCGAACCTCCGCCGGCGCGCCATCGTCACCACCATCGCCTGGCTCCTCTTGTGCCTCGCCACCGCGGGCCACGCGTACAACGAGGGCTCAGAATCGGAGCTGATTTGTTCGGAGCCCGGACCCTGAGGTCTGGTGGTGACCAGTGCACGGCCGGGTCACCCAGCGGAGTACCCGAGCCGGCCGTCACGCTGCTCCCCGACCTCCCTCTAGCGACGACCTCGAGTTCTCTCCACCGTGCTAAGTTTAGCTCAAGGTGAAGCTCTTTTCTCATGCCCACCACACCACGTCGTTACATCTAGTGCTCATAGATTTATCTAGAATATAATCTTGTACTGCCTAACTGGGAGCTCTCCGGCCGGTCGCAGATCTTGCAATGGAGACCGCCATCTTGACCGTTTCCATGGGGGTGATGAAGCCCCTACTGTCCAAGCTAACGGATCTACTGGGGAAAGAGTATGTAAAGATCACAACGGTGCGCAAACAGATCGAGTTCCTGAGAGACGAGTTGAGCACCATGAGCGCCACACTCGAGATGCTCGCGGAGGCAGAGAAGCTCACTGCTGAAATGAAGGATTGAGGGACAAGCTACGCGAGCTGGCGTATGACATCGACGATTATGTGGATACCATCAAGGATCGTGCTGATCGTGGTGGACTCAAAGGCTTCGAGGGATTCGTTCCCAAGCTGATTGAACTGAAAGAGAAGCGTAAGTTCGGCAATGAGATGGAAAACCTCAAGAAACGTGCAATAGTGATCAGCGAGAGGCACAAGAGATATAGATATTTTGACCAGGCAACTTCCAGCTCTCAGAATTCCTTTGTTGATCCTCGTCTGTCATGGCTATACGAAGACATAGAGAACCTTGTGGGCATCGACGGCCCCAAGAATCATGTCATTCAGCATTTGGGTATTATTGGAACAGCAGAGGGTTCCACAGGACGTCAGGTGGTTTCAATTGTTGGATGTGGGGGTCTTGGTAAGACCACTCTTGCAAAGCAAGTCTTCGACACCATTAAGAGCCACTTCGAATGTGCATCTTTTGTATGCATTTCTCGGAGTCCTGATTGGAGAGCAATCTTAAGACAAATTGCTCAAGAAATGGGGATCAAGGAAAATAACTCACTGAACGGCACTACGCAGGAACTTATTAACATACTCAGAGAGCACCTCAAGGACAAAAGGTACGCATATATACCTCCTTTTTAAGTATCATTACATTATTGTGTCAGTCAAACTTTCTTAAATATCACTACATTTGAGAAAAATATTAGCATCAACATTTATATCTCCAAATAAGTTAGATTCAATAAATCTATCTAACTATACTAATTAATTATACTAGTTCATCAACCCGTGCTATCGCACGGGTTAGATCTTCCATACGGGCTAACTTTGAGAAAGCTAAGAATTATAATTTATAACCATGTTTAATATATGTTTTGAGAAAAAAACTTCATTAAGTTAACTTTTTTCTGAATTCAACATTACACAAATGTCTAGAATTGTCTATGTCTGAGAGAGATCATCATGACATTGCTATTAACGTTCATTAATTTGATTCAGCCGTTGCATATTTTTCCTTCTTTTGTTTTGTGCCCCAACTATCTTTCTACATTATTTGGTGTTGAATTCTTAATAATTGAATTGTGTGTATACCAATATCAAAAGATTATTATCTTTTTTTAATCACAGAGCTGGATAATTTAGATGCAAATTTATGGATCATATTTTAAATTGTAGTTCATATTTTAATTGACGATTCATATGAATTGAAACCTAATGCTTTTGATGTTTTTCTGTTGTACTACATTTGCTCCTCCAATTTCTCTTTTTAAATGGCCATCAATATGAATCTCTTCAATACTAATACCACTTGAAGATATGCATTTTTATACAAAGAAAATTTACCATGTTAGAGTGTAAGCTACATATATAAAAATAGAAATACCACTGTTTTAACTTGATTTACCTCTCATGTGCATTCATAGCTTTAGGAGTTGGTAAATCTGAAAACCTTTTGTTGCATTGATTGATGACAAAGAATATTCTGCAAAATAAGAATTATTTACTTTCTTTAATTAGAGGCTTGTTGAAGGGCTAAAATTATTGAATTATTGATATTAAATGTGAAGACTTGATGCCCATTTTTTCCATGGTTGTAGATGTTATTGCAATGTCATGAGATCTTGCACTCCCATTAATTCGATCAACACTGCCCCTCCCCCCCCAAATCCAACCTTAACTTCTTCTCTGCCGCAAATTTGGAAATATAAAATAATGTAATTTAATATGTGCCAAAAAACATTAGGCAAAATAGTCTAATTTAATGTGATGGAAAACAGTAAGGAAAAAATCTTTGGTATGTCTGGGTTGCAGTAGCAGAGTTTGGGAAGGAAAAAAAATCTTGCTCGATCAAGAGCACAATTAATATTACGGGTTTTGGTCACTCGCTCTAAAGTATGGCCTAATTTCTTCCATGGATCAATTTTGTGCTGAAACACCTATAATATCTACTGTTAGAATTAGATTACTCAATTAGGGCTAACCCTAGAAGGGTAGCAATATAGTGCATACATGGGCCTCTTGGGCCTAGCCACATGGGCCAACACTACTCATACTTTAACACCCCCCCCCCCCCCCCCCCCGCAGTCTGAACTACCGTCATAGCGGAGGTTGCGGACTGGACACGAAAGAAGTACAACACAGGAGCCCCCACGACGACGCAACTAGCCACTTTGGTGATGTTGAGGCTGGAGTGAAACTCGGCGAAGGTCGAGGACAGGAGACCCTTGGTGAAGATGTCGGCGAACTGAGAGGTGGTCGGGACGTGGATGACCCGAACATCGTTGATGGCGACCCGATCACGTGCAAAGTGTAGGTCGATCTCCACATGCCTCTAGTGCTGCACAGGGTTGGTGGAGAGGTAGACGGCGCTGACGTTGTCGCAGTAGACCAGTGTGCTCCTGGAGAGAGGGCTGTGGAGCTCGGCGAGGAGCTGCCGGAGCCAGGAAGCCTCAGCCACGCCGTTAGCAACAGCGCGGTACTCCGCCTTAGCACTGGAGCGGGAGACGACCGGCTGACGCTTGGCCGACCAGGACACCAAGTTGCTGCCTAGAAAGACGGCGTAGCCGGAGGTGGAGCGCCGAGTGTCAGGACACCCGGCCCAGTCAGTGTCAGTGTACACCACCAGCTCGGTGGAGGGAGACCGGTGAAGAAGCAACCCGTAGTCAACGGTGCCGCGGAGGTAGCGGAGGAGGCGCTTGAGAGCAGTGTGGTGGGGCTCTCGAGGATCATGCATGTAGAGGCAAATCTGCTGAACGGCGTAGGTGATGTCCGGTCTAGTGAAGGTGAGGTACTGAAGTGCACCAACGAGACTTCGGTACGCAGTGGGGTCTCGCCAGCGAACTGCCCTCGGCCTCTAACAGCTTGCCCCGTGTGTCAACCGAGTGGAGCAAGGCTTGCGACTCATCATCCTCGCCGCTCCAGGATATCAAGAGTGTACTGCCGCTGGTGAAGGAGAAGTCCAGTGGGACGAGGCCCAACAGTGACTCCGAGAAAGTGGTGGAGCATGCCCAGATCCTTCAAAGGAAACTCCTGCTGAAGAGCGCTGATGATGCGGCGCAGTAGTGAAGGACTGGAAGCTGTGAGGACAATGTCATCAACATAGAGCAGTAGGTACGTGTTGACACCTGTTATAGCATAATATTACTAGTCAACTAAACTTGGATAAGGGCTTAAAATGAATATCAAACATAACTCTAGGGGCTTTACTAACATAATTCCATAAGTTTTGGTGATTTATATAATTTCAGGGACTTAATAGATAATTGCAGAGATTAATGGAGAAAGTTCCAGAATATACAAGACATATGAAGACCAGACTTGTCGGTGAAGCAACTCGACCCGAAAAGTGGACTAAAACATTCTAGAATGTACCAGAGGACACCAGAAGAAACGGGAGGCCGAGGTGGCATGCCACCCTTGCGGCCGCCAATGTCCACCCTGGCGGCCGCCAGGCTACAGTGTCCAATCCAGCTCAGCTTTGTATGTCGGTTTACCACCGACATTGAGGTTGTATCTACGCCGTTGCCAAGGTCGGTTTGATCCAAGGGTTCACGTTCATCGCCAAGGCCTATATAAGAAGACCCCCCCGCCCTTTGAGGGTTAAACCCTAATTCATTCTATCTCATTATTCATTATCTCTCGTTGTAGAGGTGTCCCAATGTAAGGATAACCTCTCTCTGGGATTAGTGAATTAGAGGTAGATTAGAAGTAGATTAGATATGTAATTAGAGTTAGATTAGACATGTAATTAGAATTAGATTAGATCTAACTTAGATCTAATCAAGAATAAAAGAGAGAGGAGCTATGCTCTTGTTCTGGATATGTCTTCAGAGTATGGTATGTCTTTATATCTTCTCTACAAGACTTATGATTCACATATTTATCTTCTCTATTTACTTCCATGTTTTACATATATGGTTAAGTATAGTTGTTATGCTATTGCATGGGATCTCCGCTCGTATTGAGGATTCTAGTTATTCATGGTAGCTAGAGGAGTAATTTATAGTATAGACTTGGTGTCTAGGCTATAGGTTACCTGAGATTGCACCCAACCCCACGGATAGTTTGTGGTAGCCCCAGGTGGTGACAGCCCTGATGGCCGATGTATTCCACCACGTTCGGGTTGGTGTTTGTAGGACCGTAGCCAAACCTTCCTAGCCCCCTTCTCATCCCTTTCCGTGGCTAGTGCTTTGGTGTCCCGAAGTGTTATGGTATAATTGCTATCATAGAACCTTAGTAATAGAGAAGTGCATAGGAACCTTGATCTCTCTTTGACCTCTTGATTAGTTTAGTTTCTCTTTGACATTTTAGAGTTAGCTTATTATTATTATGCTTAGATATTTACTTAACCTTTAACAATCACTCCCTCACTATAGTCTAGTGGTTTGCTAAGTTAGTAGATGCATGATTGTGACTTATTAGATTCTTTAGCCAAAGCTTCCCTGTGGATACGATACTCTAGAATACTCATCCTAGGGAAAAGCTACAATGGTAGGTGTTCTGTGCGCTTGCAGAATCCTTCATATTCTTTTAGCACTTAACAAATGCCAACAAGCTTTTTGGCGCCGTTGCCGGGGAAGCAATTGGCCTAAAGATTCTAATGATGATCATGATGTCTGCTAATTTAGTGTATCACTAGCTTTAGTAGGATTATCCTTGTTCTCGTTGAATTATGGAATAGACAGGACAAAACAAGTCGTTGCAATCTTCCGACAAGATTCCACGAGAAAAGAAAAGATCGAAGAACCTGGGGTGCCTAATCATTCAAGATTCATCACCGTTGGAACCCTGCTATCTCAAGGTATGTATTTAAATATATATTATTCTAACCGTGTATAGATTGAAGAAGAAGTCGCCGTCACAAGAATTCAATGCACACATCTCAAGTGACGTATATAGAAGCCGCACATCATGGTAAGTATGATTAATAAGGTGAGAAAGTCTTGCTCATGGACTATAAATTGATTGAGTAGTTATTATTTAATTTCTAACATTGCATTGCATGTTTACTTGATTAACTCATGCATTCACTCCACTTAGTTTATGTTTTTGCTTAGTAGATCCATTGCATGTTTAGTTCCTTACATCCATCCATGTTTGCATCTAAAAAAAAAAATCCTCACCTTGATCATGCTCTTTCATCTCTATTTGGATAGATCTCTTTTATGCTCTCATGCTACCCTTGTTTGCTATAGTATGCTTTGGTTTGAAAGTACTACATGTGTACTTTCAAAGGCTTTTAAATTAAGCGTGGTGCTTAGGTTAAAATGCCTTCCTTAATTGAATTAGACATGGAGTCTAGTTTGGTTATTGAATTAAGAATTTCTTTGCGTAGACATTGGATATTTTGTTGGACTAACCCCTGCAGAAAACTCTCAAATCCAATTCGGGTAAGTCAAGAGATGAACTCAGATCGAGATGAAGCAAGGCATATGATGAACTCCAACTTTGTGCAAAAGATACGGCTCATTCATCATTGATGGAAGAATTGTAAGTATTGAATATCATTCACCTTGTCTTTTGCTACAAGTTACCTTTGCCTTGATCCTTATATTAGAGTGCAGCCATAAACAAAATCTAGTATAAGACATGAATAAATAAAATCTGTGCTAAGATAATCGATAACCACTTTTTCATTAGCATAGATTGGATCATATGAATTTGGATAACAACCCCTGTTTCAATCATATATTGTATTTTCCCTCGGGTATGTGTCCACTAATATTTTAAAGAAAAAGAGTCTATGCTATGTTTATTCAATAAAGAAGAGTGTCATACAACACGATCTAGAAGAAGCTCTCACTTAAGAAGTGAACAGACAAAAGCAAATGCACCACAAGAACATCAAAGACAGGTAAGTGAATATAACTTACTAATTTGTATACAACCTTTGTCTTATGTTCTAAAGAAATAATAATAATAATAAATATCCGAGCACATGAAGGCTCATGATAAAAGAAACATGTTCCTAGGACAAGTTTCCTTCGGGTATTCTTGGTCACTAACCTTGCGTAGAAACAAAGGATGAACAATGTCTAAGGACATGGTGATTGCAATACACGATTAGGTTCAGCATTCACACTTAAAGTGCTGAGTGACAGGAAGACTCGAGCATGGGGGAGAAAGGTCGTCTCCTCTAAAGATCATTCGACATTACTCTTCCTCTACTCAAGCTCCCATCACTCGACATGCTGGTTTGGAATCTCTCTACTCACTATTACTTTGTCTCTCTAAAGTTTGAATGGTTAATAAATGTTATACATCAAAATCAAACTTAAGATAATAAAATTTTCAACTAGAGAAAAAGTAATAGTGAGCACTTGCTAATTATCCAATCAAAACTTCTTCCGGCATAAAAGTAACCTTAAGCTCCATGACAGTTCTACCCTTGTTTATAATTATTACTTGTATATTCCTTGGGTATCTATTGCCAACTAATATTACAGGAATAAAATCATGAGAGGAGCAAAAAGGTCCAAGTGCAATTTAAAGAACAAGAAAGAAAGGAAAATGCAATAAAGAAGATAAGTGTGGAACAAGATACACAAGAGGCCATAGAAGAAAAGAACCACCACAAGGTGTTACTATTTGTCACACTCTAATAATAAGGTAACATCTTGAGGTAAGTTGTCATTAATTAAGCTTTATCTAAAGTATGGCTTGTTCATAAATAAAGAATAAAACATGTTAGAGTTTCAACCTTACATGATCCAACTTCTTTAGCTCAACATGTTTTGCTTCTTTAGTTGTTCCTACCACAATTCTTTTGATCTCTTAGTCCTCATCTTGTAAGCCGAATATTGCTTACCTTGCTTTGGAAGAGTCACAGTCATACTCAATCTTCTCGATCTTGTCACTCAAGTTAGGTTTAAGCAAAGTGTTTAATAAATCAAATCTTGTTTGTTGTGCCTATGGTTAGAGAATAATGAATGAAGTTTTGGTTTTATTGGTGTTTTCCCACCAACAGAGCCCATGCACTTGATCTCTACCTTGACTTTGCAAGCAGGACACACTTTGAGCAAAATGGTGGAGAAGCCTACCAGTCTTTCCAGAATTCAACAAGTGAATGTCCTACAAGCATGCACACTAAACAAGAAGCTGTTTACACTTCACTCCAACTCATAAGACCAGCTAAGAACATGGGTGACATCGTCCTTCACCATCTCAAGGAGCATAACTGTCAAGATCAGATAACACATTCAAGGAAATGACAAGGTAAGAAGTCTCGTTCAGAGGACTTAAAACACTGAACCCTCGCCGAAAGGTAAGATCGGTAGTTATCCAAATGCATAACATATTTATTTCCTTGCATTGCATAATTGTTTTCCTTTAGCATATTTACATTAGCACAAGCTTTGCATTAGAAAAGAAACTAAATATTTGTTTGTTGCATAGACATGAAACAACTCTAAGCCCCATGTGAGTAATTTTGTGGTGTGTAACAACCCACAAGGATATTTGTGGTGGCATAAAAATAAAATAAATTTGCATGCATCATTATTCTTTATTTTTGCATAGAAAATCCAAAAAAAATATTTAATCTTTTTTGAAAGATTTCCAAATAGACAAAAGTAATATGGCTGACTCCTAATGCTTAATCAAGTTCCACTAGTTTTGTTGTCTATTTAAGTTCAGCAGGATTTCAAGGAAGAGAGACATGACACATGGTGTCCAAAGATTAAAGAAGATCAATCAGCCCACCATCACTATCTACCTCCACTTCCAACCATCAAGAACATTGAAGACTATGTCTACATCCGCTTGGGGAGTGCAACCCCAGATTATCCCAGATAAGTATCTTATTATCTATATTATATTATTAGTTAGATATTTTGTTTGCTAGAAAGTTTGTTAAGAGTCTAGTTTTCATAGAGTCTAAAAAGTCTTTTGTTAGAGTGTGAATAAAAGAGTCAAGAGAGAGTGCACACTAAAGTTTACTTTGCTCAACTAAAAGGAACCCTAAAATCTGCCAACATGGAGATGATGAATAGTTGCTCCGTTGTTATACTTTTCTAGTACCTAGCTTTCAAGCTTAATTTCTCTCGAGCTCCATTTGCAAATTAATATTTACTACGAAACCTGAAACATATGGGTTGCAAATGCTTGCTCTAAAGTCTAGGTAATTGACGGATATGATATATGATAGTCTGAGCTGCTATTTGATCTTACTCCTAGTGACACTAGATTTCTGGAGATTTATATTTCGAAATTTGAAAATACACATGATAAGTTCCGGTATGACAAAAGTGTGAACCTCCTACCACAGCCATATATACATGCTAATTAGATTAGGAAAACCTTTTGAAAAAAAAAATATATATAGGTCGCTTGCTTTGCATTGAGTTTGTTCAATCTTTGTCGACTCTTAGAAACTTGTCATGCCTGATCATGTACACTCCACTCACTTCATTTCACTATCATCCACTCTCTCTAGCCAACAAAAGTGTTCTACTCTTATCTCGGGGAGAGCAACCAAAAATATTTATTTACCTATCCAACCATTCATTGCTAGCCAATATCTTACAAAAGCTTCATCATTTATACCTCTCAAAAGTATTGCAAAAAGAGATCTGGGTTGTGTATCTTAAAAAAAAAAAAAAAGAGAAAAAGAAAGGAAGATGAAAAATGGACAAAAGTCCTACGGGCGAGTAGAGCCTACCTCCCTAAAGAAAAGAGATGAATAATGAACAAGTGTTCGAGGGCTTAGTAGAGCCCACATCTCTAAAAATAAAGATGAATAATGGACAAGTGTCCGAGGGTCGAGAGAACCCATATCTTTATAAGAGAGGAAATAATGGACACAAGTCCGAGGGCCAGCAGAGTCCACCTCTCTGAAAAAAAAAAGGAAGAGAAAAAAGAAAAGAAAAAGATACAACCTGGGTTCTCTACAAAAAAGTTTATGAAAAGAGATAAGATTTCTAAAAAGGAGCAAAAGTAAGATTTCCCATCATCTATTCTATTCACTTCATACTTTACTACATTCCATACCATATTTATATTCTATCCACCATACACATGCACCACTTGATCAAGTGTGACTTGTATCTTTGGATCCATTGCTTGAATTTACAAATATATGCTTAGTAAGAAAATAAATTATTTTCTCCTACCTATGAGCTCCGATATATAAGCCTTAGATACTAGGTGAGAGAGAAGAAGGCATATTATGCTATTGTCTTAGCTAAAAATATTACATATTATGATAGTAAGGTGTTGGTATTTCTTAGCTTACAGAGAGATAGATCCGCAAGCGCCGCGGATGTCCAAAGTGAGCATTTCACCCGGGAAGGGTTTTAAATATCGAATCCACGAGGAAGATATGATAAGCGGTTCAAATGATTAAAGACAAAGTGATAGAAGACTAATGAGATTCGGTGGTTTAGCATTTACTTAAACAGGGTGAGCCAATAAAAGATAATAATGATAAGGTATATAAGGCAGGTAGAGGTGCACGTGGTGAACAATAGGATAAGATTAATTCCTAGTTAGATTAGGATTGGATTTAGGACAAATGGGACAGTTCTTATGTAGTATACAAAGAATTTACGAAGTGGAAATAAACAGGCATAGCATAAGATCATATATAAATCAAAACCATAAATAAAAATGTGTACCCCGAAGATTACTTAAGAAAATCAAGAACGAAACAAGATAATCCCAAGAACCATTATCGACTAGTCTTATACACGGGGAGGATTGCAAAGGACTCAATAGTCTTTGTCACCACTACGATCTACCACACGACCCGGCATATAAGGTGAATCCAAGTAAATTATATCTAAGCACCATGCTTACATACTCTCTACTACCTAGCATATGCGCATAATATACTAGGAGCTCTACGAATAAGTACTTCGAATTACCATGAATAATGACTATATCAAATATGCTATGACTAGAATAAAGTGTAAGTAAATTAATTGCATACATAATAATGAAATAGCACGAAGGTGTATGAGAACAATAATTATATTGAACCATAGTGTAACTTATCGATCCGTAACCGGAGCATACACTCTCTCTTCTTTAAACCCGACTTTCTATCTAAACTAGGCTCTAGATTAGAGCTATGAATTAGCTATCCTATCTCGTGGTGTCTCCTCTTCTTCTCCTGTCTTGGCTCTTCCTTGATCTACTTCTTATTGAACGTGAAGCTTTAGATCAACTTGGATTGATTTGACTTGAGCGGTCTTGGGCTGTTTATATATGGGTCTTCCTCTGTCTCTTCAACTTCAACAAGGCGATGTGGTATTAATCCTTGAATCATCCCGCACTTCTACCGTCGCCCTCGGATCAAACCGACCATAATCATACGGATTATATTGCATCTCTTGGAGGCGGTTGAGGAAGCTTCCCGAAGCGGAGATTGATTGGCGGCGAGGGGCGGGCCGATCGGCCTAATAGTTGGGCGATCGCCCGCAGTGGGGCCCACTCTGGGTCCCGCGATGCGTCGTGTCTTCTGGAGTCTTCTAGATGATGTATTTTCGGGTTTTGGGACTCTTTGACGTCAGGTGTATTCCGGAGCCTTCTAGACTTGTTTCGGAGTTGGATTGCGTTGCGTTACGTCGGTCGTGTGACACGTCATTTCTCTTTTTTTACTCGTTAAGTCCCTCAAATCACAACTTCACCAAAACTCATGGAAATCATTAGTAGAATCTCCTAATAAGGTTATCTAATTATATTTTAATTCTTTTCCATGAATGGTTGATGCATAAAAATATGAGTTAGTGAGCATCAACAAACTCCCCAAGCTTACCCTTTGCTAGTCCCTAGCAAAGCTATATGCTATAGTAGGATCGGGAGTTGCTACTACGCTTTCATACCTCCAAAGTACTTTGTGTTTATCGAAATAAATTCTCCTCTTAACAAGATTGCTCATACATTTTACCATGGGGCGTAGCCTTTTCACGAATCATAAGCAAGATAAAGCAATCAAGTTAAGTACCATGTCTCAAATTCTTTGATCAACTATCATCCTGGGGTTTTGCATTATTTTTCAAAAGAAAACTTCAGAGATCCTATGTATGACCCTCTTAAGTAGATAGTACGTAGTGAAGTGACACACGTATAATAGGACATACATAGTGGGATGATAGTGGTGAATGAATGAGGATGAAAGGTAGTAATTAGCCTTTAGCCTTTTCTAGTATTATTTTTTTTTTTTTTTCTTTTCAAGCATCTTGGACTATATCTCTCTTTCTAAAAATTGCTAAGACCTGGGCTGTCCATTCTTGGAGAGGTGGGCTTTTCCCGAACTTGTGTCCATTTTTTCTCTCTTTAGAGATGTGGGCCCTACTCACCCTCGGACACGTGTCCATTATTCATCTCTAAATATATATTTTTATTATTTAGGGAGGTAGGCCCTTCTCGCCTAGTATGACTTTTGTCCGTTACTCTCCCTCTCTTGTCTCACTTTTCTCTCTAAATATTTTTCTTTTCTTTTTTTTTTTTTTTTTTTTTTTATGAATGTAGCCCAGAATCTAATTGGTATAAAAACATTGAGAGAGACATATCCAAAATTGCTAGAATTTATTATTATTATTTTTATAATTATGGCTAGCGGCTTGATGGAATATGGGGAGGCGTATACGGATTAGAAAAGCGTATTTGGTGGAGTGGGATGTTTTGATGCAGTGACAAACTCTCAAGGGTCATATCTAAGGAACTCATCATGTAATATTTTATAATTTTTAAAGATAAAAACCAGGGATCAAGTATCTCTAAGAATATGATAAACAGTAGCTCAACTTTTCATGCACTATTATCTTTCAATGCTAAGACTTAGATTAAGCATGTGCTTCCCACAGTGTTGGGTTTAGAGCAAATTAAGCATTTAAAGCTTTGGGAGAATCTAAGTCCAAAGTGTAAGTACTTTTAAGAGGAATTAAGGCGGAGCAACTATTCATCATTTCCAAGCATATGTCATCAAGGTCATAATTAAAGAAAAGAGAGCTAACTCGCGAACTTCTAATATTTATTGGACTCTTAAAACTAATATTTTTATTTAGGACTCATTAACTCTAAGCAAAATATACTAACTAGCTAATATTTAAAATAGATAGGATAATAATACTTATCGTGATAAGCGAGGGTGCTCTCCCCCAATTTGAATCTTGAAGTAGTCTTTTTATTCGTCCTTGGAACTTGTTCATCTCGGGTTTTCCTTAAATGTTCTCCCCGCAAATATTAATTTCGCACATACCCGAAGGAACAAATTCTAGGATTATGTTGTGAGCCTTCATGTGCTCACTTCTTTTTGGATTTTTAGAAAAACGTGTGGACCTTCATGTGCCCACATTTTTTTTGAGAATTTTTCTATGCAATAGAGATGCTAATGTGAAAACATATGAGTGCAATATTTTTGTATTTTTTTTATTTTTATGCCACCACAAAGCAAGGGGTGCTTGCATGGGGCTTTTAAGGAAATGATGCAAATGCAGCAAACATAATTTTATGATTTGCGGGTTTTTTAGAAAAGTAAATATGCTTAAAGGAAATATGCTAATTAAAATATGCTATGCGAGAAAATTAAATATGCGAGATAAATACCGAGTTACCTCTCGGCGAGAGTTTCAGTACTTACTCTCGTGGCGTCTTTGTCATCTATGGAATCTCGTCGGGATGTCGTAATGCAGTGCGGTGCCTTCAATGATCTCGATGAGTAGCGTAGATGAGGTAGCCGACGGTGTTTGATCGGATCGATGACGCGGGTGGTGGTAGGTCTTCGAAGGTGTACTCTTGTTGTCTCCCTTGGTAGGCGTGTTCTTCTTTCTTCCTCCAAGCTTGTTTCTTCGGTGGAGACCTTCTCGAGTGGTCGGTTCGGCGTGCTTGGTTGGTGGGAGCTAGATGGACTTTTCTTGAATCTTCTTTATGTCTCCTTTGTCCATCAGCTCCGTATCCCACTTGTAATTTCTCCGCGTCTTGTTCTTCTTAGGTTTGCTTGTCTGATCTTGAAGTTGCATCTCTTGGGATTGTGATCCCGAGGATTGCATCACCCATGTTCCTTGCTTATTGTGCATGTTGTAGGCAGGACATTAACTGGCGCAAAGTGTGTCCTGCTCACAAAGTTAAGGTAGAGATCAAGTGCATGGGCTCTGCTGGTGGGAAAACACCAACAGAACCAAAATTGTATTCATCCTACTCTAACCTTGAGCATATATAACCATGGTAGCATAATGTGTTTCATTTATTTATGACAAAGGTGAAAAGATCAGACGACGGGTATGAATGTGGCTTTTATAACATAGCAAACTAAAAGTGTAGAGAAAAATAAAACTAGAGAGACAAGGGTAAGAACAACCAAGAGCTAACATGTTGAGCTATTCAGATTAATCCAAGTAAGGTTGTGAGCTAACATATTTAACTCCTTAGTAAGCATGCCATGATTAGAGTAAAGTTTTATCGATTAGGACACTTACACGAAGATGTTACCTTTATTGTAGAATCATGGCAAAGCATCGTAACACCTCATGATGGTTCTCTCATGGTATGTATGGTAGTTGAGTGTCTTGTCTTCTCTTCATTTTTCTATGTCGGAACGGCGGGAGTCTGAGAGGAGGGAGAGCCTTGTCGGATCATCTTTTAGTGGGATTGGTCTTCCTCCCCCAAGCTCAAACTCTGTGTCACTCGGCGCTTAAAGTCAGGGTTGACTGTTCATCATCTCCTTGAGTGTGTTGTGAACTGTCGGTCTTTGATGGAATCTTGTTGTGTTCGTCCTCTCCCTTGTACCAATCCATTTTCTTTTCTTCTTTTAATCGGCCCAAGGGATGAGGATGCCGATGACCAATTGATCTTACTTTGTCAATTCTTCTTCATCTTCTTTTACTTCTGGTTGACAAAAGGATGCTCATTTGAGATGTAAACTTGGAGTCCCTCCTTGATTGCTTTGTCCTCTAACGACGTGGTGTGGAGTGTTCTTCTTGATGATGTGTAGCACATCGGTCGTCTTGATGATCGAGGGAGAAACCTCATTGGTGACATCCTTGTCCTCCATGGTCCGAAGGCATTATTGTGACTTCTCTTTGTACCGGCCCGTCATTGATTGGAGTGCGTTCCTACCGGTGTATTTCTTGTTGTAGGTGATGAGAGCAAGCAAGTCTTTGATAAGATGATGTAGGTTGACGTTGATCCGCTTCTCTGTTTTTGTAGTGGAAGTGGTAGTGAGGTAGGTCCATGAGCGTGGCCACCACGCATTCTTTCCCGCAGCAGATTAGTGGACATATACCCGAAGGATAGCAATGATATTGAAAATAGGGTTATTGTCCATATAATTTATTTGTGCTAACATAATGATGGTTCTTTTTAAAAACTTAGCACGATTATATAAATTTGTTTTTGTTTTTATTATTTATTATGAAGCGGTTGCACTTAAAGCGTGGCTAAGGCAAAGGTAACTTGCGACAAAAGACAAATTGAATATTTAGGCACTTACGGTTCGTCCTTTCGTAAGGAGTGAGTTGAGTCTTCTTTTGTGCGAGTTGTTGGAGTTCATTACATATCTTGCGTAAGCTAATCTCTTTTCCCAAATTGGATTTGACAATTTTTCTCAGGGGGTTAGTCTCACAAAGATAACGAGGAATCTACTAAAGTATACTATCGGTCCAAAAATCAACCTAGACATAATGTCCAACTCAATTTAAGAAGGCAATTTAATCTAAACACCATGTTTAATTTAAAAGCCCTTAGAAATAAAATCAACACACCTTGCGGTTTTCGGGAATCAAACTAAACACCATGTTTAACTTGAGTCATGAAAATAAATTAAGCATCATGTCTAAGGTGTATGAAGATATTTCAAAACTTAAGCATACTATAGTAAACAAAGGCAAAGCATAAAGGTTTTATGGAGATGAAGGGATATGATCATGATGAGACTAATATGATTTTAAAAGTTTAAAAACCTTCTCACATTCGATCATACTTACCTTTACTCACAAAATAGAATACGTGAGTTGTGCGGCTTCTTTATTCGTCACTTGAATTCTTATGACGACGACACGGGCAGAGTTCCAATGTTAAGGGTTTATGAAGTTCAGGTACTTTGGATTCTCCTACCGTCGGTCGCTTCGAAAATATTAATCAATTACCCCCGCATAAGATAGACTAATAGACAATACACGTGTAATTCTCGTTTAGCGAGAGGTGCTAAGTAGCAAATCCACACTTAGTATTCATCTATCAATAATCAAAAAGAAAAGCTATCAAAATCTTCCCCAAGAACGGCGCCTTTAAATGCTTGTTGGTATTTCTTAGCTTACTAGAGAGATAGATCCGCAAGCGCACGGATGTCCAAAGTGAGCATTTCACCGGGAAGGGTTTTAAATATCGAATCCACGAGGAAGATATGATAAGCGGTTCAAATGATTAAAGGCGGTGATAGAAGACTAATGAGATTGGTGGTTTAGCATTTACTTAAACAGGGTGAGCCAATAAAAGATAATAATGATAAGGTATATAAGACAGGGTAGAGGTGCACGTGGTGAACAATAGGATAAGATTAATTCCTAGTTAGATTAGGATTGGATTTAGGACAAATGGGACAGTTCTTATGTAGTATACAAAGAATTTACTTAAGTGGAAATAAACAGAGGCATAGCATAAGATCATATATAAATCAAAACCATAAATAAAAATGTGTACCCGAAGATTACTTAAGAAAATCAAGAACGAAACAAGATAATCCCAAGAACCATATCGACTAGTCTTATACACGGGGAGGATTGCAAAGGACTCAATAGTCTTTGTCACCACTACGATCTACCACACGACCGGCATATAAGGTGAATCCGCAAGTAAATTATATCTAAGCACCATGCTTACATACTCTCTACTACCTAGCATATGCGCATAATATACTAGGAGCTCTACGAATAAGTACTTCGAATTACCATGAATAATGACTATATCAAATATGCTATGACTAGAATAAAGTGTAAGTAAATTAATTGCATACATAATAATGAAATAGCACGAAGGTGTATGAGAACAATAATTATATTGAACCATAGTGTAACTTATCGATCGAACCGGAGCATACACTCTCTCTTCTTTAAACCGACTTTCTATCTAAACTAGGCTCTAGATTAGAGCTATGAATTAGCTATCCTATCTCGTGGTGTCTCCTCTTCTTCTCTGTCTTGGCTCTTCCTTGATCTACTTCTTATTGAACGTGAAGCTTTAGATCAACTTGGATTGATTTGACTTGAGGGTCTTGGGCTGTTTATATATGGGTCTTCCTCTGTCTCTTCAACTTCAACAGGCGATGTGGTATTAATCCTTGAATCATCCCGCACTTCTACCGTCGCCCTCGGATCAAACCGACCATAATCATACGGATTATATTGCATCTTGGAGGCGGTTGAGGAAGCTTCCCGAAGCGGAGATTGATTGGCGGCCAGGGCAGGCCGATCGGCCTAATAGTTGGGCCGATCGGCCCAGAGTGGGGCCCACTCTGGGTCCCGCGATGCGTCGTGTCTTCTGGAGTCTTCTAGATGATGTATTTTCGGGTTTTGGGACTCTTTGACGTCAGGTGTATTCCGGAGCCTTCTAGACTTGTTTCGGAGTTGGATTGCGTTGCGTTACGTCGGTCGTGTGACACGTCATTTCTGCTGTTTTTCTGTTAAGTCCCTGTAAATCACAACTTCACCAAAACTCATGGAAATCATTAGTAGAATCTCCTAATAAGGTTATCTAATTATATTTTAATTCTTTTCCATGAATGGTTGATGCATAAAAATATGAGTTAGTGAGCATCAACATAAGGCAAACACCATATTATTGCCTAAGAAAGGATCCACAAATACCCTAAATGAGAGATTAGAGAAAAAGTCATCTTGAGGAACTTTGAGTTTTATTTTGAAAACTTGCAAAAAAAAAAAAAAACTCCGAAGGACAGTTGATCAAAAGAGTTTGAGATATAGTGTTTGACTTGACTATTCTATCTTTCAATTACCCAAGAATTGAAGAAAAAATATAAGCCCTCCCAGAAGGTAAAGAGGTAATTGAATAATTAAAGTTTGAAAAAGTTTATCTTTATCTGTAGAGAAATTTTGTTTGAAAGCATGTGTATTTTAAAGGTGTGATAGCGTTGCAAAGAACTCCCGATCCTTTTGCTAAGTTTGGCTTTACTAGGGACTAGTAAAGGGTAAGCTTGGGGGAACTTGTTGACACCTGTTATAGCATAATATTACTAGTCAACTAAACTTGGATAAGGGCTTAAAATGAATATCAAACATAACTCTAGGGGCTTTACTAACATAATTCCATAAGTTTTGGTGATTTATATAATTTCAAGGGACTTAATAGATAATTGCAGAGATTAATGGAGAAAGTTTCAGAATATACAAGGCATATGAAGACCAGACTTGTCCGTGAAGCAACTCGACCCGAAAAGTGGACTAAAACATTCTAGAATGTACCAGAGGACACCAGAAGAAACGGGAGGCCAAGGTGGCATGCCACCGGGCGGCCGCCAATGTCCACCCCCGGTGGCCGTCGGGCTTCGATGTCCAATCCAGCTTCGGCTTTTGTATGTCGGTTTACCACCGACATTGAGGTTGTATCTACGCCGTTGCCAAGGTCGGTTTGATCCAAGGGTTCACGTTCATCGCCAAGGCCTATATAAGAAGACCCCCGCCCCGGGGTTAAACCCTAATTCATTCTATCTCATTATTCATTATCTCTCAGTTATAGAGGTGTCCCAATGTAAGGATAACCTCTCTCTAGGATTAGTGAATTAGAGGTAGATTAGAAGTAGATTAGATATGTAATTAGAGTTAGATTAGACATGTAATTAGAACTAGATTAGATCTAACTTAGATCTAATCAAGAATAAAAGAGAGAGGAGCTATGCTCTTGTTCGGATATGTCTTGAGTATGGTATGTCTTTATATCTTCTCTACAAGACTTATGATTCACATATTTATCTTCTCTATTTACTTCCATGTTTTACATATATGGTTAAGTATAGTTGTTATGCTATTGCATGGGATCTCCTTCGTATTGAGGATTCTAGTTATTCATGGTAGCTAGAGGAGTAATTTATAGTATAGACTTGGTGTCTAGGCTATAGGTTACCCTGAGATTGCACCCAACCCCACGGATAGTTTGTGGTAGCCCTGTGGTGGTGACAGCCACGATGGCCGATGTATTCCACCACGTTCGGGTTGGTGTTTGTAGGACCGTAGCCAAACCTTCCTAGCCCCCTTCTCATCCCTTTCCGTGGCTAGTGCTTTGGTGTCCCGAAGTGTTATGGTATAATTGCTATCATAGAACCTTAGTAATAGAGAAGTGCATAGGAACCTTGATCTCTCTTTGACCTCTTGATTAGTTTAGTTTCTCTTTGACATTTTAGTTAGCTTATTATTATTATGCTTAGATATTTACTTAACCTTTAACAATCACTCCCTCACTATAGTCTAGTGGTTTTCTAAGTTAGTAGATGCATGATTGTGACTTATTAGATTCTTTAGCCAAAGCTTCCCTGTGGATACGATACTCTAGAATACTCATCCTAGGGAAAAGCTATAATGGTAGGTGTTCTCGGCGCTTGCGAGAATCCTTCATATTCTTTTAGCACTTAACAAATGCCAACAGATGAAATCTCGGCTCCATGATGGTAGATAAACAGGGACGTATCTGACTTGGCCTCCACAAAACCCCAGTATCACCAAGAAGGCAGCAATCCGAGAGTGCCACGCCCGAGGGGCCTGCTTGAGGCCGTAAAGAGACTTGTTGAGTTGGCGGACCATGTCGGGACAAGAAGAGTCAACGAACCCCACCGGCTGACTGCAGTGAGACTATCTCGCAAGGGTTCCATGCAGGAAGGCATTTTTGACATCCAGCTGATGCACCGGCCGGGAGCGAGCAAGAGCCAGTGAGAGGACCGTGCGGACGGTGGCGGCTTCACCACCGGGCTGAAGGTCTCATCATAGTCAACTCCCGGGCGCTCGAGGGGAAGAACCCGGGGAGCCTTGTACCGCTCCAGGTACCATCGGCCCGCCGCTTGTGTGTCCGAGATCCACTTGCCGGTGATGATGTTGGAGCCGGGCGGCGGGGCACCGAATCCCAAGTCCGGTTGGCGAGTAGAGCAGCGTACTCCTCTTCCATCGCTACGGGCGCGGTGAGGGTCCGACAAGGCGCGCGAACGGAAGAGGGTACCCGAGAGATCGGCGAGTTGCCGGGCATCGCCACAAGAGCCGGGGACCGAGAGTACCCGCCGCGTGCCGCGTCACCATCGGGTGAACATGACGCGGGTCACGGTGAAGCGGCGGGTGGTACACGGGCGACACAAAGACGTAGCGGGGGACGCGGCGGTGGAGTAGGCGTAGCCGGTGGTGAGGAGGCCACCGGTGGTGTCGGTGTCGTTGGTGAAGAAGACACCACCGGTGGTGACAGTGGAGCCGCAAACGAAGGAGAGGCCACCCCCGGTGGCGGACCGCCGAACCCGGCAGGCCGGTAGGTGCGCATCGGCCAGCCGAAACGCCCCGAGGTGCAACGTGCACCTGCTGGGTGCCGCTGTCCGGAGGAACGCACATCGGTGTCCCCGGCCCGCGATAGGGGCCGCCCGAGGGCGAGACCACCGGACCCCGCATGAGGTGCCGAGTTAGGTGCGGCACCGGGGCGGTGAGCCGACATGGTGAAGCAGACCCGCAGAAACAAGAAAGGTGGCTGGGCCACCGGGTCAGCGGGACACATCTCAAAGAGGTCGAGGTCAGGAGGGGAAACCGGGGTGGTGGAGGTGATGGAGAAGGGGAAGACTGACTCATCAAACACCACATGGCGAGATATGAGGACCCGATGAGAGGTGAGGTCATAGCACCGGTAACCCTTGTGGTCCGGAGAGTACCCGAGGAAGACACACGTGGTCGAGCGGGGGAGCCGCTTGTGGGGAGCAGGGTGGCAGCGGTGTTGGGGTAGCACATGCACCCAAAGACACGGAGGTGCTCAGCGGCGGGTGTATGCCGAAGAGGGCATGGTGTGGCTTGGGAGCTGGGCAGGCAGCGGAAGGAAGACGGTTGAGAAGGTAGGTGGAGGTGTGCGTGCTCTCAGCCCGTGGCCGGCGAGGGGAGGGACGCCTGGAGCGGAAGGGTGCGCATGATATCGTTGGTGGTACGGATCATGCGCTCCGCATTGCCGTTCGGGAGGAGGTATATGGACAAGACATGCGGAGCTGGACAATCGTAAGAGAGAAAGAAGGCACGGAAGGTGTTGTTGTCGAACTCCCGGCCATTGTCACACCGGACGGCCTTAATGGTGAGGCCGAATCGAGTAGACACCCGGCGAAAAAGTGGTGAAGAGTGGGAAAAGCATCGACTTGGCACGCAGGGAAAAGTCCACGAATAATGAGAAAAATCATCGACCACCACGAGATAGTATTTGTAGCCGAAATGCCGAGGATAGGAGAAGTCCAGAGGTCGCAGGTGTATAAGGTCAAACACCCGAGAGGCATGTGAAGAAGAGGACTGAAAAGGAAGGCGAACATGGCGGCCCAGCTGGCACGCATGCCACAAGTGCTCATCGTGAGCCCGAGGGCACCGAATGTCGGAGCTCCGACCGAGCTGCATCAAGGCGTCACGACCAGGATGGCCGAGACGGCGGTGCCAAGTAGTAGAGGAGGTAGTGGCAGCGAAAGCAGCTGACAGAAAAGAAGGCGACGAGGAGGGAGGAAAACGAAGGGTGTAAAGGGGCCCCGAGCTGTCACATCGGAGAAGAGGACGCCGGGTAGCCAAATCCTTCACTTGCAGAAGACCAAAAGAGTCAAACTCGATGGAACACGAGTTGTCTGCGTAAAAACGACGAATAGAAAGAAGGTTGTGAACCATAGAGGGGGCAACAAGAATGTCGGGAGGAAGACGAAAGGAGGCATGAGCGCCCCGGTATGGCACCCACGGACGTGACAGGAAGACACGAGCCATTGGCAACCATGATAGACGAAGGATGAGAAGATGAAGGAGGGCGAACGGAGGAGAGTATACCCGGGTCGGGAGTGGTGTGGTAAGTGGCCCCGAGTCGGCGATCCAAGCTAGACCAACGGGGAGGTGTCAAGGCCGCCAAGGCCGCCGGGTCCCAACCGACAAGCCCGGGCGGCGCCGGAGATGTAGCCCACGGAGACGTGGCGTGCGATCCCAATGGAGCACCAGCTAGCATGGGCGGGCCGGGCGAGGCGCACCATCGAAGCTTTGGAAGGGCCACATGGTCCTCGACCACGGGTGGTGGAAGGGGGCCTAGGCCGTCGGTTTGAACCGAAAAGGCCGGGCGAGCCCGGAGCACCGAGAGGAGGAGCCCACGGAGACGAGTGGTGATTCCCCGGTGGAGCATCGGCGAGAGTACGACCGCCACCGACGCCACCGCGTTGACGACGATGGCCGACACGGTGTCCCCCACCCCCACTCGGCCCGGAAGGGAGGAGGAACGGGGAGGAGACAAAGTGGGTGGCGCGAGTAGTAGTAGCAAGGCGTAACCCGGGTGGGAGAGGTCACGAAAGCTGCGCCGCCCGAGGGGATCGGCCGGGTCGTGGGCGAGGGGATGCGGCGCTGCGACGATCTGGCTAGCCCGCAGGGCGGGGTGGGGGAAGAGCGAGGCATCCGCGCTGTGCCAGGACACACGCCCGAAGAGGGCATGGTTGCGTGCCGCACCGCCCTCGCGGCTCGCAGTGAGAGTGGCCGCACGATGGAGATGGCCGCCCGCCGGTGGCGGCCGCGGGGCGCTAAGGGAAGCGTCGATGTCGAGGCGGCAGGCGCTCATGGTGTCAAACACGCGGCTGCAGGGGCGTGGCTACCACTCTGCACTCCCCGAGGCTAGCAAAGAACTGCGGCGGCGCGCGATGCGGCGTGGCGCCCGTGCCGTCTTTGTGGGCTGCCTCGGGGCTAGTAGAGAACGGTGCATCCACATGGCGCATCCCGGCCTGGTGGGCTGCAGGGGGCTGCCCGGGCAGGAGCGATAGGGAGGGGCGTCCGCAGCGCCGCAGGGGTCCCGGCCACATGTGCCCGCAGCACCGGAGTCGTGGCGCCACCGGCGGCGACATGCGCGCCAGCGGCGCTTGCGGCACCTAGGCCCGGCGGAGGATGGGTGCTGGCGGGCCTCTTTGAGCCCCCAGCGAGGACATGCGCCCAGCGGCGGTGGCGGCACCAAGGGCGGCGGGAGGATGTGTGCTGGCGGATGTGCCGCCGCCCGGCGGGGACAGAAGACTGCGGCGAGTGGCGGCACCAAGGCGGCCAAGACAGCGCCGTGCGAGCCCGCTGGCTGCGCCCGACCGGGCGCCAAGGGCGGGCTGCCTGCGGCGGCCAAAACCGCGCCCGCGCTTTGAGCGGCGGCAAGAAGAATGTACCGCGCTGCCGCGGAGGAGGGTGGTCGAGGAGGGCGGGCTCGCCGGGCGTAGAGCAAAGCGGCCGGTGATTGGAAGCCCGGCGGGAGGCCCCGTCCTCGCAGGCGGGCGACCCCGGCAATGAGCTGCAGCGTCAGACGAGGCAAGATGGAGAAAAGCAGAGAGGGAGGCGGCGCCGCTGGCTGCTGGGAAGGAAGTAGAGAGGGAAGCCGACGGCGCTCTGCAACTCCGGTGGGAGCGGTGCCGACCGGCCATGGGTGGCTAGCGCCGGCTGGGAAGGGTGGGGGAGAGAGAAAGAGGATCACTAGGCTGATACCATGTTAGAATTAGATTACTCAATTAGGGCTAACCCTAGAAGGGTAGCAATATAGTGCATACATGGGCCTCTTAGGCCTAGCCACATGGGCCAACACTACTCATACTCTAACATCTACGATACATAAATATGAGTTCTTATTACCAAATAGTAATCATATGAGGAGAGTCAGAAACAAATTATAACATTATTGGTAGTATACATGTTGTTATTTACTGTATTAGAAAGCATGTTTGTACCAAAGAACTGGAAACTATATTTTAGAATGTCTTGTGTATCTTGATCTTCTTTATTAATATTAGTTGCCAGCAAAAAGTTGAGTATTGTATAGCTGTTGTGATTCTAACATTTGTAGTGATTTAAACTTGACTTTCTGTGTGGTTACTGTTTCATGTTTTTCCATACATGCCATTGATAACTCTATGTATCTTCATCCTCAATTTTTCTCTTATCATTGGCATGTAAATTGGAAGTAATCTAAGGCCATTACAGACAAAATGGTTACCTAATAATGGTCAATAAGGATCATATCGAGACCGATTTGTCGTCTGGCACTACCTAGCAAGATTGTATCCCACATTCTAGTGACCCATGCTTTGTTTTCCACAATTCCTATCATGGCCTAATCTACTTAAGGTTCCGTTAACCATTGCGACTTGTAAAGTAAAAAACATAATAATAATGATTCCAGTAGATTGCAGAAAACATATTATACTGTAAATGGATTAAGTAAGACAATCGATACCTCTGATTGGTGAACAATGCAAAAAAAAATAGACCATTGATTGGTGATGATGGAAAACAACCGCATTGGTGATGACGGGAATCACCGGATGAACTGTGCGAATAGATGGATTCCGAATATATGGCCTCTTGTTTTGTGAGTTCCTATTTATACCTTGGCCGTGTTTGTACGTGGTTGATGATAAAATGTATAATGGGACTCCGGTAGATGCATATCTCTTTTGTTTTGTTAGTGTCGATAGACTGCCATATCATTTATCCAGAATATTTTGTTGATACATTTAGGAAAATTTTGTTAATATATTTAGTTCTCGGTAGATGGATTTCTTGGTGTGGACGTAGTAACTAACCATGGACGTAGCACCCTAGATATTTTTGTCTATTTTTAGATCTATCTATAATATAATAGTGGTAAAGGCGTGCACCGTACATGTAACTATATATTACGTACTTCGGATGGATTTTTCTCATAATGACAAAATCTGTTTTTCTCCAACAAAAAATAATTTATTTGTCTTTTTTTTTTTATCTATAATGGCAGAGGTGGGTAATTTTTTAGATTTTAAAATAGATCCAATGGTCAGGACAGGCTGCACACTTTGATTTGATGGCCAGATGTTTGATTAACGTGAGAATTTAAGTATTTATCTTTTTCTTAGCGCATCTCATGAGGATTAAAGTGGAGGCTTTATTAGAGCCTCAATTAGTAATAGTAAGATATCATAAATATCAATATTTTAATATATATTTGGTCAAAGTTACGTACGTTCTTAGTAATTGAGAACGATGGGTAAAATAGGTGAAGGGAGTTTTTTTTATTTTTTTATCCTAAACTTGCCACTAGTGCCTTGTATTACCTAACGACAAACCAGCAAAGTCACAAGTAATCGCACTTTTTACAGAATCAAGCCAAATCATCGATGATTGGCCGGTAACCCAAGATAATCCCAACTTAGCAATCTGTCACAGCCGCCTTCAAGGGGTGGCGGCGGCGATAATGCTGCCCTAGGCGCATGCATGTGTTAAGGGGAGGGGGCGACGGGGCAGGTGGAGGAGGCATGAGCAGGGAATATTTTCTTTATTTGCTCGTCCCTAAAAGATTACATACTCGTTGCTTATATAGCCCTTGACTTGTATCTGAAGCAATCTCTAAAGGTTTTTCTTATATTTCGAATACCTTTTATAAGCAAACTCTTATTATTTTCCTAATACGAGACTTGCTTATAGATTGGAATATCTCCTAATACAAGACTTGTATCTTGGCATTTTCGACAAATCAATGTCACACAGGTGCATTCTAACTATATAGGCACTAATATATCACCCGTTTTAAAATCATGGCAGGTACTTCATTGTAATCGATGATGTATGGAGGAAGCAAGATTGGAGCACTATTAAGCCTGTGTTATTGAATGATAATCATATGAGCAGAATAATCACAACTACACGCAGTGTTGATATTGCAAAGTGTTGCTCTTCTGGTCAAGGCGATTGTGTTTATCAAATGGATGGCCTTAGTTCTGTTGACTCCAAAAAGATTATTTCTCAAAAGAGCATTTGGTTCTGAGCATTCATACTATCCTCATTTGGAACATGTTCTAAATAAAATATTAACCAAGTGTGGTGGTCTACCATTGGCAATTATTACCATCTCAAGCATGTTAGCTAATGAGCATGCAGTTGCCGAATGGGATAAGCTACTAAGTGCTATTGGTTCTTCCCTTGCCCAGAAACCTGATGCTGAGACGATGACCATTATCTTATCTCTGAGTTACTTTGACATGCCTCACCATCTAAGAACTTGTTTGTTGTACTTGAGTGTGTACCCAGAAGATTATAAGATTGAGAAACAATGTTTGATCAATAGGTGGATTGCAGAAGGGTTCATTCATGAGAAAGAAAGTCAAACTAAATATGAAACTGGTGAGGGTTACTTCAATGATCTGATCAATAGAAGCATGATCCAACCTGTTAACATAGAGTATGGCCGGGCGAAGGCATGTCGAGTGCATGACATCATTCATGACTACATCAAATGCAAGGCTGATGAAGAGAACTTTGTAACTTCAGTAAATGCTGTAAATCATGTACACAATTCAGAATACAAGATTCGCAGGCTAAGTGTCAGCAACCACAACATAGAAAATGCTCCCATATGGGCAGACCTGAACTTGTCTGAGGTTCGATCAGTTACTGTATTTGGAGAAGTGCCTGTGGAAACCTCTTTATTTCCTTCTACTACTCTTCGTGTGTTGGACCTAGGAGAGTGCAGTGGCATGGGACAACCACATTTTATGAGTTTTGAGAAGTTTTTTCATCTGACGTACTTGCGACTCTCCATAGTGTTCCTAAAGTGGCTCCCATACAAAGTTGGAAAACTACAATATCTACACACACTGGATCTACGAGGCACCACCGTCAGTTTAGACCTACCATCTGCTATAACAAAACTGCAGTGGCTTGCTAATTTATATGTTGATTACTGCGTTAAATTTCCAGATGGAATGATTCGACAGATGCACAACTTGGAAGAGCTGAGGGAATACGGGGTACAGACCTATGAACAAGCGAAGTGTCTGCAAGAATTCTGTGAACTAACCAAGCTGAGGACATTAGAAATTAAACATTTTGAATCAACGGATCGTTCCTCTCCACCTGCATGCCAACCCGAAGTCATTTACAGTTGTGTCGGAAATTTGTTATCCTCATCAGGCAACCTCCACAATCTATATCTCAGGGACTTCCCTAGAGGAAACCCAGTGTCTCTAGAGTCGTGGCAGCCTGCTGCGTCCTGTAGCCTCCGTAAGCTCTGCATCGAACAATGTCCCACCATTAGTGTGCCAAATTGGATGCGCGCACGCCTCGGAAACCTCGGTGTGCTAGAACTAGAGATGATGTGTGTTAGACCAGAAGATGTTGATATCCTTGGAGAAATACACAGTTTGTTTTTTCTCAAACTTGGCACTATAGGGGGTACCAGGGGAAGGATAGTAATCCATGGCAGCAACGAATTCAGAAGTCTAAAATATTTTGTCCTGTGTATCCATAATTGTGGGACCTGGTTGGAGTTTGAAGAGGGATCGATGAAAAAGCTTGAGCACTTGATGCTTCAATTCCCTTTGCATGAGGAGTGCATGAATAAGGGTCCGTCTAGTTTGGGCATCCAGCACCTCTCCACTCTCGGCAATGTTGAGATTGAAATTAGGGGCAACAAGAATAAGTACAAAAACTACGATCCTACAGAAGATAATCAAGGTGATACTGTCAGATGTGTTGCAAGAGCCATTAATGCCGCGACCAAGGAACTTCCCAAACGCCCTATTGTCAGGTTCAGAACTCTGTTTGCACCCTGCTGTGACCATTTCAAAGATGTAAGTTCTTTCATGGACTGCAGGCATTCAGGATTCATCAACCTTTCAGTTGCTGGCTTGATGCTAGCAAATAATTCTTTATTCCATTAAGCAAGTACCTAGTTGGCTAGCTATTCAATTCAATAACCTAATAGTTCTCTTGTTTTTGTTTCGTTTTCACTTTTCTTCTAGTTGTACCTAGTGCATATTTCTTTCTTCCCTTCAGCATATATAATCTGTTACTTCTGATGATCATCTTTTCCCCACGACTTCTCTTCTAGGTTTTGAGCGCCTTCTGCATAAGGGAGTCCTTAAGGGAATGGTACACAATTTGGCAAATTGAAAAGGAGCCGGAAGAACAAGCTACTGATTCAGAGGTTAAACAAGAGGTGCCAAAGGCCACGCTAGGGTCCCAAACAATACTACATTTCCTGTCACCCCATTTTGTCCATTAGACTCCTCATCTCTGTTTTTTTCCTTGCTTTTCCCCAAACAGGATGAGGCAGATAAAGAGGAAGAAGAGGATCAAGCTGATAAAGGTGCCTACGTCCAGGTTCAACAAAAACAGAGCTTGCCTTGGGTTCCGCTCGGCTGTGCTATTTGTGCAGTGCCTGCAGCTGCTCTCTGCTACTTCCTTCTTTCCAAGTACTGTTGACACGAAGGCTTTACTGCAGGGACAGCCCAAACAGCGCTCCCGAAAGGGCAGCCGATCAGGCCCGATTCATGTTTCTATATTATGCTAGATTGCGGATTAGCTTTGGTGGCGTTTGTGTAGCTTTTAATTCTAGATTCATGTTTCTCAAGATTGTAGCTTTCAATAAAGCCATGGCATGACAAATAATTGTTCATATTGAAACTTTTGTATGTGTTTCAACTTTCTAGCACTCCTTTTATCAGTTCAACTCATCTAAATAGAAACGGGGATTTTCTACGGAACCTGAGTTCAGAGGTTTCAAATCCAAAAGCGAATATTATTTATTTGGTCTGCTTTACATTCTGACCTCCTCGGAGCGGAGGCAAGTTCTCAATCTACTATATCTATGTAAATCTACTATATCTATGTAGCTAAACCCTATTAGGGAGTTCTATGCTCTCTGGTGAAGCCACGTCACCCGAAACTGTCCGCCTCCATCCAGCTCCACTAGCCATTCATCATCCTCCACCCTGGCCAAACATGCATGAAAGGTTTGCGTTTTCTTCCACTAAGTATGAGCCATTTATTATACTACCTACACGCTCTGCCCACTACAGAATGCGAAAGAACATGAATTCGTCAGCTCTGGCCACTAATGGTGTACGGAGTTGTTACAATGCCTGGACCATATCTGCACCAATGAGTCAAGTTCTGGTATGAAATTAAACAAATTAGAAGATATTGGATGAACATGCACCCACCTATACTGGTTGGTATAAATGGCAAGACATCAGACAAAGCAAAAGGATCAAGGCCACAGGGGTTTCTCAAGTCAAGGTGGATGAATGGGCTAAGAAGAAAGTAGCAAAGGAACATTATGAAAAAGGTACTACTTCTCTATGGATACCGGGATCACCAAAGAACTCTATCGAGTTGTTCGCAGGGGTTCTATCCTAGCCTGCGGCCACAAACAACTCGAAGGCAATGGAAGCGTAGCTACGATGACTTCTGTTGTAACTAGGATAGAACTCTAGTCGGATCTATGTTTAGAGTTCGGGTGTTCGAATCCTCGTCGGACAACCCTCTCTCGTATCCGACTACGACGTAGCGAGCTCCTTGGTCCCTTGAACTATAAAAGGCGACCAAGGAGCACCTCGTAGAGGAAAACGCAGCTTGAACACATCAAGTGTTGTAAACATCACAACCAATTCTCGGTTGACCCCATCAATAACAAACAGGCTCACGCCGACTGGACGTAAAGGTCTTTACTCGATCAAGGATCGAGGGCCCGAACCAGTATAAAAACCCCGCTCTCAATGTCATTGCGCAACAAACCGCCGGGCTCCAGGTTCATCGAGGCCTGAACAACCTGCCGGTTCACCCCGTGGCAGGCTCTCGGTCGTAAAACATTGGCGGTGGCGCGCCCGGTAGGGGGCTCGTCAAATTTCAGCACGAGTCCGGCGGACCACGACATCATGAGCTCACCGGTGAAGAAGACGATCATTGTTGGCGGTCGTTATCGACCATTTTATACCGCCAAATTATGTCTTTTTCTAGGGAATCTTACACACCAATGGCACATATACCTTTACTTCTAACCTAGTTCCACTTGTATTCCGAGAAATATATTTTGCAGGACAAATACATGAAATCAAGTGAGAACGTGCCAAACTTCATAGGAAGTGCACTTTGGAAAACACGTTTATCAAACAAATGCAATACAAGAGGGCCAAGCACGGAACAAGATGGACCACCCTAAAGCTGCGGATTCAAGGCTGGCCCGAAGCCCATAGGCGAGGAGGTCGCGAGGCGGGCCACCCCGGTCCGGCGGACTGGAAGTGGGTCCGGCCGGACCCACGATTACGCCTCTCGAGCCGACCTTTCACAAGCGGTTGCCATGCATAGGCGGTATTGCTAGGTGCTTCCTTATTTACCCGCACAAAACCGACCATGTTAGATATAAATAGATGGGGACTGCTCTCACCTCAACACACACCACACAAGAGCTCTCTCCATTCTCCACTTGTATCTTTTACTTTTTGGTTAGTATTAGGAGCTCGGCAATATGTAATAGAAGATGAAGATCCACTATGAAGATATTTGGTATGATCAACTTATTTGTTCTTCATATTATGTTCTTCATCTTGTTCTTGTTCTTATTATCAATATAGCTATGCTTATGAGTTATACATACATGTTTAGACCAAATCCAAGATGAGATGTAGTAGAGTTCTACTTTGAGTTAGTCTTAGTTGCTTGTTGGTTTGCGGGTTCGTCGTCCGTCCCCGTGGCGGATGCTCTAGTAGAGGACTCCTGATAAAGACGGATGTTCCTGATCAACACTAGAGTAGTAGTCGATAGCGTAGACGTGGTGTCTAGGCTATGGGCTGCCTTCGTTTGCTGTCTAGGCCACGGTAGTGAGGTAGGCCACAGGCGGTGACAGCCCTGTTCGTCCTTTGCACTCCTCCACGTCCGTCTAGAGAGTAGAGATGGAGGCCGGCATCACCTGGCAGACCAGGTGCGATCCGGTGCCCGAAGTAAACCAATAGTGACTAAGGTTATCTTAACTTAGAATCTCTAATGGTACAAGCATGTAGTATACCTGCTCTCTTATGTAGCTATTCAAGATACGCCTTGCTCCAGCTTAGGGTTTTCTTTATCCTTGAGATTGCTCGAATGTGTGTGTCAAGTTATCCTCTACTTATCCTGTTTCATCCCTGTTGTGAACCTCGGTCTACCATACAATCATGTTACAATGCCCATCTTTCTATTAGAGACTTTTACACCATGCCTTCCCTGTGGAAAATACGATACCCTAAATACTTCCGGGTGAAAGCTACAGCGGCATTTCCGTGCGCTTGCGGAACTCTTTCTGTTTGCGTTAAGAAACGCCAACAATCATCATCGGGACATGGGCTTGCGAGATCGACGACGACGGCAAGACTCGGCTACATCATCGATGAATCCAAGACCGAAGAACCAGAACTCGTCGAGAAGCTCCAGCAACTGACGCTCACCGAAGCCGCCTCGAACACGGAGGACAAGCTCGAAGCAATCCCGGAGATTTGCGCCTACAGGACGGAACCCGATTTGAAACCAACTCGGAAAAGGACGTCCAAGGCATTAAGACGACTCCGAAGATAGCTCGAAGCACCACTTCCACCTCGACTCGGACAAGGAAAGCCATTTTGACTCGGATCGGAGTTTCTCCAGATCATTCAAGGAAGGCTACCCTGACTCGGTAAAGGAAGGAGAATTTGGAAACAACTCTGGTTACCAGACCGGACTACCTTTCCAGTTCCCAACTAGACTACGCAACTCAATGACTACATACACAAGGCGCGTCAAGACAACATGGAAGCAGAGGCTGTAGATTCCTTTAAAGGGCGCGCAAAGAGGGCTTATCTTGACAAGAACCCCAGGGGAGTGCATCATCCACTAGCCAAGAACCCTCACCAAGGCAAACCGTTGAGAGGTAGAGAGATAGCCAGGGAGGACCCTAGACGGAAGGAGTGGCGACCTAAGACCATGCCTACGGAGAAATCCTAACGGTGACAAGAACACGTTCCCCGCTTAACCATCCGGATGCCCCCGACATCAAGTCCACCGACGAAGGCCTATCAAACATCTCGGCAGACGAAAGAACCCAAGAAGATGAAGGGAAGATCAACATCAAGCAAGGTTGAAAAAGAACAAGCTGAAGAATGGGCGCCGAGACGAGCAACAACGCCAGCATACAAGTCTAAAGAGAAGCTGAAGACAGACATCATACAACTCATGAGAAGATACAAGAGTTGATTGAACGCCTTAAGACTGCTTCAAACCTGAATGTCGAGGAGAGGCTCATCAAGGAAGCGCTGCAGAAAGCCACCTGCGAAAAGAGATCCTAGAACGTCACAGTCAAAGGCAAACAACTCTCGTACGCAAGGAAGTCGGTCCAATGTCTTCGAAAGGCTGAGCATGCCAGGGAATTCTAAGAATTCCAGGCTTCCAAGGAGGGACGGTGGGAGAAACCGGAGACTCCCGAGGGAGAGTCTCGCCCCAAGACCAAGCCGACAAGAAGAAGTCACAGAGTCAACATATCGACCTGCAAGAACTCAATTAAAAGGAGGAAGAACCTCGGGAAGACTTGAAGAAAGAACTATGGGAGGCTATGACAGATTTCCATGCTTCGTAGAAAGGTTGCAAGAAGTCAAACTACCACCAAAGTTCAAACATTCAAATCATTCAAAATACGATGGGAAAATAGAGCCCAGGCAATGGATCGAGTCTACTCGCAATCCATTGAGCTGTGGAGAAAAATGATGACCTTAAAAGGCCGTCTTCTTTCCCATGGCTCTAGAAGCTCTACCGCTCAATGGTTCGACAAGATCGAAGATGGCTCAATCAGATACTAGGAAGATTTGCAGAAAGTGTTCTGCGACAACTTCGCAGGAATCATCACCCATCCTATTACTCAGGCTGAGCTAAAAAGCCTCAAGTAGAAACAAGGAGAATCCCTAAGAGATTATTACCGAAGATTTGGTGAAATGAGATCCCAAGTGCACGACATCACAAAAAAAGAGAAGTGATAGATGCCTTCGGTAATGGAATCTTTTCAAGATGGCAATTCTTAGACTTCTACAAAGACAACCCAAGGACCAACAAACAGGTCAAACAAATTGTTGAGAAGATGATCGGCACTTGGGAAAGAACCCGAGACCGCTTTCCGGAAAGAAAGAACTCGGTAGGCCCGAAGAAGGAACAAAACAACTCTCAACAGAACAAGAAGCGAGGGCCGCAACAACTTTGTCTCATTAGCGAGAAAAGCCGAAGAAGCCCTACAAGCAGAAGTTCAACAACAACAACAACAGCAGCAACAGAAGCAATATCAAACTAGAAGACCTACCTTGCATACTCCACCCTGGAGCTCAGCACACGCTTGGAAGCCGCACAATATTCTAGGAAAAATACAAGAGGGAAACAGCTCTGCTCAAAAATGGGACAATCAAGAAGACAGAGGAGAAGCCAATGACGAGCTGAAGACTGGAGATTTTCAGAAAGCAACAAGATCTTTGAACGTCATATTCTTCGGAGTTCCTGGATCGAAGAGCAAGAGACAAGACATGCTAGCACTCCGGTCAATCATGGCAGCAGAGCTCGCAATGCCACGCTACCTAAACTAGTCTCAATACCCGATACAATTCACACGGGAGGATCAATGGACAAGCGTAGGCAACGCCGGCCTATATCCCTTGGTACTAGAACCCACGATAGCTGGAGTCACAGTCACCAAGGTATTGATCGATGGAGGGGCAGGACTAAACATCATATTCTCGAGACACTAGACAAGATGGGACTAGACTTCTTTGGTTTAATCGCCCCCTCAAAACACACCCTTCTATGGGATAGTTCTGGGCGAGCTGCGATACCGGTAAGACAAGTCACCTTGCCACCTTTGGATCTCCATCCAACTACCAAACGATATACATCAAGTTCAAGTAGCAGATCTCGTGTCACTATACCATGCCATCATGGGAAGACCAGCAATTGCAAAGTTCATGGGCATCCCACACTACCTGTATCTACTATTGAAGATGTCAGCACGATTGGGGTCCTTTCGATCAAAGGAGCCCTCAAGAAGGCTTTCGAGTGTGATGTACAAGCCATTGAAATTGCAAACATGACATGAGAGCTCTTGGAGAAGAAGGAAGTCAATAAGATGGTTGAGGAGACACATCTAGAGGAACTCGAGATTCCGGCCAAAAAGCAAGCAATCTTGGCACCCCACAACAAGCGGCGTCAAGCACATCGACTTACGTGGTGGTGATCCTTCCAAGACAGCGATCATCGGTGCTCACCTATCTCAAAATAGGAATTCACGCTCACCCGGCTTCCTAAGGCAACACAACGACATCTTTGCACGGAAACCGGTGATATGCTGGTGTTTGTTGATGCTCACTAACTCATATTTTTATGCATCAACCATTCATGGAAAAGAACTAAAATAAAATTAGATAACCTTATTAGGGTTTTCTACTAATGAATTCCATGAGTTTTGGTAAAGTTGTGATTTGCGAGGGACTTACCGAAAATCAGCGAAATGGCGTGGCATACGACCGACGTAACGCAATGCAATCCAACTCCAAAATGAATCCGAAAGGCTACGGATCTCTCCCGGCGTGAACTAACTTCGGAACCAAGAAATACATCATCTAGAAGACTCCGAACACGCGACGCACGGCGGGACCCGAGGGAGGCCCCCACGGGCCGATCGGCCCAATAATGGGGCGTCGGCCCCGAAGCCGCCGTCTCGGCTCGGCTACGGAATGTTCCTCAACCGCCTCCAAGACTCGATCTAAACCAGTTGATTTGAGTCGGTTTGATCCGAGGCGATAGAAGAAGTGCGGGATTTATTCAAGGTTAATACCACATCGCCTGTTGAAGTAGAAGAGACAGAGGAAGACCGATATATAAACGACCCAAGACCCCTCAAGCCAAGACAAGTCCAAGTTGATCTAAAGCTTCACGTTCAATAAGAAGTAGATCAAGGAAGAGCCAAGACAGGAACAAGAAGAGGAGACACCACGAGATAGGATAGCTAATTCATAGCTCTTTGAGCCTAGATTAGATAGAAAGTCAGGTTTTAGAGAAGAGAGAGTGTATGCTCAGGTTCGGATCGAAGAAGTTACACTATGGATCAATATAATTATTGTTTTCATACACCTTCGTGCTATTTAATTATTATGCATACAATTAGTTTACTTATACTTTATTCTAGTCATAGCATATTTGATATAGTCATTATTCATGGTAATTCGAAGTACTTATTCGTAGAGCTCCTAGTATATTACAATTTGTATGCTAGGTAATAGAGAGTATGTAGGCATGGTGCTTAGATATAATTTATTTTGCGGATTCACCTTATATGCCGGGTCGTGTGGTAGATCGTAGTGGTGACAAAGCACTATTGAGTCCTTTGCAATCCTCCCCCGTGTATAAGACTAGTCGATAATGATTCTTGGGATGATCTTGTTTCGTTCTTGATTTTCTTAAGTAATCTTCGGGTACACATTTTTATTTATGGTTTTGATTTATATATGATCTTATGCTATGCCTCATTTTATTTCCACTTCCGTAAATTCTTTGTATGCTACATAAGAACTGTCCCGTCTGTCATAAATCCAATCCTAATCTAACTAGGAATTAATCTTATCCTATTGTTCACCACGTGCACCTCACCATGCCTTATATACCTTATCACTATTATCTTTTATTGGCTCACCTGTTTAAGTAAATGCTAAACCACCGAATCTCATTAGTCTTCTATCACCGTCCTTAATCAAATGAATTGTTAATCTTATCTTCCTCGTGGATTCGATATTTAAAAACCCTCCCGGGTGAAATGCTCACTTTGGATATCCGTGCTTTGCGGATCTATTTCTCCGTAAGTTAATAAATACCAACAAGCATTTACGGCGCCGTTCTTGGGGAAGATTTAGATAACTTTTTCTTTTTGATTATTGATAGATGAATTCTAAGTGTGGATTTGCTACTTAGCATCCCTGCTTAAACAGATTTACCCGTTTATTGTCTTTTTCCATCTTACTTGCAGGGTATTAACAGGTTAGACTGTGATTCACTATACTTCATCATCCGAATCAAGTCAACCAGCAACACCAAGTTCCCGAAGCCATGCACGAAAGACGCGTTGCGAGTTCTCTGCTCCAAACATCGAGAACATTCGCCTTTGGACCTACACTTCAAATCAATCATGAGTTCGAGCTCAAGGCAAGCCTCATCAACATGGTGCAAGCTAACCCGTTTGAAGGAAAGACACATGAAGATGCAAGCACTCATCTCCGGACTTTCATGGAGATAGCGCCACCATCAATATCAAGAACATTCCCAAGGACATGATCCTGCTCCGTTTATTCCCTTTCTCACTATCAGGAAGAGCGAGGCAATGGTTCTACTCCAGTGAACAAAAGATAGACACATGGGAGAAATGTTCAACCACATTCTTATCAAAATTTTTTCCCCATAGGCAAAACCAATGCCTTACGTGGAAAAATTACCAACTTTCAAAGAAACAAAAGGGAGAATCTATTCGAGAGGCATGGGAATGTTTTCAAGAATACATATCAGATTGCCCTCACCATGGAATGGAAGAATGGATGCTCTTACAAGGATTCTACCATGGACTAATTCAAAAACCAAGAGAGCATCTAGACGCCTTCTTGGAGGATCATTCTTATCACTCACACCGGGGAAAGCCAACATACTTATGTGTAAGATATCAGAAAATCAAAATTTGGACCCCTGAAGAACACCCAATTTTGTCATCAAAGTGAAGAAATGGAAGAAGAACAAGAAGACTTGAAGGCGTTATCAAGCTGGGATGGACGTGCTACTAAATTGGCTTGAGGAGCGAGCCAACTACAAGAAGAATCGACAAGCTTTACAAGACTACATGAACGCTTCAAGAAGTTCAAGCTTGGTGGTTCACGAATCAGCACCAACCCAAAAAAAAGAAGACCCGAACCACGACCAACTTACGCGGGTAAGTATTCGTGTAATAACTTTAATTCGGGTAATAAATTCAAGCAACCTTCTTTACGAGAATTAATTGAAGAGCAAGTTAAAATTAATGATAATTTCTCTAAGAAGTTAGTTGCTAATGATAAAATTCTAGAAGATATAAATGCTAAAATGGATAACTTTTTCGCTATGATAAAAGAGCAAGTTGCTTTTTAATATCAAACTAGAATCAAAATTATCAAAAATTGTCTCTTGCTATGCCTGTTGTCACTAATCATGAGCAGGTACATAACATCCGAACAAGAGGTGGTAAGCAAACTACCGATCCACCATTCCTACTGGGAGCAAAGTAAGACCTTCGGCTAGGAAACCTACGGCACTGCAGCCTTTGCAGACAACCCGTAGTACCGCCAACATTCCCGAAGACAAGGATGATGACGTAGAAGAAGTTGTGCGCCAAGAACCTGTGGGACAAGACTTTCACGACACCAATTTCCTACCCTATCCAAGAAGAATAAGAAGACCTCAAATTGATGATCAATTCGGCAAATTCATAGAGGTAATCCGAAAACTTTATATTAATGTACCTCTACTAGATGCCATGCAGGTCCCTACATACGCCAAGTACATTAGAGATATCTTAAACAAGAAGAGACCATTACCAACCACGGAGATCATCAAGCTAACAGAAGAGTGTAGTGCGGCAATCCTAAACACGTTACCCATCAAGAAAAAGGATCCAGGATGCCCCACTATAGAGTGCTCAATCGAGATCAATATTTCAATAACGCACTCGCGTGATCTTGGAGCAAGTGTCAGTGTGATGCCCAAGGTTGTCTTCGACAAGCTCAAGCACCCTACCTTGGTTCCAACATCAATGTGTCTACAACTAGCAGATCAATCAGTTCGCTACCCGTTAGGAATCGCTGAGAATGTTCCAGTGAGGATCCGGGAGTTCTTTGTGCCCGGTCGACTTTGTTGTACCGACATGCACCTGCACTCAGGATCTCACTCATCCCTGACGACCATTCCTAGCACCGCCAACGCTAACATCAACGTCGTATTTGGAGAGATCACATTTGAGATCAATGGAAAGGAGGAGAAGTTCGCCTTCAAACCCAGACCAGAACTCGCCACCAATGCGAACATGATCAATCAAGAGAAGACGATGCCAGACGAACCATCCTCTCCGATGGAGGATGCACCAGAGGACTAGAAGATTGGAAGGTCCCCGTTCGAGGACCTTAACTACGGACCCTCGCCGTCAGGTAACTCGGTAAAAATTTAAAAATCCAAAAATATTTTATTCCTTGCATTTATTTTCTGCAATTTAAATTCTTGCACTTTTACATTCATCGTAAAAAGAAAAATTACGCCCCATGATTAATTTTTGCGGAGTAAAACCCGTTTAATTACTTTTTCTGTGGTGGCACAAAAATAATTTTTACATCTTTCATTTTTTATTCAGAAAATACAAAAATATTACAACCTTACAAGTGGGACCCATATGTCATAGGGACAAAACATCAAATCATCACTTTCTTTATTCCCTTTTCTCCTCCACCATCCAATTTCCACCAGCATACTTCCACTTGACCTAACATATACTATTCTAGCATGGAATTTCAGCAAATAATAGATGGTGGAGAGGGCACCCGAATGGGCCCACTTGTGGGGCCGACCGGCCCAATAATCAGGCCGATCGGCCCCCCCCTCCTGGCCTATAAATAGAGCCGCCAGCCTCCTTCTCTTCTCATCCCAAGCAACTAGAAATTCTGATTTCCGAAGAGAGAAGAAGAACTGCCTTGAGCAGATTAGGAAAGAATTAGAGGAGAGAAAAACTTAGAAGAAAAATCCTTTAGAAATCCTCTCGCCAAAATCCCAGAAAATGTCGTCCTTGCTTGGAAGGTTTCGCCGGTCACGCTCAAACTCTCGGGCTGGTTCCGAGCGATCAATGAGCACCGACACAAGAGCGACGCCATCACCTCTAGCTTCTCCATCTCCAATGCCTTCACCAAGCCGAGGTAAAACTCTGACCTTGGACGTACACCTTCATTTGCAAGGTGAGACGAAAAGGAGTAGGTATGATAAACTTAAGAACGTAGATTTCTCACTTACTCCTATGCTAGATAATACATTCATGGACCGTATAGGAATTTTACCGAATTCAATATTATTTTTCAAATTCAGGATGGTCTTCTTTCTATGACACCTCCGAGAGGGGGTGCCGGCTTCTCACATTAGAATTTTTGTGCACACTAAATTACACTGAGGATGGGACCGGAGTGACCTTTCGGTTATTCTCGCAGACTTACACGATGACATGGAGACAACTCAGTCTTTGCACTAGGTTTTGAGTCAAGCTGCCCCATAAATGTAACCTCCACCTTAAGCGACTTCAACAGGAAGTATTCGAACGAAAATCTTTGGGAAGGGTATGTTCCACCGACCTCGCACAAATGACATCCACCTTCCAACACTAAGATATTTACACAAATGGATGGCCCTTGTCCTTTTCCCCACGAAAGGACAATATCCTTTACGAGCAGCATCGAGCTAGCATTCCTATATGCATTTGTTAGAAGGACATCCGTTTCACCTGTTATGTCACTAGTAGACCATTGGCTATCACTCCCCAACTTAGTTGGAGAGATAAGCTGCACTTCATTAATCACTCGTATAGCCAATGATCTAGGCCTGCTGGGAGATGACACCACCATCACGTACATAACCACTCCACGAGATATCATAGGGTACGACTATTTTCGGCAGGGCCGTTGGGTAAGAAAAGACCGAGAACAATATTACTACCTTCATAACAACAATGCAATCCCGTTACCTAACCCGGGATTAGGCATATACTCTGTGCAATCTTTCTTGATACATACGCAGGCACAGCCGGTCCAACGTCAGCCATCCACATCAAGCAGAGCTTCAACATCCCAATACAGAGGAGCTGACCAAACTCCAGAGGGTGCAGCGTACCAAGCATACGAGGGCTTCGTGCCACCGCATCCACGTCGCGCCTACCCAGGAGGACCGCTGCCCACACAGGAAATACCAGAAGGTAGTCATGCTGCATTTACGCCGGCCCGTCATTCTTTTGCAGGTTACGAGTACCGCGATCCAGCAGTATCCCGCCGAGGTGTGCACGACAATATGCGCACCCTAATCAACACTCAGAACGCCCACTCCGACATCTTGTACAATCAGCAAGAGTGGATGCGACAAAGGGGGGAGCAGCTGGACGACATCCAGGACGCGGTGGAGACCAACACTGAACAGCTGGAGAGACTTTTCGGCCGCATGGGACATAGGTAAGTGCATCAAGCAGCTTGGGGGAGTGGTCCCCGTTAAAAACCACAGCTGAGGGGAACCCCTGTCAAACCAACCAATCGTCAGACCCTTGGGGAAGGAGTGCCCCCAAGGTAAGTATCTATCTATCTATTTATCTATTTATCTATATTACTATAGTTTTTAATTATTTAGCTATATATTTATATTTGAGTCTGTCTATTTAGCTAGTATAAATAATATTTGTTTTAATATATATATATATAGGTGTGCTATAAAAAAAAAAAAAATGAGAATAATAATTATATTGATCTCTGTGAATTATGCTATAAGAACATGATAGATGTTGCTCCTCTGTGATCAATGCCTAGTTTACCATATTTATTCCTCCCAACATGGATATAATTGTTTAGATTCTAAAACATGCTTTGAACTTGAGTTCTGTGGGAGTATGATCTTAAATTTCAAGTCTAGGCAATTGATCGATATGATATAATAAAAGTTGAGCTACTATCTATCTTGTTCATACGTGACGCTTAAATTTGAGTATTAATCTTTGAAAATTTTAAATGAGTCTCCCTGTATGACATAAGCCCTGATAAAATAAAATAAATACCTTGTTGAAAATATGCTAAAATTGCTTTCATTTTATATATCTCTCTATGCTTTCAAGAGACTTGGGCATGACAAGCAAAAAATAAAAATAAAAAGAAAAATATATATATATGAGAGAAAAGTGAGATGAGAAAGAGGGAGAGAAATGAACAAGTGTTCTACTAGGCGAGAAGAGCCTACCTCCCTAATAAAAAGAGATGAAAAATAAACAAATGTTCAGAGCGAGTAGAGCTCACATCTCTAAAAAGAAAAGGAGAGAGAAGAATGTGACAAAAGTCAATACGAGTGAGAAGAGCTCACCTCTCCAATTAAGTTGTCATGTAACCCAAGGTTCTCTAAAAATTTATTACTATAAGGAGAGATATATTTTCAGTAAAACAAAAGAAGCAAAGAAAAGGGCTAAGAATTTAAATGTTTACTATTAATTGTTGTCATATTAGAATACTCTGTGCTTTCACTTTATAATCTTTTGTAAAACTCCGAGTTATAGTGAAACCACGAACTTGAGACATGGTGTTTGACTTAATTGTTCTATCTTTCAATAGTCCAAGATTCATGATGATAAAAACTCCATGCTCTCAAGTAAATATAAGCAAGTTTATGATTCTAAATTCTTCATCCTACCTTGGTTGAGATTTACTTTGATAACACACACGGGGGCCTTGCTAGGGACTAGCAAGAGGTAAGCATGGGGGAGTTTGTTGATGCTCACTAACTCATATTTTTATGCATCAACCATTCATGGAAAAGAACTAAAATAAAATTAGATAACCTTATTAGGGTTTTCTACTAATGAATTCCATGAGTTTTGGTAAAGTTGTGATTTGCAGGGACTTAACAGAAAATCAGCAGAAATGACGTGGCATACGACCGACGTAACGCAATGCAATCCAACTCCAAAATGAATCCGAAAGGCTACGGATCTCTCCCGACGTGAACTAACTTCGGAACCAAGAAATACATCATCTAGAAGACTCCAGAACACGCGACGCACGACGGGACCCAGAGGGGAGGCCCCCCTGGGCCGATCGGCCCAATAATGGGGCCGATCGGCCCCCCCAGGCCGCCGTCTCAGCTCCGCTTCTGGAATGTTCCTCAACCGCCTCCAAGACTCGATCTAAACCAGTTGATTTGAGTCGGTTTGATCCGAGGGCTTACGTAAGAAGTGCGGGATTTATTCAAGGTTAATACCACATCGCCTGTTGAAGTAGAAGAGACAGAGGAAGACCGATATATAAACAGCCCAAGACCCCTCAAGCCAAAAAAAGTCCAAGTTGATCTAAAGCTTCACGTTCAATAAGAAGTAGATCAAGGAAGAGCCAAGACAGGAACAAGAAGAGGAGACACCACGAGATAGGATAGCTAATTCATAGCTCTTTGAGCCTAGATTAGATAGAAAGTCAGGTTTAGAGAAGAGAGAGTGTATGCTCCGGTTCTGGATCAGTAAGTTACACTATGGATCAATATAATTATTGTTTTCATACACCTTCGTGCTATTTAATTATTATGCATACAATTAGTTTACTTACACTTTATTCTAGTCATAGCATATTTGATATAGTCATTATTCATGGTAATTCGAAGTACTTATTCATAGAGCTCCTAGTATATTACAAGGCTGTATGCTAGGTAATAGAGAGTATGTAGGCATGGTGCTTAGATATAATTTATTTTGCGGATTCACCTTATATGCCGGGTCGTGTGGTAGATCGTAGTGGTGACAAAGACTATTGAGTCCTTTGCAATCCTCCCCGTGTATAAGACTAGTCGATAATGATTCTTGGGATGATCTTGTTTCGTTCTTGATTTTCTTAAGTAATCTTCGGGGTACACATTTTTATTTATGGTTTTGATTTATATATGATCTTATGCTATGCCTGCTTTTTATTTCCACTTAAGTAAATTCTTTTGTATGCTACATAAGAACTGTCCCGTCTGTCATAAATCCAATCCTAATCTAACTAGGAATTAATCTTATCCTATTGTTCACCACGTGCACCTCACCTGTCTTATATACCTTATCACTATTATCTTTTATTGGCTCACCTGTTTAAGTAAATGCTAAACCACCGAATCTCATTAGTCTTCTATCACCGCCCTTAATCAAATGAATTGTTAATCTTATCTTCCTCGTGGATTCGATATTTAAAAACCCTCCCCGGGTGAAATGCTCACTTTGGATATCCGTGCGCTTGCGGATCTATTTCTCTGTAAGTTAATAAATACCAACAAGTGTTCCAAGGAGCCGGCAGAGCACGTGTAATCGACATCAACGAAGGGTCAAAACCCATTAGACAAAGACTCGAGGAGGTTCTCCCCGTAAAAAAAGGAAGCCATCAAGAAGGAGATCATTTAAACTACTCGCTGGCTCGGTTCATTAGAGAAATCCTGCATCCAGATTGGCTAGCTAACCCAGTTTCCGTACAAAAGAAGAACAGTTCAGAATGGCGCATGTGTGTGGACTACACAGACCTAAACAAGCACTGCCCGAAAGATCCCTTCGGGTTACTAAGGATTGACCAGCCGCATGCCTTGAACGTTTCCCAAGTCGAGAGGGAAGTGTCCTGATGCCGGCGAAGATGCCCGACCGAGCAGGCCAGGGCCGTGCGCGCCGCCCCTCTGAGGAGGTGGAGCCGACGTGAACGTGCTTGGGCGGCCGTCGTGGTAGTACCGCAGCTCGTGTGTCGCGAAGTCCCACGTCACTCGTCCCAAGCTTGCCACCAAGGCATGCCAAGGATGATGTCGACGTCGTTACCCAATGGCATGACGAGGCGCCGATGTCGAAGGTGCTGTGCCGGGCGTAGAGGCGGAGTGGTACGCCAAAGGTGGCAGCCTGGCATGTCGGTGGCGCCGGTGCCGGTGGTGATCAGCACACGACCGGCCGAAGTCCGAGGCCCGCCGTTGTCACCACGCTGGGGTCGATGTACTTGTGCGTTGCTCCCGAGTCGACGATGATGTTGACACTGTGCTCGAGATCATACCGACAAGGTATAGAGAATGAGCACCACGCATCGGGAGTCGGGGTCCCCGAAGAGGACCTTCAGTCGGTGGCTCCTCTTTGACGTCCGCCCCTGAGACGCTCATCGAGTCGTCGGTGTAGTCGCTGACCAACTTGGCAACGGGGACCCGATCCCCGACTCCTCGTGGGGAATTCACCTATTAGGGGACGGGGATGGGGCTGATTTCATCCCCCACGGGATCTAAATGGTAGCAAACTCATCCCCATCGGGGCTAGTGGGGGAGGGGATGGTTCTCCGTGTCCCCGCCCCCGATCCCCGAGTCCCCGTCGCCGCCGAAAGCGGCGCGAACTCGAAAGCCCATCTAAAGACCCAGCTAGGCAGCAAGTATATATACCGCTAGTAACCCTAATCCTTCCTATTCACTCATCCTTTCCCACGGCCACCAGCCGCCACTGGCTCCCTCCTCCCATCTCTCGCACAAAACGCGACATGGCACAGCCACCTGCGTCCATGGCTCCGCATCCCCTCTCCTCTCCACCTTCCACTCTCAAGTCTCAACACACATAGCACACAGCACCCGCATGCATCTCCATGCGGCAAAGCGCCCAAGCCTGCTATTGTTCTGTGTGGTTCGGAGGACGTTGGTGGCTCAAATCCAGCTAGAAATAGTCGAGCATGCAACAGGAACATGGAAGCTCAAATCTGTTGGAGCCTAATGCTCCTGCTATCTAGATCAGAGTGCTAGTAACTGCAATGGTGTATGTAGCGTGCTTGTGCATTTAATCCTTCTCTTGCTCCTTCCCTCTATATTTGTGTGCAGTGTGCTACTAGATCTGCGAATGCGGTGATGTGTGTACCATGTATTCATGTATATACTGCGTGCTTGAGGAAGCTTCTATGTACTGAAAAAAATTAATGAAATTTCATGGTGTTCGATTTGTTCTTGTCGATCTGCTAATCTACTCTTCTATGGATTTGTTCTTCTGTATGCTGTGTCTTGAGACGGGGACGGATTCCCCGCCGAGGACGGGGATGGGAGGAAGTTTAGCCCCGACAGTTTTGACGGGGACGGGGATGGGGACGGGGAAAATTTGTCCCAGCGGGGACGGGGATGGGGACTCATCCCCCGACGGGGAATTCCCCGTTGCCATTTTGAGTCGTTGAGGATTGTGATGTCGAAGAGGTGCTTGCACTTGTGACCCCGTGTAAACGACTCGTCACAGTTGAAGCATAGTCCAGCCTTGCGTCGTTCCGTCATATCCTCCGATTGTCGACCATTTGAACGGCCGAGTCGCCGCTGGTGGTATCGAAGAGGAGGGCGCCTGGGGGCGGCTAGCAGGGCCACAGGTGCGGGCGCCCTGGTGAAAGGTCCCTTATGGTTTTTGGTAATTGAGTGTCAACATTAGGTGAACTAATAATTTGTGATTGAGATAATACATGTGAGATTAGTTCACATATGATGACGCAATGAAGGAGTTTTATTGCATATGAGACATGACATGAAGTCATGTGACCAATATGGTGAAGATCAAGATAAGGCTTGGCTTGATGGACCGGTTGCAAGTGTGAAGGGCAAGTCGAGGCAGTGAAGTGACGGACCGCGAGGCGGTGAAGCTTGGGCAAGACTTGGCGCCGATGGACCGACGCAACGGTGAAGAGCAAGTGAGGTCAAGATCGATGTACCAATAGGGTCATGTGATGATATGAAATGGATCATATCATTCTTGATCGTGTTGTTGCATATGTTGCATCGACACTTGGAGAACTGGAGCGGAATGGAAATGCGCAAGGCAAAGGTATATCCTATAGGGCATTTCATTTCGCCGGTCATAGGTGAGTAGAGAAGGTTATGACCGGATTTAGGTTTGATAACCGTACTATGAAGAGGAGAAAACTTCAATCGCTTTACTCACCTAGTGCCACTAACTTGAATTTCATATTGCATTTGCATTTGGGTTAGTGACTCGTGAGACGGTGAGATATCCCTTGAGAAGACTTGAGAAATGCTATCTTTTATGCTCATGTTGTTTGGCATAATTTGGATGAGATGGAATATTATTTGGATTAAGAAATGGCTTAGCATTTTCTTAGAAAGAGGAGACATTGCTTACGGAGAAGCACATGCTTGCATGCAATGCTGATTCTTTTATTTAAGGAAAGAGAGCATGCAAGGCTAAGCTATTAATAGGCAAAGAAGAATTTGGAGGAGCATTTTCTGCTCCTGCCGTCGGCCGCTAGCTATGTCGAGTGCAAGCTGCCGTTCTTTTGCTCCATGCTGGAATTCAAGTGAAGAATAGAATTTGGAAAAAGGAAAGAAGGATGGACGGATGCTGGGCTGGTTGCGCTGCTGCTCTTTTTGCTGCTTAGCTGGGCTGGCCCGTCGTCGGCCTTGCTGGGCTTGCCACTGCCGCTGGGCCGGGCTCCTGCTGCTGGGCTGCCGTGCCCAGGCTGCCGCTGGCCGCTGCTTGCTGCTGCAGCGTTGCGTGCGCGAGGCAAGCCCACCGTGCTGCCAAGCAAGCTAGCTAGTTGCCCTGCCAATTCAATACTGGTTCATTCCTTCCCTGCTGCCGACCGTGCTCTATTCGAGAGAAGCAGAGAGCGCCCGAGAGTCAGAGCAAGAGCGAGACAGTGTGTGTGGTGGAGCAAGGACTGCCGTCGCTGCCGACCGTTGGAGGACAGGGAGCTGGCGCTGCCCGTTGGAGGCCGGCCTAGATAAGGCCACGACCAGCACCTCAAGTCGCTCTCTCCTAGCAAGCACAGTAAGCTCTCTCCCCCGTTCCTTCTCTTGGAGAGAAAAAGCTAGGTTCATCCTCTCCTCATCTCTCTCCCATGATTTGAACCAAAATTGATATGAGAGATTGAGATCATTTGGTGGGTGTGTATGAGAGGTTGAAGATCCACCTATTCCCCATTTGATTTCACTCAAGCTTAGAGCTAATTTGAGAGGGGATTGGGAAACCTAGTGTGTATGCATTTGTGATTCAATATTGGTGGCACTAGGTGGTGATTGCAATTGTTGATTTCTTATTGCTCTTGGTGATTGCCATCACCTAGACGGTTTGGAGATTGTGACTTCGTGAAGCATGCAAGGAAGATTGTGCGGTGCTCCGAAGGAGGATTTGTGAGAGGTTCGAGCTCACCTCGCGGGGATCGTGAAGAGCATCACTACTAGAGCGTGTCTTTGAGTTACCTCACTTGTGAGTGTGGTGTCTTGCGGTGCCTTGAGAGACTCACTTGAGAGTGGTGTCTTGCGGTGCCTTGCGGGGCGTGCCTTAAGAGGCAAGTGATCGGAGAGTCACACCAAAGAACCATCTAGGTGAAACACCAAAGGAACCACCCAAGGTGTTGGTCGACACAACGAGGAGTAGGGGAAGTTGGCAAGCTTCCCGATACCTCGGTAAAAAAATCATCGGTGTCAACTTGTCTACTCTTCTCGTTGGTTTGCATTCTCCAAATCATAAGCTTTGTATTTACATTCATATATACCTTATGCTTGTGCTTGTGGAGTAGCTCTTGCATTTACTAGCTTGTGTAGCTTATTAGTTGCTTTGCTTAGTTTGTGTAGCTAAGTAATTTGAGCCTTTGGGTTAGGCGTGTGTCGCCTTGTCCTTAGTGCATTAGTGAGCTTAGGTTAGCTTTGTGCTTTTGCTCATTAGAATTGTGTAGGAGCTCACCCTTGTTTGAAGTACTAGTGCATAGGTTTGTGTGACCTTGCAATAGAAACGGTTAGGAGCTCAAGCTAGGCTTATCACCTCATTTGCTTTGTGTAGGATCTTTTGTGAGGTGATTTAGAGTCATAGCTAGAGGGGTGAAGTCTTGGCTAAACGAATAGTTTCAATTCCGCATTATATTTGTTTAGCCGGCGTAATTAGTTTTAAAAGGGACTATTCACCCCCTCTAGTCCCCATCTCGACCCTACACCTGGTCCTTGCCTGTGCTGGCTTGCTGGTGTTGTAGAGGATGGCAAGGCGTCGCTCGTACGCCCTGGTGAGAGACATGGTAGCCTCCATGTCCTTGGGATTATGCATCTCGACGCCCGTCTTGAGCGGTTGGCCCATGCCTGTTCTGTAGATTTTCACCTGCTGCTTGTCTTCGAGGTGGCCCGCGACGCGCCACGGCGCCAGAACTACCGCGGTACTCGCCGACGGTGCACGGCCTTCCTCGGTGATGCCAGCTCACCCAGCGGATTTCGTCGTTCAGCTGGGCCGAAGCGCTCATTGACATACTGGGTGAAACTTGCCCAATCTGCCACCGGTTTCTCCTGGGACAGCCTCATGTACCACCGCTGGGCTCCCCCGTGAGATGATAGGAAGCATACCAGACTTGCTCAATGTCGGGCGCACCTTGTCCCCTAAAGAATTGCTCGCAGCGGTTGATCCACGGAAGGGGATCCTCCTTGCCATCATACGTGGGAAAGGACAGCTTGTGCAAGCGAGGAGCGAGACCGAAAGGTGTCCGACGGAGGGGTGGGGCGGCACATGCGCCCTGTTGGCGGCGCCCGCCGGGCGCTGGCTTCGCCCCGTGTAGCCCTTCATCAGGTTCTCCAGATTGGCTGCGGTGACTTGATCATCCTGGTTCTGCTTGCCATCAGTCCGCTTCTTGATGAAGTCGCGGGCTGCTGTCTCCAACAGCGTCTTCATCTCCGGATCGGCTTCTTGGAGTTGTTGACGTCGCTTGATCGCTGCTGGATCGTTGCCCGAGAGAATAACAATTTGATTCTCGAGCGTATCCATCCGGCCGTCGAATTTGGCGAACTATTCCCCTAGATTCTTCAGCAGCTTCTTCGACTCGCTATCCATGGTGGTGGGTGGATCGAAGTGGTCTTCGGATACCAAATTTGCCGAACCCAGCTAGATTGAGCCGGAACTGATCAATACACAAATGCTGAATGGGAGAGGGTACTACATGCTCTTGGTTCTAGACTTCCAATGCAAACTTTCTTGATGCCTTTAGCAACTCTTCATGTGTTGATCCTAGATGCCTGGTACTTGAAAGATCACCACCTTGAAAATGTTGAAAAGTTGATTTACCTTAAGTACTTGCATCTCAGATCATATTCAATAACTAATCTGCCAAGAAAATTTGGAGAGCTACAATACTTAGAAACATTGGACATACGTGGTACTGCTGTTGTAGAATTGCCATCAACTATGGCAAAGCTTCAGAGATTAGCCCATCTATATGTCGATTGGAACATTACATTTCCAGATGGGATGATTGGGAAGATGCATAGCTTAGAAGAGCTAATGACATATGGTGTCAAATCCTGCGAGCAAGTGAAGGCACTGCAAGATTTCAGTAAGCTAACCAAGCTGAGGAGATTAGGACTTAAATGGAGTTTTGATTGGCCAGATGGCTTAGAAGGAATAAGTCAGGCTGAAAGCTTTTGTAGTTGTGTGGGAACTTTATTATCTTCAGGCAGCCTTCAGAGTCTGTATATTGTGGATGCCTCTTATGTGCATTACCCAATGTCACTGGACATATGGCGTCCTGCTGCTCCTTGTACCCTCCAAATCCTCCAGCTCAAACAATGCATGGTCTATGCAGTGCCCAACTGGATGTCCTCTCTTGAAAATCTCAGGGTGCTGGAACTGAATACCTTCTTAATGACATCAGAAGATGTTGACATTCTTGGAGCAATACCCAGTTTACAGTTTCTCAAACTAGTCACTATTGGAGGAGCCAATGGAAAGATCATTGTCCATGGAAGCAATAGATTCAGAAGTTTGAATTTTTTCTCTCTGTCCATTACTGGTGCTTGTGGGACCTCCCTGGAGTTTGAAGAAGGATCAATGCCAAAGGTTGAGCACCTCAAGCTTGAGTTTCCTATGCATAACCTGGCATGCATGAGTACTGCTTTCAATTTGGGTATCCAGCACCTTTCTGCCCTCAGTAAGGTTGAAATCAAAATTGTTGGCAACTGTAACAACGACATTGACTACATTCCAGTGGAAGTTCTGGATCATGGCATCGTCAATTGCATTGCATATGCCATAAAAAATGCTGTGGAGACACTTCCCAAGCACCCTACTATCAGATTTGAAACAGAGTATAATGATGGCTGTGAACATTTCAAATCTGTAAGTACTGTCTCATTGCCAGCATTGATTACTTGGCTGCTCCAATCCATAGATCTTTCTTTCAAACTTGGCTCCTGAATTGAATATTTTTCCTTACATGTGACATTCTCTTTGTTTTTGTTTTGTTTTGTTTTCACAACTGTTTCTAGGTTTTGAGGAGGATCAATCAAAAGTATGGGGTACTGACTGAGTGGCTCAAATTTTGGGAAATTGAAGCAGTATTGTCTCCAATTTGCTGCCCTATGTAACTCCAATTTCTCCACCAATCTTGTCCTCATTTTCATTTATTTTGTAGGCTTATTGCTTAGATTATTGTCTTTTTTTTTTTCCTTACATCTTGTGAGCTTATATTCTTATAGGCAAGAGACTTGAATTGTATCAAATTTTGATCAGGTGGATAACTTATGCAGAGATTGATATAAAAGTTATCTTTTCTAAAAACCTTACATAATGTACTATGTCAAGGTAGTATGTTTTTGTTTGTAATGACTACTGGAGGGCCAAACAACCCCTCTCCTGTGCAGCTTGAATCTTGAAGTATCTCTTCCATACGAATCCACTGTCACCGTATAGCCCCCTCGGCACCGCGCCTGTCTCGCTTGGCATCCGCCGCCCCGGCCGCCAGCCCGGCCTCTGGCGGGCCCTTCTCCGGCAGGCTTAGAGAGGGGTTCGCCAACAAAACGGGAGGTGGGGACGGAGAGACAGCGGCGAGACAGAAGCGGCGGCGGCGCCCTGAACAGGCGGAGGAGGCGGGTTGGCGGTGGGGGCGACCATGGCGGTGGTGGGGGCGGGCTTTTGCGTCTCCGGCCTCCGTTTTTCCGCCGCATCCCTGGCTCCAACGGTCTGTCCTCCGCGCTGCACGTAATCCATTCTCCTCTATCTTGATTGGAGTTCTTAACAATTTTTGCAGCGGAATTTTGCAGCCCTGCTCAGTCCTGGGATAATCCCGATCCATCCTAGTCTAGATGTTTTGCGAGTGGCCACCCATGAATTAATCGGTTCATTCAACTTCTTCATGACCCAAACGAGTAAACGACTACACTACAGAAATGACGGTGGTAAATAACAAAATAATAAGAGAGTTCCTATTTTCAGCTGTCTGAAGTTGGAGGCGATTTCAGACTACAATCTTGTACAACCAACTAATAATACAATTAAAATGACAACTCACAAGCGACAAATTTGCAAATCCTATTTTTTTTTTAATGTCCAACAATGATAAAGATTTCCTATTGTCTAAAAAACAACAACAAAAAAAAATCAAGCACCTGAAGTTAGGAAATAAACATAGTGTACGCATACATTGTTATTTTTTTCATCTTCTTGTTAGTTTTCCCTGATGTGGTCTTTGGGTCCAGTGAAACAAAAACAACTGGCAGCTCTGATGAGAAATGATAGAAGTTCAATCTTGATGGTTGATCTGAATTATTAGTACAGCTAACACCTGTGCAATGCTAATATCATTCACTAATTAAACAGAGTGTCAGACTGCCAGGCTGACACGCTATGTGCGATTACTTAGCGAGGCTGATCTTCAATATTGATGCAAAGGATCAGGAACTGATCCTGGGTACCTTATCTTTTTATGAAAATATTACTTTATAATTTGCACATCACATGCATCTTCTCGCTCGGGACCCATCCACCCACTCGGGCCTCCTTTATTTAGTAAGTATAGTAAATCGTTTCCATGTCTTTATGAAGTGTATGCGCGGTAGCACTTTTAGCAAAGCTAAGCTTGGTTACAACAGCTTTAGCATCTGTCCTATACTCTGGACCCATGATCGCGTCTCAATAATTCGTCTATCGGAACCCATCCACCCAATCGGTGGTCTTTTGCTCTCATCCACGCCACACCTCCCATCACCATCAGAATTGATATGCTCTTCCAAAGACATCAGATTCTTTTGGTGCTCTTTCCGTAGAAAATGCCCAAACTCCCTCAGCACTGAGCGCTCCACTCCAGCCTGATGAGCTTCGCGTAGACATACAGGGAGCCTGACAGCCTTCCTCTATGGCTCCGATATGATGCTCATCGCGCCGTTGCCGCTCGCCCCCACACACATCTCAGGCGTGTCGTAGCTGCAAGCGAGATCGAGCTTGTCGGCGGCAGAGCAATGGAGGCTGCTCTAGTTACTGTCTCCACAGGGGTGATGAAACCGCTCCTATCCAAGCTCACCAAGCTCCTGGGAGAAGAGTATGTGAAGCTGAAAGGTGTGCGCAAGCAGATAGAGTTTTTGAGAGACGAGTTGAGCGCCATGAGTCCCACGCTTGAGATGCTTGCCGATGCAGAGCAGCTCGACCGTCAAATGACAGCATGGAGGGACAAGTTACGTGAGCTGTCATATGACTTGGAAGATTGCATTGATGCCTTCATGGCTCGTGTGGACCACAAGCGTGATGGAGGCTTCATCAAGAGGTTCTTCCACAAGCTGAGGACACTGAAACCACGCCATGAGATTGCCAATCAGATCCAAGAACTCAAGGCATCTGTAATAGAATCCAGTGAGAGGCACAAGAGGTATGATCTGTCCCAACTGAAAAACAAATCTAGCAGTTCTTCTGTTGATCCCAGGCTGCAGGCACTTTATGAGGATGTTGATAAACTTGTGGGCATCCATGGGCGTAAGAAGAAAATCATTGAGTTGTTGAACATGGAGGCGAATGGTTCATCAGCAAAACCTAAAGTACTCTCAATTGCTGGTTGTGGAGGTCTTGGCAAGACTACTCTTGCAAAGCAAGTCTATGACACTATTAAAGGCCAGTTCGAATGTGCAGCTTTCGTTTCGGTTTCTCGAACTCCTGATGTCAGAAAGATTCTAATACACATTGCCGATGGAGTCGAGTGCACTGTTATTAACACACAGGATGATGGTGAGCAACAGCTCATTGATAAACTCAGGAAACACCTCCAAGATAAAAGGTAAGCCCGATTGTCTATGATAATAGAAGTACATATTGGAATTCATATAGATATTGTTTGGAAAATTTTGAAATATTTTATTGCACGTACTAAAATGTCACTTCTTATGACGTGCAAGAGACTACCATCTCTAACTAGGTTCCTATCATCATCAACCTATCAGTCATAGTTGATGCTACTGAAGCATACAAAATTTTAACGTTGTAGTCTTTTGATCACTGATTGCATCTTTGTTAAAATATTGTGCGCCAGGTACATTGTCGTGATTGATGATGTATGGAAAGAAGAAGATTGGGGATTTATCAAACTTGCTTTTGCCGGATAATAATCTTGTTGGGAGCAGAATAATCACGACGACACGTAGTGTTACAGTTGCAAAATGTTGTTCCTCTCAAGTTTATGAAATGGAGGCTCTAAGTTTTGATGACTCCAAAAGGTTGTTTTTCAGAAGAGCATTTGGTTGTGAGAATAATTCATGTTATCCCCACTTGGAAGATGTTCCAGAAAAAATATTAAGAAAATGTGATGGCCTACCATTGGCAATTGTTACTCTATCTGGCATATTAGCCAATCAGTTTTCAAAAGCAGAATGGGAAAGGGTACTAAATGGTATTGGTTCTGCTCTTGCTAAGAATCGCGGTGCTGAGAATATGACGGCCATATTATCTATGAGTTACTTTGATATTCCTCACCATCTAAGAACTTGTTTGTTGTACTTGAGCATGTTTCCAGAAGATTACATAATTGAGAAACAATGTTTGATCAATAGGTGGATTGCAGAAGGGTTCATTCATGAGAAAGAAGGTCAAACTAAATATGAAACTGGTGAAGGTTACTTGAATGATCTGATCAACAGAAGCATGATCCAACCTGTTAACTTAGAGTATGGTCAGGCAAAGGCATGTCGAGTGCATGACATCATCCTTGACTACATCAAATGCAAGGCTACTGATGAGAATTTTGTAACTTCAGTAGATGCTGCAGAGCCTTCATACACATCAAAATACATGGTTCATAGGCTTTGTGTCAGCAACCATAATGATGAAAATGTTATTATGTGGGAAGACCAGATCTTGTCTCATGTCCGGTCAGTTACAATATTTGGGCAGTCTGTGAAAATCTCTTTGTTGCCTTCCACTGCTCTTCGTGTGTTGGACCTAGGAGATTGCAGAGGCATGGAAGACAATCATCTTGCAAGTATCGGAAACCTATTTAATCTCAAGTACTTGCATCTCAGTTCACATTCAATAACAAAGCTGCCAGAGAATGTTGGTCAACTACAACATCTACAGACACTGGATGTACGGGCACCCATATCAAAGAACTACCACGAACTATCACGACACTTCAACAACTAGCACATTTATACGTTGATTGGTATACTAGATTTCCGGACAGAGTGATAGGACAGATACATAGCTTGAAGAGTTGAGGGAGTATGGAATCCAATCCTACAAACAAATGATGTCCAAACAAGAATTCAACAAACTCATCAAGCTGAGGGCACTAAGCATTAAATGGAATTTTAAGTTACCAGATGGCTCAAAAGGAAGAAAGCAAGCTGAGGGCATTCACAGCTATGTTGGAAACTTATTATTTTCATGCAACCTCCATAGCCTTATATATACCGTGCATCGGGAATTCCTAATAGAGTACCCACTGGCGCTACATTCATGGCATCCTGCACCTTCCTGTGGCATCCAGAAGCTCTGCATTAAAAAAAATTAGAATCTATAAGGTGCCAAATTGGATGGGCTCACTTGGAAACCTTGGTGTGCTAGAACTGACGATCATGTGTGTGAGACCAGAAGATGTTGAGATCCTTGGAAAAATACCCAGTTTGGTTTTTCTCAACTTAGTCACTTACGGGGGCACCAGTGGAAGGATCGTCTTCTGTGGCAAATATGGATTCAGAAGTCTGAAATATTTCTCAATGTGTATCTCTTATTGTGGGACCTCTCTGGAGTTTGAAGCAGGATCAATGTCAAAGCTTGAGCACGTGAAGCTTGAGTTCAGTGCACATGATGAGCCGGAGTGCTTGAATGGTGCTTCTAGTCTGGGCATCCAGCACCTCCCGTCTCTCAACAAGGTTGAGATCAAAATTCGTAGCGACAGGACTCGTTATGACAGGAACTACAATCCAGAAGAAGATGATCATGATGACAGTATCCGATGTATTTGTAGAGCCATTAATGCTTCCATCGAGACACTTCCCAACCGTCCTACTGTCAGGTTCGAAATAGATTTTGACATCTGCGATCATTTCGAATCCGTAAGTCCCCTCCATCGACCTTAGTTTCTGCTACCACATACTCCTTTCTTCAATTTAGCAACTACTCCTACAGTCCTACTTGGCTGTTCAATTATAGTTCGTTTAGACTCTCTTGTTTATATTGTATTTCGTTACCACTTCTCTTCTAGCTGCAGCCAATGCATACTTCTTTCTTCCATTTAGCATATACTGTGCCGTTCATTTGAGCAGTTTGCTTATTCTATTCTAGTATTTGAGGGAGTTGAATGAACATCTTGAGGGGTTACTGAACGAGTGGCTCAAACTTTGGCAAATTAGAGAGGAGTCTGAAGATACTGATTCAGATACTGAACATCAAGAGGTACCGTGGCCAAAACATTGCCACAGTCAGTTTCGTGTTTCCTGTTTGGCCATTTTTGCATACTTCTTTCTTGCATCTAGCATATATATACCGAGCCGTTCAACAATTAAACAGTTGTTTCTTCTCTTCTAGAATTTGAGGCTGTTGGATGAAGCAAGTGAGCGGTTCCACAATGAGTGGAATCAAGAAAGTGGGGGGTTCCTCAATGAGTGGCTCAGACTTTGGCAGATTACACAGGAGCAGACAAACCAAGCTGTTGATGGAGTTACTGCACTAGAGGTATCAGATAAATTAAAGGTCCATTAGGGCACCAGTCAGTTGTACATTCATGTGGCCCCATTTTCCGTATCAAACTCTTCATCTTATTTTTCCAAACAGGATGAGACACATGACAAGGAAGAAGAGTAGCAGAAAGATGAGAAACAGAACAATGAAAAGGAAGTGGCGCATCTAGAGAACAATGGTGGTAGCAAAAATTAGAATGACATATTATTAGTCTGCATGTGGCTGATGGGTTGGCTAATTCATTCGATCTTGGGCATTTGGCTGATGAACGTGCCTCGTATCTACCTCGAAGTTCAATAAAAAAAATAGCTATGGAATTTGATGTTTTCTGCTTTGGCGTGTTTGCGACTGCTTGTAAGATTGTAATTAGTTTCCAATAAAGGCTTGGCACATCCACGTTTGCCAGGATGGGACACATAGTATGCTTTTGTTTGTATCAGGCACACATTTTTTGTGTCACTTGAATTTATCTCATACAAAGCGAGATTTTTCAATAAACCAGAGTCTGGTGGTCTTACATACAAAAACTAATTTTACATTTTGATTTGCAATATGGCTAAGGTGTCTGTCATCGACATGGCTTTGTTGTTGTCAGCTAACAACGATAATTATGTGAAGATTAGAGCATCTCAACATCGATATGGCTTTGTTGTTGTCAGCTAACAACGATAAGCCGTCTGTCATGTTACTTGATTGAGAGAGAGAGAGGGGAGGTGTCAGCGGTCAGCGCGTATACATGATCAATGTATCTCCATCAAGATTCCACTGCTGCCGTCGTCCACCTCGCCCACATCCGACCATGCCGCCGCCGACAAAGCTTCTCACCCACTTCAGAGGTTCGGTTCCGCAGACTACAAGCGAGGCAGTCCCGATAGGGTCCGGCCCGATCTTCCGTGAGGTATGTGGTAAATCGATTGGTGAGAACTAGACGTTGACGGTCCGGCTTCGAATCAACACAAACTCGACCCTGCAACCGCTACACCACTGCTCCAATGGTTATCAACCAAGCACGACTTGATTGACCTCGCCAAGAAGGCTTTCCTGCCAGCGAATCGAGAACACAAGCAAGAACAGTTAAGAACGCAATCTGAATATTGCAAATATGATTGAAGAATTGAGATGATGGTGTTCAAGTTCGGATCACAAAAGGACTAGTCGCCACAGGTGTGGAGAACAAGAACAGGGGCCCGGATTCTTTGTAAGCGGAATAATCTTCACGGTTACAATGAATCAATCAAGTTTCTCGATGGAAAACTCAAACTAAACAAAACCCGAAAGTGACTAGCAGCAGCGGCGGCGGCTGTGTTTATAGTCTAAGACGCGACCTAGGGTTGAGGGCGGCCAGGGGTTGGGCGTCCACAACTTGGGTTTAAGGCCGACACGATACATGACCAAATTGGCCCAAAACAGGTGACGCAGCACCTTGCCGTGGTCACACAGAATGATCCACGGGCCATCTGGAGCTGGGACCAGATCCAAAACGACGGCGTCGTCGTCCCCTTTCCATAGAGTCCAAGATCGCCCCGTTTCGATATCGTATGAGGGAGTTACGACCGAAACATTGACGACGTATTTGCTGAATCCGAGGGTGACGTGGCAGCTGAGTTGGAGATGAGTTGCAACTTGGGGAAGACCGTGGCGTAGGCGTGTCCAGCGTGGTGATGTCCTCATCATCCTCCCCTTCTTGAATTGGAGTCGTCCTCGACTCCATCTTGGCGATTTCCTCATCATCCCCTCCTTCTAGAATTGGAGTCATCCTCGACTCCATCCCATCATGAACAAACTCCTGCAAAAGGTTAGTGACAAAGGCAATGCACAAGACATAATAGGTTGAGAGAACATAGTATAACATGGTGCATCAGATTATCACATAACTCAGCCAGTAGCAGAAGTTGTAGCAAGAAAAGCACCCCATTTAACTGAATCCCATTGTTTTTAGCAATGTCTAGTGGAGGTTTATTTTTAATCTCTTGAGCATGTTTAACAATATCCGTAGGAGACAAAGGCAGCAAAGTAATTTTCTTGTCCTTATGCATAAAAGTGTATGTATTAGTTCTACCATGGTGTGAAGCATCATTATCAAATTCCCATGGACGACCCAACAAAATGGAACAAGCTTGCATAGGTACAACATCAAAATCAGCAGTATCATGATATGAGCCTGTGAAAAAGGTAATGCGTGCTGATTTGGATACCTTCGTCTTACCACTATTGTTGAACCATTGAAGTTTGTATGGATAAGAATGTTGTCGTGTGGTCAAGCCAAGCTTCTCGACCAAATCTTCACTCACCAAGTTGTTGCAACTCCCGCTATCAATGATGGTGAGAACACGACAACCCTGCACAACAAGATACATGTGGAACAAATTGTTGCGCTGGATCTTCTTGTCTTCCTCTTGTGCCACACGAGAACTCAAGACACGCTGCACAAGGAGGTTAGGATAGCCCGCGGTGGCAGTGACGGAGTCAATGGCGATGGCCGCCTCTTGCTCAGCATCGGCCGAATCTGCAGCAAGGTTAGCAGCAAGGGCTAAATCATCTTCAACATCACTAGTACTTACATATCCATCCTCAGTAGCAATGAAAGTGCGTTTGCTGGGGCATTCCCGCGCAATATGTCCCATGCCATGGCAGCGGTGGCAAGTGATTTTGGAACTAGAGGAGGACGAGCTAGTAGAAGCACCTGGAGTGACACCTTTCTTCGGAAGTGGGTTCTGCAAAACAATAGATTTGTTTACCTCGGAAGAAGGTGCAGGCGGAGGCATCAATGTAGCAGCAGGGAACTTTGGCGTCTCATGTGTGAAACGCTGCTGATGAGAAGATCTCCCATCGTTGGACCTGAAAGATTGTTGTTGACGGTGGCCCTATACCTCACGTTCTGCCTTAACAGCAAGATGATATAATCGAGAAAATGTAGTCCAATCTTTATAATCTAGAATATCTTGGATTTCACGATTTAAACCACCAAAGAATCTAGCACAAGTTTGTTGATTATTTTCGTGGACACCACAACGCGCTAAACCAATAAGCAAAAGTTTGATAATATTCTTCCACACTCTTATCACCTTGTTTTAAAGTTTGCAGTTTCAAAAGTAAATCACGTTGGTAATAAGGAGGAACAAACAAGATTTCATGCGTCGCTTTAAATCATTCCAAGTTTGAGGTATAGGAGCAGCATTATGAACATCAACAGGATTACAAAGGTCATGCCACCAAAATAAAGCAAACTCTGTAAACTCACTAGTAGCAAGCCTAACTCTATGCTCCTCAGGAACTCTATGAGATGAAAACTTTTGATCAACAGCAATTTCTCAATTTAAATATACCTCAGGTCAGCATTACCAGCAAATTCAGGCAAGAAGAATTTAACCTTACTAAAAGGATTATTATTATTATTATTATTACCTTGGTTACGATTACCTCTCATACCACGACGACACGATGAAGACGGTCCACATCACGATCAAAAGCGGCGCCATCATCAAGATCAAGCATCGGCGCCATCATCAAGATCAGCACCATCGCCGCCGAGATCACCAAAATCATCCTCATTAGGGACGTGGGACGCCGGGACCGCGGCGTTGCTCAACATGTTCAATGCGAGTCATCAGATTGGTAAAGTTGCACGTTTGCATCGCCCGGAATTGCCGCGGTCATGTATGCGTCGCGCGGATCGGCAAGGAGTGTGGTCATTTCGGCCTTGGACACACACTCATTGAAGTCTGTTGGAGAGGCCGGCTTTGGTTCACCCGCCGCTCCCGACATGGTTAGTAAACAGCAAGAGACAACAACAAAGTATTATCCCTAACAACTAACACGACCGGAAGGTGGTGAAAGTGGTGGTATAAGTGGAATGCAATATCAAAACGTCTTACCACGTCTTGCAAGTATTCTTACCAAAGCCACACAGGTGGAACAATAAGTCGCTGGCTTGTGGTGTAAAGGTTGCAGAGGAACCTGTGCTGCCAGAAAGAAATATGTGGAGCTATAGGAAGGCACACAATATGACAAAGAAGGATTAGCAAATAACGAAATCGATTAGCAAGTGTTCAATCCGGATCCAAAGTACAAGTCACAAATCTTTGGCTAAGACGTGCCTAGTCGTAGCGCAACAAGATGAAACAAATGAACGATGGAAAACAGCAAGATAGAACAAGTGCACACAGCAAGCACTATTTCGTCTTTTTTCGGATTTTTGGCGTCCCTAGGTATCACAAAATTTTTTATTTTTCTATTATTTTTTTTGATATTTTTCCTGGAACAAGGATCACCAAAGAAGGAAAATCACAAGAAGAATCACCTAGAACAGAGGTGATATGCGGCCTATAGAAAATCAACAAGATCTCTCGAAAAGCGTGTGAAACTCTTGACAATTTTTTTTGTTTATTTTCCCGAATTTTTTGGCACTTTTGCCAGACCCCAATAGGCCTTTGGCATATTGTTTTTGCTGAAATCGAATCAAGAATCTGCACAAAAAATTTCAGATTTTTTGGACAATCGAAAGAGAAAGTTGTGGCCGCTTTTCTTGAAGGTACCTCAAAATATGGTGTTGAAACTCCGAAAAGCACGAATCGGCGGGCAGTTAGGGCAAAAGCGTCCCTACACTCCAACACCGAACACACGATGAATCTCCCCTGTCAAGAAGAGTAATAGGTATGCGCCAGATGATGTAAGGAGGGCTGCGGTGCAGGCGAAAATTAGGCGGTTGGCAACCTAACTAGGGTTTGCGCGGCAGCGAGAGATCACACAAGGCGGCTAGCGATGGCAAGTCGAGTAATGTGGTGGAATCGACTTGTTCTATGGGGGCGGTGGATAGGATAGCGGCAGAAACACAAATCACAGCGACGGGCGGTTGAACTACGACGCGAACACAATCCTAATCCAGCAAATAGACTCGACCACGGACACAAACTCAACAACGCAATCTGAAAACGAAATTGCAAGGCACAAAGGGTGATAGGACAGCGGTGAATCGAAATATTTTTGGGCTTTTTGTGGACTCTAGGTAATGAACAAATATGTATGAATCTAAGGCAAGCGAGATAATACCTCGCGGTAAACACGGAAATTTGATACCAACCGATGTGGTCCGGCCCGATCTTCGCGTGAGGTGCGTGGTAAATCGATTGGTGGAGAACTCGGCGTTGACGGTCCGGCTTCAAATCAGCACAAACTCGACCCCGCAACCGCTACACCATCTGCTCCAATGGTTATCAACCAAAGCACGACTTGATTGACCTACTCGCCAAGAAGGCTTTCCCGCCGTGAATCGAGAACACAAGCAAGAACGATTAAGAACGCAATCTGAATATTGCAAATATGATTGAAGAATTGAGATGATGGTGTTCAAGTTCGGATCACAAAAGGACTAGTCGCCACGGGTGTGGAGAACAAGAACACGAGGGCACGGATTCTCGTAAGCGGAATAATCTTCACGGTTACAATGAATCAATCAAGTTTCTCGATGGAAAACTCAAACTAAACAAAACCCGAGTGACTAGCAGCGGCGGCGGCTGTGTTTATAGTCTAAGACGCGACCTAGGGTTGAGGGCGGCCAGGGGTTGGGCGTCCACAACTTGGGTTTAAGGCCCGACACGATACATGACCAAATTGGCCCAAAACAGGTGACGCAGCACCTTGCCGTGGTCACACAGAATGATCCACAGGCCATCTGGAGCTGGGACCAGATCCAAAACGACGGCGTCGTCGTCCCCTTTCCATAGAGTCCAAGATCGCCCGTTTCGATATCGTATGAGGGAGTTACGACCGAAACATTGACGACGCATATTTGCTGAATCACGAGGGTGACGTGGCAGCTGAGTTGGAGATGAGTTGCAACTTGGGGGAAGACCGTGGCGTAGGCGTGTCCAGCGTGGTGATGTCCTCATCATCCTCCCCTTCTTGAATTGAGTCGTCCTCGACTCCATCTTGGCGATGTCCTCATCATCCCTCCTTCTAGAATTGGAGTCATCCTCGACTCCATCCCATCATGAACAAACTCCCGCAAAAAGGTTAGTGACAAAGCAGGCAATGCACAAGACATAATAGGTTGAGAGAACATAGTATAACATGGTGCATCAGGATTATCACATAACTCAGCAAGTAGCAGAAGTTGTAGCAAGAAAAGCACCCCATTTAACTGAATCCCATTGTTTTTAGCAATGTCTAGTGGAGGTTTATTTTTAATCTCTTGAGCATGTTTAACAATATCCGTAGGAGACAAAGGCAACAAAGTAATTTTCTTGTCCTTATGCATAAAAGTGTATGTATTAGTTCTACCATGGTGTGAAGCATCATTATCAAATTCCCATGGACGACCCAACAAAATGGAACAAGCTTGCATAGGTACAACATCAAAATCAGCAGTATCATGATATGAGCACACGTGAAAAGGTAATGCGTGCTGATTTGGATACCTTCGTCTTACCACTATTGTTGAACCATTGAAGTTTGTATGGATAAGAATGTTGTCGTGTGGTCAAGCCAAGCTTCTCGACCAAATCTTCACTCACCAAGTTGTTGCAACTCCCGCTATCAATGATGGTGAGAACATCGACAACCCCGCACAACAAGATACATGTGGAACAAATTGTTATTTGGATCTTCTTGTCTTCCTCTTGTGCCACACGAGAACTCAAGACATTTGCACAAGGAGGTTAGGATAGCCCGCGGTGGCGTGTGAGTCAATGGCGATGGCCGCCTCTTGCTCGGCATCGGCCGAATCTGCGGCAAGGTTAGCGGCAAAGGGCTAAATCATCTTCAACATCACTAGTACTTACATATCCATCCTCGCAGCAATGAAAGTGCGTTTTGTGGGGCATTCAGCGCAATATGTCCCATGCCATGGCAGCGTGGCAAGTGATTTTGGAACTAGAGGAGGACGAGCTAGTAGAAGCACCCGAGTGACACCTTTCTTCGGAAGTGGGTTACGCAAAACAATAGATTTGTTTACCTCGGAAGAAGGTGCGGCGGAGGCATCAATGTAGCGGCGGGAACTTTGGCGTCTCATGTGTGAAACGGCTGGCGATGAGAAGATCTCCCATCGTTGGACCTGAAAGATTGTTGTTGTGGTGGCCCTATACCTCACGTTCGCCTTAACAAAGAAGATGATATAATCGAGAAAATGTAGTCCAATCTTTATAATCTAGAATATCTTGGATTTCACGATTTAAACCACCAAAGAATCTAGCACAAGTTTGTTGATTATTTTCGTGGACACCACAACGCGCTAAACCAATAAGCAAAGTTTGATAATATTCTTCCACACTCTTATCACCTTGTTTTAAAGTTTGCAGTTTCAAAAGTAAATCACGTTGGTAATAAGGAGGAACAAACAAGATTTCATGCGCCGCTTTAAATCATTCCAAGTTTGAGGTATAGGAGCAAAGCATTATGAACATCAACAGATTACAAAGGTCATGCCACCAAAATAAAGCAAACTCAGTAAACTCACTAGTAGCAAGCCTAACTCTATGCTCCTCGGGAACTCTATGAGATGAAAACTTTTTGATCAACAAAGCAATTTCTCAATTTAAATATACCTCAGTCAAGATTACGGCAAATTCAGGCAAGAAGAATTTAACCTTACTAAAAGGATTATTATTATTATTATTATTACCTTGGTTACGATTACCTCTCATACCACGGCGATTCACGATGAAGACGGTCCACATCACGATCAAAAGCGGCGCCATCATCAAGATCGAGCATCGGCGCCATCATCAAGATCAGCACCATCGCCGCCGAGATCACCAAAATCATCCTCATTAGGGCGTGGGCCTTTCCGGGACCGCCGGGCGTTGCTCAACATGTTCAATCCGAAGTCATCGATTGGTAAAGTTGCGTTGCATCGCCCGGAATTGCCGTGTCATGTACGCGTGCGCGGATCGGCAAGGAGTGTGGTCATTTCGGCCTTGGACACACACTCATTGAAGTCCGTTGGAGAATTTGCTGGTTCACCGCCGCTCGACATGGTTAGTAAACGAGCAAGAGACAACAACAAAGTATTATCCCTAACAACTAACACGATCGGAAGGTGGTGAAAGTGGTGGTATAAGTGGAATGCAATATCAAAACGTCTTACCACGTCTTGCAAGTATTCTTACCAAAGCCACACAGGTGGAACAATAAGTCGGCGGCTTGTGGTGTAAAGGTTGCGAGAGGAACTTTGTTTAAGAAATATGTGGAGCTATAGGAAGGCACACAATATGACAAAGAAGGATTAGCAAATAACGAAATCGAGTTAGCAAGTGTTCAATCCGGATCCAAAGTACAAGTCACAAATGCTGGCTAAGACGTGCCTAGTCGTAGCGCAACAAGATGAAACAAATGAACGATGGAAAACAGCAAGATAGAACAAGTGCACACAGCAAGCACTATTTCGTCTTTTTTCTCGGATTTTTTTGGCGCCCCTAGGTATCACAAAATTTTTATTTTTCTATTATTTTTTGATATTTTTCCTGGAACAAGGATCACCAAAGAAGGAAAATCACAAGAAGAATCACCTAGAACAGAGGTGATATGCGGCCTATAGAAAATCAACAAGATCTCTCGAAAAGCGTGTGAAACTCTTGACAATTTTTTTGTTTATTTTCCCGAATTTTTTGGCACTTTTGCCAGACCCCAATAGGCCTTTGGCATATTGTTTTGCTGAAATCGAATCAAGAATCTGCACAAAAATTTCAGATTTTTTGGACAATCAGCGAAAGTTGTGGCGTTTTTTGAAGGTACCTCAAAATATGGTGTTCGAAACTCCGAAAAGCACGAATCGGCGGCGCAGTTAGGGCAAAAGCGTCCCTACACTCCAACACCGAACACACGATGAATCTCCCCTGTCAAGAAGAGTAATAGGTATGCGCCTGATGATGTAAGGAGGGCTGCGGTGTAGGCGAAAATTAGGCGGTTGGCAACCTAACTAGGGTGTACGCGGCAGCGAGAGATCACACAAGGCGGCTAGCGATGGCAAGTCGAGTAATGTGGTGGAATCGACTTGTTCTATGGGGGCGGTGGATAGGATAGCGGCAGAAACACAAATCACAGCGACGGGCGGTTGAACTACGACGGCGAACACAATCCTAATCCCGGCAAATAGACTCGACCACGGACACAAACTCAACAACGCAATCTGAAAACGAAATTGCAAGGCACAAAGGGTGATAGGACTGCGGTGAATCGAAATATTTTTGGGCTTTTTGTGGACTCTAGGTAATGAACAAATATGTATGAATCTAAGGCAAACGAGATAATACCTCGCGGTAAACCTGGAAATTTGATACCAACTGATAGGGTCTGGCCCGATCTTCCGTGAGGTACGTGGTAAATCGATTGGTGGAGAACTCGACGTTGACGGTCTGGCTTCGAATCAGCACAAACTCGACCCTGCAACCGCTACACCACTGCTCCAATGGTTATCAACCAAGCACGACTTGATTGACCTCGCCAAGAAGGCTTTCCTGCCAGCGAATCGAGAACACAAGCAAGAACAGTTAAGAACGCAATCTGAATATTGCAAATATGATTGAAGAATTGAGATGATGGTGTTCAAGTTCGGATCACAAAAGGACTAGTCGCCACAGGTGTGGAGAACAAGAACAGGGGCCTGGATTACTGTAAGCGGAATAATCTTCACGGTTACAATGAATCAATCAAGTTTCTCGATGGAAAACTCAAACTAAACAAAACCCGAGTGACTAGCAGCGGCGGCGGCTGTGTTTATAGTCTAAGACGCGACCTAGGGTTGAGGGCGGCCAGGGGTTGGGCGTCCACAACTTGGGTTTAAGGCCCGACACGATACATGACCAAATTGGCCCAAAACAGGTGACGCAGCACCTTGCCGTGGTCACACAGAATGATCCACAGGCCATCTGGAGCTGGGACCAGATCCAAAACGACGGCGTCGTCGTCCCCTTTCCATAGAGTCCAAGATCGCCCCGTTTCGATATCGTATGAGGGAGTTACGACCGAAACATTGACGACGTATTTGCTGAATCTGAGGGTGACGTGGCAGCTGAGTTGGAGATGAGTTGCAACTTGGGGAAGACCGTGGCGTAGGCGTGTCCAGCGTGGTGATGTCCTCATCATCCTCCCCTTCTTGAATTGGAGTCGTCCTCGACTCCATCTTGGCGATGTCCTCATCATCCCCTCCTTCTAGAATTGGAGTCATCCTCGACTCCATCCCATCATGAACAAACTCCTGCAAAAGGTTAGTGACAGCAGGCAATGCACAAGACATAATAGGTTGAGAGAACATAGTATAACATGGTGCATCAGGATTATCACATAACTCAGCAGTAGCAGAAGTTGTAGCAAGAAAAGCACCCCCATTTAACTGAATCCCATTGTTTTTAGCAATGTCTAGTGGAGGTTTATTTTTAATCTCTTGAGCATGTTTAACAATATCCGTAGGAGACAAAGGCAGCAAAGTAATTTTCTTGTCCTTATGCATAAAAGTGTATGTATTAGTTCTACCATGGTGTGAAGCATCATTATCAAATTCCCATGGACGACCCAACAAAATGGAACAAGCTTGCATAGGTACAACATCAAAATCAGCAGTATCATGATATGAGCCTGTGAAAAAGGTAATGCGTGCTGATTTGGATACCTTCGTCTTACCACTATTGTTGAACCATTGAAGTTTGTATGGATAAGAATGTTGTCGTGTGGTCAAGCCAAGCTTCTCGACCAAATCTTCACTCACCAAGTTGTTGCAACTCCGCTATCAATGATGGTGAGAACACGACAACCCCGCACAACAAGATACATGTGGAACAAATTGTTGCGTATTTGGATCTTCTTGTCTTCCTCTTGTGCCACACGAGAACTCAAGACACGCATTGCACAAGGAGGTTAGGATAGCCCGCGGTGGCGTGGCGGAGTCAATGGCGATGGCCGCCTCTTGCTCGGCATCGGCGAATCTGCAGCAAGGTTAGCGGCAAGGGCTAAATCATCTTCAACATCACTAGTACTTACATATCCATCCTCGGTAGCAATGAAAGTGCGTTTCTTTGGGGCATTCCAGCGCAATATGTCCCATGCCATGGCAGCGGTGGCAAGTGATTTTGGAACTAGAGGAGGACGAGCTAGTAGAAGCACACGGGTGACACCTTTCTTCGAAGTGGGTTACGCAAAACAATAGATTTGTTTACCTCGGAAGAAGGTGCAGGCGGAGGCATCAATGTAGCGGCGAGGGAACTTTGGCGTCTCATGTGTGAAACGCTGGCTGATGATGAAAAGATCTCCCATCGTTGGACACGAAAGATTGTTGTTGACGGTGGCCCTATACCTCACGTTCGCATACTTGCGGCAAGATGATATAATCGAGAAAATGTAGTCCAATCTTTATAATCTAGAATATCTTGGATTTCACGATTTAAACCACCAAAGAATCTAGCACAAGTTTGTTGATTATTTTCGTGGACACCACAACGCGCTAAACCAATAAGCAAAGTTTGATAATATTCTTCCACACTCTTATCACCTTGTTTTAAAGTTTGCGGTTTCAAAAGTAAATCACGTTGGTAATAAGGAGGAACAAACAAGATTTCATGCGTCGCTTTAAATCATTCCAAGTTTGAGGTATAGGAGCAGCATTATGAACATCAACGAGGATTACAAAGGTCATGCCACCAAAATAAAGCAAACTCTGTAAACTTCGCTAGTAGCAAGCCTAACTCTATGCTCCTCGGGGAACTCTATGAGATGAAAACTTTTTGATCAACGGCAATTTCTCAATTTAAATATACCTCAAGTCAGCATTACCCGGCAAATTCAGGCAAGAAGAATTTAACCTTACTAAAAGGATTATTATTATTATTATTATTACCTTGGTTACGATTACCTCTCATACCACGACGATTACGATGAAGACGGTCCACATCACGATCAAAAGCAGCGCCATCATCAAGATCAGCATCAGCGCCATCATCAAGATCAGCACCATCGTCGTCGAGATCACCAAAATCATCCTCATTAGGACGTGGACGCTCAGGACCGCGGCGTTGCTCAACATGTTCAATCTGAGTCATCAGATTGGTAAAGTTGCGTTGCATCGTCTGGAATTGCTGTGTCATGTACGTGCGCGGATCAGCAAGGAGTGTGGTCAGCTCGGCCTTGGACACACACTCATTGAAGTCTGTTGGAGAGGCTGCTGGTTCACCCGCCGCTCCTGACATGGTTAGTAAACAGCAAGAGACAACAACAAAGTATTATCCCTAACAACTAACACGACTGGAAGGTGGTGAAAGTGGTGGTATAAGTGGAATGCAATATCAAAACGTCTTACCACGTCTTGCAAGTATTCTTACCAAAGCCACACAGGTGGAACAATAAGTCGGCGGCTTGTGGTGTAAAGGTTGCAGAGGAACCTGTGCCGACGTGAAGAAATATATGGAGCTATAGGAAGGCACACAATATGACGGCAAGGATTAGCAAATAACGAAATCGATTAGCAAGTGTTCAATGCGGATCCAAAGTACAAGTCACAAATCTTTGGCTAAGACGTGCCTAGTCGTGAGCGCAACAAGATGAAACAAATGAACGATGGAAAACAGCAAGATAGAACAAGTGCACACAGCAAGCACTATTTCGTCTTTTTCTCGGATTTTTGGCGTCCCTAGGTATCACAAAATTTTTTATTTTTCTATTATTTTTTTGATATTTTTCCTGGAACAAGGATCACCAAAGAAGGAAAATCACAAGAAGAATCACCTAGAACAGAGGTGATATGCGGCCTATAGAAAATCAACAAGATCTCCGAAAAGCGTGTGAAACTCTTGACAATTTTTTTTTGTTTATTTTCCCGAATTTTTTGGCACTTTTGCCAGACCCCAATAGGCCTTTGGCATATTGTTTTTGCTGAAATCGAATCAAGAATCTGCACAAAAATTTCAGATTTTTTGGACAATCGAGCAGAAAGTTGTGGCCGTTTTACTGAAGGTACCTCAAAATATGGTGTTCGGAAACTCCGAAAAGCACGAATCGGCGGCGGCAGTTAGGGCAAAGCGTCCCTACACTCCAACACCGAACACACGATGAATCTCCCCTGTCAAGAAGAGTAATAGGTATGCGATGATGATGTAAGGAGGGCTGCGGTAGGGCGAAAATTAGGCGGTTGGCAACCTAACTAGGGTGTACGCGGCGGCGAGAGATCACACAAAGGCGGCTAGCGATGGCAAGTCGAGTAATGTGGTGGAATCGACTTGTTCTATGGGGGCGGTGGATAGGATAGCGGCAGAAACACAAATCACAGCGACGGGCGGTTGAACTACGACGCGAACACAATCCTAATCCAGCAAATAGACTCGACCACGGACACAAACTCAACAACGCAATCTGAAAACGAAATTGCAAGGCACAAAGGGTGATAGGACTGCGGTGAATCGAAATATTTTGGGCTTTTGTGGACTCTAGGTAATGAACAAATATGTATGAATCTAAGGCAAACGAGATAATACCGCGGTAAACCACGGAAATTTGATACCAACCGATAGGGTCGGCCCGATCTTCCGTGAGGTACGTGGTAAATCGATTGGTGGAGAACTCGGCGTTGACGGTCCGGCCGAATCAGCACAAACTCGACCCCTGCAACCGCTACACCATCTTTGCTCAATGGTTATCAACCAAGCACGACTTGATTGACCTCGCCAAGAAGGCTTTCCCGCCGGCGAATCGAGAACACAAGCAAGAACATTAAGAACGCATAATCTGAATATTGCAAATATGATTGAAGAATTGAGATGATGGTGTTCAAGTTCGGATCACAAAAGGACTAGTCGCCACGGGTGTGGAGAACAAGAACAGGGGCACGGATTATTGTAAAGCGGAATAATCTTCACGGTTACAATGAATCAATCAAGTTTCTCGATGGAAAACTCAAACTAAACAAAACCCGAAGTGACTAGCAGCGGCGGCTGTGTTTATAGTCTAAGACGCGACCTAGGGTTGAGGGCGGCCAGGGTTGGGCGTCCACAACTTGGGTTTAAGGCCCGACACGATACATGACCAAATTGGCCCAAAAACAGGTGACGCAGCACCTTGCCGTGGTCACACAGAATGATCCACGGGCCATCTGGAGCTGGGACCAGATCCAAAACGGCGGCGTCATCGTCCCCTTTCCATAGAGTCCAAGATCGCCCGTTTCGATATCGTATGAGGGAGTTACGACCCGAAACATTGACGGCGTGTTTGCTGAATCCGAGGGTGACGTGGCAGCTGAGTTGGAGATGAGTTGCAACTTGGGGAAGACCGTGGCGTAGGCGTGTCCAGCTTGGTGATGTCCTCATCATCCTCCCCTTCTTGAATTGGAGTCGTCCCTCGATTCCATCTTGGCGATGTCCCTCATCAAGTCCGTATTTCTCTGTCCGTGCCCGGCCCCGTCCACAATTTGGCCGCGGTGGTGGACATGCTGGTAGTCGTTGACCGGTCCACATAGCTTACGCTTTGCTTTAGTCGCTCTTTGTTGTCCCTCTTACCACAACCCTCTAAGCTCCACCGTTCAAGCCGGTGTCTTCCGTTAGTGTGTTAGCCTCGTGTGCCCCCGTGCAGCTCGGTAGGGGTTCACTAGGTTGTAAAAACTTTTTCCACTTCTCTTAATGCAGAACGGGTCCTAGTGCCTGGTTTCGGAAAAAAAAAAAAGATTCCACTGCTGCCTAAAGAAAAATGCGTATACATGATGAATGTACATCTCATATATGCCTGCCACCATCTCATTATTTGCATGGAAAGCGTAGCTTAGCTTGTATCGTTCTTCGAGAAAAATATTAACCCAGACAGTGCGCGTCACATGCTTCTCTCTTCCCATGGTAAAGCCTGCTGGCAAAGCATGATAGAATTTTAATCAAGATGCTGATTTGAGTCACATTAGTGGGTCACGGGTCTCATTTCACACTACGTTTTCATGGCTATGTATGCAGTAGCTCTTTTCCCAAGGCTAAGCTTAATAGTTCATAATTCATCGCGGATCCAGAGGACAAAATAATAATTCACCCACTGATACTGTTCCTTGAGAAGCAGGAGTGGCCTGCACCTCATACAATACACGATCTGAAATCAGTCCTCATCTCCCACAGCACTACAGCCACATCCCAGCGAGCTCAACAGATGAGCAAAAATGGCTACAGCAGCTCTTGTGGGTGTCACCACGGGAGTGATGAAGCCTCTCCTGTCCAAGCTCACCAAGCTGCTGGAAGAAGAGTACGTCAAGCTCAAAGGCGTGCGGAAGCAGATCAAATTTTTGAGAGATGAGCTGACTGCCATGAGTGCCACGCTCCAAAATGCTTGCCGATGCAGAGCAGCTCGACCCTGAAACCAGGGAATGGAGGGACAAGCTAAGGGAGCTGGCCTATGACTTGGAAGACTGCGTCGATGCCTTCATGGTTCGTGTTGACCATGAGCCTGCTAGGCGTTCAGTCTTCAAGCGCTTCTCCAACAAGTTGAATAAACTGAAGGCACGCCATGACATCGCTAATCAGATCCAAGAACTCAAGGCATCTGTAATAGAAGCAAGTGAGAGGCACAAGAGGTATGATCTGTCCCAACTGAAAATCAAGTCTAGCAGTTCTTGTGTTGATCCCAGGCTGCAGGCACTCTATGAGGATATTGATAAACTTGTGGGCATTGATGCCCCAAAGAAGCATATCATTGAGTTGTTAAACATGGAGGAAAATGGTTCATCAGAAAAACCTAAAGTGCTCTCAATTTCTGGTTGTGGAGGTCTTGGTAAGACCACTCTTGCAAAGCAAGTCTATGACACCATTGAAATCCAGTTCGAATGTGCAGCTTTCGTGTCGGTTTCTCGAACTCCTGATGTCAGAAAGATTCTAATACACATTGCCGATGGAGTCGAGTGCACTGGTATTAACACACAAGACGATGGTGAGCAACAACTCATTGATAAACTCAGGAAACACCTCCAAGATAAAAGGTAAGCTTGATTGTCTATGGTAATATAAGTGCATATTGGAATTAATATAGATACTAGTCCATCAACCCGTGCTCACGCACGGGATAGAATTTTATAAGAGATATAAGTTTAGTTATTATTGTTCAATGTCTCTAGATAATTAGGTGACTTGTATTAAAATATACTTTCTCTCTTTGTTTATTTTCTAACATAGTAGGCATAACTGATACTTTTGTATTGTCTATTTTTTAAAACTTATCAATTACTGATCTATTTGAGTTTCATCCATAGCTTATAATATCATGAGAATCTAATTTTTTATTTTCCATTATTAGCCTTATTAATTGCTACATAGATTGCACTCTCAAGTACTATGTTGGCCTAAATAGTTACTTTAAACCTAGATTTTATTTCTTAAGATCAGTTTAGAGCTTGACTGGAGATCTAGGTGGGTAGTAATGCTAAGCTGAAAAGAATATTAATATTTAAGCCCTATAAAGACTGTTTGCACCTAGCGAATCTCAAAGAATTAAAAAAAATATAGCCACTTGTAGTCTGCATTGTCATCCTCCCCACTTGTCAAGATGTTTGAATTTTATTGCCAAAGAGTTATTGATGTAATAATGGTTATAAATATTAATAAATATATGCCAAATATTTTAGTTAAACTTTATAAATTATCTAGAGTAATGATTTGTATAAATTATACATCATGGTTATCAAAACTTTTAAACTTTTGTTATTACCATTATTTTAGGAGAATATTTTAATTTTTAATAATGTGAGACATGATAATTTAGATGTAAATTTAAGGGAATACGTATATGTATCTATTAAAGATTGAAGGTTACCTTATATTGATTTACACACTCATAGATTGTCGTTATTTTTGTTTATTATAGTCTACATATTTGGCTGAGCATTTTTTACTTTTGTTGAATTTTTAGAAAACATTTTTTTCCTAGCGGACCTCGTGAGGCATAACATGGAGGCTCTATTGGGGAACTCTATTGAGAATTTATAGGAATTATACTTTCCTGTAGCGCAATACTACCTTGTGTGCCATCGTGAATTTGTACTTTACACTGAACTTTTACTCTATATATTTTATTTATACTTTAAATTATTTCTTTATGTAGTGACATATGTGTGTAATTTAGGGAGTTACTTTTTGTATTATTTCATAATGAAGGAAGTGGGTAATTTAGATGCAATTTTAGCAGTAGAACCAAATTAGAGGGTTACTTTTGGCATTCTTCAAATAATGATAGATGTGGATACATTTTTTAATAGAGCAAAAGATCCAATATCTATTATTGATGATGATGATTGAGTCGACCAAATGATTTCTAATTCACCTCGTTATAATTAACATGAAGCCACCCTTAATTCTTAGTCAATGTAAATATTTTACATGATTATATATTATTTTTGAAAATTTTACTTTATTTTATAAATTATGTTCCTCAACTAATAAATTAACTTAGTAGCATGTTTATGGACATACATGGAGCATTGAATAATATATGGCAATGTAATTTAAATATGATTTCTTATCGATAGGATAGTAAGTATCACAATAATCTATTTCTCAAGCAAACTCTAGGTGCTAACCAAATATATGGTTAAATGGAGATTTCACATTCTTTGCTCTTCGTGTTGATGAAACATTTTTTAGACAACTGGTCTTAGATGTATTTCATTCCTTAAATCCTATTAACAAACACAGGGGATATATTTGTTCTTTACTTTAATTTGCATATGTGTGTATATAGCCAAAACTACAGAGTTAAGATCGGTGAGGGCGCATGGTAGCTTGAGCGTGCGAGGGTAGCATACCTGCAGCTTAGTGGTGACATAACAGTCGCCTTTGCCAACAATGTAGATATAAATCACACACATCTGCTAAAGTTCACGCTTGTAGGCTATAGCAACAACAACACACCTACAACAAGAATTGCAGAGTATGACTCATCAGCAAGAGCATCGTACCTGCACCAAGAGTACTATACCTATAGGTCCACCCATGCGTTGGAAAAAGGATGTTGTTAGCTACAGGATGTCCGGCAGTGGCAGACCTAGATCTTCACGACAGGGTATGCTGAACAAAATTCTTGTGCAATTATGGATACCATTTATGATTTGGTCAAACCATATTCTAATTCAATAAAACCAAATATATTAAATACTATGATAAGCTTTAAATTCAAATATAATGCTAGAAGCAATGACAAATCCTGATATATACAAATTGTTCAAATGAATAATTCAAAATACAACTGAGAAGAGACTTACAATATTACTTGCTTATCCGTCGCTTTTTGAATGAGATGAGTGTCTTAGTTATATCATCTGGATCCTATGGAAGGTGATTGATGTCATAAATTGATGGCATTTATAGAATCATGTTTCGAACTTGAAGTTGGGTTAGAAAACTAACATATGATGGACTAATGAACGGATGCTAATTATTGGCATGTTGCTGTTGAAGGAACTCATGAACCGAAATAAAAAAATCACGCATACATATGTAAACAAAACTATTCAAGTACACAAGTAATAAGAAGATTGATCTATTATACCTGTTTGTCAACTGTCGGGCATGTAAGCCAACGCCATTGTGCACTTCCACGCCGACACAACAACGTTATATTTCACAATGGCATATGGGTAATTCTTTTGGGAAAATAAAATAGCATGTTAATTATATTACATAATGGCAGGTGGGTAATTTATTAGAAAAAATAAAATGGATCTAGTGGTTGTTAATATAAATGGGATTCAAATTGATGGCTAGATCTCTGATTATTGTGAGAATTTCTAGGAATTATCTCTTTTTTTCTAGCGTGTCTGGTGAGAATTAACGTGGAGCCTCCTTTGGAGCCTCAATTAGTAATAGTAAGATAAGATTGTTTAGCAATTTTTTAAAATATTTTATTGCATGCACTAAAATGTCACTTCTGATGGCGTGCAACACTTTTGCTACTGAGGCATACACTTGTAGTCTTTGATCACTCATTGCATCTTTTGTTAAAATAATGTGTGGCAGGTACGTTGTCGTGATTGATGATATATGGAACGAAGATGATTGGGGATTTATCAAACTTGCATTACCGGATAATGATCTTGAGCAAAATAATCACAACGACACGAAGTGTTACAGTTGCAAAATGTTGTTCTTCTCAAGTTTATGAAATGGAGGCTCTAAGTTTTGATGACTCCAAAGGTTGTTCTTCAGAAGAGCATTTGGCTCGACAATTCATGTTATCCTCACTTGGAAGATGTTCCAGACAAAATATTAAAAAATGTGGTGGTCTACCATTGGCAATTGTTACTGTATCAGGCTTATTGACCGGTGAGTTTCAAAAGAAAGAATGGGACATGGTACTAAATGCTATTGGTTCTACGCTGGCAAACAAACCTAATGCTAAGGCGATGACCAGTATCTTATCTCTGAGTTACTTTGACATTCCTCCCTATCTAAGAACTTGTTTGTTGTACTTGAGCATGTTTCAGAAGATTATGAGATTGAGAAACAATGTTTGATCAATAGGTGGATTGCAGAAGGGTTCATTCATGAGGAAAAAGGTCAAACTAAATATGAAACAGGTGAGAGTTACTTCAATGATCTGATCAATAGAAGCATGATCCAACCTGTTGAAGTAAAGTATGATCAGGCAAAGGCATGTCGAGTGCATGACATTATCCTTGACTACATCAAATGCAAGGCTGCTGAGGAGAACTTTGTAACTTCATTTGATGTTGTACAACCTGTATGTACTTCAGAAAAGGAGTATACCAGAAGAGTTCGTAGGCTTTGTGTCAGCAACCACAATGAAGAAAATGTTACATTATGGGCAGACCAGTTTTTGTCTCACATCCGATCAGTGACAATATTTGGACAGCCTGTGAAAATATCTTTGTTGCCTTCCACCGCTCTTCGTGTGTTGGACCTAGGAGATTGCACAAACATGGAAGACCATCATCTTGCAAGTATTGGAAACTTATTTAATCTAAAGTACTTGCGCCTCACCTCAGATTCAATAAGAAAGCTACCAGAGAATGTTGGTGAACTACAGCATCTACAGACACTAGATGTGCGAGGCGCCCGGAACATAACTGCCACAAACTATCATGAAACTTCAACAACTAGCATGTTTATATCTTCATTCATTTTCTAGATTTCCAGAAGGAACCATAGGAAAGATGCACAACTTGGAAGAGTTAACGGAGTATGGAGTCTACTCCTACGAAGAAGGGAAGTGCATACAAGAATTCTGCAAACTCACCTTGCTTAGGACACTAAAAATTACAATGAATTTTGATTTCCTAGATGGCTCAGAAGGAAGAATCCAAGCCAAGGTCATTCATAGTTATCTTGGAAATTTATTGTCTTCATGCAACCTCCATAATTTTACATATCGTGACTATTCGTTCTCATACCCACTGGCGCTACATTCATTCCACCCTGCAGCATCCTGTAGCATTCGCAAGCTCAGCATTCGAGGAGTCTTCATTTATAGGGTGCCAAATTGGATGGGCTCACTTGGAAACCTTGGTGTGCTAAAACTGAGGATCATGTTTGTGAGACCAGAAGATGTTGAGATCCTTGGAGGAATACCCAGTTTGGTTTTTCTCAAACTAGACACTATCGGTGGCACTAGCGGAAGGATCGTCTTCCCTGGGAACAACGGATTCAAAATTCTGAAATATTTCTTACTTTGGATCCTTAATTGTGGGACCTCGCTGGAGTTTGAAGCTGGATCAATGCCAAAGCTTGAGCATGTGAACCTTCTGTTCCATGCGCATGAGGTGGAGTGCTTGAATGGTCCTTCTAGTTTGGGCATCCAGCACCTCTCGTCTCTTAGCAAGGTTAAAATCATGATTTATAGCAGCAGACTTCAGTATGATGGAAACTACGATCCAGTTGAAGATGATCATGATGACATTGTACGATGTATTTCAAGAGCCATTAATGCCTCCATCCAGAAACTTCCCAAACGTCCCACTGCCAAGTTCCAAAGAATACACAGCAGATGCGAACATTTTGAATCTGTAAGTCCCCTCACAGAACAACAAGCATTGATGGTTCCATTAACCTCTCAGTTGCTGCAACCACATACTCCTTTCTTCCATTTTAACAACTAAAGTACTCGTTACTTAGCTGTTCAAGTACTCATACGTGGCACATACATACTTATTTCTTCCATTTAGCATATACTTGGCCGTTGAATTAAACATCTTGTCTCTTCTCTTCTAGTTTTTGAGGGAGTATAATGAAGAGAATGAGGGGGTACTCGACGAGTGGCTCAGACTTTGGCAAATTAGAGAGGAGCACACAAAACAAGCTATCAATGGAGAGACTGAACTAGAGGTATGAAAAGCTTATTAGGGCACCAGTTATTATTTCTACATTCATGTGATGTGAACCCCATTTTCCCCATCAAACTCCTCATCTTGTTTTTCCAAACAGGATGAGACACATGATAAGGAAGAAGAGGAGCAAACTGATAAGGAGGAAGAAGAGAGCAAGGAAAAAGAAGTGGCGCATCAAGATGACAGTGGTAGCAACAACTAGAATGATGTATAAGTCTGCATGAGATTGATGGTTTGGCTGCTTCGATCATGGGCATTTGGCTAATGAACGTGTCTCATGTCTACCTCGCGAATAAAAACAAGTTATTCCACTTTATGTTTTTTTTTGTGTTGCGCTGGAATGCAGATGAGCTAGTAGCTTTGGTGTGGTTTGAAAACTAGTTATAAGATTCTAATTATTAGCTTCCAATAAAGGCACATTTGCCTGGCACATTTACATTTGCTTGTACTGGACATGTATTAAGCTTTTGTTTGTATTGGGCACATATTTTTGTCACTTAAATTTATCTCATATTGAAGGGCAGACCATATATATTGGCTTCTAGTCTAGTCCATGAGAAGCGCATGAGGGAGAGAAAAATGTGGCATTTGTGGCCTTGTGGGTGCTGGCAAGTTCTGTCTGCTCGGTGCTAAATTTATTTTACAATTTGAATTGGAATTTCTTCTTACTGTGAATGTAGATAGCTTGGCAATTGTCGGCCTGATGAGAAGGATATAAAAGAGTTGACAGAATACGGATTCATTGCAAGGAGAACTCAGTAAACTTTCCAAGCTGAGGATGCTACAAATGTAGAATTTCCTTGTTACCCCATATTTTCTCCGTTAAACTCATCCGATTTGTTCGCGAACAGGACAAGGCAGATGAAGAGGAGGAAGAGAAGCAGACTGATGAGGAGGAAGGGGAGCAGACATATGAAGATGAAGAAGACTCGGAAGAGTATCGGACTAATGAGGAGGAAGAGCCTGATGTAAAGGAAGCAGGGCAGCAAATGAACAGTGGTGTTGCATCAGCTACATTTGACGAGAACCTAAAATGTGTTCAGTATGAAAAGATTGATGGTTGGCTTCTTCTATTTAGGGCATTCGGCTGATGAAATGTGGCTGCCTCAAGGTTCAATAAAAACAGAGCTTGCCTTCATGTTTCTGCATTATGCTGGGTTGCAGATTTAGCTTTGGTGAGGTTTGTGCTGATTGCCAGATTATAACTAGCTTCCAATAAAGCCATGGCATGGCAAACAGTCGTTTACCTTTGGCTGTGGAGACAACACGTTTGAAACTTTTGTATGTGTTCCATGCACAATTCTTTATATACAACTCCATATGCCGCGTAGAATCCGCGCTCCCACAACAATCCTAATTACTGTTCACATACGACATCCAGTCTGGGCTATCCACGTCTCTTTTTTTTTTGAGCGAATGCTATCCACGTCTCATGCTCCAGCGATTTCCACCTGCCTCCCGGGCCCATCTCCTGCTAGCCTCCTGCTAGCAGGCTCACCATCCGCGCACCGCCGGGAGCTTGTGCGTGTGCACGCCTAATATTCTTCTTTCATGATTCATGGCCCAGGTCTGGTCTGGTCCACTTTCAGTGATTCCATCGGTTGCGCCTCGGAGCCATTGTCTCCCACTCTTGGGTGGCGTGCGTCTCCACGCACCACGCGACTGCCTCGGTGCTCGCGCGCGTGGCCTCGCCGCATCCGTCGATGCACGCCTTCAGTGCCCCGCGCACAGGCATGCTACCTCTCGACGTATTCTGATATTCTCCCCGTCTTCAACCCCTCCGATCCGATGCCTCGCCTCCTCCGCTCCCGGCATGCGCCGCCTTTTGTGTGTTGCCGGCCGGCGCCCTAGCTCAGCACCACGGCCCTCTTCCGCACCCTGTCATCCTCGACCATGCCAGCGGCGACGGCTCTCCTAAACCTACCTCAGGTCCGGATCACCATGTGCATATCCTAGCCCCGCTGCCCGCTTCCACTTCACATTTTCATTTTTGTGCTGCATCTCCCCTCTTCCAAGATGGATTCCTGGCTACATCCCAGCTCATCTTGGCTCATCTTCCTGGATGGATCCCACCTGTGCGCCATCTCTCCCTCATCCGCTAAGTCTAACAACATGGTAGCTACATCGGCGGCCCTAGCATGATACCGTGTCAGGCGGCCATCCGGTGGGTCACTACAAATTAGGTTTCATCACAATCCCCTTTTACCTGTACATCCACCTTTTTCCACTCTTCATTGTGCAGGAACCCATGCTTATTTCTTCCCGTTAGCTTAAATTTCGTCCTCACATGTAATGTATTTTTGTTTCACCTTATCTCCCTTCCTCATGGCTCACGATAATGTGACAAGATTCTACTCACAAACAGAGTCACCCTTAGGTAACTATGTATTGCATGTTCGAAATTACCAATCTTATTACTGCTTGCACACTGATCTCTGTACTTTGTTGACAAGAATTCAACAAGGGAAGGGAACACTCCCTGGAAAGACCAAATAAAAGAAGAGGTTGTGCCTATGTTGCACTATGCCTTCTGTGCTTGCTTTATTCCATATGATGGCACCTCATGCTTAGCATATTTCTACATTGTTTTAGAGATGAGATAGGCTATGTATGTTGCACATACAAATTAGTCTATCTGGTTATTTCAGACTACAGCGGAGCAATTGGCTATACATTGTATTACTAAAAATATATACCTTACTGTTTTGGTGTACACATTTTTATTTCAATGTGTTTCGTGTATTATAACTAAGGCCTGAATTTGATGTGTACCTAAAAGGAATGTCTCAGTATAATGGCTTGGTCCGGTTGATGAGACAAAAAAAGGTTCAGTATTATCGACGTATATAAAGGTAGCCTTTAGTGACAGCCATTCTCTGGTTTCCTAATTCAAAACTGCTCATTTTAATACATTTCCATGGCTGTACTAGATAGATATGCTCTTTTGTCTTGAGATAATCATATATTACTATTGCATTGTTTTCCCTTTCACAAAAAAATTACATTGTTTTCCATCTATTTTTTTTCCAAGCAGGATCGGTCTAATTTGTTTCCGAGGTGATTGTATTGGCTTCAGCTCTTCCTATCAAGTGTGTTATGCAGTGGATGGGCAAAAGCACAAACACAACAGCAATCAGTTTGTTCTCAATTTTTTTGTGCTCAGTTCCATGTAGAACAATATGCATTTCTGCTCTGAGAAAAATATACTTCCCTATAACTACACTTTTTAAGGGTCTACTGAAAATCACCTCACTTTAGTGTGTATCAGGATATGTGCCTGTTCAATTAGATTATCAGTTTGATCATGCTGGCTTGAAGACTTTATGCATGGAAATAAAATGATATAGTTCCAGACTTTTTAAGGGTATCTGAATTGTTGGTTTCTGAACAAAATGGTGGACGCTCATGTATTTACCTCTGCATTAATAATAGTTCTATAGATGTTCTTTTCCCCATTGTTGGCTTTTCTTTTTCAAAAAATTGGTTCGTTCTATTCAAATAATACATCTATCCATGCTTGTGCTTTCGAGCCGACTCTGGCATGAGCCCCTGAGATACTGTGAACTTAAAGTTTATGTGCTTCTATCTTTGGATTACTTATGTTTTATAGTTGTTGATGGCCATGCTTTGCAGGAGTTCTAAAAGGAAAATGATGAATCTGACTTTATCCATCAAGTTTTGATGTTTTCAAGTCCAACCTATATACCTTTTGTTGCTCTCTGTTCATGCATATTGCACTAGCCAGTCCCTAGCATGTTTTGTCAATTGCTTTAACTGTTGTGGTCCCTGCCACACATCCTATCTGTATGTATAATTCATTGCGACTGTACTTTTCTGTAAAGGATTCTACCAAAACTTCATGTAAAAGAGAATATTTGGTCTATGTCTATCCGATTTGACCTTATTAGAGTTCATCAAATTTTTGTTCCAATTCAATCACTGTTGAAGATTTTATTTACTGCTTGATATTTTCCTCATTTTTTTTTTCCTTCTGTCGCAAGGTGTATATATAAGTGTTACATTTATTATGTAACTTAGAATCACGCTCTCTAATAACAAATTTAGCAAAACCTTAATTACTGTAGAAAGATCCGCTGACAACATACCAAATGCTCTGGATAAAGTTTCTAATACTCCACGTATGATGCGTCCATAACATATTTGGCTCACATCAGCGCCTGCAACAAGGCGGGCGCGGCGGCGCGCCACCCGTCCTAGTTAGTTGAGTTCGTCTAGTTGAAGCGAGATATAGATATGAAACCGAGTGCAAACAAATGTTTTTCAAGTCAAAGCGAATTCTGCATTTGATGCGCTACGGTCGACCTCGATCAGAGTGGAGGCAAGTGGTAAAAACACCATGGAGATTCACGACGAACCATCGGAAGATGGGTTCCCTCTCGGCTCCCCCGCTCGCCCCCGCTCGCGCCCCGCTCGGGGAGGCTCGCCGGAGTCTTCCCCAACCACCGACCAATTTGGCACCGCCGACTCGATTCCCCTCATCCCCTTGATGATCCCTCGGAGTTTCCCCCCTCCTTCCGTCCAAGGATTGGGGACAAAACTCCCGCAAGCAAGGCGGGTTCGTGATGGAGAATATTGGAGAACCATGTAAGCAATCTCGTAATTCGATTCGATTCATCTCTCGAGTTCTTATTTGGATGTGATTGAGTCACGATTCGTTGGCCTCGAATCGCGGAGAGTTTTGTGATCATAGAAAACTCTCCCACGATTCTAAGTCGAGTTTTCGACCAATGCTTCTCTGAGAGGCCCCCTGGTTTGAACAACGATAGGGCTTGTAACCTAGTTCATCGAGAATGATTCGCGACAGGGCTTGTATCCTTAAATCATCAAAGAGATTCAATCGATCTCGAGAGGATTGGTTCGAAACAACAAGGAGTTAGAGAAGTTTGCCCCTCCATTCAATACTTCGGAGCGGTTCTTCAAATACGAGTAAGAGGAAAAGTTTCCCATTCGAGAAGCTGTCTAAACATGAGATGAAAATCAAAAGCATTCCAATCCGGTTTCATTGGAATAGCTATGATAAGCACGTTGATGACCAACAAACTTGAGCAAGCAGGAGGGAAATCCTCTGGTTCAAAACCAGGATCAAGGGTATTTTCGGAAGGAGAGATGGTTCCGGTTACCCCCCAAAGTACAGATAGTGAGTGGAATCCTAGGCGCCCATCCATCTGAGAAGCAATGCGTCACAATCTTACAGGGTGGTGATTGTAAACCACCAGTGACCGCTAGCCTGGAACACCACCTTACCAATCTAGATCGGGGAAAAGCGGTAAAGATATTCAGATCCCCACTCTCCCCCCTCACGGAAGCAAACCCACACCAAACCTTAGCCAAACTCGTTCGCCATCTGTGGGTCGATTCCACCACCAAATCCTACATTTCAGCACTTCAATTCGAAGCTGCTCCTACGGTTGACATGCAATCCCATGGAGGTGGTCGAAGAAACTCCTATGACCAAGGTCGTGGATATGGCGGGTCGTGGTGGAGGAAGAGATGGAGGAGGTGGGCGATTCAACCATGGAAGAGGAGGGTACAGCCACAGCAGCACATCCTGGAGGCGCAGGGAAGATGATGCAACAACTGAAGCCAAGTCTGCTCCGGGCTCCAACACTGAGGTTGATCCAGTAGCTATGAGGTGGGAAGGCAAGTCTGCACCAAAAGAATCCCAAGAAGAGGGCAAGGAGGTTGAGAAAGTGGGTGAAACTGAGAAACAAGCTGCTGGAGAAGCAATAAATTCAGGTAACCCAAACTCATCTAAGGAAGGATTTGTGTCTGGGACCAAACCTTTGCCCTGTGAGATCTGTGGATTGACAAACCATGCAACAAAGGATTGCCGTAGGGATAGATGTCTTATCTGTGCTGCCAATCATCCCACATATAACTGTAAGAGGTTGTTGGCTTGGAATGTTGGTCCAGAACTGTGTGCTACTCAAGTTGAGGGCCAAAGTTTCTTTTTCATTGAAGAATGCATTGATCCTAGTGTAGCTAAGGCGAAGGCCAGTACAAATGTGATTACTGTCATTTCTGGAAATGCAATAGCAAGGGATATTGAAGTTGATTTCACCAATCTAGTGGGTGTGGATGCTTGGATATGGAGAGCCAGGCAAGTTGCTGATGATGGATTCACTCTGAGATTCCCTACTGCTAAGCTAGCCACACAATGGTGCAACTTGAAGAAACTAACCTTGAGAAATGAGCCTCAGATTAAGATAGAACCACGGAGGCTCTGTTGCGAGGGGTGCATGGTTCATTCTTGATAGCCTGGTTCAGGGTTAGTAACATTCCAGCAGACCAGATGTCCATGATGACTCTCACAAAGGTGGGAGCCTTTGGTTGGTAAAGTGCGGGATCATGATGAAGGTACCAGATACAGGTATGATTATGTGAGACTACTGATTGCTGCCGAGAGATGTAACTAAAGTACCTAGAACAGCTGAAGCTTTTATTGGAAAGCAGAGAATTATCTTTGGCTTTGAAAGAGAAGTTGAAGAATTTGAGGGTACTAAGGTGTTATCCAGTGGAATCATCAGAATCGATGATCAACAACCAGCTTAGAAAAAGTATAAGCAAGATGCATCTCTCGATACCGAAGGATCCAATAGCAAAACTGTTCTTTGGCAAATCTAGTGGTGGAAAGAACAAGGCGATAAATGACAAGCATGTGAGTGATCAAGACAAGGGTAACCACCCGAGTGCTTCTTGGTCGGCCCCCCAAAAGTGAACTCTGACGCCTTAAGAGTCGGTCCACGGTATTGAATAATACTCAAGAGGAGCCCAATGACTCTGCATTAAATGAGAAGGTATACATACCCGAGAGGTTTGATGAGCTTGACACCGAATCAAATGAATCGATGATGAAGAAGAGTCCTTTCCACATAAGGTCCACAAACCTGTTTGGACACGAGAGAAGGAAAAGATAAAAAGGATGACAGAGATGATGACTGTAACACCCTAGTGTTAAACATGTCATTAAGCGTATGCATTTCATACCATAAGCATCATTAGCATGCATGCATCTACCATTTATATCATGTTTTGCTTCTAATTGCATGTGATGCTTGGTCATGTCATTTTATGTATGAAATGCTTGATAATTAGTTGTTTGACCTTTATTTATTCTTAGTTATATTTATAGAATGTTTTAGAGCTAGGTTGATGTTGGTCATCTTCCTTAATTATGTTTTATAATGATAGTTTGACTTGATTTGACCTTGTTTGACCATGAAAGTGAATTATCGTGTTTTGCTTAAAAGTCCTAGCTAGGTTTTGTTGCATGTGTGTGCACCCTTCATGAAATGTGTAGCTAATTCCATGTAGAACATAAGATGTTATAGGCGGTTGCATGATTTTGAGTGGAGCATGCTCAAAAAGTCAAAGTTTGTTTGATTTGAAAGCAAATTAGGGTTTGTTTGACCGACGCAGTACTTGAGTTTTGATCGATCGTAGTTTCCAATATAGGCTGAATTAGGAGAAAGTTTGTATAGGTGAAATGCTTAGAATTTTATAAGGAACATTTCATTCCATATGAGCTTTGGCTAGTTTTGCACGCATCTCGAGGCACAGGGTGAAATAGATCGAATTAGGGTTTAGAATTCGATTTTGAGGCGCTAGGACCTCTGGCGTCACTAAAGACACCCGGCCGGCCACCGTCACGGGGCCGGCCGTACTGCGCGCGTGGCGTGCCCACTTGACGCCTCTGTCATGCCGTGCCTTGTAGAAGAGGGCAAGCACGCCCGTGCTTGGCAAGCCATCCCCCCCCCTCGCTTCCCTTCTTGTCCAAGCGAGCAGCAGCGGCGGCGTGGCTTGCGCCGCCCACGCCATTGCGGGCTCGTCGCCGCCCGGCTCATCATCGCTGCTGCGCCTGCCGTCCAAGCTATCCCGTAGCCCGCCACCTCGCTCTCTACCTCTGCGACCACCCGGGAGCCGAACCAAGGCCCATAACCGCCGGGGCGGCGGGTTTTACGCCGTCGTCGTCCCGCCGGGCGCCGCCAAGACGCCACCTCACCGCGGCGTAGTGCTCTGCGGAGCCACCACCGTCCAACCTAGCCGCAGCGCATCCGAGCCGCCTCGGCTGCGATGCCTCGGCGCGCCCGCCCATCGAGCCAATCCGGCCTCGGTTCGCGGGGAGCGCGCTGTACCCGCCCGCCACGTCCGTCGCCGTCGACCATGCATCGCCGTCGGCGCATCCCGCCGCGGAATCCTTCGATTAAGTTAAGGGTCTTCATCGCCTCGACCTCGGGAAGCCGGTGCTCGCCTCGCTGACCACCTTGCCGCCGAGAACGACGGATTAGCCGCCATGCGGCGCCGCCGCGTCGCCGCCTCTCGCCGGCGACGTCGTGCACGGCGTGCACCCGTAGCCAGCGCCCGCGGCCACCAATCGATAGGTCTCGTCGAGACGAGTCCGTAGGTGCCCTCGCCTTCACCGGAGGATCACCGGCGGCGAAGATCCGCCGTGCCAGCGCCTCTCCCTCCTTTCTACGAGTCAGCGACGAGCGGGCCCGGTGTCGGGATGAATATCCTTTATCTTTTCTATTTCGAATTGCATGCATATCTTATATAATCCCTATCTTGCTCGTTTTTAAGTCCTTTTTGGGAGAAACCAACTTTGTTGTGCTTCTTATGAGTAGATCTATAGTAGAAAAATATGAGATGATGTTTTCTGGTAGTCTTTATATTTATTTATATTTATGCTAGTAAATGCCATGAAAATAGATAAATGCATATCTTACTTTTGGTGCATGATAAAATAGTGGTCCCTATACAAAATGTTCATGTTTTTGCATATAGAATACAGGAAAAATATCATGCATGCTATGTTCTGTTGTAGAAATATGATTTTTGATTTATGTGCTATTTACCATGCTTTCTTAGGAAATTCATAGAAAAATAATTACTAGGGTTTTGGATGTGAGACTTGATGTGATTGGTTTTGATAGGTTTTAGTAGCTTGTCATACTCAGAGATCTGTTGTCGACACTTTTCATAGTACAAAAGTATTTTCATGCATAGATTTATTGCTAGCTTGTCATTTTTTTCTGTAGGATAGTATATGCATGATCTTGCCATGAAATTTTTATGATAGCCTTTGTAGACCAGTAGGATGCCCTGGTAATTTTTGTAGAATTTCTTGAGGTGTTTATGTATTTATCATAATTGTGTTGCATAGGAAATACCCTAGAAATGCATGTTTATGTTAGGGTAATATGTTTTTGGTTGGTATACTATTTGTTCCTAGCATGATTAGGACCTTTTGATGTGCTTAGTGTGATAGCCTTGTGCTTTTGGTCAATTTATTAATCCTAGCTTTTTATAATTAAAAGTCTGCATGTGTAGTGGATAGTTAGGGAATGTCATTTCATGTGTATTAGTTTATCTTTTGGCGTGTCCAGTAGGTTTATTGGTAGATTATGACCTTATTTGCTTGCTGGTTAAGTTTGGTAAGGTTTGCATAAATAATTTGCAAGTTATAGTGGTTGCATGTAGCTTGATAGGTTAGAAAGCAGAGTCTCTGTTTTTGTTGTTTTCAAAGGCTGTAGATGTTAGAATCTGGTCGAGTATATTGAATGTTTTGTAGATAATTTAGTTAGCTTTCCAAACGAATATTTGTTTCTTTGCATTTGGAGTTAAAAGAAGTCCTGTGTGATTGTTTTAAGGACAGCATGTCTAGCTGCCATTTTGGTGTATTAGTGAAATAAGGTGTTTTGCTTGATGTAGGTTATTAGGGTTTCTTGTGTAGTTATAATTGTGGTTTCTATAGAAGAGATATCCACTTGCTAATATCATACATCATAATGCATTAACCCGTTTCTCATCAATCGTGCATTCCTTAACATTTATACTTGGATACACGTTCATATTGGATCGAAAGAGAGAGCACGAGGAGATTAAGGAGCAGTAGAGAGGAGAGGTACACAGCTAGAAGTGCAGCAAGAGGAGGTCCCAGAAGAGGCAGGACATGTCGTCAAGCTGCTGAAGTGCCCAAGGCACCTTCTAACCCTCTTCTGGAAGGCAAGCCCCGGTGCATGCTGCCCATTCCTATGCTTTCTAACTAAACTGATTTGCGTCCTTTATATATGTTGAAGCATTAAGTTTAGGAAAGTGGTTGAAACCATTGATGCACAGATATCCTTGTTGAAGTTGTTATCCTATCCTATTTAGAGGTCTAGGTTATAAATGCTCAGTATGGTGATTGCAGTAGACGGTGATTCCGGTCACTTTCGAGAGGATGTTTGTAGTTAGTCACATGGGTGCCCGACAAAATTTCCGAGAGAATCTGAATAATAAAACATGCATATATTGGATGGATGTTGTGGTCTTTCCATCCGATCAATTAAGGACTTACCCTTTGTCGGGCTGTGTGGTCGGAAGTTGAACGTACTGTTCATATAGTAGGCTCCGCCCGGGTCGTGAGCTAGCTTGGCTTCGTGGGAATGTTAGGGGCGGCTTTGCATCTTTGTATCGCTCCTCCTTGGCGTGTAGGTGAAAGTTTTGATTGGGCACAAGTAGATGCGCACGAAGCATCGTCTTCGTTGCTGCGCTCACTTGGTGGCCCAAGAAGGAGGGGGTAGCCGACGGGGACGAAACATACGTCCCCTAACGTCCCGGGAGTGATTGGGTCTGCCGTAATTAAGTAGACCTGATTTATGGCGGGGTATTCGCCCGGGTGGTTCGCAATCGATTCGAATCGCCATCTCTCCCGGTCGGTGAGAACCCGGGATGCTTCCACGACATCGTAGTCTTAATATCACAATATATGTTATATTATCATGTTGCTGCTGTTAAAATAATGATCAAGTTACTTATGCTGTTATTTATATATCACTGAGCATATGTCTTTAACCTTGACTATGGGGATCTATGGTTATGTATAAATAATTAACCTTTTAACTTGGAAAATTTTAAGTAGGATGTGTAGGCTCAATAATCAACCTTATTGTCTAAAATTAAATGTGAGTCAGCCAGCTCCAGATAAAGCCAAGCATAATCCTTGGAGTCTTTTCCTTATTTTCTGGTTTCAGGCGGGTAAGTCTTGCGGAGTACAATTGAGTACTCACGGGTTTTTTTCCCGTTGTTGCAGGTGCCCCGTTTCGCATGACCCGAACTAGTTGTGTGTTGTTGTGGTTGAAGAATAATGCCTAGGGCATGACGAGTCTCCATATTTTCCCTGTCTCGTGCTATTATCGTTATGACATTATGTTGGCACTATCTTATTTTGATTTCCGCTGTACAACTATTTGGTTTTCGAAAACTATTGCTTCCGCACTCTGATCTGCTTTGTAATAAAGGTGTACATCGCACTCGATAATATATTATAATTTGGTTTAAGATACCCCAGATTTGAACTACTGAGCTCAACGATCTTGGTTGTATTGTTGATGAGTTTGAAATCACTCGGAGATTTCGGAATACAGGGTTTATATGGACTCAAGTGTAGGCTGCGATTGCTTGATAATTGTGAATTATACTTGATTTCTTATAAATTGGTTGGCTCTGTCACAATGACCCCCAATCGGGGTAAAGGCAGTGTTCAAGCAATGATGGTGATTGATTCTACAGTCAATGTGGATCCTAAAGCCTTCTTACATTATGATAACCACCGGGTAAAGGGAAACAAACAACATGTAGTCCTAAGGCTCTTTTCTTGTGATAACCCCGCAAACAACTCTCCCGAAGTTTTTATGTCCGATGATGCAATCATAAGTACTCAAGACGATCTTGATCCTTGTCTACCTATTCGGAAGGATAGCCCATCAATAGATATCTCTGTCATCTCTGCAAAGTCAAAGGACAAATCTCAAGTTCAAGAGTCGATCCAAGGTTCCACTTCCAAAGAAGCTGAACAGCCCAAGCTAAGGGACAACCCCCCTCAAGATGCAAGGTGAAGAAAGAAGGAGGAGTGAGAGGCTAAAAGGAGAGACACATGTCCACATTAATGACAAGATGGAAAAGATGTCAAAGAAAGAGAAACACGGAAGGTAACTATCCAAAACTGTTAAAACGGGAATTCTTTTTCTATTCTTGATGATGAGACTCTATTTTGCTAATGCTAATAATATGGGTGTAGATTTGAATCCTAATGATCTTTGAAACTTTTGATTTGCTTAGACAGTTAGAGTTGGCTAGAAATGACTTATATAATAAACAATGCAAGAAAGATGAATCTAGGCTTGTGGAATTACGTGATAATATAGTATGATAAGGACATTGTTAATGACAATTTTATGCTTGAGTGGGTTAATGAAGAATCTTCTGGGTCTGATGATTTCATTTTAGTAGAATCTAGAAAAAAAAAAAGGAAAAAGCATTGTTATTATGTCTAATCCAAGGAAGAAGATACAAGATAAGGAAATCCCTATCCTTAATGAAAAAAGAGGCAGACCTCGTAAAGTCTCCTCCGATCTTGAGACCAAAGCAGTCAAGAAAAAAATTAATAAATAATAATGCAAGGTCTCATATGGAACTACGGAGGTCTCAAAAAGTCCTGGTGTTGCTACTTTTCTTAAGGATCTTATTGGGCAATACTTGTTTCATTTTATTAGCATTCAGAAACCATGATAAAACATTGTGATGATTCAATCATCGGGAGATTTGATTATGCAAAAAGATTACTTATGGATGAGTAATCCCTCTTACGGTAAATCGGTGGCATATTAGTGGGTGTAAGATTGGAATTATATGATGTTGAATCTGTTAAACAGGGTGAGTTTATGCTTCAGTTGAATCTGTGGGACAAATCTAATAGAATCAAATGGAACTTATTGGTGGTATATGGTGCAAACGGGATGAAAATAAGACAAGATTTCTTCTTGAACTATCATCCTTTTGCTCTCATAGTAAAGAACCTCTCTTCATTGGAGGTGATTTTAACATCATAAGGTTTTTATATGAAAGAAACAAAAGAAATGGCCTACACAGACACTCAAGCTTATTCAATATGCTTATTGAGTATCATGAATTGAAAGAGATTGAGATGTGCGGTGGATTGTATACTTGGTCAAATAACCGGCCTAATCCAACTCTTGAAAAGTTGGATAGAGTTTTGGTGACCAAGTCATGGGAAGATATCTTTCCAACTATCATTGTGAAAAAACTTCCCGAGAGACATATCGGATCACAACCCTCCGATTATTTCTAATATGGGCAATACCCCCAAAAAAAAAAAAAGTATACAATTTCGGTTTGAACCGAGGCGGCTTAGTAAATCGAGTTCCTTCCAATTATGAAAGATATATGGGAAAAGCATTGCAGGGCTAAAAAGCGCCTTTGGATAAAATTCAGCAAAAACTTAAGTTGATTAAGCAGTATTTTAAAGGATGGAGCTTCAGCCTACAAGGTGAAATGAGAAAGAAAAAGAAAATATTGCAAATGAATTACTAAAGCTAGAGGAAATAGAAGAACTAGATGGTCGGATGACTTACAGCTCATTCAAAAGCATGAGTTGCTAAGAGAGAACTTTTTCCTCTTAGAACAAGAAGAAACTTATTGGAGGAATCGATCCCATGAACAATGGCTATTAAAAGGTGACAATAATACCAGCTATTTTCATAAGATAGCTAATGGTATAAAAAAAAAAAAAATACAATTCTATCTTTTGATAATGATGGGATCACAATTGAAGGCAATGATAAGCTTAACTAATGGTATAAAAAAAAAAAAAATACAATTCTATCTTTTGATAATGATGGGATCACAATTGAAGGCAATGATAAGCTTACGGACCATGCTACTCAATACTATACTAACTTGTTTGAACGGATCTGAGATCATGACATACATTTTGATAAAGAAATGCAGGGGAAAATTCACCAAGAATCAATGATGAGGATAATGATTTTCTATGTAGACCTTTTCTTGAAAAAAGAAATAAAGTATGTCTTATTTGATATGGAAAAAGAACAAAAGCCGCCGGTCCCGATAAAATTCCCATAGAATTCTACTAGGCCTCTTTGGGATATTATAAAAGATGATATCATTCAATTCTTTGATGATTTTCATAAAGAGAAAGTGCATATCAAGTAGAATCAACTATGGAATAATCACTTTATTACCAAAAAGGCAGAGGCTGCTAGTATTCGAGCAATATAGACCCATATGTCTTCTCAACTGTTTATACAAGCTTGTAACAAAACCCTAACTATAAGGATTGAGAAAGTAGTTGATAAGCTAATCCATCAAAATCGAGTCTGCCTTCATGAAAGGCAGGGAATATTATGAGTGGAGTAATGATTACGCATGAAATATTACATGAAACTAAGATAAAAAAAAAGCGGGGGAATTATTTTAAAAGCTGGACTTTGAAAAGGCATATGATAAGGTCAAATGGAAATTTTTGTTTGAGTGCCTAGCTGCCAGGGGGTTTAACAAGCTTTGGTGCAATTGGATTGAACAAGTGGTATGCGGGGGCACGGTCGGTGTTAAACTCAATGACACCATTGGTAAATACAATAAAAGCTATAAAGGAGTCGGACAAGGTGATCCATTATCACCAATACTCTTCAATTTTATTGCAGATGGCCTCACTAGAATGGTTATTAAAGCTCAACAAAATAAACTTCTTCTTTGGCTTGATTGATCACATTATTGATAATGGGGGTGGCTATACGCAATATGCGAGATGACACCATCCTCAATGCGAAGCATGACCTTGAAAGGGCAAAAAATCTAAAACTTTTATTATACCTATATGAACTTATGGCAGGACTCAAAATCAACTTTTTGAAGAGTGAGATTATCACTATAAATGATGAAGAAAATCTTGCCTCGGTATATGCTGAGATTTTCAATTGTCAGGTTGGATGTTTCCCAATTAAATACTTGGGAGTACTAGTCAGTCCTAGTAGTAGACTGCATATTAGTGACTGGATGCCTTTATGTGATAAAAGTGCCAAAAAATTAGATATCTGGATGGGAGGCACAATGTCCATTGCTGGGAGGAAGATTTTAATTGATACTAGTCTAACCAATGCTCCAATCTATCATATGTCTATGTACCTCTTTCCAAAAATAATAGTATATAATCTTGATAAACAAAGGAGATCCTTCTTTTGGCAAGGAGGAGGTACTAAACGAAAATACCACCTAATCAGGTGGATCAGAATTTGTAAAGACAAAAAATAGGGGGTCTAAGTATCAAAGATATTAGAACCATGAATATCAGCCTTTTATGTAAGTGGTGGTGGAAACTTGAGACAGAAAATGGTCTATGGCAAGATATTATTAGATACAAATACCTCGAGAAAGGACACTATCAGAACTGTTAAGCATAGACAATCTGATCCACCAATGTGGCATGATTTGCTCAAGATTAAGGAGGTATATTTCCCTGGTAGAAGAATGAAAATAGGAAATGGTGAAAAAAACAAGCTTCTGGGAGGACAGCTGGCTGTATGATAAACCCTTAAGCTACCTATTCCCTGATCTGTTTGCTATGACAAATAATAAAAATATTACCCTTGCTAAAGCTAAAGCCAATCCTGGGGATGTCACTTTCACCAGATGGCTGGTGGATAGATGGAAAGAACAATGGAATCATATCCTTATTAAAATGGATGAGATTCATCTGAATCAATGTGAAGATTCAGTTTTCTGGAAGTATGGCAATAAAAAAGTCTACACTGTCAAATCTATGTATAATGCCCTGATGACTAATGTTGAAGGAATTTATTATAAAAGATTTGGAAAGGAAAAATCCCTGAGAAAATCAAGATTTTTCTTTGGTTGTTAATGAATAATGCTGTACTCACAAAAGACAGTATGGCAAGGTGACCCTGTTTGTTACTTTTGTGATAACAATGAATCTGTTGAGCATCTTTTCTTTCAATGCAATATTGCTAAGGCTGTGTGGGCTATTTTTGCTCATTGTTTGGGTGCTGCTAGTATCCCAACTGGTCCTGCTCAGGTGTGGGATTGGTGTGAGAAATATATACATCTTGATTCCAAATTCCATGTTGTGGGCATTGGAGCCATTTGTTGGGCTATATGGAAAGCCCGGAACAGCATATGTTTTGAAAATAAAAAAAATTCACAGTCCTATTACTATCATATGTCATGCTTGCAGCCTAATAAGTTACTGGGCAGGGTTCTACTCCAAGGAAGAGGAAGATGCAATCAAAGACGGTGTCAATACTATGCTCCAGATCGCTGTCAAGCTGCTGAACAAGAAACCAAGGAAGGATGCCTCAACATCGCAACTGGACGACAAGGAAGACAAGTAAGATCTCAAACATCGTGTGATCTGGCTTAAAAAGCCCTGTCTGATCCCAAGAACTGTCCTTCGATGCTCTGGAAGTTTATGTTTCTGTGATTTAGAATGTTGGTCATTTTGGCCGTAATAATGGTCTGTTAACCTCTTTCAACTCTGTCTGGTCAGGCTTTGATACTTGGTACAGCATCTTTAGTTCAATAGGGGTAGTATCCGTTGGGCTAGTTGATGTCTGTTTTTATCTTCAGTCTAGGCTCTGGTCCCCTGTATGCATCAAACTCTTGGTATTTCCGTTCTTAATGGAAATGGGGTGAACGCCTCGGTTCTAAAAAAAAATATGTCATGAGGTAAACAAGAGGAACGCATCGCATTGGCAAAATTTACACCACTGGAAACATACGTACCATCAGTGGCTACACCAGATTTAGTCGACATATGGAGAGGCCCTGGATGCTCTACCTGGGAGGCTGTCGCACCGTGGAGGGGCCTGCAGGCGGATTTTTTTTTAAAAAAAATAACCCTTTTTTAAACAAAAAATCAATTTCTCAGTTTGAAAAATAATTCCACCCGGTATCCCTTTTGGTCGCGCCCGGGGATGGCGTGATTTTTTCTACGCTGTCGCGCCACATGCAATGGGCGACAAGGTCCTCCACGCTGGCGTAGAGGCACGGGGGCCAGCCTGTCGCGCCATTGCATGTGGCGCGACAAGCCCTACGTCGCGCCACCCAATCAGGCGCGACTGTCGTGCCATGGGATTAAAATGTCTTGTAAATTCTTTAGGAAGAAGGAACTATAGCAGGTTCATCAACAACTTGCATTGTCTCCTCTACAATAAGAATAGGCTCATGAACCTCCTCTTCTTCTTGTTTGTATGCCAAGAAGAAGCCGCTCGGGAAGCTCCTGATGAAATAAGAAGGATAGCGTATTTAAGAATCCATTCCACAAAAAAGTAAATCACCTGGTATAACCACACTTTAGCACACAGGAAGTATCACACAAGTACCTCGTCGTCGAGGCTTCTGTTTGTTGTTATAAAATGTAAAGGTGACATGTAAATATCCAAGTGGTTTATTAGAAGCCAAGAACTCTTACAATGGATAATAGCTAGATCGCACAAGTACACACTATTTCGTCTTTTTTCTTGGATTTTTTGCGTCCTAAAGTATCATAAAATTTTTTATTTTTCTGATATTTTTCCTGGGACAATGATCACAAAAGAAGGAACCACAAAAGTTTCACCTACAACAGTGGTGGGATTTGGTCTACAAAAATTCCGAACGTTCTCTGAAAAGCGTGCAAAACTTTGCCAATTTTTTTCTTTACTTTCCTGAATTTTTTTTTGGCAATTTTAACACGACCAAACAGGCCAAAGGCGAGTTAGGGTCGGGTCAGAATGGAGTCAACAAGCTCCAGTTTTTTTTTTTGGATTTTTTTGATAAACGAGCGAAAAGTTATGTCTATTTTAGAGTTATGTTTTTGGCAGGCACAACTCAGTGACGGCAGTTAGGGCAAAACCACCCTAAACTCCAACACCGATCACAGGATGAATCGCCCCCTGTGAACAACATGGCGGCGAGGATATGGTTAGTGAGGGCAAGTCTAATGTTCACACAAGGCGGCTAGCGAGGGCAAGTCTAGGGTTTCTTTGGCGCGCGAAAAATTGTGGGCGATGTGGGCAACGATGTCGCACCTAATCCCGATGTCGCGCCAAAAACGTCGCTGCGATAGGCCCGTCAGCACCGGTCAACATTTGGCGCCAGCACCGGTCAACATTTGGCGCCAGCATGGAGGACCTTGTCGCGCCATTGCATGTGGCGCGACAGCGTAGAAAAAATTGCACCATTCTTTCTGGCGTGACCAAAAGGGATACCGGATAGAATTATTTTTCAAACCAGGTTAAATTTAAATTTTTTATTTAAAAAGGGTTAAATTTTAAAAAAATCCCCTGCAGGCGTGGGAGACCGTCACACTGGCAGGCCCGTAGAGAAGGGTGGTGCGCAGAGAAGGACGGGAAGACGCGTGGGAGAATTAACTGCCAGAAAGCCCATTCAAATTTTAGCACCATAGTAGTAGAACCTTACGAGTGCACAGTTTTTGGCACACATATTACTCAGCACCGTTTATGCAGCTAATGTGCTAAGTGCATCTCCGAAAGTTCCCAAAGCATTCTCCCAATCTTGAATTTTTAAGCAAAATTTTAAAAAATCATTTCCAATAGCTCCCAAACACACCTCCGACCCCCACTAGCAGATAAGAGCAAATATTATAATATAGCCAGCTGTAAGGATCCTTACAACCTTCTCTCAGCCCCACCCATATAGTAGTTAGCTCTTCCTAATTAGAGTAAAATGCACCACGGGTATCTAAACTATTGTGTGAGTACCAAATATGTACTCCAACTTTAAAACGTACGATTAGGTACTCATACTATTCTCGTGGGTACCAGGGCAGGTACTCCAACTTAAAAACGTAACAGTCGGGTACTCAAACTATTCTGTGGTACCGGATAGGTACTCCAACTCGTAAACGTAATAACTAGGTACTCAATTCCTTTTTCCTTTCTTTTCTTTTTACATTTATTTAACTGAAGCATAACTAAGTTATTATTTACTTTACCGCTAACCTGCACACACATGTAGGTTCTATTAAATTTCATAGTATTCATAGGAGATACTCATAGTATAAAATTCTTGTAAATATTCATAGCTTAAAGTTCTCATAAATATTTATAGATAAAAATTATAGTATAAAACTACCGTGCTAATTATTTGCATGCTGATTATAGTAACAAGATTATTTTTTGTAAATAATAGTTGCAGTATGCTAATTATAGTAGACAGAATGCGTGCTAGTTTTAGTAGATAGAATGCATGCATGGCTCCGCGTGAAGGCCAAAATCAGCTTCATTTTTTTTTTTTTTTTTTTGCTTGTACGGCAGAATGCATGCATGACACCGTGTCTCAATCTAATTATCATTTTGAGCCAATCTAAATATATACTTTCGAGAATTTTATACTATAATTTTGAGCCAATCGAAATATATATTTACGTTTCGAGTTGGTGTACCTATCCGGTATCTGAGAATAGTTTGAGTACTGGCTGTTACGTTTTAAGTTGGAGTACCTATTTGATACCCACGGAACAGTTTGAGTACCTAACTGTTATGTTTTTAAGTTGAAGTACCTATTTGGTACTCACACAATAGTTTAGGTACCCAGAGTGCATTGTACTCTCCTAATTAATACAGGGCCCACATCAGCATTTAGCCAGAACTTACAGCCCGCCATAATACTTTCCTGTAAATCCACAAACGTCAAAGTGGATCCTACTTGCTACCGCGCTCATCACAGCTGCTAGTTCGGCCGCGTGGCCCACAATCCTCGCCCGTGTAGGTGCTGCTCTGCGGCTGTTGTTCCCGTCGCACTCCCACCCCGACCGCGCAGCCCTCCTCGCCCACGCCGATGCGGCGGCGACACCGCCGCACTCGTCACGCTGCTCCCACCTCGTCTGCATGGCCCTCTACTCGCCGTGCCCCCTGATCACGTGGTCCGGTGCAGCAGCCGCGGATCCTGCTTGGTGGCGCGCCCGTCACAACTCTCAACTCAGCAGCGCATCCTCTGCTCGCGCACGGAAGATGGCACGGCCGTGAGCCCGCAACTCCTAACTCGGGGCCGCGTCCCTCTACTCACAGCCCAGAGGTGGGATGACCGTCATCTCCGACTTCTCCCCGCCAAAGCAAACAACTTGTCGCCACGGAAGTTTTGTACATGCAACCAATTTCTTACATTTTATTTAGGAGTGATTTTTTGGAAGCTGTTGGAGTAACTTTTATTTAGTACTTACAATATTTTTTGGCGACTTGGTAAATCCAATGGTTTCGGAAACAAATTCCTGGGAACTCTGGGAGATCCTCTAGTGGAAAAAAAAATGTGGCAAAAAAACTAGAGCTTCTATTAGTCTCTACCCATTTGCAACTTTGATAAATAATGTTTGCAACTTTGGCTGTAAAGACATCCTAATTCCCAAGTTCCCAACGGGCGCATCGATCACGCACGTGGCGGCAACTTGTGCCCTAATCTCCCTCTCTATCCTCTGGCTTGGTTCCTCAGTCTACTTTCATGCATCTCTGCATTTTATACTCTCTTTATTATATAATTTGCCACCCACTAGGCCATTGTGGTTTCTCAGTCCTGATCCAGATTCAGAGCACAGCGGCTGCCACTTGTAAGAAAAAGAGATTTTTTTTTACTTCCCTAGGCTGATTAATTTGAGTACATGACAGCAACTTGCGAGCAAATGTATACTGCAAATCAACTTGCCAGTTAGCATCTTGACTGATTTGGCTGAACTACTTTGTCAAATCGATGTGCCATGTGCCATACCTCGATGGTCTCATATATGCACGCAGGCCAGTATGCCACCGTCTCCTTATTATTTGCATGCCACCGTCCCGAGGTATGGAATCTTAGTCAAGATGCACTAGCTCTTTTACCAAAGCAAAGTTTTATAGTTTATAATTTTTGTGGATCTAGAGGACAAAAAAAAAAAATAAATAAAAAAATAAAATAGCCCACTGCTACTCTTCCTTGAGAAACAGGCGTTACCCACCCAATCACGATCTGAAATCAGAGCTAGCTCTCCCACAGCACCACCACCACATCTGAGCGAGGTCATCAGATGAGCAAAAATGGCTACGGCAGCTCTTGTGGGTGTCACCACGGGGGTGATGAAACCTCTCCTGTCCAAGCTCACCAAGCTGCTACCCGTTTTTGAGCGAAGGTGGTGGTTATATACGCTCATATATGAATTATATTACACGGTTGTACAAAGCAACCGGCGTGTTTGGAGCGTATATATAAAAAGGGCCAGTTTATTTTAAGCGCTACAGGGCCCTATACAAATGCATGTGGAGCGATGTGTGAATACCACCTACCACATGCACTGTTGTAGTGTAGTCGTCCTTTTGCAGTCCGTGTCGGCTTCCTTCGAAGGAGTGCCCGCATGTGTGTGTTTGTTTTCCGGTCCCTTGAAGGCATGAAGATAAGGATGTTGTGTTTGTGTCCATCACTACAGGAATCTGCTTCTTTGCCGAGTGCAAAGAAGTTTGCCGAGTGGTAAAAGTCGAGCACTCGGCAAAGAGCATCTTTGCCGAGTGCCAAACCTGAGCACTCGACAAATACTACTTTACCGAGTGCGACCGTCGGCGATGTACAACACTCGGAAAACAATATATTTGCCGAGTGCGTGGCCGTCGGCAAAACAATCCACTCGCAAAGGATAACAGCACCAAACGGCCACGTTCTCCGTCACCTTTGCCGAGTGTCCTACGTTAGACACTCGGCAAACTATATGTGAGTTTGTGAGATATGTGGATTATATATGTGAATTGGTGATATATGTGGTCTATGTGTACATATGAATGCTTATGGTATATGCATACGTGTATTTGCAAGCAACAATCAACGACAAAACAAAAAAAAAAAAAAAAAAAAAAAAAAAACTCCCAGCTTTGCCGAGTGCCAGACGACGGCAAAGCTGGGTACTATGCAACAAATTTGGCAGATTTGCGAGTGCAAAGTTAGCACTCGGCAAAATGACCATAACTTTGCCGAGTGCCATCCGAAGCGCACTTTCGGCAAACTGTATTTTTTTTTTTTTCGTAAAATAAATACTTTGCCGAGTCTTGACATTTGGCACTCGGCAAAGTTTTTAAAATATTCAAATCTTGCCCGATGTTTGGCACTCGGCAAAAAGCGTCCATATGTAACGGTCGACGTCGGGTTCGCCGAAAGAGCGACATGGCACTCGGCGAACCCTTCGCCCAACTGCCCGACATTTGGCACTTTCGGCAAAGATTCGTTTGCCGAGTGGGGTTCGCCGAGTTTGGCGGTCGGCAAATCCTTTGCCAAGTGCAGGACTGCCTTTGCCTAGTGCAGTCTGCACTCGGCAAAGCAGCCGATTCCTGTAGTGCATGTCGTGATATATATGGATATGGTCGTAGTGTTTGCATGCAGAGGGGGAGCCCCTAGTGAGGCTAGCATTCCTGCAGGCAGCCATGCCCTTTCCTGGAGGCCACCAGCTCCTCTTTGTCTGCCTCATCAGTCTCATGGCTCTTGAGGCTGCCGCCCCTCTTTCCAGTGCAACTTCTCCATCCCCAGCGACGCCGCAAAACTCACCTACCTCAAAGATTCCTATAGCGCCCCCGGCAGGATCGAGCTCACCGCTAGCAGGGGGTCCAGCGTGGGGCGTGTGGCTTACGAGCAGCCCGTGCGCCTGTGGGACAGCCTCACCGGCAAGGTAGCCAGTTTCACCACCAGCTTCGCCTTCGCCATCGGCGGCAACAAGACCGCCGGCCTGGGAGACGGCATGGCGTTCTTCGTCGGTCCCTTCCCCACGAGCGTGCCGCCGGAGTCGTACGGTAAGTACCTCGGCCTCTTCAGCAACCCGGAGTCGAGCGATGCCGAGCCGTGGCCGCCGACCGTGGCTGTGGAGTTCGACACCTGGTTCAACCCCGGCGTGGACGTAAACGGCGGCCACCACTTCGGCATCGACGTCAACAACGTCAGCTCCATCAGTACCAGGGACGTGTCATACGTAGGCCTCTACGGCAACATGTGGGCACACATCGCGTACGACGCAGGCTCCAAGCTGATGACGGTCACCCTGCGGCTGGCCGACGGGAGCACTCAGGAAGACCACGCGACGGTCGATTTGAGGGGCCGCCGGACTGCCACAGGATGCGGCCGTCGGGTTTTCTGCAGTCACGGGGGTTACTGGGAGACGCACCAGATCCTCTCTTGGACCTTCAACTCAACGGACGTGGCAGGTAACTAGTAAACCTTTTCTTTTGGAGGATTTTCATTTATTTGGTACCAAGTATTTGGTGGATGTACCTATAATAACTTAATTTTGCACCGACTTGTTTAGATCGATACTATATATAGAGAGAGGCAACAGTACTCCCTTTGATCATGAATTTGTTCATCTTCCTCAAAAGATTTAGTAAGTTTTAAAAAAATCTTATATATGACTCACTTCATCATCATTTTTTTTTTTTTTTCGAGAACACGCCTAAACGCGTTTTTCACTCACTTCATCATCATCTAAAGTATATTAAATATGATTCATATGGTTTTGTGGATTTTGCGTAAAAATTTTTGAACAAGACGAGTGGTCAAACTCGTGATCAAAAATCAATGGCGATAAGTATGTTAGATAGGGAGGGAGTACTTACTTAAACTCACACTGACTAATATATATATGATACCCTTATAGATCTTTCGACGACAGATCCAGTGAGCAAGACCAAATTGTGGGTGATAATACGTTACATTGTATGCTCATTAGTGGCCGTTCTACTGGCTTCTCTGGTTTATATTATTTATTATAGACGCAAGCTGTTTTAGACGACGACGCATGATGGAGATGGAGATCTCGCCAGGTATGATACAGTATATCATCTTATTTGACCTTTAATTTAAAGCAGCTTGGATTTAATTAATTAACTGCATGTGAAACTAAGTTAACTAGGTGATTTCCCCGCACTTTGCTGTGGAATTTGATGGAAATTTTGAATAAATTATGACTCAAATATGCAAAAGATTTCTAAGTAAAAGAGTACAGAGAGTATGCTGCAGCATTACAATATATATGTAGTACTTAGATTTTTTTTTTTAGTTTCTTGAAAAATTTTAAATGGTGGATTTTTCAATAAAGTAAACTTATCATAGATGATAATGAACACATGATGGATAAATTAATAAAGTATAATTGATATTACCATACAAAATAGGTAAATATTGTTTAACATATATTGGTAGTCTTGGCTTATTAGAGATGTAATCATAATGGTAGCCGGCGTACATGCATCAACGTTTAACAACCGTTTTATCTTATGGAGAAGACCTTTTATCAATCAAATAAATAAAATTGTTAAAAACGAAACAAAATATATTTGTAAGATTGTAAAACTTTGAGAATCAGCTAAATTTGTAGTGCATGGATGGAAATAATTTGATATAAATAATGCATTTGTAGATATTACATTGAAACCATGTGAGCTATATTTTGGCTGGAAAACACGAACTTTGAAGCTTCTCTTATTAATTAATGAATACGAGAAGAATGAAATTGATCAGACGGATATGATAATTCAAGTGATGTGGGTTCTTGAGACAAGAGAGAAATAATATTTATGACACTAATTAGTTGGACCAATTAATATAATATATAGATTCAGATTGAGGTAATTTCATCAGAGAGAATTTCCCTCCAAACACGTACTTTCAGAAATTAACTGCATGCGAAACTCAAACCCCTCACTATAATTTTATCGGATCTGCTATCTATTAGCAACTGAAGCGCTAATTCTTCCTTAGTCATCACTTGGGTGCCCAAGATTTTTTTTGAGACCGAGATACAACCCGTTTTTATGAAGTAGAAGAGAATGGTCAACAAACCTACACATATATAGTAGATACAACCGGATTTGTAGGTAATCCATGGATTATCAACGAAGCCAAGAAACATAAACGAAAAGCCACAAGCACGAGGAGGGGGACATCTCTACCTAACAACCCCGCAAGCTGAGCTTAAAACAAAAAGAAAACTCAACATTAAGGTAGCCGCAGTGGTTGAAGCCGTAAATGAAAGTCAGAACCGAGTAGTCTTGAGTGTCAGGACCGCGGGCGAGGACCACCAACATAAATATACTCCTCCGAATCACTGAGGGATAGGATCGCGGGCGAGGAGCACCGACGAGACTACGGCTACGACAAACACCACTGGACATACCCAGTGAAGAGCAGCACGCACCACCAATATTCATGCTTGGAAAATTTGCAATTGTAGTTCGTTCTGAATAGTAGTTAAAGCAGTTATTTTTACAGACATATAGCTGTTGGCCTGTTGCAGTACTCATTAACTTGTGTGCATTCCTCACAAAACAAAAAATAATAATAATAATAATAATAATAATAATAATAATAATAATAATAATAATAATAATAATACTTAGTGCAAATAGAAATCCAGGATTTTGCAATATCACCCGATTTGTTTTCTTTAATAAATCACCCATGGTACGTCAAAAGTTCATTTTTGAGAGGTTTTCCTCCACATCACTCAAGTTATTTGTCCTGGCAAATTCACCAGCTGTTGCAAGGCGGTTCTCGTACAACGAGCTTTGCGCAGCGACCGGAAACTTCTCCGAGGTTAACAAGCTTGGCGGTGGCTCCTTTGGGGAAGTGTTCCGAGGCGTCTTATCGAGCGGGCAACAGGTGGCTGTGAAGAAGCCGAAGTTGAATGCCACGGAAGGAGTAACACGGAAGGACTTCATCACTGAGGTCATGACCCTGTGCGAGCTGAATCACAATAACCTCGTGAAGCTCGTGGGCTGGTGCGACGGCGGCAGCAACGACAAGCTGCTCCTCGTCTACGAGCTGGTCACGAACGGGAGCCTCGACATGCACCTCCACGGTTCGGATAGGCTGCTGACATGGCCGGAGAGGTACAAGATCGTGCTCGGCATCGGCCGCGGCATCGAGTGCCTCCACACCAGCAGAGAGAAGCCCATCCTGCACCGGGACATCAAGCCAGGCAACGTGATGCTCCAGCCTGACTTCCAGGCCAAGCTCTGCGACTTCGGGCTCGTGAGGCAGGTCGACTCAGGAGAGTACCTCAGAGGCACGCGCACGATTGGGAGCACGGACTACATGGACCCCGTCTACATAGCCACCAAGAAGGCGAGCTCCGCGTCTGACGTGTACAGCTTCGGGGTGCTGCTGCTTGAGGTCGCCACCGGCGAGAAGCCGGTGGCCGTCGTGCGTGACGACCGAGTCCTCCCAAATGCCCTCATCGACACTGTTAGTGATTCCTACGACAGAGGCACGGTCCTGGAGTTAGCTGACAAGCGGCTTAAAGTCGAGTTCGACCACAAGGAACAGATAGAGCGTGTGTTTGCGGTGGGGCTCTTGTGCGTACGAGGGAATCGCAGAGATCGCCTGGGAATCAGAGAAGCCGTCGACTTGCTGTCAAACCTCAGCCGTCCGCTACCTCAAACGGTGGATGGTGGAATGGCGGCCCTGACTGAAGGCTGACCTGGCATTTTCATATATAGAGCCTATGTTTCTACTAGCTCCGTCCTTAAATTAGATGCATTAAATTAAAATATTTGTCCTAATCGGTCTATTTGTATTTTGGGGTTCGAGAGGTAGCAATATGTATGTAACAGGCAGCTCTATGGTAGCTAGTTTGAGAATTACATTTTCTGTATCCCCAAGCGATATTTGTTAATTATATTTGACTAGAACATGGTGTTGCGTTGCCGCACAGTTTTTTTTGTCCCTGGTTAAAGGGTAGGATACTATGATTTCGTTGGCAGCTTTAAATCCAGAAGAAGCATTCTTAAGTTGCGCATAAAGATTCGGTACATCTCTTCTTTTGGTATGGAAAGTGCAGTACGGGGAAACCGTACTTTGCCGAGTGTTTAAATCTTTCACTACCGGAAAACCCGGCTTTGCCGAGTGCAGTGCTCCTCTGCGAGTCGCGTGTCCTTGGCAACCCGATCGAGAGAAAATACATGCAGGTAAATGTAGACAATAAATAATACTAATCTTATACTATGAGATTAAGTAGGCCAAATTTGATCTTCTTATATGTCTCTTCGTTATGTCGAGTAGGTGCTTCCCTGGTGGTGTGCTATATACGCACTCGGACTGCTGGGTGGCGTTTGTGAACCAGTGGGTCGACCTCGACTGGATCCGTGACCATACAACGAGGCCGGCACGGGAGCGGCGGTTGATGATTCCAGATGCACCACACCATCAAGCCTGCCTTAGCATCCCGGAGTACCAGGCCCGATATGTACGTAAGATCAAACTATTTCCTTTGTAACCATCTTTCACGCTTAATCTTGCGTACTTTGTACTTTATCCAGTTGTTTCTTTCCCAGGAGTCACATGAAGGTGTGCAGATCAACTTGTTTCTGGTCAAACACCTGTTCCTTCCTTGTAGGAATACACTACCTATCTGTGATTTGAGCTCCCTTGGTTTATCACCTCTCCGTTTTTTCTTTCTTGCAATTAAAGGGTTCAATAAAATTAAAGGCACATGAGGGAGCAAAATGTCATTTGTGGCCCTGTGGGTGTTGGCATTTGTGGTCTGTCTCTGCTCCGTGCTAAATTTAATTTGCAATATGAATTGGAGTTTCTTATTACTGCCAGTGGGTACCTTGTAAGGGATAGGATCCCGATCAGTATCCGTGAATGGAAGCAAGGGCCCAGAGCTCCTGAGATTAGTTATGTCTCTGATGTTGACAAGGAGAACATCTGGACACAATTAAGCAACAGTTCACGCTCCAAAGAGAAAGGTATAGAGATGTTATCGAGCCTGATGTGTTGGAGGGGCACGTTAGGGATATATTGGGCTATGAAAAAGATGGCCACACAATTCTAGACTTGGAAGAAACAACTGTACAACAAATACATTAAACAGAACAAGACGCTGAATTTCAACGAGTGTGGTCCGATCATGAAGCAAAAGCCGTTACGTAGCAGTAATCACACATGCAGGTTATTACTGCTGAGATTATATACAATTGTGTTGCTCAGCGGGCAAAAAACCTCAGTTAGAGATAAAAGGTAAATCTGAATTACACCAACACTCTAACATTAAGCCATTGTAAATGGGACATGCTTTCGGACAGGGCAGGGACGACACAGTGTCCACACACTTCAAAAGTTTAAAGTCGAGAGTAAAGAGTCTGTCCCAGTCCTGTTCTGTGCATGTCCAACCCAAACAAATATCTTCAGCAACGCATCATTCATCCATTGGGACCCACCTTGATCCCCTTCACCGCCTGCCCTGCATTTCATTCCTGAAGCTGCATTTCTTTCGCTTGCATCGCTCACGCCTCCCATTTCCCATCGCCGCCGCGCTCGCCCGCCTCCGCCTGTCTGGACTCTGGAGGCAACCGATCGTGTCCGCGGCCCGTTTGCCAACCTGCTCGAGTGCTCCTCCAAGGACAACAGGTTCGATGCTCTTTCTGTCGAAAATGCCCATTTCTTTCGAGTGCGCGAGCACTCCACCACTTTCTGATGATCTTCGCGTGATGTAGGGAGAGCCTGACAACCTTCCTAGTGATGCTCAACTCGCCGTTGCCGCTCGCCCCGATGCACATCCCAGGCGCGTCGTCGTAGCCACGAACAAGATCGAGCTTGCCGGAGGCAGAGGGCAGAGCAATGGAGGCTGCTCTAGTTTCTGTCTCCACGGGGGTGATGAAGCCTCTCCTGTCCAAGCTCACCAAGCTGCTGGGAGAAGAGTATGGAAAGCTTAAAGGCGTGCGCAAGCAGATCAAGTTTTTGAGAGACGAGTTGAGCGCCATGAGTCCCACGCTAGAGATGCTCGATCGCGGATGTGGAGAAGCAAGCTCGACCCTCAAATGACGGCATGGAGGGACAAGTTACGTGAGCTTTCATATGACTTGGAGGATTGCATTGATGCCTTCATGGCTCGTCTTGACCACGAGCCTGATTGGCATTCAGCAGGCTTCAAGCGCTTCTTCCGCAGGCTCAAGAAACTGAAGAAACTGAAGGCACGCCATGAGATTGCCAATCAGATTGAAGAACTCAAGGCATCTGTAATAGATGCAAGTGAGGTATGATCTGTCCCAACTAAAAGTCAAATCTAGCGGTTCCTCGGTTGATCCTAGGCTGCAGGCTCTCTATGAGAATATTGATAAACTTGTGGGCATCGATGTCCCTAAGAAGCATATCTTTGAGTTGTTAAACATGGAGATGGATGGGTCATCCGCAAAACTTAAAGTGGTCTCAATTTCTGGTTGTGGAGGTCTCGGTAAGACTACTCTTGCAAAACAGGTCTATGACACCATTAAAGGCCAGTTCAAATGTGCATCATTTGTGTCGGTTTCTTGTACTCCGGATGTCAAAAAGATTCTAATACACATTGCTGATGCAGTCAAGTGCACTGGTATTAACACACAAGATGATGATTTGCAGCAGCTTATTGATAAACTCAGGGAACACCTCCAAGATAAAAGGTAGCCTGATTGTCTATGATAAATTGATAATAGAAGTACATATTGGGATTCATATAGGTATTGTTTGGTAATTTTTTGTAATATTTTATTGCACGCAATAAAATGTCACTTCCGGGAGTATCATCTCTATCTAGGTTCCTATCATCATCAACCTATCAGCCATAGTTGATGCTACTGATGCATACACAATTTTAATGTTGTAGTCTTTGATCACTGATTGCATCTTTGTTAAAATAATGTGTGGCAGGTATATTGTCGTGATTGATGATGTATGGAACGAAGAAGATTGGGGATTTATTAAACTTGCATTACCGGATAATGATCTTGGGAGCAGAATAATCATGACAACACGTAGTGTTACAATTGCAAAATGTTGTTCTTCTATAGTTTATGAAATGGAGGCCCTAAGTTTTGATGACTCCAAAAGGTTGTTCTTCAGAAGAGCATTTGGTTCTGAGAATAATTCATGTTATCCCCACTTGGAAGATGTTCCAGAAAAAATATTAAGAAAATGTGATGGCCTACCATTGGCAATTGTTACTCTATCTGGCATATTGACCAATCAATTTTCAAAAGCATAATGGGATAGGGTACTAAATACTATTGGTTCTGCTCTTGCTAAGAATCCTGGTGCTAAGAATATGAGGACCATATTATCTTTGAGTTACTTTGATATTCCTCACCATCTAAGCACTTGTTTGTTGTACATGAGTATGTTTCAGTAAGATTACGAGATTCAGAAACAATGTTTGATCAATATGTGGATTGTAGAAGGGTTCATTCATGAGAAAGAAGGTCAAACTAAATACTTAAATTGGTGAAAGTTACTTCAATTATCTGATCAATAGAAGCATGATCCAACCTATTAAAGTAAAGTATGGTCAGGTGAAGGCATGGAGTGCGTGACATCATCCTTGACTACATCAAATGCAAGGCTACTGAAGAGAATTTTATAACTTCAGTAGATGCTACAAAGCCTGCATATCCATTAGAATACAAGGTTCACAGGCTTTGTGTCAGCAACCACAATGATAAAAACGTTACTATTTTGGAAGACCAGATCTTGTCTCATGTCCGGTTAGTTAAAATATTTGGAAAGCCAGTGTGAAGACCTCTTTGTTGCCTTCCACCGCTCTTCGCGGTGTTGGACCTAGGAGATTGCATATAGGCATGGAAGACCATCATCTTGAAAGTATCGGAAACCTGTTTAATCTAAAGTACTTGCGTCTCAGCGCAAATTCAATAACAAAGCTACCCGAGAATGTTGGTGAACTACAACATCTGCAGACATTGGATGTGCGAGGTAATCGGTATTGATGAACTACCACGAACTATCATAAAACTTCAACAACTGTCGCATTTATATGTTGACTCAGATGCTAGATTTCCAGAAGGAACAATAGGGAAGATGCATAGCTTGGAAGAGCTGAGAGTGTATGGAGTTGAATCCATGGAACCGTGGAAGTCCTTACAAGAATTCAGCCAACTCACCAAGCTGAGGACACTAAAAATTAAATGTGATTTTCAGTTTCCAGGTGGCATGGAAGGAAAAAGTCGCCGAGGGCATTCACAATTATATGGAAAATTTATTATCTTCATGCAACCTGCATAATCTATATATATCGAATGACTTTAGTGAAATGTGATACCCAAGATCACTACATTCATGGCACCCTACAGCTTTTCAGAGCATTCGCAAGCTCGCATTCAAGACATCCCAGCTATATGGTGCCAAATTGGATGGGCTCACTTGGAAACCTTGGTGTGCTAGAACTCGGGCGATCATCCGCGGTGGAGACCGTAAGATGTTGAGATCCTTGGAGAAATACCAAGTTTGCTTTTTCTCAAACTGCGCACTTGTGGGGGCACTAGCAGAAGGATAGTCTTCCCTGGCAATAACAGATTCAAAAGTCTAAGGTACTTCTCCCCGGTATCGATTTGTGTGGGAACTCACTAGAGTTTGAAGCGGGATCAATGTCAAAGCTTGAGCATGTGAAGCTTGAGCTTCCTGCGCATGAGATGGAGTGCTTGAATGGTCCTTCTAGTTTGGGCATCCAACACCTCTTATCTGTCCACAAGGTTGAAATCAAAATTTTTGGCAACGGGTATGTCCTACTCCCTAACTCCAAGCCTATGTTGATGGAAGACTTTGTTGAGTCGTCTCAACATAGCCGGTCCCCCAAGCCGGGTAAAGGAGGAGGGTTGGCGTTAGTTTTGGCGAACCAGCGAAAAATTAGCCACTCTAATGGATATGAAACCCATAAGAAATTCGTTGGGGCGTAACCCTCTTAGCGACGCGCTACATCGAACCGAGGGTGTGGAGTTAAATGGGCAAGGGCCGGGTCGCCATCCCCTTAGTGGCACGTCAGATCGCGGATCCGTGTACGATGATAAGTGAGCAAGGGTCGGGTCGTCGCGAACCTTAGTGGCACGCTACATCCGCGCCCGGTGTAGTGAAAAATGAGCAAGGGTCTTCGCACTTTCCTCGATGGGTGCGAAGGGTAAGGAAGCTAGTCGAGCCAACTAGGATTCGTCTAGGTAGCTGGAACATAGGGTGCATAATGTAAGTTAAGAGAGCTAGTCGATGCGGCAACTAGGAGGCGTGTAAATATTTTATGCGCTCAGAGACCAAATGGAAGGGCCGTAGAAGGCTTAAAGAGGTGGAGGGCAATCGGCTTCAAGCTTTGGTACACAGGGACAACACCGGGTAGGAACGGTGTAGGCATCTTGATAGATAGGAGCCTTAAGGATGGAGTAGTGGACGTTAGGAGGCAAGGTGATCGGATTATCCTAGTCCGATTGGTCATTGGAGACTCGGTCTTGAATGTAATTAGTGCCTATGCCCCTCAGGTAGGTCTTAGTGAGAGCGCCAAGAGTCAGTTTTGGGAGGACCTAAATAGCATGGTTAATATTGTGCCTATTAGTGAGAAACTCTTCATAGGAGGAGACCTCAATGGCCATGTGGGTGCAACAAATGTAGGGTTTGAGCGAGTGCACAGGGGTTTCGGGTACGGTAGTAAGAACGAAGAGGGGGAGGATGTTTTGAATTTTGCATTGGCCTAGGACTTGTTGTTAGCAAATACCCTCTTTAGAAAGAGGGAATCCCATTTAGTGACCTTCCATAGTGGACAACACTCGAGCCAGATCGACTTTATCCTTGCAAGAAGGGAGGATAGGAGTGCTTGCCTAGATTGTAAGGTGATACCTAGGGAGTGTGCGGTCCCTCAACACAAGCTTGTAGTGGCGGACTTTCGTTTTCGGGTGCGTGCCCACCGGGACAAACGTGTCAAGATTACGAGGACAAAGTGGTGGAAGCTTAGAGGGGAAGCGACACAATCGTTTAAGGAGAGGATGCTAGGCGAGGGGCCTTGGGACGAAGGAGAAGATGCAGACGATATGTGGCTGAAGATGGCAACATGTGTACAAAAGGTGGCCTTAGAAGTGTTAGGTGTGAGTAGGTGAGGCAAGAAGGAAGTGAAGGACACCTGGTGGTGGAACGATGAGGTACAAAGGGCTATTAAGGAGAAGAAGGAGTGCTTCTAGCGCCTCCATCTTGACAAGAGTGCAGCCAACATCGAGGGCTATAGGATAGTGAAGAGGGCTGCAAAGCGAGCTATGAGTGTAGCAAAGGGTCAGGCTTTTGATGACCTTTACCAACGGCTAGGCACGAAGGAAGGGGAGAAGGACATTTATAGGATCACTAGGATACGTGAGAGGAAGACAAGGGAAATAAACCAAATCAAATGCATCAAGGATGGGACAGATCGACTGCTGCTGAAGGACGAGGAGATCAAGGACAGATGGTGAGAGTACTTCGATAAGCTGTTCAATGGGGAGAATGATAGTCCTACCTTTGAGTTGGACGACTCATTTGATGATACTTGTAGACGCTTTGTGAGGAGGATTCAGGAGGCAGAGATCAGGGAGGCTTTGAAGAGGATGAAAGGAGGTAAAGCAATGGGCCCCGATGGCATCCACATTGAGGTGTGGAGATGTCCGGGAGCGAGAGCGGTAGTATGGCTGACTAAGCTTTTTAACCTCATTTTTCGGTCGAACAAGATGCCTGAAGAATGGAGGCGAAGTATATTAGTACCAATCTTCAAGAATAAGGGAGATGTTCAAAGTGCACTAACTACCGGGGGATTAAGCTGACGAACCATACGATGAAGCTTTGGGAGAGGGTTATCGAGCATCGCCTACGAAGGGTCAAAAGTGTGACCCAAAACCAATTTGGGTTCATGCCCAGGAGGTCGACTATGGAGGCGATTTTCAGAGTACAACAGTTGATGGAGAGATTTAGGGAGCGTAAGAAGGACTTGCACATGGTCTTTATTGACCTCGAGAAGGCGTATGACAAAGTACCGAGAAACGCCATGTGGTGGGCCTTAGAAAAACACAAAGTCCCAACTAAGTACATTACCCTCATCAAGGATATGTACAAGGATGTGACGACATGTGTTCGAACATGTGATGGCGATACCGGTGACTTTCCAATTAACATAGGACTACATCAAGGGTCAGCAGATCGAGCCCTTATTTATTTACTCGATGATGGATGAGGTCACAAGGGATATACTGTGGTGATATCCCTTGGTATATGCTCTTTGCTGATGATGTGGAGCTAGTGGACGAGAGTATAGCAGGGGTAAATAGGAAGTTGGAGCTGTGGAGGCACACACTAGAGTCGAAAGGGTTCGGACCGAGTAGGATCAAGACCGAGTATATGATGTGCGACTTTAGCCCGACTAGGCACGAGGATGGGGACGCCACCCGGATGGATGGACAAGTGGTGGCCAAGAAGGATACTTTTTCGGTATTTAGGATCTATGCTACGGAAGGATGGAGACATTGATGAAGATGTTAGACATATAATCACAGCAGGTTGGCTAAAGTGGCGGCAAGCTTCTCGCATCCTTTGTGACAAGAGGGTGCCACGAAGCTAAAAGGGAAGTTCTATAGGACAGCGATTCGCCCGGGCGATGCTATATGGTGCTAAATGTTGGCCTACAAAAGGCGACATGTCCCAGCAGCTAAGCATGACCGAGATGCGCCCGTTGCGTTGGTTTTGCGGGGCATACTAGAAGGGATAGAGTTCGGAATGAAGATATTCGGGATAGGGTCGGGGTGGCTCCTATCGAGGAGAAATTGATTCAACATCGGTTGAGATGGTTTGGTCATGTTCAACGGAGGCCTCCCGAGGCGCCGTGCGTAGTGGAGTTCTAGAGCGGGTAGATAATGTAAAGAGAGGTAGAGATCGACCTAGACCGACTTGGGACGAGGCGGTTAAGCGAGACCTTAAGGAGTGGAATATCTCCAAGGATTTAGCTTTGGACAGGGAGCGCATGGAGGCTAGCTATCAACGTGCCCGAACCATGACTTTGTTTCCTTTTTTTCTATCTGTCCTATCTTTTTTTGTTTTGTGTCATTTTACGCTCTTTTTATACTGTTTCATATGGGTTTCATCTCTAGCCTACCCCCAACTAGCTTGGGACTAAAGGCTATGTTGTTGTATGTCTTACTCCCTCTATCCTAAAATAGAAGTCGTTTTGCGTTTCTTGAGAAGTCAAACTTTTCTTAATTTTGACCAATTATATAAAATAGTATTAGTATTTATAATACATAATTAGTATCATTAGATAGATCACTGAATATTTGTTTATAATAAATTTATTTCGAGATATAATTGTAAGCATTTTCTAAAGTTAACAGAGTTTGACCTTTATGCATTTATAGAACCCTCTATTGGGAAGGAGGGAGCATACCACATTCCAACGCAACATGGTGACGACACTGTGCGACATTGAAGAGCCATTAGTGCTGCCATCGAGACACTTCCCAACCGTCCCACTACCACGTTTGAAAGCGCAGGTGGCATATGCGGACCTTTTGAATTTGTAAGTGCCCTCACAGAACAACAGGCATTGATGGTTCTGTCACCCTCTCAATTACTGCAACCACGTACTCCCTCGGTCCCTAATTGTCTTTCATCATCTTTTTTTTTCCTGCCATAAGTTTGACTCAATTTGTATAAAATACATGCAATATTTAAATCTCTAAATAAATTTATTAAAAACTAGACGAAAAGATCTTTCCGATGATATTAATTACTTAGTATAAATATTTATATATTAATATAAAATTGCTAACAGTAATTTCTCGGGAAGCGAGAACGACAAACATTTAAGGATAGAGGAAGTACTATTTTCTTCCATTGAACCACTACTAAAGTACTCAACAACATTCATGAGTTTATCATGAATCAAAACTTTCCTTTGTTTTTGTTTAGGTGCGTGTTGCTGTAAGTTTAATCTCTACAGCTTGTGTTCTAGCCTATGGGCTAGGTTTTGTAATAATTGGCCTGATTCTATCGAAAGATAGATTATGCCGGATAATTTTTATCCTATATCTAAATAATATATACTTGGTCATCCAATTAAGCAATTTGTCTCTTCTCTTCTAGACTTTGAGGGAGTGGAATCAAGAGGGGCTATTAGACAAGTGGTTCAAACTTTGGCAAATTAGAGAGGAACAGTTCTACATTAATTAGGGTTCCTTTGGTTGAGCTTTTAGCTGATTTTGCTTTTGCCAAAAGCCAAAAGCCAACCAAAGGGCTCAAAAGTCACCACCGCTTTTGCCAAAAGCTGCTTTACTCTAGTACAAAAGTGAAAGCACCTTCCACCCCTTCTTTTAGCTGCTTTTGGGTGAAATATTTACCCACCCGCCTCCGGTTATGTTGAGAAAATAACGCCGCTCTGTTCTATTCCCCCTCGCGTTTCGCTCCCCGTCGCCCCTTCCGCGGTTTCCCAGATTTGCCGCTACCCGCCGTCGCGTCCCTCCGACCAGCCATCGGTCCACTCGACCTGCCCCCGCTCCCTCACCGGGCGTGTGCTCCATTACCGGCACGAGCTCCTTCCATCATCGCCGTGAGCTCCTTCCCTGGTGGTGCGCGTAGGTGCGGCCTCGCCAGTGGCCTCCCTCCCATGCCGCGGCGGGCTCGCCAAACGTGATCCATCGCGACTCCCTTCCTTCCGTGCTCGGCGAGGCGAGCCCTTTCATCCCGAGCACACATGCCATTAGCTTCCAATAAAGGCTTGGCACATTTACATTTGCCTATGCTGGACACGTATTAAGCTTTTGTTTGTATTAGGCACATATGAGGCACACATTTTTTGTCACTTGAATTTATCTCATCTAATACGGCCAAAGGTTTAAAATCCAAAATTGAATTTTACATTTTTTTATTTGCACTGTTGTCGGGGTTGAGAAGGCCCTTTTTAATGTGCTTTAAAAAAGGTTGCTGTCAGAATTAAAGGCGTTTATTTATTTTTTTCTTGCAAATTATAGAGTTCACTTCCAATTACACGGTCGTTGGGTTCCTATTCTTGTGGAGTTGTGGTGTTTGAAGCTGTACAGGCAGAAAGCACACGGAAGGGCCGGCAAACCATATATTGGCTTCTAGTCTAGTTCATGAAAAGCGCATGAGGGAGCAAAATGCGACATTTGTGGCTTTGTGGGTGCTGGCAAGGTCTGTCTGCTCCGTGCTAAATTTATTTTATAATTTGAATTGCTATTATTTCTTACTGCCAGTGGTAGAGAATTATGTGAAGACTAGAGCAGCTAAGCATGACGATAGTTTGGTATTGTTGGCTTGATGAGGAGGATAAAGAATAATAAAAAAGAAGGATCGATCGATAACTGTTTTCATGTTAATTACTCGGTTGATGGATAGAGAACAGCCTTTGAGAGAGTGCCTTGAAGAGCTGACAGAGTATGGAGTTCATTACAACAATCGCGTTACTGTAGGGGCGGTTTTCAGAATCGCCCTAACTCTCCGCCCCTAACTCTCCGTTGCTAAGCAGAGGTCTTATCTTGTAGTGACCACTTCGTGAGGGGGCCGTCCCCTACTGTGACCCCAACCGCCCCTACCGTGACCCACTGCGGGGGCGGTTCGTGTTATCAACCGCCTCTATTGTGGTTTTAGAAATCGCATTTTCAAAATTCGAAAAAAGAAAGCAAAAGATTTTTTTAAATTGGGGAAGAGCCCCCGAGTTTTTGCAAATGTTTTCGGAAATGTTGCGGCGGCCCGTGATTCAACCCATGACCAACCGCTCACGTTCGAAAGCCCCCACCACTAGGCTACACATGTGGTTGCATCCATATCTCATTCAGCGTCCCCACATATTATACAAACCAGTGTAAATTGATTATTTAAGGGCCTAAACGGATTTAAACAAAAAAAGTGGTCAACTATAAAGTTTCATAACTTTTCGAGATCTACATTTTATATTTAGAAAGTTTTTCCGTCCAAGGTCGTTTACTTAAATTTGAATTTCAAATTTGAGACATTTGAACACAACTTTTGTATGACTAGATGATTTCAAACTAAAAAGTGGTGAACATGAAAGTTTCATAACTTTTTGATATCTACATTTCATATATAGAAGTTTTTTCGTCTGAGGTCGTTTAAAAATTTTGAATTTCAAATTTGAGACATTTGAACACAGCTTTTGCATGACTAAATGATTTCAAACTAAAAAGTGGTCAACTACGAAGTTTCATAACTTTTCGAGATCTACATTTCATATATAAGAAGTTTTTTTCATCCAAGGTCGTTTATAAAAATTTGATTTTTAGTGCTTCGTATTTAAATTCGGCAACCCAATCGTAGGGTATTGTGGACCACAATAGGGGTGGCTGGATATTGAACCGCCCCCGCTATTAGTAGGGGCAGTTGAAATAAAAACCGCCCCTACCGTGGTCTTTGTAGGGGCGGTTAGTCGCATGGAAGGATTTGCTTCTCTGTAGGGGCGGCTCAAATCGTGAACCGCCCCTAATCAAAAAGAGAGGCGTTCCCATAGTAAGCTTTTGTAGTAGTGGTTCAGTTCAGTCCTATAACCAAGTGGAGTCGTTGCAAGAAAAAATCAGTAAACTAACAAGCTGAGGACGATAGAAATTAGATAGGATTTTAGAATTGTGCCAAGTCATATGATTAGTCAATGGCTAGAAATATAGCAACCTAGTATTACCAACTCTAGTTCAGCTCAACTAACTAGTTTTCTTATGTCACGACACTGCAAGTAATGTGACCATATTCTTTTATCACGTCATTTCTCTTGGCATTGATAAAAGGGATAGTTCCTCAGAATTGTGTTTGCGCTATTATTAAAATATTAGTTTTTGGGGTCAAAATAAAAAAAAAATCAATTCAGTTAACCACACTTCGTTCCATTGAAACATTCACGGCAAAGCTTTTGTCACACCTAAATAAAAAAATAAAACTAAGTGTACCCGCTCATTCATGCAAGGCTCCTGACTCCTGAGAGAGGCACCGCGGGAATCCACACGATGATCTCTCCTCTCCTCGTCCTTGACTCCTGGAGTTTGAAGAAGGATCAATGCCAAATGTTGAGCACCTCAAGCTTGAGTTTCCTGTGCATAACCTGACATGCATGAGTACTGCTTTCAATTTGGGTATCCAGCACCTTTCTGCCCTCAGTAAGGTTGAAATCAAAATTGTTGGCAACTGTGACAATGACATTGACTATGTTCCAGTGGAAGATCTGGATCATGGCATCGTCAATTGCATTGCATATGCCATTAAAAATGCTGTCGAGACACTTCCCAAGAACCCTACTATCAGATTTGAAACAGAGTACAATGATGGCTGTGAACATTTCAAATCTGTAAGTACTGTGTCATTGCCAGCATTGATTACTTGGCTGCTCCGATCCGTAGATCTTTCTTTCAAACTTGGCTCCTGATTGAATATTTTTCCTTACATGTGACACTCTTTGTTTTTGTTTTGTTTTGTTTTCACTTCTGTTTCTAGGTTTTGAGGAGGATCAATCAAAAGTATGGGGTACTGACTGAGTGGCTCAAATTTTGGGACATTGAAGCAGAGATGACAGAGCATGCAAGCAGCTGGAGAGCTTTTATCTTTTGAGGATTAGAAGGACAGGCATTTCAAAAAAGGATTAGAAGGACATAACAAGAAGTGCTGGTATGTGATTCATTCTCATCCAAACAATATGCTGCCCTATGTAACTCCAATCTCTCCACCACTCTTGTCCCATTTTCATTTATTTAGTTGCTGTTGCAAACAGGATGAGAGTAACTGGAGAATAATGGCAGGAGCAATGTCATATCCCCAACACAGCAGCAATAGAGATCTTGGAGGCTTATTGCTTAGATTATTGTCTCTCTTTTTTTTCATTATTACATCTTGTGGGCTTATTCTTATAGGCAAGAGACTTGAGTTGTACTTGTACCAAATTTTGATCGAGTGGATAACATATGCAGAGATTGATATAAAAGTTATCATTTCTAAAAACCCTACATAATGTACTATGTCAAGGCAGCATGAATCTTGCAGTATCTCTTCCCACTCTGTCCATACGAATCCCACTGTCGCCGTATAGCCCCCTCGGCACCGCGCCTATGTCGCTCTGGCATCCTCCGCCCCGGTCGCCGGCCCGGCCTTTGGCGCCCCCTTCTTTGGCATGCTTAGAGAGGGGTTCGCCAGCAAACCCGGAGGTGGGGACGGGAGAGAGAGCGGCGAGGCAGAAGCGGCGGCGGCGCCCCGAACGGGCGGAGGAGGCGGCGGCGAAGCGTGGTTGGCGCGGGGCGACCATGGCGGTGGCAGGGGCGGGCTTTGCGTCTCCGGCACCGGCCTCCGTTTTCAGCCGCAGCCCTGGCTCCAACGGTCTGTCTTCCGCTGCACGTAATCCATTCTCCTTTATCTTGATTGGAGTTCTTAACAGTTTTTTGCAGCCCAACTCAGTCCTGGGATAATCCCGATCCATCCTAGTCTAGATGTTTGCGAGTGGCCACCCATGAATTAATCGGTTTATTCAACTTCTTCATGATCCAAACGACTACACTATACAGAAATGACGGTGGGAAATAAGAAAATAATAAGAGAGTTCCTATTTTCAGCTAGCTGTCTGAAATTGGAGACGATTTCAGACAACAATCTTGTACAACCAACTAATAATACAATTAAAATGACTACTCCCAAGCGAAAAATTTGCATTTTGTTTCCTATAGTCCAGCAATGATAAAGATTTCCTATTGTCTGAACAACAGCAAAAAAATCAAGCACCTGAAGTTAGGAAATAAACATAGTGTACTGTACATTCGGTGCATGCGGTGTTTATTTTTCATCTTCTTGTTAGTTTTCTCGATGTGGTCTTTGGGTCCAATGAAACAACTGGCAGCTCTGATGAGAAATGATAAAAGTTCAACCTTGCCGGTTGATCTGAATTATTAGTACAGCTAACAGCTGTGCAATGCTAGTATCATTCACTAATTAAACGGAGTTTGTCTGACTGCCAGGCTGACACGCTATGTGCGATTACTTGGACAGCGAGGCTGATCTTCAATATTGATGCAAAGGATCAGGAACTGATCCTGGCTACCTTATCTTTTGTGTGAAAATATTACTTTATAATTTGCACATCACATGCCTCTTCTCGCTCGACTAGTTTGATGAGATTTAAACAAGTTTCTACATCACGTTAGTTGGAAAAGGATTACATGCTGCAGGTAGCCAGCGTTATAAAAACTAGCGTTTGTCAACTCTTATGCATGGATCACAAGGGCACAAAATGATTAGCCCACTGGCCACTGATGACAGAAAGGTTTCTCTTCATTGAATACTACTAGTAACAAGCCATGATAGAACCATATACATGAACTGCAATCAATCTCGTCTTCACATAAAACTCTCGTTCCAAAGAGCCCACAGATGAGCGAAAATGGCTACACCAACTCTTGTGGGTGTTACCACAGGGGTGATGAAGCCTCTCTTGTCCAAGCTCACCATGCTGCTGCAAGAAGAGTATGACAAGCTCAAAGGTGTCCGGAAGCAGATCAAGTTTCTAAGAGATGAGCTGAGCGCCATGAGTGCTACGCTCCAAGTGCTTTCCGATGCAGAGCAGCTCGATGCTGAGAAGAGGGAATGGAGAGACAAGCTACGGGAGCTGGCCTATGACTTGGAAGACTGCGTTGATGCCTTCATGATCCGTGTTGACCATGATCCTGATGGGCGTTCATGCTTCAAGGGATTCTTCCGCAAGCTTAAGAAACTGAAGGCATGCCATGAGATCGCAAATCAGATTGAAGAACTCAAGGCATCTGTAATAGAGGCAAGTGAGAGGCACAAGAGGTATGATCTAGTGGCCCAACCCCAACCAAAACACAAATCTAGTAGTTCTTCTGTTGATCCAAGGCTGCAGGCGCTCTATGAGGATATTGACAAACTTGTGGGTATAGATGGCCCTAAGAAGGACATCATTGAGTTGTTAACCATGGAGGCAAGTGGTTCACCGGCACACCTTAAAGTGGTCTCAATTTATGGTTGTGGAGGTCTTGGTAAGACTACTATTGCAAAGCAAGTCTATGACACCATTAAAGGCCAGTTCAACTGTGCAGCTTTTGTGTCGGTTTCTCAGACTCAGATGTCAGAAAGATTCTAATACACATTGCTATTGGAGTGAAGTGCACTGATAACATCACACTAGATGATGATGAACAGCAGCTTATTGATAAACTCAGGGAACACCTCCAGAGAAAAAGGTAAGCCTAGTGATCTATGATAATGTATCCCAAGTTATGTTAAAATTATGACATGAACCACGAATAATAATATTCATTGCTGTAAGTTTACACATTCACATAAAAGTTGAATAAAGTAAATATTCATATTCAACATATCATGTCACAGAAACCTTCATAGCTGTACTTAGTTTGTCAAATACAATGTACACTAGCTCTAGCAGTACATTTTAATTATAAAGAATGCATTAAAAGTATGGTCAAATTAAACTAATTTTAGCAATTTTGTCTGTCAATCCAGATAGTAGACCAGTAGAGTTATGGGCAGTTTCATCACTATTTCTAGTTTTAATACATTTCATAAATATTATAGGAATTCATATAGCTATTGTTTGCAAATTTTCGAAATATTTTATTGGATGCATTAAAATAATGCCACTTTTTATGATGTGCCAGAGTACCATCTCTATCTAGGTTCTGATCACCATTCATCAACTTATCAGCCATAGCTGATGTTCCGATGCATAAAATTTTAATGCTGTGGTCTTTGATTGGATCTTTGATTGGATCTTTGTTATAATGTGTGGTAGGTATATTGTCGTGATTGATGACGTATGGAACACAAAAGATTGGGGATTTATCAAACTTGCATTACCAAATAATGATCTTGGGAGCAGAATAATCACGATGACACGTAGTGTTGCAGCTTGCAAAATATTGTTCTTCTCATGATTATAAAATGGGGGCTCTTAGTTTTGCTGACTCCAAAAGGTTGTTTTTCGGAAGAGCATTTGGTTACGAGAATTCAGGTTATCCTCAGTTGGAAGATGTTCCCGATAAAATATTAAGAAAATGTGATGGCTTACCATTGGCAATTGTTACTCTATCTGCCATACTAACCAATCAGTTTTCAAAAGCAGAATGGGATAGGGTACTAAGTGCTATTGGTTCTGCCCTTGCTAAGAATCCTGGTGCTGAGAATATGACGGCCATATTATCTATGAGTTATTTTGACATTCCTCACCATCTAAGAACTTGTTTGTTGTACTTGAGTATGTACCCAGAAGATTATGTGATTGAGAAACAATGTTTGATCAATAGGTGGATTGCAGAAGGGTTCATTCATGAGGTAGATGGTCAAACTAAATATGAAGTTGGTGAGGGTTACTTCAATGATCTGATCAATAGAAGCTTGATCCAACCTGTTAATGTAACATATGGTCAGGCTAAGGAATGCCGAGTTCATGACATCATTCTTGACTACATCAAATGCAAGGCTAATGAAGAGAATTTTGTAACTTCAGTAGATGCTGTGGAGCCTGTGCACGCATCAGAATACAAGGTTCGTAGGCTAACTCTCAGCAACCACAATAAAGAAAATGTCACTATTTGGGCAGACCAGATCTTGTCTCACGTCCGGTCAATTACAATATTTGGAGAGCCTGTGGATATATCTTTGCCGTCTTCCACTGCTATTCGTGTATTGGACCTAGGAGATTGCAGCGTGCAGGACAATGCAAGCCTCAGTAACCTGTTTAATCTAAAATACTTGCATCTCCACTCATGTTCAATAAAAAGGCTACCAGACAATGTTGGTAAACTACAGCATCTACAGACACTGGATGTGCGAGGTACTGGTATCAAAGAACTACCACGAACTATCTCAAAACTTCAACAACTGGCATGTTTATATGTTGATTCAGGTGCTAGATTTCCGGAAGGAACGATTGGAAAGATGCACAGCTTGGAAGAGTTGAGGGAGTACGGAGTCCAATCCTACGAGCAAGGGAAGTCCATACAAGAATTCAGCAAACTCACCAAGTTGAGGACACTAAAACTTAAATGGGTTGTTGATTTACCAAATGGCTCGGAAGGAAGAAGCCAAGCTGAGGGCATCTACAGTTATATGGGAAATTTATTATCTTCATGCAGCCTGCATAATCTATATATATCCATTGACGACTATGAGAAAATGTGGTACCCACTATCACTACATTCATGGTACCCTGCATCTTTCTGTAGCATCCACAAGCTCTGCATTAAAGGACATCCCATCTATAGGGTGCCAAATTGGATGGGCTCACTTGGAAACCTCGGTGTGCTAAAACTGAACATCATCTGTGTGAGTCCAGTAGATGTGGAGATCCTTGGAGCAATACCCAGTTTGCTTTTTCTCAACCTATGCACTGCTGGAGGCACTAGCGGAAGGATTGTCTTCCTTGGCAACAACGGATTCAGAAGTCTGAAATACTTCTCCCTGTATATCCAGCTGTGTGGGACCTCTCTGGAGTTCAAAGCAGGATCAATGTCAAAGCTTGAGCACCTGAAGCTTGAGTTTTGTGCGCATGGGATGGAGTGCTTGAATGGTGGTGCTTCTAATCTGGGCATCCAGCACCTCTCGTCTCTCAACACGACTGACATTGTAATTTATAGCTCTTGGAATGGCGGAAACATCAGTCCACCGAAAGATTATCATGATGATATTGTCCGATGTATTTCAAGAGACATTAATGCTGCCATCAAGAAACTTCCAAACTGCCCCACAGTCAGGGTCAAAAGAAAATATCAGCAGTGCCAACATTTTGAATCCGTAAGTTCCCTCACAGAACATCAGGCATTGATGGTTCCATCACATCTCAGTTGCTGCTACCACATACTCCTTTCTTCCATTCAGCAACTACTCCTACTTGGTTTTCAATTAAACAGTTCATTTCATTTCCATTTCGCTTCTAGGTACCTTTTTGTTCTCTTCTAGCTGCAGCCAATGCATACTTCTTTCTTTAATTAAACAGTTTGTCTCTTCTCTTCTAGGCTTTGAGGGGTTTGAATCAAAGGATGGAGGGGTTATTGAATGAGTGGTTCCAACTTTGGCAAATTAGAGAGGAGCAGGCAAACCATGCTACTGATGGAGAGACTGAACTAGAGGTATCAGATAAAGGTCCATTCGGGTATCAATCAGTTCTACATTCATGTGACCCCATTATCCCCATCAAACTCATCTCATCTTCTTTTTCCAAACAGGATGATACATATGAAACGGAAGAAGAGGAGCAGACTGATAAGGAGGAAGAGACCAGTGAAGAAGATACATATGAAACAGAAGAAGAGGAGCAGACTGATAAGGAGGAACAGACCAGTGAAGAAGAAAACATATCTCATGTCGACCTCGAGATTGAAAAAAAAAGAACTGCGACACTTTATGTTTTCCATGCTCTTGTGCTGGATTGCAGACTAGCTTTGTTGTGGTTGCTACTGGTTGTAAGATTCTAAATACTTCCTCCTTTCCAAATTATAAGTTGCTTTGATTTTTTTGGTACATCCATTTTTCTATGCACCTAGATATAATATTATGTCCAGATACATAACAAAAGAGTCAAAGTGAATTAAGGTTTCAAATTCAAAAAAATGAATTTCATGTTTTTGTTTGCATTGCAGTCAGCAGGTAGTTTCCTGCTTGAATTAAAGGCGTTGGCTTGTCTTTTTTTTCCCCCTGGCGAATAAAGGTTTGACTGTTGAACCACACAACCCTGTTCAGTTTCAGAGAAGAGAACACGGAGGCACACAATGTGAGACCCAGCCCATTGGGCCAAGATGGGCCAGGCCAATTTCGCATTACTATACACTCGGGATGCAAGGATGTAGTGTGAAAATTTAGTACCACATCGTGGATTCACGAAGGCACACACCGGCTTAAAAGCCCAGGCACGGGAGGTTGTTAACTCCGGTTGCAACCTTTTGCGTGAAGCGAGGACGAAAGCGCAAGAGAGTTAATTAGCAGGTGTGGTTCACTCAATGTGTAGAGTGGATCTTAACCGTCATCCCGGGTCGGGGCGTTACAAATCAGCCAGGCGCCTATATTAGCGCACCTGTGTAGATGTGGATGTATATAATATACGGAAGTGGGGGAAAGTCACGGTATCTTGATCATGAGTCACACCAAAGGAAGTGTGATGGAAAATTGGTCGGGGGGTAATCATGGGTAAAGTGACACAAACCTGCGCGAGGGTTAAATCATGAATTCATGTCATGTCTCCTAGTTTGGAGGCTACGGGAGCCTATAGGAGGTTCTTTCTCGCTATGTGGGTGATAATAGATTTCTCAACTTATTTTCTAAAATATGAGCCTTTTTTTATAAATGATCTATGATGGAGGATAATATTTTTGCGCATGGCTCCATAGAGGGCATGGCAAATAGACCAGGAGCGGTAATGCGCACGTGAGCGCGAGTTGATCCTGGACATTTGTCCCGCATGGGTAAGGCTGGTTCGGCGGGACGTCGAGTCCTTAAGGGTGGGTGGATGTGAGACCCAGCGCCGGCCCAATTAGGGAATGGGCCTCGATGATGGGCGAGGCCGGTTTTAGTGTTACTGTAGCTCAGCTCAAGATGCATGGATGTAGCTCAAAATTTAGTACCATCTTAGGAAGTTCTAGGAAGGCGAACCGGCTTAAAAAGCCGGACTCAGGGAGGCTGTTAACTCGGTTGCAACCTTTTGCGTGAAGCGAGGGACTTAAAAGCGCAAGAGAGTTAATTGAAGGGTGTGGTTCACTCAATGTGTAGAGTGGATCTTAACCGTCATCCCGGTCGGGCGTTACAAATGGTATTGAGCCAACTCTCGCGGTTTTCACGGACGTATGGATCGGGAGCTCGGAAAAAGTTGCGCATGGCCCCGTAGAGGGCATGGCAAATAGACCGAGGAGCTGGTAATGCGTCACGTGAGCCAAGAGAGTTGATCATGGACATTTGTCTCGTATGGTTAAGGCTGGTTCGACGAGGACGTCGAGTCCTTAAGGGTGGGTGGATGTGAGACCCGGCCCATTGGGCCAAGATGGGCGGGCCAATTTCGCATTACTATACACTCAGGATGCAAGGATGTAGTGTGAAAATTTAGTACCACATCGTGGATTCACGAAGGCACACACCGGCTTAAAAGCCCAGGGCACGGGAGGTTGTTAACTCGGATCAATCCTTCCGCGCGGCGAGGACGAAAGCGCAAGAGAGTTAATTAGCGTGGTGTGGTCCATTCAACGTATAGAGTGGATCTTAGCCGTCATCCCGGGTCGGGGTGTTACACACAATCCTCTTCGGTTTCAGAGAAGAGAGCATGGAGGCACAGAGCATGAGGCTTGGAAGGCTTCGTGTTGAAAGAGGAGAGCGCAGAACGAGCGGTACGCTACATCTCACTACCGAAATCGAGAGCTATCCGTGAGCCATTCCTCACGGGATAGCCCCTTCCACCTGCGGGGCGGCTATCCCGTGAGTTGCTCACGGGATATCCTTCACGGGATAGAAATCATCGGGATAGCGGGATATCCCGTGAGCTTCGTCTATGCTCACGGGATATCCTATCCCGTGGCAACGCGCTCACGGGCAAGACTTAACGGGGGTGCCTCCGCGGCGTCAACGGGGAGGGAGGCAACCCCGTTCTGTTCCCCTCTATCCCGTGAGCCTAACGGGGTGGCTCACGGGATAGGCGTGCTCCGTTACGGCCGGTGTCCCCTCGCCACGCCACGGTCGACGTGGGTCCCACCACCGATATCCCGTGAGCCATATGCTAAGCTCACGGGATATCTTTGGTTGATATCCCGTGAGCTGGGCGTATGGCTCACGGGATATCTGTGGTTGATATCCCGTGAGCTGTGATATATGCTCACGGGATATCCTTTGGACGATATCCCGTGAGCTGCTCACGGGATAGATCCATTTTTTTTTTTTTTTTTTTTGTTACGAGACAATTGACACACATATATATCCATATATAACACAGATTATTGCAGCGGACAATTGACACATATATATGGCACAAAAGCGACACATATATTACATAACATCCAACGAGTCACAAGTTTGTCGTCCTCACTAGTTCACAAGTTCAAATCCAACAATTTCAAGTTCACAACCTCACTAGTTTGTCGCCTAAACCATCACAACCTCACTACCAAGCTGGGCCGGTCCGCTTGTTGCGCCGCACCTTTTTCCCAATTGTTCGATTCGAAGTTGGGTTCGAGGCATGTGATTGATCCCTGCACGTAGGCAAAGATATTGCATTTGTGAGACAAAATGAAAGGTAGATCTATTGACTTGAAAAAAAGAAAAACAAGATAATTCGTTAGAAATTTCGGCAGCACCTCCCCGCAGAGGGGTTTCCAAAACACGCAACAAAACAACGGCTTGATGGCCGACAACCACATGTCCAAGTGCACATCTCATGGTGCATTCCAAACACCATACCATTTCATTTTGGAGTTTAGTTTGAGAAACTCACAGGGAGAGGCACCATGCGGTGGAGGGAAGACCGGCGGTTGGCGTCGCGCATAGCGGTGGACCGTACATCGGTGGTGGTGGTGGAGGGTACACCGGCGGTGGTGGTGGAGGCGAAGAAGATCGGCGGCGGCTCTTCACCAATCTTGCCTCCAACACGCGAGATCTTGTTGGAGAGCTTCCATGCTCTTACGGTGTTTGCTTAGCCCTCCGTGCCTCCGCCTCACGGTAGAACCGCTCCCTCTCCCTCTCCCTTTCCTCGGCCTCAGTGGATCGCTTTGTTCGCTTCCTCTATCTCGGGCCTATTTGAACACAAAGTTAGAGCAGAAAGACATATGTAAAGATAAATGAACCTTGAATAAAAAAAGCAGTTACACGAGTCCGGAGACCGTAGCTTTGGTAAGTGGTTGGCCGCTCGCGTATCACCGGCCCCCCGCGGCTTTTGAGTTCAGGTAGGGTCTTTGTGGTGCGCGGGTTGATGACGCTATCACCCACATAGTACCGCCTCGTGCTTCTTCCCTCCTCCAGCGATCATGGAAACGTCCCCACAATGTCGTGGCGCGGGGGATCGGCTGTCTCCATAATACTCCTCGCCACGTCCGGTGTACTTGGTGACCTATTTCAACACAAAGTTAGAACACATAGGAACGGTATGTAAAGATAAATGTACCTTGAATAAAAAACAGATTACCTTATCGTAGGCGCTCTCGCTGCGGAGGCTTCACGCTGAGTGAGCCTCGGGGTTGTAGATGAGGTGAGGTTGGGATCCGAGGACTTGCCTTGGTGGGGAGAGAGTGAAGGCCTCGAGCGTGCCCGGTGACACGCCATGTGTTTGCTCTGTGGAAAAAAGGTAGCATGGTTAGGAAGTATTCAGAGTTGCGCATCAGTAAATAAGAATGGGGTAATACTCACATATCTTTTTTGTAGGTCGAGGATTATGGTTGCCTTGATGGTGCGAAACACCAGGGCATCATGGCACGCCCGGTCCTGGTAGTCTTTGCGGATCTTCGCCCAATCTTTACCGACCCACCTGTCCACCATCGGCTCCCGGGACCCGCTCATTCTTGAAAAGCCACTCGGACATACCCTGAGGACACCAAGTTGAAAATATTAGAATATCAAGCTGAAGCATAATTAAACTTAGTATGAACTTTCGGTATTTACCATCATGTATTGTTCTTTGGTCGAGAATCGTAGATTTATCTTTGCTCCTTCGTGAGGGTTGTGTTCTTGTATAGAGCATAGTATGACGGCCGCTGGCCGCGTGCCTCGTACCACATGTCCGACACAAGTTTGAAGGCGCGGCAGCCACTTCATTCCCGCTCCTGAGTGTATCCGTCGTGAGCTTGAAGTAATCCGCACATAGAAGCAATGTATTCAGTCATTATTTCAAACAATGTGAAATTGAAGCGATGTATTTGTACACTATAGTGCGACATAGACTTACCCACTCTCTCGATCACCGCCGTCCCTTGTTTTCGTACTTTACTACGCCTTGCTCATCGTAGTGATCTTCAAAGTCCAAATATCTTGGCCAAAGTGCGTGGCGGGAACATCTTCTCCGTCCTCGGTCCTAATGTGGGCGGGGTAGTGCTTCGACCAAAACACCAAGAATGCCATTGGGAAGGCGGCACTTAGCGCCATCCTCACCAACAAAAGACACGCCCAAATGATCAAGAATAATTATTAGTTCATATTATGCTTTTCATACTAACAATTAAGAAAGTAGTGCTCGGATGTAAAATAAATTACCTTGGAGGATCCGGTATAATGATGGGACGTTGGTGCGGAAGAGGTTTTGGTCCAGGGAGTGCGGAGGGGCCTCGCAAGTAGGGTTTCCTCTTAGCGCCGGCAGAGGAGGAAGAGGAACCCCCTCCCGCACTTTGTCGCCAAAGACTGCCGCCAGCTCTTGTCATCCTCGGCCTCTTCCCCGGCGTCCCCCTCGCCCTCCTCCTCCTCCTCCACACCGTCCTGGCGCAAGTGACACGACCCCGAGAGGTCAAGGTGTGCGGCGACGCCGAGAGGTCGGGTCCCTGCGCCCGCGCCTCGCCTCCTCCTCCTCCTCCTCGGTCCACGGTGGTGGCGGTGGTGCTTGACTGCCCCCGCTTGCCTCGCCCCTGCCCTTGCCCTTGCCCCCTTTGCCCCTAGTGTGTCTCTCGGTGGCGAAGTGCTTGAGGACCCTCCTAGGTCGTCCAAGTGCTTGAATTTACGCCCGAAAACTTGTCAATTTCACGAGGATCTTCGATGGAGGCATCTTTCGAATCACACTGCAATTAGATATAAATAATTAGTGAATATGCAAAATTAAATGGAAAACAATAAACGTAACATAATTATTAAGAGATGCATAGTATTACATGTATTAGAAATAATCCTCCTCATCATTGTCACGATTTCGCCTTTGTCGGATCATAATCCTCATGATCACTATCATCCATGTCTACGTCTTCCAACATATGAAGATTGGCGGGATCCATGGGAGGAGGGCGGCGTCAACACTAAGGTCCTTAAGTAATTTATCTAGTAGCTACGCGAGCGCGGCGGTAGGCGGTCCTCCTCCCTCTAATCCCGGCGGCGGCGGCGTGTGGTGCGAGGTCAAGGCGTCTTGCGTATAGCGGCGTCGGGCTGCTGTGGCGTGCCCACTCCTCCCTTCTCCTTCCTCCTCGGCCACCACCTCCTCCCTCCCTCTCCTCCCTTCTCCCTCCTCCTTCCTTCCCCCTCCTCCTTCTCCTTCCTCCTCCTCCCTTCTCCTTCCTCCTCCTCCCTTCCCCCCCTCCTCCCTCCTCCTTCCTTCCACCTCCACCTCCTCCCTCAACCTCCTCCTCCTCCTCCAAATCGGCAGCCTGCTGGGGCGGGCCGGGCGGCCAGCCTTGGCCAGCGCCGCTGGGACGGGTCGGGCGGGGCGGGGAACCCGGGGCGGCGGCACGGCCGGGCGGGCGGGGCGGCGGCGCGCGCGCCGGCGGGCGGCGGCCGGCGGGCGGTGCGCCGGGCGTGGTGTGGGTGTGTGGGTGTGCGCGGCGGCGTGTGTGTGTGTGGAGTGTGGAGTGTGGCGTGGGCGTCGGTGTGTGTGGATAAGGTCGATTAAAAAGAAAACCCCTATCCCGTGAGTTGCTCACGGGATAGTTTCCCCCTATCCCGTGAGCCGTAGATATGCTCACGGGATAGGGCTGTCGAAAATTCCCCCACGGGCGGGAAAATTGCCGCGCCCTGCCGGGTGGGTCCCAGCCTATCCCGTGAGCGAATAATATGCTCTCGGGATATCACCCCCTATCCCGTGAGCCGCTCACGGGATAGGGCATTTTCTGAAAATATTTTTCCTCTCCCTCCCTTTCTCTTTTCCAGCAAATATTTTTAAACTTTGATCGAGTTTAATTCAAAAATACCTTGTCATATTCACTCATCCATACATAAGTGATGCTTTAGTGAAAAATTGACCGTTATTTCATGTGGTTTTATCTCTAGTTCTATTTACCTAATTGTAGCATAAAATTATAATAATTATCAAAGTAATCTTGAAAATTCTCAAACTTTCACTTGACACAATCTCGATGTCATTTGCATGTAGAAAAAGTTTCATAGCCAAACCACAACTTGACCGCCACAACCACATGAAATCACACTTTGGATCATTCTCAACAAACATGAAACTTACGTAGATGTTGGAGCTTGTGAACATCGTATGTGCCAACTTGTGCGAAAACGTTTTCAAACTTTTATCATAGCCTTGGCATAAGATATCATGACATAATATCAAATTTCATGATTTTTTTTCACATCGGTTGCTTTTCTATAATTTTTAAACCACTCGAGCAAAAAAAAATAGCGTTCCTAATTTCGTATTAAGATATTCAGCATTTGTCTTTTTTTTTTTTTATATACAAGGCGTTACTATGTGCTGAGTAAGAGAACTATAAATTTTCTACTATTTTTTTCAAAATTTTCAAGCACTTGCAGTTCAAATTTGACCTCATTTCAAAAATTACAAGAAAAGAGAATAATTCTCTAAATATACCAAATAAAGTCAATAATTCACCAAACTTTTAACATAGAGTTCCATATTATGTGTAGGGAATGTAGAAAAAGTTTGGGTCCCAAAAACACACAAAAAAAAAAAAAAAAAAGGGTTTCTATCTATCCCGTGAGCAACAATGGCGACTCACGGGATAGAGGGACTCTTTCCCTGAGGCCCTCTTTTTGGCTCACGGGATAGGCCTCTCACGGGATAGGTCCGACCGTGCGGCCCCACCCCCCGCCGCCTTCCGCGGCGCCCGGACGGGCACCCCGGCCCCACCTCCCCTATCCCGTGAGCTAGGCGCGGGGGCTCACGGGATAGGGCTGACCATGCGCCCCACCCCGGCCCGGCTTCCGCGGCGCCGGGGCGGGCACCCGGCCCCCACCTCCCCTATCCGTGAGCCGGGCCGGGGCTCACGGGATAGGCTAACTGAGCGGGACGGAAGGGGAGAGGGGTGACGGTCGTTAGATATCCCGTGAGTTGGGGCCTCACGGGATAGGTCAGTATCTACCCGTGAGTTTTTGCTCACGGGATAGAGCCAATCCGTGTGTGTATGGTATCCCGTGGCGGCGCATACGCTCACGGGTAGAGCCCTCTACCCCGTGAGCCTTTTGTTTCGCTCGGGGAAAGTATTCACTCCCGGGATAGCTGTCGATTCGGTAGTGTAATGCGTGGCCTTGTGGCCCTTTTGTGTGCTGGGCGATTTATCTCTGGTCCATAAGCCTGAATGTTCTTTTTATGTCTTCCCTGTCATATATCCTCCTGACTGTGATATTGTTCCGATTTCAGTATTTTCCGACTAGACGAGACAGATGAAGTAGAGCATGGAGACGGTGGTAATTGCAGAAGCAACTAGGACGTGAACGTGTTATATGCATGATGGTGCCTGGATATACGCAATGTTTGGATGAGAAAACACTCCATGGGCTGAGAAAATCAGAAAACAACTTGAACAAGGTTTACTAATCATTGTTACACAACTGAGGTTGAAGAAATAAGGAAATTGAAGGAAACGAACCAAAGCCACAACTCCTCCCAATTCCAAACTTGCTTGCCAGCAGCCGCCAGCTTTAGCTATTCCCCATTCTCCTTAATTAGTATCCAGAGATTGACATGTCGTTTTTGTATTCTGCATTGCAGTTCGAGTAATGCACTATGGTCTCTGGTCCACTGCCTTCCAGCAACCAGCCAACCACTATAATACTCTACTTCCAACTTGCATGAATAGACAGAATAAATTAGCAGAAACTTATTACCCATCAACAAAATTGTATTATCTTCAAGCATCTCTGACCAATTAAGCTGAACTATTTTATTTACCGATCAACATCAACACTCTCTGTGTCATTACCACGAAGCTTCCTGAACGCCGCCTCTTTGATTTGTTAACTAGCATGCCAACAATGCGTCATTAGCTTGCCAACAAGTTACTAGGAAAAATGATCAATGGGAACACATACGTTGTGGTAGGTACGACATTCACGTCAGTGTGCAGTGTATGCAGTGGTTGCATTAGCTCTTTCTAAACTACTATGATTAACAACAATATAAAACAAAGCAAGTCACATACATGAACTAGAATCAACTTCATCTTCCCATTAACCACTGCACCACTAGTCGTTCCACACAGCCCACGGACATGGCAACAACACATTTTGAAGTGGGATCGATGTCAAAGCTTGAGCTCTTCAAGTTTAAGTTCCATGCTCATGAGAAGTGTATGAGTGGTTCTTTAGTTTGGGCATCCAGCACCTCTGCCCTGTCAGAAATGTCGGTATTGTCGGATGGTCAACAGGAAGCCAAATGCAAGATGGATCCGGACGAGTGGATCAACTAGGCAGCCCCAGCCTAGTCGCGGAAGAGAGGCGTGTCTCACTTGCATGCCTGCGTGTATATCAATTGCTTATCTGATACCGGTACTCGATTCAGAGAAAGGAATCATGTTATAGCTCCATTAATAAAATCTATCAATACAATCATGTCCTCGCTACTTCTTGTAACTCGCGTCATTTACATCTACTGCTCGTAGGCTTTTCTCCAAGATGGATATCTTGGATAAAAAGTTTGGTAGTAGGGGGCTCCTTGGGCATTATAGTGAATGGTGAAGAAAGTGCTTATTTCAAAGGCAGGAAAAGGGGCTCGACGACGGGGGACCCTTTATCCCCAATTCTGTTTAACCTAGTTGGGGATGCTTTCTCTAGGATGTGCGAGGTTAGGACACATTAGAGGGGTTCTTAATGACTTTAGAGAAAATGGGATCATGTCTCTGCAATATGCAGATGACACCATTCTGTTCAGTAGTTCTAGGCCACAACACCTGACCAATTTGAAGCAGGTAATTATGTGGTTTGAACAAATTTCTGAATGAGGGTCAACTTTCATAAGATTGAGATCCTAACCCTAAACTTAGAAGAAGAGGAGATTAAACTAGCGGCTAGCATTTGCAATTGCCCAATTGGGACTTTTCCACTAAAATACCTGGGTGTACCTTTACATTTTGAAAAACTCACTAGAGAAGATCTCCAACCTATTGTAGACAATTTGATGTCCAGAATAGCTGGATGGAGGGGAAAGCTTCTCTCTCTGGCTGCTAGAGCACAATTAATCAAAACCTGTCTTGCTAGTATACTGTTTACTTGTTATCTTTTATTAAGTTTCCCAAGTGGGCCATTTCAATCCTAAACACCCATATGGGCAATCGTTTATGGAATGATTGAGAGGATGCTCACAAATACCATTTAGCTAATTGGGAGTCAGTTTCTGTAGCTAAAGAGTATGGGGGCATGGGCCTGACTAATCTTAGAGACCTTAATATAAATGTGTTAGCCTCTTGGTTAAAAAGATATAACCAAGATGAAGGAAAGCTCGAGAGAGCTCCTAGATCATAAATATAGAACTAAAACCCAAATATTATGCATACCAAGTCTGTAGGTGTCTCTCCTTTCTTCAAAGGCTTTATGTGGGCAGCTCAAGCTGCCAGGTTTGGTTATAGGTGGAAGATAGGTAATGGGGAAAAGGTCAAGTTTTGGGAGGACAACTGGATAAGAAACTCTAGTCCGGCAATTCAATTTTGGGATTTATATAGATATGTCAATGAAAAGAATATGACTTGTGCTCATCTGCGGGATGGAGAGAACCTGAAGTGTACCTTTACTAGGATGGGCACCCCACATATGATGAATCTCTGGGAAGAAGTTTGTTTGCTGGCTTCAACCATTTGTTATTCTGATGAAGAGGATGCCATGATCTGGGAATATACTTCAAATGGAGTGTATTCAGTGCAATCTCTATATAAAATAGTTAATTTTAGGGGTGTGCAATCAGTGTTTGTTCATTCTGTTTGGGACATAAAGATCCCACCAAGAGTTCAGAATTTTCTTTGGCTTCTTTCCAAGAACAAGACATTGACTAGAGATAACTTAGCAAAGAGAAGGAAAGTTGCTGATCCTACATGTCTTTTTTGCAATGATCATGAAACAGTTCATCATTTATTTTTCTCCTGTGCTGTGGCTAAGCAATTATGGTGCATTTTGTCTAGAGTAATGGATATTCAATTAGGAGAGTCTTTAGAATGTATTGGAAAATACTGGCTTAGTAATAAAAGACATGGTGTACTTAATATAGTCACTGCTGCAGCTATTTGGAGTTTATGGAAACTGAGAAATGATCTTTGCTTTCAGAGGTTAGGGTGGAGTTGTATGGATATACTACTCTACAGGACGGCGAACTTGATCCACAAATGGTCCATACTGTGCCCAATGGAGAAGAGCGACGTGCTGCTATCAAAGGTGTCCATGATCAAGGAGGAAGCTTCTCAGGTGCTATGGTTGGGGTGGAGATGATGGTTGGCTGCTGTGCCAACGAAGCTGGATGATGGTGGCCGAGAAGGGTCAACAAGCAGGAGCCATACAAAAACTAGTTCATCCAAAAGGCGTGATGCAGTTTATCTCAAAATGTTGCTTCATAGTTATAAGTCTGAATGTTAGCTTTGGTATCAGGTTTATCCATATCATTTCGAACTTTAGTTGCGTCGATCATTTTTTCGCTGTTCTGGGCATGTAAGGATGGAGGCCCCCATCCATGAATTGGAGCTGTGAACTGTCTTTTTGGTCCATTGACCTGGTTAATGGACTGGGGCAAATGCCCTTAAACTCTAAAAAAAAACATCTACTGCTCGTCCAATGCCAGGTAACTGGTCTGCTCTCTGTACTTACTGTCGCGCTCGTGTGCTCTGTGATAGACGTGATGAAAAATGGTCGTGAGGCCATCGTTGCCCCAACTCTGTGCAACTTCATCTGCTACAGATATGGTGATGGATTTGTTTCAGTTACACAGTTGCAGTGAATCTGAACCTGACCAAGCCGATCCGGCTTCTCAGCTATGTTTAACTCTATGAGTAGCTGCATTGTCGGGCTTGCCGTCTTTTTTCTTGTTGTGGGAGGGGTGTATGGGGGCAGGGGAACTGCCGCGTGCACTAGGAAGACGGAGGGAGAAGTTGCCCAAAACGGTGATTCGTGTGCTTGGTCTAGAGCCCCCAAGAATCACCGTTTGTGGCTCCCTCGCGTCTTATTTACTTGTGCCCATCCAAAAATTTGAGCGCTTATTTACCTGCTGGAGCATAGTTTGTGGCGTCCATATTAGAAATGTTTCAACATAAATATATAAATAAGAGAAAATATTTTTAAAAAAACAGAACTTTTTGGGAGTGATGTAATTGAAAATAATTGACTAGAAAAAGTATGATTGCTAATAAAGAGGAAGATGACATGTGTAATAATGAGTTGTTTGGTCCCCGCCGTAGCGTGGACTTTGGCGGCCACAATCTGTGACGGTCGCTTTGACCACCACAACTCGCTAACCCTGTACATGGTCGGTCACAAACCGGCCCAACCGGGAACCAACCCATTTCAAACCGTGTTTGGAGGCCAGATATGGGTTGGTTTGGTTACAGTCTAGACCGCGGTACCCGTGCCTTCCTCTTCCTCCACGAGCAAAAGACGGAATAGCCGCCCGGCGGCAAGACGGCGCTCACCAGCGACACTTCATCACCACGGCGCCTGATCCTCCAGTTGTGACGGCGACGGCGACGCCGAGCTCTAGGAGGCATCGAAGCCACCGCGGCGGTGACAGGGCCTGGATCGAGACAAAAACGCCGCAATGCTCCAAATCTGCAAAATTAGTGTGGCCAAAGGGAAAATCCCCAGATCAGCGGCCATGGAAGAACTGAATCGATTGGCGGATCGGGACAGTGGAGGCAAAGCCTGCGTACCTGCTGGAGAAGGTCGTGGAGGAGCTGGAACAGCGGCACATCCGGCTTGGACCCCTCCGCCATCGAGACTCGCCGTGCTCGAAACCTTGGGTTCCTCGGAGGAATGACTTGAACCAGCGGAAACCGTGAAACCCGACCGGACCAAACCGCTGACACACATCTTCAACGGGTTGGGCTGGGTTTTGCCCAAAGACCGGATAAACCGGACCATAGGGTTACAACTCGTCATAACCACACCGTAGTTTACGTACTACAAGACAAACCATCTAAACAGGTGCCACCATACCCGTGGCGGCCACAAAGCGTGGGCGAAACAAAATGTATGCGAAACTGCCACAGGTCGTTTCCATCCTTAAAGAAAACACGAAACATTTGAGCTCTGAATGCCATGCTATAATCTCATTTGGAAATGTTTGAACAATTCAACTCCCAACTTTTTTTTTTGACTACGACAGAGCAAGATTCGTTCCACAACTGCAGAAAAAGCTTTTTGGCTGTGTCTAGATGCGAAACTGAAAATTCAAACTCACTATTCACCCCATCACATCAAAATACCGGCACATGTATCGACCACTAAATGTAGGTAAATAAAAACTAATTACATAGTTTTAATGTACACGACGAGGCGATTCTTTTGAGCTTAGTTACGCCATGGTAGGATAATGTTTACCACAAACAAAGCGAAGCGTCTTCTGATTACTTTTTGAGTAAATTGCACAATGGGTACCTAAACTATTTAGCGTGTAACGAGATAGGTACTCTAACTAAAAAACATAACTTCGGGTACTCGAACTATACTTTAGTAACTTCGGGTACTTCAACTAAAAACGTAACATCTAGGTGCTGGAACTATACTTTTCGTAACTTATGGGTATTTTTTTTTTTTTTGAAAAAACCCTTCCCAAATCTTTTTCACATTCCTGGTGCGACTCACCATTGGACGCGGGTCTCCCGCCGGGCATGGGCGGGAGCGACGGTTTTTGGCGTGGAGCGGGAGGGGTTGCCGGCCGTGTCTTGGGCGCGAAGCGTTGCTCCGCCGCCCAGCGCTGGGTCCCTGTCGCGGCGAGCACGCCGGCGATGTCGAGCCTGCACTGTGGCGGGAGCCATGGCCCCGAGGACGGGACATCAACGGGCGAGGTTGGCATGAACGCGTTGTCGGTCGCGAAGGTTCCCACACGGCACGCGATGCGACGGGCGCTCATTGTCGGCGTCTAGGACCGGGGATTGGGAAAAAGATTTGGGAAGGGGTTTTCACAAAAAAAGCTAGTACCCGAAGTTACGAAAGTATAGTTCGTACCTAAACGTTATGGTTTTTAGTTGAAGTACCCAGTTCTTGAAGTATAGTTCGAGTACCCGAAGTTACGTTTTTTTAGTTGGAGTACCTATACATTTACACGCTAAATGGAAAAAGTCTAAATCACACCCCCACCTATGGGAGGGTGGTCTAAATCACCCACGACCTATGAAATGGTCTAAATCACCTGAACTTTTCAAAAGCTGGTAGGATTACCCCTTAAAACAGTTTTGAAAAATCATATAAAATCATAGAAAAATCATAAAATAGAAAATAAAATTATGTTAGACTCCAAATGAGTAGATCTACGCAGTGAACATATAATATGGTATGCTTTAGTACAATTTTTTTGTTGTAGATTTAGATTTATGCTTTTTCTCATAGTTGTAAAAAATGTACTAAAGTATATCATATTATATGTTCATTGCGTAGATCTACTCATTTGGAGTCTAACATAGTTTTATTTTTCTATTTTATGATTTTTCTATGATTTTTCTATGATTTTTCAAAACTGCTTTAGGGGGTAATTTGACCGGTTTTGAAAAGTTAGGGGTGTGATTTAGACCATTTCATAGGTCGGGGTGTGATTTAGACCACCTCCCCCATAGTTAGGGGTGTGATTTAGACTTTTTCCCACGCTAAATAGTTTAGGTACCCACAGTGCAATTTACTCTTACTTTTTAATTCGAGCGGTGTTTTTCACCTTTTCCCACCAACTAAACACAGCCGTCAAAAAAAAAAAAAATGCAGAAAAGGCTGACACGTACAACTCACGGTGGCCGACCAGGCAAAGCCATCCAGCATCCCACGAGGCCCGAGGGGTCAAGTCGTCGACATCCTCCGTAATTTCCGCGTTGGCGCTAGGCTTCTTCGCCCTCCCAACAACTCCCTGGCGGCTGAAACTTGTGTGTCTCCCTTGGGTGTCTCCTTTTGTATCTCCGCACACGTATCCGTCTCCTATTCGTTTCCATCCCGAGACGGGCCCTCGCATCCCACTCGTCCGCGCTCCCTCACTTTCTCCCTTCAATGTCCACCTCCATCCACCTTTGAGCTCTCACCTTCCGGAGCACCCAGATCTCCCCATGCCGTCCAGTCCAGCCACCACGGATTAGCTGATGGCCTCCTGCTCTCACGCCGTGCTCACGCGTAGAGATCTCAAAGTAGCGGAGGCCTAGCTTATTTTTTGCGTTGCGTGAGCATCTCCATGGCGGTAAAGGCGGGTCTCGTTAGCGTCGCCATGGGGGTGATGGAACCGCTCCTGTCCAAGCTGACCAAGCTGCTGCTGGAGGAAGGGTACGACAAGATCAGAGGCGTGAGCAAGCAAATCAAGATGCTGAGAGATGAGCTCAGCGCCATGAGCGCGGCGCTCCGGATGCTCGCCGATGCGGAGCAGCTCAACCCTCAGATGAAAGATTGGAGGGACAAGCTCCGCGAGCTGGCCTACGACATCGACGACTGCGTGGATGTCTTCATGGCCCGCGCCGATCGTAGCAAGAAGGACGACGGCGGTGGGCCAACGGCAATCAGGTGGTTATTCCAGAAGTTCAGGGAACTGATGGAGCGCCATGAGATCGCCAACGAGATCCAAGAGCTCAAGGCCCGTGCGATGCAGGTGAGCGAGACCCACAAGAGGTATAATTTTGCGGACCTGGCATCCAGCAGCTCCAGGACTTCTTCTGTTGACCCTCGGCTGCCAGCGCTATACGAAGAGATTGATAGGCTTTGTGGGCATCGGTCGTCCTAAACAGCATGTCATGGAGCTGTTGGACTTGGACATTGAAGAGAAGAAGGAAGACAAAGTGATCTCGATTGTTGGCTGTGGAGGTCTTGGTAAGACTACTCTTGCAGATCAAGTCTATCGTACCGTTAAGAGCATGTTTTCCAGAGCTGCTTTTGTATCGGTTTCTCGGACTCCTGATATTAAAAAGATTCTAAGAGACATCGCCAAAGAAGTGGGGTCACTGCTAGCACGGGGGATTATGATGAGCGGCAACTGATCGATGAACTAAGAGACCACCTCAAGGATAAAAGGTAAAATTTGTGGTCTTGGAAGTGATGAGTTGTGCTTCATTCATTCATTTTCAGAATTGCTTAGTAATTAACTCCCAGGTTTCTTTAAGTAATTTTAAGATTCATAAATGTAGAAATTTTAACGGTCTACACAAACTAGCCTGGTTGTTCAGAATTGCTTATTATCCTTTCATTCATTCATATTCTAACACAATATGCTTACCACTACTACTGAAATTATTTTTGCGTGATATTGTGTAATCTTTTTTCGTGGCGGGCACACAGTTTGTCCGCCTTAGAAATTCGCTGGCCGGCATGGCTAGCCGGTCGCACGGCTCCGTGGCGGGCGCCTTAAGAGCCCTCGCCACGGAAAATAGGGCTTAACCATGGCGGGCGTTAGTATACAAAAATATCTACACATTTTTTTTTCTAATTTATATAGGTGGACCTTTGTTTTTTTTTTTTTTTTTTTTTGAGGGAAAACAGGGAGGGGGGTTGAGCCCCTACTGTAAATTTATTTATGAATGAAAAGTTCCTTACAAACCGACTCAAGATACATAAAAGGAAACATAAAAAATTAGGAAAATTACACAAGGAGCTCTATCCATTGATCAAACAGGATTTTGATGGAGTGCTTAGCTCTTAGCCTAACTAGAGCCAATTAATGCCTGAAGACCTATTTGCAGGTTGCTATAGAGTGTTGGATTTGCCTGAAGATGAGGTCATTCCTTGCTACCCAAATTTAGGTGGACCTTTGTAATTTATATGTAAATTTAGATGGTGTTTATTTTCATTAATTCCCTAATAAGTAAGTTGGTAATTCTATGAAGATTTGGTATACATTGATTAGTTTTTATAATGACATATTTGATGCAAGGGCCGCATGCTGGTAACATTTCGGAGAAAAGAACATATTCGTTTGGCTATTGTCGGTTTGATGGCAGGATTTTTTCCCCTAGATTTTGTGATGATCATGATGAATAACATGGAGGCTCAAAACAAGTCTAGTTAGTATTATTAAGATATATTGTTTCAAAACTTGAAGGTAGGTTTGTGCAGTGCAGCCTATTTAAACCAATTGTAGCCCCTAAATTAAAGGAGCCTTTGTGCTAAACACTACACAAACGATTTTTTTTTAGCAATAGAGGCATTTTTTAAAGGCAACGGAACCAAAATCCGCTGAAACGAACTATCTCTAGAACTCTATTTTTTGAGATAGCTGGTATTTTTAGCCACAATTAAAATGGTTTCCAAAACAAGCCATCTCTACATCACTAGAAATTCAATTTGAGAGGTGGCTGGTTTCTATTACAACATATTAATTTTTCCAAAAATTCAAACGAAGACAAACTTATAACAAAGTTGTATGTATTCCCTCCAGACTCATAAAAAGATGTCGCTTTGGACAAAAAGGTTTGGGTCAAATATTGGGAATATAAATCATCAATCACTGTTAAGTTTTATGTTTGTAAATGTAAAAACTATATGAATAGATTTGTCTTGAAAAATACTGTCATAAAAGTATACATATACCACTTTTCTATAAATATTTTTATAATGACAAGATGTCAAAAGTTGTGTATTGGAGAATGTGTCGCTATCCTAAACGACATGTTTTATGAGTATGGAGGGAGTATCTAAAATATCTACAAATTCATAGTTTATGAATTTTCATTTGAAATCATTTAGACCCCACAAATTTTGTTTGAAGTTGTCACATTTCAAAATTCATTTTTTATTTCTTAAACGAACTAGGGTGGAGAAATGATCAAACCAAAGTTATAGATCTTGAAAAATCTAGAACGCTACATTGCTGCTATTTTTCATTTGAAATAATCTATAGTCCCAAAATTCAGTTTGAACACTCACATCTTGAAACTTTGAAAATGAACTCGGATGGAGTTAGAGTTACCACAAAAATAGAAGTCCTAGATTCCAAGAGCTATATAACTCCATAGTTAATTTTTTTTTCATTTCAATTCATTCATCCAAGAAAAATTTTGTTTAAATTTATCACATTTTGAAATGCAAATTATGGAGAAATGACCCAAAGCAAAGTAGTAGTACTTAAACGACTTCTACAGATTTTCAGTTCAAACCTTTTTATTTAAATTTATTTAGTGTCCCAAATATTTATCTTAAAATCTAGTAACCGCATGCAAAAGGAATATATCTATTCCTCAGTCACAACTAACTTTGGGATGGAGTGTGGCTAGGGGAGCCACAAGCTAGATCATACGTTGTAGGTTCGAATCTCGTTGGCCACACATGTGTGCGTATTTCTGGCTCGAAAAATTAGAAGAGTGGTAACCCCTTGGCTTGGGCCTCCCAAGAGAATTTCGGGTGTCCGTAGACTCTAATCACCATAGCTAATAATAGCTATATGTTCTAATAATTTTCATATTTCCATTGACAAATAATATAAATAACCATTAAATGTGCCTTTAAACTACCATCCAAGCTGGTCTGGAATATATGCTAATACAACCTCTAAATATATATCTAAATTTCCACCTATACTGAGATAGTGGAAAGCAAGCCTCTAAATATATATCTAAATTTCCACCTATACTAAATTTTAGTCTCATTTAGTCTCTATATTGCCAAATAAGAGGACTAGTGGTCTAAATTTTAGTCTTGGGGTCTATTTGATTCAAGGGACCAAGGACTAGAGACAGACTATTTTACTGTACAAAGGCTATATAGGAACTAAATGGGCAAGAAATTTGGACTAATAGTCCCAATTAGCACCTCCTAAGAAGCTAACGGACTAAGAACTAAATGGGACTAAAGTTGAGACTATTAGTCCTCTTGTTTGGTAATTTAGGAACTAAAATTTAATCTCTTCTCGCTAGTCCCTAGTAACCAAAAAGGGCCTTAGTCCAATAGCCTCTTGGGAGGTGCTAATTGGGATGAGTGGTCCAAATTTTCAGCTTTAGTGGTCTTTGTGTAATAGATTAGTCCTTTGAAACAAACAACTTTAGGTACTACTAGTACTCCCTATTTAATCCCTATATAGTTCCTTGTCCTAGTCCCTTGAACCAAACAGGCTCTAATGACCATCTAAATACCAATACAAAAGATAATTTAAATGACCTTGTATATACCAATACAAAAGATAATTTAAAGATACCCGACTTTTGCATTTAAATTATCCACTCCCACCATTATAATTTACAACATATAGCACTAAGTAATATAGTATTTAAATTTGCATCTAAATTACCTGCCTTTTTTATTGTAAAGATAAACTAAAACATCTTATAAATGTTTTTGATTGGTTGTAGTTACTAAATTTATCCACAAACTTCTAAAAATCAAGTCTAATAAGATTCTAACCTCTACATGAGCACATGTTGATGAGCTAGTGAATATGTAATGATAGCTTGATGAGCTAGTGAATATGTAATGATAGCTCAAATTATTTGTTATAACATGAAAACTTTTAGTTAATGCGGCACCAAATAGTTCGAGTATTAGTTTGTTGGTGACTACAAAGATGATGCATCCTCACACACCACACCACACAAATACCCCCAAGTACACCTTCTATTGAGGTTAAACGCTTGAACACGTACTGTAAATATACTAATTAATTAATCATCCTTCATTAACCCTAACGTGTAGACTAAACTTTATTATTCTATTTGGTGGCATTTTTGGATAGAGCTTTCTGTTTACCAGGAAAGTTGGGGTAACTTTAAACTATCGAAACTCACACGCTGTTTGGTTCAGCCTTCCAGCCCGCCACCGGCCGTTTACCGCATCTATGAATCATGCTATTCTGCATTTGGTTTACCTGGTTCATAACGCTTCACGCCATGAATGAATCCAGCCTTATAGAAGACCGTTCCCCTCCTGGTTCAGCGCTATCTCCAACCAAAGTGGCAGTACCCTTTGCACTGTAGTGGATGACGCTGGTTTTAATTCTATTTATGTTGGGGTTGCCTGAATTGATCCAAAAAACTCCTTACAGGCTTTCAGTTTGAAACTAGATCTCAGCAGTTTGAACAACAATGAAGGCTTAATTATAGAGCCAATTTAAAGTTTTAAACTAGTACCAGCATCGACCTCTTCTAGCTTATGATTTATGAATTTCTAACCTTACAGGCTTTGAGTTCGTGAATTAACCATAAAGGCTTCTGGGGCTAATTCATGTTTGCTAAAATCATGTGGCAGGTACTTTGTTGTAATTGATGATGTATGGGATGAAAAACATGGGAATATATCAAGCTTGCATTACCAAATAATGAGCTTGGGAGCAGAATAATCACTACAACACGTAGCATTACAGTTGCAAAAGGAAGTTCTTCCCGAGACAGATATGTTTATGAAATGGAGCCTCTTAGTTTTGCTGATTCCAAAAGGTTGTTTTTCAAAAGAGCATTTGGTTCAGAGAATTCATATTATCCTCACTTGAAAGATGTTCCAGATAACATATTAAGAAAATGTGGTGGTCTACCGTTGGCAATTATTACTGTATCTAGCATGTTAACCAACAAGTATGCAAAAGCAGAATGGGATAAGGTACAAACTGCTATTGGTTTAACACTTGCTGACAAGCCTGAAGCTGAGAAGATGGCGAGTATCTTATCACTAAGTTACTTTGACATTTCTAACCATCTGAAAACTTGTTTACTTTACTTGAGTATATTCCCTGAAGACTATACAATTGGAAAACAAAATCTAATAAATAGATGGATTGCTGAAGGATTCATTACGGAGGAACATGGGGAAAATGCATATGAAATCGGTGAATGCTATTTCAATGATCTCATCAATAGAAGCATGATCCAACCTGTTGATGTACAGTATGATCAAGCAAAGGCATGCCGAGTTCATGACATTATTCTTGACTACATCAAATGCAAGGCAGCTGAAGAGAATTTCGTGACCTCAGTAGATGCAGCAAAGCATGTATTACACACTTCAGAATGCAACAAGGTTCGTAGGCTATGTGTGATCAACTGCAATGAAGAACATGTTACGTTGTGGGCAAACCGGTTTCTGTCTCATGTTAGATCAGTTACAGTATTTGGAAATCATCCTGTACAAACCTCTTTGTTGCCGTTCACTGTGCTTCGTGTTTTGGATCTAGGAAACTGCAGGAATATGATGGATCATCATCTTACAAGTATTGAAAAGCTGTTTTATTTGAAGAACTTACGTCTCAGCTCAAATTCAATAACTAAGCTACCAGAGAAAATAGGGGAACTGCGGTATATGCAAACACTGGATGTACGAGGCACCAGCATCAGAGAACTACCGCCAACTATAGCAAAACTCCAACGACTGGCCCGCTTATATGTTGATTGGAAAGTTACATTTCCAGATGGAACAATTGGACAGATGCACTGCTTAGAAGAGGTGGAAACATATGGTATCCAATCCTATAAACATGGGAACTCTCTTAGAGAATTCTTTAAACTAACCAAGCTGAGGTCACTGAAAATTTGCTGGGATTTTGACTGGACAGATGGCCCACAAGGAATAAAGCAAATTGAGGACATTCATAGTTATTTGGGAACTTTACTATCATCATGCAACCTTAACAACTTACATATCTCGGATAAGTCTGATTGGATTTACCCATTGTCCCTGGATCCATGGCACCCTGCGGCTCCTTGCAACCTCCGGAAGCTCTGCATGGAAGGATGTCTCCTCTGTAAGTTGCCAAACTGGATGGGGTCACTTGGAAATCTTGAATTGCTACAACTTGGGACCATCGTCTGTGTGCGACCAGAAGATGTTGAGACCCTTGGAGCAATACCCAGTTTACTTTATCTCGAGCTAGACACCGCTGGAGGCACCAACGGAAGGATCGTCATCCATGGCAATACCGGATTCAGAAGTCTGAAGTATTTCTCCCTATCTATCTGGGCTTGTGGGACAGCGGTCGAGTTTGAAGTGGGATCCATGCCAAAGCTTGAGCACCTGAAGCTTGGGTTCTATGCACATACGATGGAGTGCCTGAATGGTGCTTCACCGAGTCTGGGCATCCAGCACCTATCCACTCTCAGTAATGTTGACATTAAAATTAGCGGCTACTACTGCGTTTGTGACAGTGACTACGACCCCATGGAAAATATGGACGATGACAATGTCAGATATGTTGCAAGAGCTATTAATTCTGCCGTCAAGACACTTCCCAACTGCCCCACTATCAGATTCCAAACAGACGACCATGCATTCTGTGAACATTTCGAATTGGTAAGCTCAAAATTCCAGGCATTTACGTCACCCACTCAGTTGCAAGTTTGCAACTGCTGGGTGTTTTTTTACTTCAACTTCGCAAATACATTTGATGCGTTTATTTTCATACTTCTTTGTTTCTGACGCCCTCTTTTCTGTGTGTGTTTTCTCTTTCTATCAAGCGCATGAGGAAGCTCAGTAAACAGTTTGGGGGAGTAGTGGCCAATGTTTTGCAATTTGAAGAGGAGCAGACAGCGCAGTCAACAAACGGAGAGGCAAAACAAGAGGTATGGAAGGTCACACTTGAGGGTGCTAGTCACTTCTTCATTCACATTCAAATAGTAACATTTTCCCATTAAAATAATATATGTTTGTTCCCAGTCAAGCTAAGCCAGCAAGTTTAGCAGTGAAGGGCTTCTACGGTGAAATTCAAAATTTGGAGTATAAATGATAAATCAGATCAAACCGTTAATTTCTAGAAGTATTAATCCATTAATCCGTTCTCCTAATACACATGCTATTATCTTACAATATGAAGTACTCTATTAGAAGTTCATGAAACAAACTTAATTAATACCTACATACAACTATTCCAAATGCTTATTATCTTTTGCACATGCATGCCGCACTCTCTTTGTTCATTTCTAGCACAGTAACCATACATATATACTCTATAATCTCTATCGGTTGTACAAATATATTTTTGCATCCACTTGTAGTTCTGTTTCCTTTGCATCGCACCTCAGATGCTGTTGCAGACTGTGTGTGATAACCTAATGAATCTGAATTGTGGCTTTAAATTTTTATCCTATTAATTGCTGCAAATAATTTTGTCCAGTGTTAAGTTGAAACTCTAGTGCTCATTGTAGCTTAATTTGTTAAAAAGTTATCCCTTTGCATTTTATTATAAAAATAGAGTTCAGGTACTAGACTACATTCTTAATTACTACAAATATTGTTTTCTTAAATGATAAATGATAAACTATTGTTCACCTACCATTTTACTATTATTCAGGCCAAATGACCATTTAAATAGGCTAAATGTCCAATTGGATGGGAAAAGCAATCGATTAAATGGAAATAGTGCAGCACCATATAGTATTTATGCAGTATTTTTGATGAACTAAAACTAACTGATAGTTTAAGCGAATAATAACTACTATAGCGTAAACAGTCATTTCACACTATATGGTGCTGAAGATGTTGAATTTTCTCTAACTATTAATTATGTGTGTGGTAGTATTTTTTATTAAAAATAGTATGATTACCATTAAATTATCAATATAGATATTTTATAATATTTCAATCAGAATCGATAAACTTATGCAAAGAAACAACTTATATAATTGATTATCATAAAAATATAATTCAAAATTTTCGTGTGATTGCCAAGTTATACTCGGCCCTTCGTCCCTCTTTAACTGCCTTTCTCACTTTCCAAGAAGTGAAATGTATTCAACTTTGACCAAGTATATATACAAGAAAATATTAATATTTATGGTACACAATTAGTATCATTAGATAGATCGTTGAATTTTCGTAATAAACTTATTTCGATATATAAATATTGCTAATACAAACCTATTCAAACTTAAAAAAAAATTAACTGGCACAAATACCATAGTGACACTAAAAAAGAGTTAGAGGGGGATACTAACCTTTGTTTTGCTTCAGATTGCAAAAATATATAGCAATGTTGTCCACATATTTGTGCCACCGACGCGTGGGCCAGCAGGTCGGGGATGGCGTTGCCGCCCTGGGTCACGTGAGAACGGGGAGAGGAGATGAGGGTAACGAGGGAACGGCGTGGGATCCCGGGATGGCGTCGCCCACTGGCCCCATGTGACAAAGAGAAAAGGAGGGAGGTGAGGTGACGGCATTGCATGGAACGGCCAGCGGAGGTGACCACGCCGGGCGGTGGCGGGCCTCGAAGATGGTGGATGAAGGGCGACGAGGTGCGGGAGGTCACGCCGCGCGGCCGATGGCGGGTTGCCACCGCAGCGGGTGGTGCCGCCGCGGCGGGCGGGCGGTGGCTCGCGGGGTTGCCGCGGTGGCGCGTGTGGTGGTGTAGGCGGTACTAAAGGCCACTAGAGGATCAACGAGCCACGGTACGCGTGCGAGTGAGTGGTGAGTGCGGTGAGGGAGGGTAGTGTAGTACTGTAGTGCCTAGCCGGGCCCTTGTTGGCGGTGGCCGTTAGCCATGGTGGCTCGACGGGGCTTGACGCTGGGTGACGGTGCAATGCAAAGGCGTAAGTGCGCAACTAACTAGAAGGGGAGATAGAAGTAGGGCTCATGGGGATCACCTGCCACTCCAATTGGCCTAGGTCGCAACGGGAAGAAGAAGAGGGCAAGCGACTCCAATGGCGCCGAAGAGTCCCGAATTGGGGGAAAAGGGGAGAAGGCCAAGAACAGGAAGGGACAGGGGAGACATGAAGTGGAGAGGAGAGAGTGTGTTCTTGCCCCTGACAGAGCTAGCGGTGGTGGAGGTGAGGCGAGGAAGTCATTGGCCGGGCCTATTTATAGGCCGGCCATGGTGGTTCGCAGGCGGCGAGATATTTCTCGTCGCCGTGGCCTCCGTCGCACGCGCTCCGAGTTCTAATTCGAAGTTTCGAACTAGGTCGGTTCGCCACATCGTGCACTGCGCCGCGCTTGAGGAGCTCGGCGGCTCGGCGCTGACGCCGGCACAGTGAGGGGAACGAGAGGAGGAGAGGAGCATCGTGTAGCCGATGGCTTGGCGCACTGCTGTTCGAATTTGCTGTCGACAAGGCAGAGCGGGGCACGACGTTGAGGAACGGTGACAAGTGACAACTATGCAGTATTCGCGCTGCGCGTTGCGAGAAGGGCGACGACCCCGACGAGCGGGTCCTATGCGCCAGCGAGCTAGGTAGCGCCCTGAATGGAGGGGGAACAGAGAGAGTGATCCCTGAGGCTTTTCTATTTTCCTTTCCTCTTGAGAAATGCTAAACGTCATCCGGTTGTTTTAGATGCTTATGACAACCAGATTTGTATTCCTCCGATCTGATGTGTGTCTCTCCCAGCTGTCGGATCCGACGAGCTGTGCATGAGACCGTAGTAGAGAGATAAAGGGATGGTGTGCCGCAGTGAATGTCGAGAGGGAGGGAGAGAGGGAGGCAGGATGCTGCCAGAGAGAAAGAGGAAGGTAGGGGCTACTATAATTATGAAGAGAGATAGAGTCGGCCGTTAACTATGAATAGATATAGAGAGAGTTTCATGTAGATTAAATGCTGGTTTAATAACATTAATTTTGTATTACTCAATAAAGAAGTTGTTAGCCTTTGTACAATTGTAGATATTCATTATCAAAAGTAAAAAAAATGTTTTATACTAAGGATAAATTTAAATGGACTCAAATTTCGTAAGTCAATATGTTAAGATGACATTTCAACCTTCTATAAAAAAACTATCATTAAGTTCTATTTTCAATCTTAAATTTAGAAACCTTTAGTAATGTGTCAAAACTGCTCTGAGCGAGCGCGATGCGTGATGAAAACTAGCAGAAATTTTTATGCGGTTGTGTGTTGTCCAGTTTCGATATAGTTAGGGAATATTCAGTGTCTGGTTTTGTAGTTTTGATTTGAAAATCTGGCATGATAGTTGAAGAGTGAAAAATAAACGCTTCCCTTTAATCATCACTAGCTTCCACGTATAATCTATGGAGAGTAGATAGTAATCCTAATCAATCTCGATCAGGCATTGTATTAAAACAAAAGAGTGGTTCTTATTCTTTTGTGGGCGCAGTAAAAGATCGAGCTCTTCACAGTATAGGGTCATATAAACATTATCATTAGCTATAGCTTTATCCGCTCGAAAAGCTCCTTACCTCCCGAGTCCTTCAAACCTTTGGTTTTTTTTTTTCCCAAGACTTATAACCTTCAGTTTGATCTCATAAATATGTAGAGCGCGTTAGAAGGACCCGGAGACTGCAGCTCCATCAAGACAACCGATCCAACACCGCTCAAGAAAGCAAGAACCTTCAAGGTATGGATATCAGTTAGATCTCGTAGAGATGCATGGGGATGCACGGGCCAGTCCACTTGTATCACTGAGTAGGGAAATCCTGGTTCATGCAAAATTATGTGTAATAGTCTATTTTCAGCCTCCAACTTATGTAACAGTCCGATTTTTTAACTTGACCAAGCACTAGATGCCCTCCAAAGTCCAACGTTTGAAACCTGATAAATTATTTGGCCCTCTAGCAATTTTTAAAGGTGGTTGTGGTTTCTATTTTATAAAAATAATAAAGGTTTATTTTAATTTCTAAATGTTTATAAATAAGTTTTTTTAAGTCAGGAAAATATTAATATAAGTATCATTTTTTTCTAAAAATATTGTCGCTCTATTGATTCTCTCTTTAGACTTATTTGGATATTATTTGTGCATGGTCTTAGTATTTCATTGCTTATAGTCACACATGTTATTTGTTCATTTATGATCTGTCCTCTATTTTATGTTCATGACTAGTTGATTAATTGTATGATGTTTAAGGCACTGGTCTTTTTTGAAACCTATAGCCTAATTAGAAAATCAACATAACATATTGCAATAGTCATGCAATGACTAAATAGGATTTATACATAGGCTGGAGTATGGCATCTGTGAGGTTGGTGTTATCTTCACATCTTTCTAGCAATGTACTAATAGTCTGTTAGATATATACTCTTGGTCGATTCTCCATGTATAATACAATGTAAAACGAGAATTTAAATAAATAGTAAGCATAATTACAATAGCAACAAATATAAAAACAGTAAATATATTACTAAGTACATAACATTTTTTGAAAAAAAAATTGTAGTTTGATTTTTTATTTTTAGAAAAATGAAAAGTTGCTTTGAAATAAACTAACTAGAGGACTGGTCAAGTTGTAATAGTTGGAGGGCATCTGATATCTACTTTCATAATTTAGGGTTGAAAATTGGACTATCATACAAGTTGGAGGTTAGAAAATAGACTTTTTTCATATATATAATTTTATATCTCCAAAGTACGTGTGAAATTATTGTGTTTTCCAAAATTTATATTTTTTGTATTGTATATATACTACCTCCTCTATCCTAAAAATAAATACATTTTTAGATCAACTTGGACAATACATAGCTAGAAATGCATGTCTAGGTAGATATCTAAAAAAATATATTTATTTTGAAACGCTAAGCAAGTATATATTTATTAATAAAAAGTTCGGGGCCTCACACCTGCTTTGGTTAAAAAATATTACTAGAATAAATATAGATTTTTCTGTCAGAGGGTTTGCGGGGTGGTCACCGGCGCCGTGGTTAGGGTGGCAGCTAGGGCCGCGTGGGCGACAACAGTGCCACAGGAGAGGGCGGTTGCTAGGGTTAGGGAGGAGAGAGAGAGGGTTGTGGCGGCTTGTGAGCTGGAGAGAGGGAGGTTAAAGTCCTTGGACTATTTCTTGATTTGCAATGATTACATGCCGCTAGTATTAATAGTTCTAGCGAGATTTGGCTCCTAAGCAACCTCAGAGATCCTTATGGGATTTTTCGCTTTCATAAAGTTTCTGTACTATACACTCATTTATTCATGTATACTCCACTTGCGTTTTATATATGCTTCAGGTGAGGAAAGAGAAGCTTGGTGACAGAATCACACCACTTCAGCAACTAGTCACCCCTTTTGGAAAGGTAAGCGATCCAGGTCTTAATTTGGTTAATGGTCCTCCACATCCACGCACTACGTATTATTTTGGAAGCTGAAAACTTCAGGATCCAATACCTCAAGTCTTGTTGCAATTGCAAAAGGCCCACACCTTTTAACAAATTAATTAAATTCTCTTTGCAAAAACAAATGATCGATCAACCTCGGCGTGCGTGCTGCTGCTGCTGCTGCACAGACGGATACGGCATCGTTGCTCCACGAGACCATCGAGTACATCAAATTCCTGCATGACCAAGTTGGTGTAAGTGCGATTGATCTAGCTGCTTGTCCTTTTAAGGCCTTAATCATAAATATGTAGAAATTTTGATCTGCCAGTACCAGCTCGCATTTTGCTCACAATTATATCCAACAATTTAATCCAAATGGACGCTTTTGTTGTATATATATATGCAGGCACTGCTGATCAGTGCCCCTTACCTAAAGAACAGGCAGCAAGTGCCCCATCATAAGGTACAGCTACAGTAGTACTGCTCTCATCTCACTACTGCTCTCATCTCATATATATAAACTCATGCTGCATGATTGGTGAACTAATAACATGTACAAAATGGCTTCCTGCCGTTCTGTGTCCAGGTCTTGAGGGACGGAGGTGAGGCAGCGGCGGCAAATGGAGAGCTCACTGGCCGAGGTCTATGCCTGGTCCCGATATCGAGCACCTTCGTGGTGGCCAAAGAGACGCCACTCGATTTCTGGACGTCGTTTGGAGGCCCTGTCTTCCGGTAGTAGACGTACTATATCATCCGCCAGGAGCCTAGCTCTTACTAATTAGAATAATTCAAAAGTTAGCTAATTATATAATATCAAGTCCTAACTCACATCACATGCAGTTACTAGTGAGAGCATATATATAGAGCAATCTATATGACTGAAGTATGGATCCGTACATATATATCGTTGAATCTTAGGAATGATTTCTTCAAGACTTGAATTCATTCTTCAGGTTCATATACACAATAATGAGGTGCCAGATGAATATAGTTTATATGCCAAGCAAACTGTAACTCATCATAATTTGCCTTTGTAACAATCAGGTGGCACACACATTGTGTAACTATATTATTATAATATATTTAACACACTTCTGTTTAAGCATTATTCTTATAATCTTTTCAAAATACTCCATGTGTGATATTTGCAGCTCATATTTCCTCATTTGAGGTCAATAGGGTTAAGAAAATTGTCCAAAATTTTGCTTATATGTTTAATAACCAAAAGATAGGTGCATGTGAAATGAAGTAGAACCCTAGGTCAATGGCGGATCTAAGATTTGACGAAGACTAGTGCCAAAATTTAGTAGCAAAACTATTAAGTCACTACGTTACTTAGCTGCCCATACCAAAGAGAACTTGGGAAAGCCCCTGCCGGTGAAGTCCTCCTTGCAGAGTGCCTTTTGTTGGGCACTCGGCAAGTAACTTTGCCGTGTGTTAAACAAGCACTCGACAAACAATTTTCGGAGGACAAAAATAAAAGAAAATCCATCAATGAGCCCACCGAGTCCATCTATTGGCCCACCGAGTCCTTTTTTTAGTTGTAGTAACACTTCTACATTATTGTAGAGCACATTATGAAACAAAGAAACATATGGTTTGTAACATTTGTTTATATGTATTGTAACATATTTACAAGGATTCACTGATGATGTAATTGCCTAAAAGTGTTGCAGTAGGCCAAAAAGTGTTGCAATAGAAAAAAGTGCAACACAAAAATTTGGTTGGGAGGCGTTGCCACTCATGCGGTAGCAATAGGTTTGCACAACACTTTACTTTGGTGTTGCAATAGATTTTCCTCTATTGCAACACAATGGTGTGTTCTTGAAACACCATGAAGTGTTGCAAGCCAAAGTACAAGCAACCATCATGGATGTTGCAATAGATAACTGATCACCATGCAAAAAAAGTGAATGGGACAGTGTACTAAATGAAATTGGTTCTGTTCTTGCTAAGAATCTTGGTGCTGAGAATATGACGACCATATTATCTATGAGTTACTTTGATATTCCTCACCATCTAAGAAGTTGTTTGTTGTACTTGAGCATGTTTCCAGAAGATTACAAGATTACGAAACAATGTTTGATCAATAGGTGGATTGTAGAAGGGTTCATTCACGAGAAAGAAAGTAAAACTAAATATGAAACTGGTGAAGGTTACTTGAATAATCTGGTCAACACAAGCATGATCCAACCTGTTAACGTAGTGTATGGCCAGGCGAAGGCGCCCATGTCGAGTGTAAGACATCATCCTTGACCACATCAAATGCAAGGCTGCTAAAGAAAATTTTGTAACTTCATTAGATGCTGCAAAGCATGTATGCACTTCAGAATACAAGGTTTCGTAGGCTTTGTGTCAGCAACCACAACAAAGAACATGCTGATTTTTGGGCAGACCAGTTATTGTCTTAGGTTAGGTCAATTACTATATTTAGACAACTTGTGAAAGGCTCTTGTTTGCCTTCCACTGCTCTTCGTGTGTTGGACCTAGGAGAATGTAGAGACATGAAAGCCATAATCTTTGCAAGTATTGGAAAGTTGTTTAATCTTAAGTACTTGCGTCTCGGCTCACATTTAATAACTTAGCTCCCAGAGAATGTTGGTTAACTACATCTACAGACATTGGATGTGCGAGGCACTACCATCAAAGAACTACCATGAACTATTTTTTTTTAGAAAGGACGGCAAAAGCTTTGCCGCGATTTCTATTAGACGAAGAAAGAAAAAAGGCAAGTGTCCGCCCAGTTTTTTGAATGGAAAATGGGCCCGAAAAACCATACAATTTAGGGAGTGTTCCACTCCACCTACCACTTGCTACTACAACTCACACCACAACTAGGATCCACTTAAAACAACTCAACTAACACAACGCGGATGCAAGCAAGATATACAAAGAAGAAACCGCTTGGTTGGATTGGGTCTTCAACACCAGGCTCCAACACCGCCGCTCGGTCGGATTGGGACGCCGACACGAGCCACCACTCAGCAGGCACCAAGAAAAAAAAAACGCACACAACACTACACCACCACCACGGGAGAGGAGCCGAAAGGAAGCCGTCGAAACCGCGCCGTCGTCACCAAAGCCGCAGCCCACCGCAAGCCCGAGCAGCCACACGAAACTCCTCCACCACGGGACTATCCTCCTCAAGCCGCACACCAACAATCGCCGATCCCCGTTCCAAGATAGCGTCGCGAAAGAAAAATACCATCGCGACACAATTGAAACCATTTTTGGTCCCGGCTACTCTGCGTGGGGGCCTCGCCTCACCCACCACCTCACTCCACTACCGGGACATAAATATCCGAAACCGTTCGAGAGCACCACCTTCGCTCGGCCCGGCACCGAGATTACCACCACCATGCGCGCCCGACTCAAGACCTACAAAGCACCCATGGGCCCTCTACACCTCCACGCCAACACGGACCGTGTGCACCACCCGGCCCAATAACACCACTAGTAGAAATATGATCATCGGTGACGTTTTCTCGTGACATCTTTGCACACTTTCGTCACGAAGGATACATCTTCTATGACTAAATGTCCATTTTTCGTTATAAGTGTGAGGTGACGAAGCTTTGGCTTGAGTATTAGTGACGATATTAAAAATAATGTCACCAAATTGTAGAAGGAGATCGTCATAGATTCTATTTTGGTATGTCGTCTTTGTAATGATGAAACATAGTAATCCGCATTAAATTTGATATCATTATTTTTTTATTTGATTCAGCAGACCTAATGATGAAACAACTTGGTCACGTATCGGTTTTGGTAGTTGTCATTAGATAACGTATGGTTTTCCGCGACGTGTACCGCTTGACGGCGTGGGATGCGCGACCCTTTTTTTACATAGTGGGCGCTGTACAGCAGATTGAGTGGGCCCTTTTTTTTGCATAGTGGGCTGCTATACAGCAGATTGAGCCCGCTCAACAGCAGCTTCAGCCTTGCCAGGCGGCCCTCTCCATCCTTTATTATTTACAAAGTGGGCCACAACACCCGTTCCATTGCTGGTTGGGCCTTTACGTTTTGATACTCGTTATAGAGTGTGTCTTGTTGCCGCACCTGTAACACTTGACGATGTGGGATCGTGGCCCACAGGGCCCACTCCAATTTTTTAACAAAATGGGCCATAGGTTCCGCTCCACAGCAGCAGCTTGACCCTTTATTTTTGGCAAAAATATGCTCTTGCGAAGCTTTGAACTTGCGACCCAATGCACATTAGGTAACAACCACCGGAATACTCGACATTCTTGTAGGAAGAATTAAAGGTAGTTTATTTGTTAGCTTTCAACATATAATTGAATGGTGGGTCCCTTAGTTGAATGGGTCAAAGGTCGGTTGTTGCATGTACCTTAAAAAATACTATTTGTTTCATTTCAAATGAGCCAATATTTATATAGTATCGCAACCTAAATTCTTGTATTATCATGGATGGCGTTGACACTTTGAGTTGATGAAGGTCATGTGTTCGAATCCCATTTCTGGGCTAGATTTTTGGTTACCTATACCTATTCATTTTATTACTTACATGCATGTGGCTTTTGTCATCATAGACAACGAGTAGATAAACAAAAGAATTTACTTTAGTATCCATTTTATTCTTACATGCATATGTCATCCATTTTGTTCTTACATGCATATGGCTTTAGGCTTTAGGAGTAAATAAATTAAAGAAGTATTTCATATTATTAAGCCATAAAAGCTTAATAAATGTAATATAACGTCAATAAAACCTTTACCATTAGGACTCCCAATCTGCCATGCAGCCGGGGGAGGGGCGAGTCCATTGTTTGCATTATTGCGGAATGAAATTACGCAAAAAAAAAAAACACTTCGGGTCAACCTGTTTTTATATATTAATTTAAAAGTAATAAATCGAGTAAAATAAACACTATTTTGAACCTAGGACCTGTGGAAGAAAAAGTGGCGCTTAACCACTAGCATACACATGTTTTTTTGTCGGTTTTTAATTATGTTATCGATTTAACATTTTATTCCTCATTTAATAGAAACCAAAAATATATAAAAAGAACTCGTCTTGTGCTAGGTTCGAACCCTAGACCTCTTGGTCCGAGTGTGAAGTCCTACCCTAGATCGTTAACGGCGTATGCAGGAACGCCGACGGTTAGTCGATAATGACGAAAATGGTGGTTCTTCCATGACTAAAAGGCATCATCATAGATTGAAAGTACATCCATGACGACTCGTTATTCGTCCATGGTTGGAGGCACATCTATGGCCGAAAATATACATTTCGTCACCGATGACCAAATGTGACGCGACCGGTGACGATATGAATTTCGTCAAAAACTCGTCCACAGATGCTTTTGGTGACGATTTTGGCACTTTCGGTGACCAATGGCAAACGTCAACAATGAGAACATCCCTAGTAGTGCACACAGGGCAACACCACCGGCCGACCACCACCCCCCGCCACAAGCCGAATTTGGGTCTCCGGATGCGGCGCCTCCAAGGAGGGAACGACGCTAGTGGCGCCATCGTCGCACATCCATAGAGGACTGAGATTTCGCCACGAGAATCCCATCTTTGCAAGGACATGGATGCCCTCAATGGTGCCCCTATTAACACAAAAATTTGGTTAGTCCGGATGACAGGTGGGCCAGTACAGAGATACCAATGAAGGTGTTCGGTAAAGAAGCATTCGGTAAGCGATTTGTGAGGCGACAAGTGTTCGGCAAAACTGTAGCATTCGGGAAGTTTGACCGTTGTTGACACCTGTTATAGCATAATATTAATAGTCAACTAAACATAGAAAAAGGGCATATCAACATAGACTAGGGCTTTACCGACATAGTTCCATGAGTTTTGGTGATTTATATATTTTCAGGGACTAAACAGGACAAACCTAGAGATTGCAAGACATATGAAGCATAAACATGTTACAAACATATTCCAAGATAGCATCATTGCAAAGAGCTCATCGAGACGATCGAAACGGATATATTGTTCGCTATATTCAGAGTCCAGAATCAAAAAATATCAGCTGCGGAGCAGAGTCCACTAAAATGGCCATAACTTCCTCATCAGGACTCCGTTTCGACCAAAATACCGGTCGTTGGAAAGCTATCGACGAGATCTACGCAACCACAAAAGATGAAGTCCAGAAGGTTCAAGATCCTGGCGGCCGCCAGAAACCTTCCTGGCGGCCGCCTGGAACCTTCCTGGCGGCCGCCGGCCCGGTCCCACCTGTCGGCCTCATCTTTTAGGTCGGTTTGTAACCGCCATTGAGGACAGATCTCACGCCGTTGCCCAAGGTCGGTTTGATCCAAGGGCTGTGGTTCCTTCCCTAGGGCTATATAACTGCAGACCCACGACCCCGTGGTGAAACCCTAATTCATTCTATTCATTATCTCGACCTTTTGGTCATTGAGGTGTCCCAATGTGAGGACAACCTCTCCACTAGGAATTAGGGCTAGACTCTTCAATATAATAGATTAGCAACTAGAGAGTTAGGGAGAGCGGAGCTACGCTTCGGTTCTGGAGACGTCTACAGAGTTTGGTATGTCTTGTATCCCTCCTTTGTAAGACTTATGATTTATATATTTATCTTCTCTATTACTTTCATGCCTTTCATATAATTGGTTAGTATAGTTATTATACCATTGCATGGGATCTCCGCTCGTATCGAGGGCTCTAGTTATTCTAGGTAATTAGAGTAGTAATCGATAGTATAGACATGATGTCTAGGCTATAGGTTACCTGAGATTGCACCCAACCCCACAAATAGTTGTGGTAGCCCCAGGTGGTGACATGCCCTGATGGCCGACGTATTCCACCACATTCGGGTTGGTGTTTGTAGGACTTTGTCAGAGCTTCCTAGCCTCCTTCTCATCTCTTTACGTGGCTAGTGTTCGATGTCTCAAAGTGTTATGGTGTGATTGCTATCATAGAACCTAAGTAATAGAGAAGTACATAGGAACCTAGATCTCTCCATTTGTTCTCTCAACTTGCTAGCTATACATTCATCATAGGAATTCTCTTGTGTGTGATATTGGTCATCACTCTTATCATCTATCATTTACCCCCTCACTTTAGTCTAGTGGTTTTGCCAAGTTAGTAGATGCATGATTGTGAGTTATTAGATTCTTTAGCCAAAGCTTCCCCTGTGGATCGATACTCTAGAATACTCTCTAGGGAAAAGCTACAATGGTATTACGTGGCGCTTGCGGAACCTTCATATTCTTTTAGCACTTAACAAATACCAACAAGCTTTTTTTGGGCGCCGTTGCGGGGAAGCAATTGGCGATAAGATTTTAATAATGATCTTGATGTGCTAATTTAGTGTATCACTAGCTTTAGTAGGATTACCCTTGTTCTGTTGAGTTGTGGAATAAACCGGGACAAAAGATGTCATTGCGGCTTTCCAGACAAGATTCCACAAGAAAAGGAAAGAATAAACATTGAAGAACCCAGGGTACCTCATCATTCAAGATTCATCAACAATGGGACCCTGCTATCTCAAGGTATGCATTTAAATATATATATATTATTCTAACCATGTATAGATTGAAGAAGAAGTCGCCGTCACAAGAATTCAATACACACATCTCAAGTGACGTAAATAAAAGCTGCACATCACGGTAAGTATGATCAATAAAGGTGAGATAGTCTTGCTCATGGACTTTAAACTTATTGAGTAGTTATCATTTAATTTCTTGCATTGCATTGCATGTTTACTTTGATCAATTCATGCATTCACTCCGCCTAGTTTATATTTTTGCTTAGTAGATCCATTGCATGTTTAGTTCCTTTGCATCCATCCATATTTGCATCTATTAAAGAAAAAAAATCTCTCACCATGATCATGCTCTTTCATCTCTAGTTGGATAAATCTCTATAGTGCTTTGATGCTACCTTTGTTTACTATAGTATGTTTTGGTTTGGAAATCTTTGCTTAAGAGTGCTTTCAAAGGCTTTTAAATTAAGCGTGGTGCTTAGGTTAAATAGCCTTCCTTAATTGAATTAGACATGGAGTCTAGTTTGGTTATTGAACTAAGAATTGCTTGCGTTGACATTGGATACTTTGTTGGACTAACCCTTGCGAGAAAACATTCAAAACCAATTCGGAAAGTCGGGAGATGAACTCAAATCAGAGATGAAGCAAGGCGTATGATGAACTCCAACCTTGTGCAAAAGACACAGCTCATTCATCATTGATGGAAGAATTGTAAGTATCAAATATCATTCACCTTGTCTTTTGCTACAAGTTACCTTTGCCTTGATCCATATACTAGAGTGCGACCATAAACAAAGTTTGGTATAAGATGAGATGAATAAAATCTATGCTAGGAGTAATCAAAGAACCATCTTTTCATTAGCATAGATGAAAACATATGAACTTTGGACAGCAACCCCTACTTTAAACTTGTTGTATTCCCTCGGGTATGTGTCCACTAATATTTTGTAGGGAAAGGATGCGTGCTATGTCTATTCAATGAAGAAGAGTGTCATACAAGAAAAGCTCTCACTCGAAGGAAGTGGATGGACAAAGCAACAGGCCACAAGAACGTCAAAGATAGGATGAACAACGTCTAAGGACATCGTGATTGCAACACACAATTAGGGATGGTTCAGCATTCACACTTAAAGTGTCGAAGTGGTGGGAAGGCTCAAGCATGGGGGAGGAAGGTCGGCTCCTCTAAAGATCATCAACATTACTCCTCCTCTTCTCAAGCTCCCATCACTTTGACATCTTTGGTTTGCAATCCCTTTACTCACTATTACTTTGTCTCTCTAAGTTTGTTTGGTTAATAAGTGTCATACATCAAAATCAAACTTAAGATAAAAATTCCACTAGAGAAAAAGTAATGGTGAGCAAATGCTAATTAAAATATCCAACCAAAACTTTTTTCTAGCATAGAAGCAGCCTTTAGCTCCATGACAATTCTACCCTTGTTTACAATTACGTGTATATTCCTTCGCATTATCATTTGTCAACTAATCTTTGCAGAATAAAACCATCGGAGGAGCTAAAAGATCCTAGCACAATTTGAAGAATAAGAAATAAAGGACTATGCAATAAAAAAGAGATAAAGTGAGGAGCAAGATACACAAGAGGCCAAAGAAGGAAAGCTTTGAGTAGAAGAAAAGGACCACCACAAGGTGTTACGGTGTTGTCACACTCCAATAATAAGGTAACATTTTGAGGTAAGTTGTGATTACTTAAGCTTTACCTTAAGTATGGCTTGTTCATAAATAAAGAAATAAATATGTTAGAGTAACATCCTTGCCGATCCAACTTCATTAGCTCAACATGTTTTGTTTCTTTAGTTATTCCTACCACCCTCTCTTGACCTCATAGTCCTACTCATGTTGCTCGCCTTGCTTTGGAAGAACATAATCAATATCATAGATAAGAAAACCTTTCAACGAGTCAAGGAGTTTGATTCAATTTGCCAATGTTTTAACCACAAACAATCATGCTCAATCTTCGATCTTGTCACCCAAGTTAAGTTTAAACAAAGCATATAAGAGCCGACTCTATCTTGTTTTCTTGTGCCTATGGTTAGAGAAGAATGAATGAAGTTTGGTTTCTGTTGGTGTTTTCCCACCAACTTGAGCCCATGCACTTGATCTCTACCTTGACTTTGCAAGCGAGGACACACTTTGAGCAAAAGGTGGAGAAGCCTATTAGTCTCTTCGAGGAATTCAACAAGTGAATGTCTTACAAGCATACACACTAAACAAGACGCTACCTACATCAATACTTCACTTCAATTCATAAGACCAGCAAAGAACGTGGGTGATGCCATCCTTCACCATCTCAAAAGAGCACAAACTGTCAAGATCATGTTATACGCTCAAAGAAATGACAAGGTAAGAAGTCTCGTTCGGAGGACTTAAAACACTTGAACCCTCATCGAAAGGAAAGATCGGTAGTTATCTATATACATAGAATATTTACCTCCTTGCATTGCATAATTATTTTCCTTTAGCATATTTACATTATAGCACTAGCCTTGCATAAGAAAAAAAATATATATATATATATATATATATATATATATATATATATATATATTTGTTCGTTGCATATACATTGAAAAACTCTAAGCCCCATATGATTAATTTTGTGGTGTGTAACAACCCATAAGGATATTTATTGTGGTGGCATAAAAGTAAAATAAATATGCATGCATCATCATCCTTTTTTGCATAGAAAATCCAAAAATATTCATCTTTCTTTGAACTCTTTGTCTTAAAGAAACAATCATAATCATTGGCAACAAAAGCTAAGTGGCTAAAACCACTAACACTTAACTAGTTCCACTAGCTTTGTTGTTTATTTGAGTTTAGCGTAATTCAAGGAAGAGAGATATGATAGGATGACTCCATCGTCGTTGTCTACCTTTACTTCGGATCATCATCAAAAGACTACGTCAAAGTCCCGGCTTGGGGAGGGCAACCCCCATGTATCCAGATAAGTATCCCTCTATCTTATTTAATATTAGCTAGATTTGTTTGCTTTATTAGAAAGAAATAAAAAGATGCATAACTAAGGAAATCAAATAAAAAGAGTATATATAGTTTTTATTAATGAGTCTTTATTAGAGTGTGAGAATAAAATAAACTGAAGATAATCTCTAGCTTTGGAGATGATGAATAGTTGCTCGTCGTAATTCCTTTTAAAGTACCTACCTTTCAAGCTTAATTTCTCTCGAGCTTTTAATGCAAGCTGCTTTGACTTGATATTTGCTCTAAACACGAAACACGTGGGTAGCAAATGCTTGCTCTAAAGTCTAGGTGATTGACAAATATGATATATGAGAGTCTGAGCTGCTATTTATCTTACTCCTAGTGATGCTAGATTTTTGGAGATTTATCTTTTGAAAATTAAAAGTGCACATGATAAGTTCTGTATGACGAAAGTGTTGAGACTCCTACCACAGCCATATATACATGCTCTTTAGATAGGAAAACCCTTTTGATGTATATAGGCTGCTTACTTTTGCATTGAGTTTGGTCAATCTTTGTTGACCCTTAGAAACTTGTCATCATTGCTACTCACACACTCCACTCCACTTCACTCTATTTCATTTGCACTTATGCTACTTCTACCCCTGGAAGTACGCATCCACCAAATATCCACATAGATCCATCAAAAATGTTCTACTCCTACCCTGGGAGAGAGCAACCAAAAAAAAAAATATATCCCCACACATATCCACTTAGCCAACATCTCATAAAGCTCCTTTATCCCCTGTTTCTATCTCTCTACAAATTTATTGAAAGAGGCTTGGGTTGTATAGTCGACAAAAAGAGAAAAAAAAGAATAAAAGGAGAGTTAAAAAAAAATGGACAAGTGTCGCTATGAAAACAATGGGTACTTAGATGCCCGCCTCTCCATGAAAAAAAAAAAAGAGAAGAGATGAAAAAAGAAGAAAAAAAAAAAGAGTATACAACCCGAGGTTCTCCCAAGTACTTCAAAAAGAGATATGTTTCCCACAGGAGCAAAGTAGAATTAGGCTTTCCCCTCATTGCATTCACTCCATTCATCATACACCTACCATCATATTCATTCCACTACACCGTACACATGCACATGCAGTATGCCTCGTGACTTTGGATCCATTGCTTGAACTTACAATATATGTTTAGTAAGTAGATTTAGTTTTCTCCCACCTATGAACTCCACATATAAGCCTTAGATATAGGGTGAGAGAGAAGAAGGCATAGTGTCCCTCTTGCCTCATTCCAAAAAAATACCACATATTATGAGAGAAAGGCAACACAACATTATTGCCTAAGTGAGGATCCACAAATACCACAAATGAGAGACTTGAGAGGGTCATACAAAAGGAACTTTGAGTTTTATTTTGAAAACTGCAAAAACTCGGAATGATAGTTGATCGAAGAGTTTGAGACAAGGTGCTTGACTTGATTATTCTATCTTTCAATTGCCCAAGATCCTAAGAAAAGGCTATAAGCTCCATGGTTAAAGGTAATATGGGTAAGTTGAAGGTTGAAAAAGTTTATTCTTATCCAGAGGAAAAATTTTGTTTGAAAGCATGTGTACTTTTGAGGCGTGAAAGCGTCGTAGCAACTCCTGATCCAACCCTAACTATAAATTTAGTCTTGCTAGGGACTAGCAAGAGGTAAGCTTGGGGAACTTGTTGACACCTGTTATAGCATAATATTAATAGTCAACTAAACATAGAAAAAGGGCATATCAACATAGACTAGGGCTTTACTGACATAGTTCCATGAGTTTTGGTGATTTATATATTTTCAGGGACTAAATAGGACAAACCTAGAGATTGCAAGACATATGAAGCATAAACATGTTACAAACATATTCCAAGATAGCATCATTGCAAAGAGCTCGTCGAGACGATCGAAACGGATATATTGTTCGCTATATTCAGAGTCCAGAATTAAAAAATATCAGCTACGGTGCAGAGTCCACTAAAATGGCCATAACTTCCTCATCCGGACTCCGTTTCAAACAAAATACCGGTCGTTGGAAAGCTATCGACGAGATCTACGCAACCACAAAAGATGAAGTCTAGAAGGTTCAAGATCCTGGCGGCCGCCAGGCCCGGTCCCACCTGTCAGCCTCATCTTTTTAGGTCGGTTTGTAACCGCCATTGAGGACAGATCTACGCCGTTGCCCAAGGTCGGTTTGATCCAAGCGCTGTGGTTCCTTCCCTAGGGCTATATAACCAGACCCCCTGATCCTAGGGTGAAACCGTAATTCATTCTATTCATTATCTCCTGACCTTTTGGTCATTGAGGTGTCCCAATGTGAGGACAACCTCTCCACCAGGGAATTAGGGCTAGACTCTTCAATGTAATAGATTAGCAACTAGAGAGTTAGGGAGAGCGGAGCTACGCTTCGGTTCTGGAGACGTCTACAGAGTTTGGTATGTCTTGTATCCCTCCTTTGTAAGACTTATGATTTATATATTTATCTTCTCTATTACTTTCATGCCTTTCATATAATTGGTTAGTATAGTTATTATACCATTGCATGGGATCTCCGCTCGTATCGAGGGCTCTAGTTATTCTAGGTAATTAGAGTAGTAATCGATAGTATAGACATGATGTCTAGGCTATAGGTTACCTGAGATTGCACCCAACCCCACGGATAGTTGTGGTAGCCCCAGGTGGTGACATGCCCTGATGGCCGACGTATTCCACCATGTTCGGGTTGGTGTTTGTAGGACTTTGTCAGAGCTTCCTAGCCCCCTTCTCATCCCTTTCTGTGGCTAGTGTTCTGATGTCTCAAAGTGTTTTGGTGTGATTGCTATCATAGAACCTAAGTAATAGAGAAGTATATAGGAACCTAGATCTCTCCCGCTGTTCTCTCAACTTGCTAGCTATACATTCATCATAGGAATTCTCTGGTGTGTGATATTGTTCATCACTCTTATCATCTATCATTTGTTGGGTTAATCCGGCTTGTACACGTGTCTTGATGCTTAGGTGGAGCAACCGAGCTGAAGAAGGGCGGGACAGGCGAGATTCAAACCCAGGAGCAACCGGCGCTGCGGTGGCGCTCCCACGACGTCGTGGTCGAAAGTGCGGTTGTTGACCGAGCCCGACTTGTATCTTCCTTTCAAAGCACTTTTTTTCATTCAAGTACATGTGTGATGTAAAAGGCTGGGATATAAAGCCCGTGTGTTAGAGATTGCAAGTGTGGGTTATTACTTTGTAATCGTGTGTGTGAACCACCATCTATTAAAAAGTGAAAAGGGGGCCTTTGTCAACACCACAGCAAGCGGTTGCGGATCGAAGTTCATCCCTGTGTTCATGCATGTTCTTCCAATTTGATTTCACGTTCTAGGTAGCCCTTTGTGATAAACTCGTTGATTTGTGATCCTAACACCTACATTCCGTATGGGAGACACTAATCACGAGTTTGTGTGCGTTCTAGTTCATCCATGGCGGAGAAAGGCGATGGCGAGCGGCTGCGGTATCCGCCGCTCACGTCCAGCAACTACATCAGCTGGGCGATTCATACTCAAGCAATCATGGAAGATCAAGGAGTCTGGGAGGTGGTTGAGCCGTCGGGGGAGGTGGTGGCTCAAGATCCAGCCGGGATCGCGAAGCGCAAGGCGAAGGACACGAAGGCGCGGGCGCACCTCCAATGTCTCCCTGACGATTTGTTGATGCAAGTCACGGGGAAGAAGACCGGGAAGGAGGTCTGGGATTCGCTGAAGACGAGGTTCGTCAGCGAGGAGCGAGTGATGGAGGCGCTGCGAGTAACCCGATGAATGAGTTTGATGCGCTCGCGGATGAAGCCGGAGGAGACGGTCGACTTCGTATGCCGCGGCCGACGGGGATGCGGTTTGGTATGCAAGTTTAGGCGGACAACTTGATGATCGGGCGTTGGTGAAGAAGGTGTTCAACACGAGTGCGGGAGAAATTCATCCGGTTGGTCGCCGGGATCGAGCAGTTCCATGACCTTAAGAAGCTCAAGTTTGACGAAGTCATTGGACGGTTGAAGACTTTTGAGGAGAGGGTCGGGAAGAGCACCGGGGGAGACGAGTGCTAAAAGTGACAGCAGTGGTCAATTGCTGCTCACACATGCTGAGTGGGAGGCGAAGCAAAGGAGATCTGGAGGGGAGAGCTCGGGAGGAGGGCAAGCTCCAGACGGAGGTGGCGGTGGGCGCGGCCGTGGGCGTGGCGGCGCGGTGATGTGCCGGCTCGCGGTGAATATGCGGTGAGGAAAGGCAAGGAGCATATCAAATGCTTCAAGCGCAGAGTACGGCCACTACGCCAACGGATGTCCCACAAGAGAGGAAGGAGGAAGCCCACCATGCGGGGTGGGACGACGTCAGCGGCATTGATGCTCACGGTTGTGGAGGAAGAACCCAAATTGTTCGAAAGCAAATGCGAGAACCACACCAAGACTCGGGGAAGCGGCAAGTGGACTGAAGGAGGAGCGTGTGTTTCGAGCCGCATCTCACCGGTGGAGGTATAAACACCGGTGACACTTGGTATTTAGATAATGGTGCTAGCAATCATATGTCTAGTGATCCTAAAAAATTCGAGAACCGAATAGAAACATTGCGGCAAAGTTAGATTTGGGGATGGGTCTGCAGTTGAGATCATGGGGAAGGGTTCTGTGTTGTTTAAATGCAAAGATAACGATCGATGTGGTTACTCCATGAGGTGTACTACATCCCAAAATTGAAAAGTAACTTAGTAAGCTTGGGTCAACTTACTGAAGTGGGTCACAGAGTGGTGCTAGATGATGATTATCTTGAAATTGTTGATAAGAACATTAAGAAGCTGGTGATGAAGGTAGATAGAGCATCAAACAGATTATACAAGATTGAGTTGTGCATTGTCGATCCTGTATGTTTGATGGGGAAGATTGAGGAGCCAACATGGCTTTGGCATGCCGAGGCTAGGTCATGTCAATTTGAGCTATGAAACCGTTAGTTGAAAAGGGAATGGCAGCTGGTGTTCCACTGATTTCACATCCAGAACAAAGTGTCATGGTTGTTTGGCGAGGGGAAGCGGACAAGGATGCCCTTTCCAAAGAAAACAAGTTTTGAGCAAAAGAACCCTTGCAACTTGTATATGTTGATTTGTGTGGCCCAATCAACCCACCAACACCAGCTGGGAATAGATATTTTATGTTACTTGTTGATGATTTTAGCGGTGGATGCATGTGTCAATGTTGAAGACCAAGGATCAAGCTTGTGAAGTTTTTGTCAAGTACAAGAATGAAATGCGAGAATCGGCATGGCCACAAGATAAAAAGTCCCGAGGTCGAGACGGGGGTGGTGAATTCTGTCAAAACTCTTTGCGGTGTATGTGAAGAGAGTGGTATTGTGAGAGCGGTGACAACACCCTATACTCCACAGCAGAATGGAGTTGTAGAAAGAAGGAACAGATCTGTCATAGAGATGACCAGATCAATGCTGACCAGTATGAAAGTTCCAGGAAGATTCTAGGGTGAGGCAGTCAGGCATGCTGTCTATTTGCTGAATAGGTTACCAACAAAACCTATGGGGAGCAAACACCATTTGAAGCATTGCATGGAAAGAAGCCACATCTGGGGCATCTCAAAGTATTTGGATGTTTGGCTCATGTGAAACCAGCAACTCCACATCCAGGGAAACTGGATGCAAAAGGTACCAAGATGGTGTATCTGGGAGTTGAAGAAGGTAGCACGGCTCATAGGCTATATGATCCTGCTTAGAAGAGAGTTGCAGTAAGCAGAGATGTTATTTTTGAGGAAGGTCAAGAGTGGAGTTGGGAAGGAAGACTGCAAAAGAAAATCAGATGGATTTTCAAGCTGGAAGAGGGAGATTTCGGTGATTCTTGGACCGGGAAACGATCCAATGCGCAACGGAGATTCCAACACCACAACATCGGAATGATGCTCATGTAGACAAGTGAGTCGGGAGGTGTGCCAGATGAGCAACAGTATCCTCAAGCAGACTCAGCTGAAGTGGGGGAGCCTTCCAATGCAGGAATGATCACTGATGATTTATCAGATGAGGAACCATAGCGTTTTAAGTCTCTAAGTGAGATCTATGATGCAACGGATGTAGTAGAAATGGTTGACACTGAAGAAGAAGCAATGCTTGTTGAAACTGATGAACCTAGCTGCTACAAAGAAGCTGCTACTGATCCAAACTGGATGGAGGCAATGAACAGTGAACTGCATTCTATTCAGAAGAACAGAACTTGGGATTTGGTGAAACTCCCAAAGAGTCACAAACCCATTGGTTTGAAGTGGGTGTTCAAGTTAAAGAAAAATGCCGATGGTGAAATAGTCAAGCACAAAGCCGATGGTAGCTAAAGGCTATGTGCGGAAGAAAGGTGTCGACTTTGAAGAAGTTTTTTGCACTGTTGCGGATTAGACTTTGTGAAAGTAATACTAGCATTGGCGGCCTAACGAGGGTAATGGAAAATACATCATCTTGATGTTAAGACAACATTTACGAATGGTTGTTGACTTTCGTTAACACATGTTTTATGACCGTCAAGATGCATATAAAATAATAAAATTCCATATCAAATCATAATTAAACAATATTTATCTCGATGAGTTCCACAAGTTTTTGGTACTTTAGTTGTTTTGCGGGAATTTCTATTATTTCGCAGGTAAAAAAGTATCTCAAATGAAGAAACAGAGTACACCAATGCAAAGAGCTCTCGTCGCTGATCAAAATGGACATATTATTTGCCATTTTGGAGCTCCCAATAAAAAGATATGAAATTTGCAAATTAAAAAGGAGTGGTGACGTCATCGCTGACGTCAGCACCCCCCGAAGTCAACGCCTGCAGGAACTGACACGCAGGCCAGGCGGGCCCGCCCGTCAGCCAATGCCGCACAGCAGCGCGCGGGAAATTTCCGCGTTGACGCGCGCTCGCGCGTACGACGGGGACAAGGGCGGGCCATGCGGGCCCCGCTAGCCCAGGCTGCCCCTCTCCCACACGCAGGACACGCACGCGCGACGCGAGGCGGCCTCCTGCCGCTGGCCACAGGGCCCACCTGTCGGCGCCGGGAAACGCTCGCGCACGAGCGCAAACGCGCGAGCCGCGGCTCGTCCCCCTCCGCCCGGACACGTGGTGGCCTCGCAGTGGAGCGCGCGGAGGTGGTTGCAGCAGCCCGCGCCTGGGAGCAGCTGGACCGCCCGGTTCAGCTGGTTTTCCTGCGATTGAACCCGATTTTCAACGCAGTAAACGCAGACAACACAGTTTTCTCTCAGTTCACGTCCGGTTCAGCACCTTCTAGACCGGTTCCCTCCCGGTTTTCGACACATTTCGGGAGTAGAATTATTTCCCGCCTATTTGGAGGCGGTTGCATGGTCAAGAGGTCGGTTTTGGGCCTAGAGACATGGAGAGCCCTCCATTCTTGCCCCCTTTCTCCTATATAAAGAGGCCATTTGCCTCTCTTGTGATTCACTCATCACTCAACACTTGAGCATTCAATAAATTCCATTCCATTCATTCATCCACTTGTGAATAAAGGGAGTGAGTGAGGAAGAGTTAGAAGGAAGCCCGAGTGTGGGTTTCCTTTACACTTTCCCCCTCTTGACGTTCTACTATTTGGAGTAAGAACTATCGTTGTTATTCTTTCGGTATTAAGCTTTTAGACAAGTTATCTTTATTATTTATTGTACTTGCTGGTTCGTCGCTCATCCTTGTGACGAGTACTCTAGTAGAAGGGCCTCGCTAGCCGGGTCACCCTTGAGCTCATGCTAGAGTAGTTGGAAGGTATCATAGCGTGGTGTCTAGGTTATCATCTACCTTCGATTGCCTCAAACGCAGCACGGCCCGAGGGGTAGGCGGCAGGTGGTGACAGCCCCCGTCCGTCCCTTGTATTCCCCACGTCGGTGTTCAGCGTAGAGTTGTAGCCAGGAGGTACACGCGAACCAGGTATAAGGCGGTGCAAGTAAGTCGATAAGTGACAAGGATATCTCGCTTAGATCTTTTATCGTTAGAAACCTCACTACCCAAGATCCGCTTCATCTCATCTTTTGGGAAAACTAGTTTAGAGACTTTACACCCATTCCCTGTGGAAAATACGATACCCTGAATACTTCAGGGTGAAGTGCTACAACGGTATTTCCGTGCGCTAAGGACCGTTGACACCGTTATAGCATAATATTACTAGTCAACTAAACATGAAATAAGGGCATAAAATGAATAATCACATAAACTAGGGGCTTTTCTTGACATAATTCCACGAGTTTTGGTATTTCATAGCTTTTGCGGGGACTTGACAGGAAAAGCAGATAAAAGCCCGTGAGTTTGCATCCCATACGATGAAGAGACTTGACCGTGACTAAACTCAACCCAAAATGTGGACTAATACATTCTAGAAGACACCGTAAGGCGGGACCCCAAAGGAGAAGTCCGAACCTCACGGGCCCCGGGGCCGCCAGAATGGCCCCCGGCGCCCGCCGGTGGGTCCCACCAATCGACCTCAGATTTCTATGTCGGTTGTAACCGCCATTGAGGAGTAATCTAGTCCACAAATTAAGGTCGGTTTGATCCAAGGGTCGACGTTCATCTCCCGTGGCTATATAACCCAGACCCCCTGACCCCTGGGCTTCATACCTAATTCATTATCATTCATATTCAACGTGCCGAGACCTCGAAGTCTCCCCCTAGGTCTAGACTAGACTAGAACTAGATGAGCTAGCATTCAAGAGGGATCGATCTCATTAGATCTAGTCTTTAGAACAGGAGAGATAGAGAGAGGGAAGGAACCTAGGAGGTGCCGGCCTGTCGGTGCTACCTCCACAACTTGTACCTCGGTGGAAGTTAACCTACACTTGGAGTTACTATGGTAATCAACTTCTTCTTTTAGTAAGCAACATTGTTTATATTGTTCTTCCGACTCATGAAGTCTCTTTTGAGTACTTTAATCTAGTGCATTAGGTTAAAGTAATATTCGTAGTGCAAGCGTGGTGTTTGGGCTCGGGTATCTCGTTAGATTCATCCTATATTCGGATTGGTGGTAGATCACGAATCGTGATAGCCCCTAGCCGGGTGTCATTGATCCTTTGGATTCCCCATCCCGTCTGTAGGACTTGTGGGATTTATCTCTAGGTAGGATCATCCTTTGTTGGTGTTTTCTCCCTATGTGATGTCCCCAGATAGAGCATTAGAAGACATAGCTTACCAAGATTAGAACTAGATATCTTAGTAATCCTCTCTACACTCTCAACCTTCTTAAGTCTTGTGCTACTCCGGGTAGGATTAGATTGGAGTCTCCCTCACACGTTTCCCTGTGGGTACGATATTTAAAACCCTCCGGGTGAAAGCTACAACGGTATCCGTGCGCTTGCGGATTATACAACCTTTAATGTTTCTGTGGGCATAACAAATACCAACACGGACTATTCTGCTTACACTAAGAAACACCAACAATGGTGAATTGAAGAGGAAGTGTATGTCCGTCACTGAGGGTTTTTCTTTGTCAAAGGGAAAAGAACAACATGTTTTGAGGCTCGAGCAAAGCTTTGTATGGGCTCAAACAAGCACCCAGAGCTTGGAACATTAAGCTGGATAAAAGCTTAAAGAGTTTGGGATTCAAAGATGTGCCGCTTGTTGGGGCACGAACGATCGTTGCCACCCCGAGCGGAACAAAGACAACCGAAATGGAGATATGAACTGTAATTTTATTGCCTTGCTCACGCGTCAGGTATTAAGTGCCCCCGGGGCATATCTCTCTTGCATGACTAGAATTCCCTTCCACCGCCTTGCCTCCGAATAATATTCTAGCGCCGGCGGGGTCGCCTTGGTCTTTCCGCTCGTCCGAGCCAACCACCCGGCCTCGGCTTGGCGCGCGAAGTTGGGCCGCCATCGCCCCTTCTTCTTCTCCATGGCCGAAACCCGCATAGGCGACTCGAACCGAAAAGTGACCAAAGCCGCTGAAGACAAATCCTACCGAAGCCGCATTGGTCGCGACCACGGACACAGTGAAGGCTTTCCACTTTCCCGCGGTCCGGGCGACGAGAGGGGGAATGCTCCGGAGGCCCGAAGCGGGACGCCTCGGCCGACGACACGAAACCTCGGCCTTGTAGCCGAATACGAGGCGCCTGGGAGAACCGATGCCTCGGGCCTCCCCAACAATTAGCCCTCCTGGTCCCGGCCGATGCAACCTCTTCGCCTTCGCCGGGATCGATGATTAGCCGGCCCGAAGAAACCCCCCTCCGGCGGAGGAGATTTTCACTTTTTTTTTAGGAAAGCTGTTTCCTCGAGCGCGCGTTCGGATGTGAACCGAACCGTCGTTCAGCCTCGCCTATAAGCCCCCCGTGGGGCTCGACGTGGGGTTGCGCGCCCCCGGCATTTGCTTCCGACGTCCATTGGCGCACTCGCCACGCCTTGAGCCCTCATTTGTTCGGCCGAGCACCCTTTCGGTTCTCCTCTTCCGCCGTCTTCCAAAGGTACTAGACTTTGTACTTACTATTCGGTCTTTCCCTTTCCCTTTTCGCCCCTGGCGTCTATGTTTTATTTTTGGGGGCTCGTTCCTCGTTTTGGCTTTCCATTTGCCGCCTTGATAGGTTCTCGTTCGCCTTCGAAATGGTGAGCATTTCTAGCGAGACTAGCTCAGTTCGGTGAACCGCGCCCGAGCGAAGGTCGTGGGGCCTGAAGACTACGGTCGAGCGATGACCCTACCGAGGGCTATTTGGTTCGGGTGACGCCGAGACCTCGGACGGCGGGGAACCGGCTCGGCCGTCTTAAGGCCGAGGCGGCAGCGAACCGAACCCATACGTAGGTGGCAGACGAAAATCAGGTTCCCGTAGCGAAGCCGAAGAGTATCCTTACCGGGCGTTACCGGTGACCGAAGAGGACCTTGACAAGCACGTTGCAAAGGGAATTATGGACGAGAGGACTGCCGCCATTGTCGGGCGTCGGGAAAGAATTAACGCCGGCAAGAAGAATTTGGCCGTGGTGTTTAAAGACTTCTTTGTTGCTGGTCTTCGTTTTCCGCGGCGAGGACTTCGTGTGCTCGAGGTTTTGGCGATGTAACACCCTGGTGTTAATCATGTCATTTGCATGTGTATCTCATGCCATAAGCATCATTAGCATACATGCATTGTAATTTGTATACCATATTTTGTTTACAATTGCTTGCGATGCCTTGCTATGCCATGCTTGGTATGAAATATTTGTTTGAATGCTTGTTTGGACCTAAACTATGCTTAGTTACATTTAGGACATGATTTTGGGCTATGCTTGAGTGGACCATTTCATTTGAAAATGATTTATGAAAGTTCTCTTAAGCCATTGACCCTTTTTAGAGTGTTTTTGGAAACCTTTTCAAAAGTGCTTTATAAAATGCTTTTCACCCAAAATGTCCTATATATGAAGTGTAGTACTTTTTATGAGTGACAAAAGTTGTTTAACTTGCCTCTTATGAAAATGTTTGCAAAATGCCCAAAACAGCCTCAACAGTTTGGTCAAAATTCAAGGTTTATTCAAAAATGATTTTTTCTCAAAGTGTTTCTACCTTCTCTGTTTTGGCCTATGGTTTTCAAACGGTGTCGAATTTGAAAAAGTTGGTATGGAGAGTTTTGTAACTTATGAAATTCTGAACATTTCTTGTATAGAAAGTTTTTGCTGAATCGGCACGAATCACGAGGCATAGACTAAAACAGTTCAAACTAGCATTTTTCATGACAGTGTTTTAGTGACGGCTTGATGCCGACCCTCACGGAAATCCCCTGGCCGAATAACGACACGTCGCGCGTGTCCGTCGAACTCTGCCCGTGCCCGTGACTCAAAGGGGGAGGCAAGCGCCCTCCCGTGCGCTCCACTCCACCCCTGCCCCTCTCTCTTTCCTTCTCGCCTAAGGAAACCGCAGCAGCAGCACAGCGGCAACAGCCGGCCACCATGGCCATTGCCGGCATCGCCTCCGTCCTGCTCACCCGCCACCATGCTACAGCCCTCCAAAACCTAGCAAAAGCTCCACCCTCGTGTCCTCTACCTTGACGTTCAAGACTCCGAGCCAACCGCGCCGTGGAAGCAGCGAATCGAGCGACTTCCTCCTCGCCGGAATCCCGACCGCCATGGCCGAGCTCGCCGTCGCCAACGCGAACCACCACCACCGCCGCACCATAGCCCCATTCCTCCCGTCCACGCCTCTGCCACATCATGCACTACCTCCCCGACCCAAACGCTGGACGAATCGAGTGCCGATACGGCCCAGTCGGCCGTTTTCTCACTGCTGCCGCCGCCGAGAGCTCCGGCGAGCTCCCTGCTCGCCGTGGCCAGCCCGTCCCCGACCCTCTCCGACCATACCAGCGCGCGCACGAGGCCCGCCTCGACGTGCTGCTGCACATGCACCCGCCAATCGACCCGTCCCGGCCTCTGCCTCGCCGGAACGTGGCCGCGCCGCCGCGGAACGCCGCCGCGTCGGCATGCACGTCGTCGAACGCCTCCCTGCCCCGGTTTCCTTCGATTTACTGAGGGTTCTTCATCGCCTTGAAGCCCTGAAGCCGGTGCTCGCCTCGCCTAGCCTCGCCGCTGTCGGAAACAATGACAGCGCCGCCATGCATCGCCGCCGTTCGCCGTCGACCCTGCCACAGCCCACCATAGCTCGGTTACTTGGCCTAGATCGATAGATCTCGACGCCATGAGTCCAACGGTATCCTTGGTTTGGCCGGAGGATCAACGCCGGCGAAGATCCACCGCCGACCAGCAACTGCGCCGCCGGTGCTCTGTTTCGGGTCACTGACGAGCTGGTCCCACATGTCAGCAACAATATCCTTTTCTGATTTTTATTTCCAGCCATGCATGCATACCTTGTTAAATCCATAACTTGTTCATTTTAGCTTGGATTTGGGTGAGACAAATTTTGTTGTGTTTCTTGTGACTAGATCTACCACAGAAAAATATTGCATGTCATTTTTATGATACTTTTCTGTATAGTTTTATTTTGTGCCTTTAATTCCAAGTAAATAAGGAAAATCATATCTTTTATTTGGTGCATGATAAAAATATAGTTCCTGTATGAAATGTTCATGATTTTGGATGTAGAGTCCAGGAAAAAAATAGCATGCATGGTATGTTCTGTGGATGAGATGTGATTTTATATTTATGTGCTACTTGATGCATTGTCTTTGGAAAATCATAGAAAAATATTTATTAGGTTTTTGCCATGCTAATTTTTGTACATGCATTTGTTACTGTTATGTAGCTTTTCATGTTCATGGTTAGGCAGTTTCATACTTTTCATAGTGCAAAGTATTTTCATGCCTAGATTTAGTGCTAGCATGTCAATTTTGTGTAGGACAATAGGTGTGTGAGTTTGCTGTGAAACTTTTATGATAGGTTATTCATGACAGTGGAGTGCCACTGTAATTTTTGTAGATTTTTCCAAGCTGTTCTTATATTTATCATATTTATGTTGCATGGAAAATGGTTTAAAAATGCATGTATATGTTAGGGTTATAATTTTTGGATGCTTTGCTTTCTGTTCTTATGATAGTTAGAGACTGTTAGTCAAGTTGGTTTGCTGGTTTGATGCATTTCTACATGGGCCTAGGGATTAAAGTGTTTAATTAGTCTTTTATGCTTTTCTATGCAATGTGTGACATTGCAGCTATCATTTCATGTAAATTCATTTATCTTTTAAGCTTGGCAGTAGGTTTGATTGATGCATTTTGACCTTGTTTAGTGGCTGTTCAGATTTGGTAATGTTTTCATAAGTAGTTTGCCATTTATAGGTGTTGCATGTTTGCATGTCACCTAGAAACAGCGCTGCTGTTTTTGCTGTTTTACATGCTGTAGATGATAGAATCAGGTCATGACTGTTTTATATGAGTTGTAGATAATTTTATAAGCTTTCCAACGAGTATTTGTTTGCTGCATTTGGAGTTATAGAACTCCCTATGTGACTGTTTTAGTACGTACATGTCCCCGCTGCCCTCGTTTTAGAATTAGTGTCATTATGCATGAGTGTTTGTTTGATTTATTTGATTGTTTTATGAACTGCTTAGTTTCTATAACGCAGAGAGGAGATATCCACTTATTCATCTCATGCATCATAATGCACTCATCTATCCTTTGTTTAAAATATGCATTCATTATATTCACTCTCGCATATGCACCATGTCGGGACCGGAGTAGTGCGGGAAGTGATCAAGGACGAAGTCGCATTTCAACATCGGATGTGCAGCAAGAGGAGGTTTTCAAAGAAGCGTGACAGGTCACCGAACCGTGAAATTGCTCAAGACACCTTCTAACTTACTCCGAAAGGCAAGCCCCGGTGCATGCTGCCCTCTCCTATGCTTTCTAACTTAAATTGATTTGCGCCCTTTAATGATTGCCGCATTAAGTATAGGAAATGGTTGAAACCGTTGTCGCACCAATATCCTTGCTGAAGTTGTTATCCCATCCTATATAGAGGTCTAGGTTAATTGAATGCTCGGTATGATGATTGCCGAGACGCTGATTTCCGGTCACTTGTGAGGTTGTTTGGAGTTAATCACGTTGATGATTGACAGTCTGCGCTGAACGATAATAAACATGATAAGACCGGATGGACATTGTGGTCTTTCCATCCGGTCGATTAAGGACTAACCCTTGGTCGGGATGCTATCGGATGTTGAACGTAACTGTCACATAGTAGCCTCCGCTGGGGTCGCGGCAGCACAAAGCTCCAATTATTAGTCGCAAAGTCGACATGTCCGCTTTATCGCTCCTCCCGGGCATGGTAGGTTGGGTTCGGTTTGGGCGCAGTGCAATACCGAACGACGTAAAGTTTCGGCATCCCGGGCGGCCCGAGCGGGGGGGGGTAGCCGGCAAGCCCGAGATTCTTCGACATTTGAGGAGTTACTGGGATTGTCTTGGCTAAGCGGTCCTAGTGTGTGTTCAGGTATTCGCCGGCTGGTTTGAAATTCGATTCTAGTCGCCGTCTCTCTCGGTTAATGAGAACCCGGTTTCGTTGTTCACGATAGAGTAGTTAACAACTCTCATGGTTACTTAATGCATGCCGCTCTTTGTTTAAAATATTGATCAAGTTACTTATGTTATTACTTATATTAATGAGCATATGTATTTCGAGCATGTGTTTTATTTGGGCACATGTTTTAATCATGACTATACAGGACTTATGGTTATGTATATAATAACAACCTTTTAACATGGAAGAACCTGAGTAGTATGTGTAGGTTCATTAAGCAACCTTATTTCTGAAAGCAAATGTGAGTCAGCCAACTCCACATACAGCCAAGCATACTCCTTGGAGTCTTTTCCTTATTTTTCGGTTTCAGACGGGTAAGTCTTGCGGAGTACAATTGAGTACTCACGGGTTATTTCCCAATGTTGCAGGTGACTCCGTCACGTGAGTCTAGCCAGTCATGTTTGTTGCTGTGGTGAAGAATAATGCCTAGGGCATGGCGTCTCCATATTCATCTATCTCATGCTATTCTGAGGGGGTGACATTAGGTTGGCACCATCTTATTTTATTTCCGCCGAGCAACTATTTGAGTTTTGAAAACTATTGCTTCCAAGACTCTGAATTACTTTGTAACAAATGAGTACATTGCACTCTCGATCTTAATATATTGAATTTGGTTTAAGATACCAAGGATTTGAACTCATCGAGCTCAACGATCTTGGTTGTATTGTTGATGAGTGTGGAATCACTCGGAGATTCCCGAATACGGATTTATATGGACTCAAGTGTAGACGATTGCCGGTGATTGTAATTTATACTTGATTTCTTATAAATTGGTCGGCCATCCACAGCGAAGTTTGACCTGGGAGATACAAAGATCGACCCCCAACTCCATTGCTCGTCTTTTCGCATTTGCTATGGCGCTGAAGATGATGGGAGCGCCTTTAAGTGCTGAGCTATTCGCCCATTGTTATGGATGCTTTATTAAACCAAGCGAATTTGTGGATAAAAGTATCGGCCAAGTGGTGGAGGCACAATATGGAGCTTGCACTTTCGTTCCCCAAAAGAAGAAAGGGATGCCATACAGTTCCGGCCTTCCACAACAAGTGGCGTGACTGGACCGAGTACTGGTTCTACTGCAAGGTGAGCGGCGAACGGTTCGCCAAACAAGCAGAAACCGAAGGCTATGAAAAAGCGAACACTCTTGTCAGCCGAATGTTTCCGCTGTCGATGGTCTTGTGGTCGCGGCAAGGATACCTCTAGTCCGGGTTTTGCGAAGCCCGTGCAGCCCTTCAAGAGGCTAGCGACCATCGGATTACGAGACTTGGTGGAGGAAGCGTTGGCGCTCCGTGTGTGGCCTCTTTCGCCGTCGACTACGTTTGAGCCGAAACCCAGAGGTGGTGGTTATCACGGGCCACTGTTGATCGTCGACCGCCCCTCCGTTACGAAACCGAAGATGATTTTGTCAGGGCCGTTAGCGAGGCGGCAGACGAAATTCTCGGGCCATACTCACCGAAAGAGCACGGGCGGAAAGTCAACCAATTGGGCGTCATGCCCAGGATTAATCGGTGTTTAACGCCATGCGTATCCCCACGGGGACCCGAATGACTCGCCCAATACAAGCGCCGAAAAGCCGAACGACGAAAGGCGGTCGTCACCGAAAGCGGCTTCTCAACTCCGCCGCTTTGAGAGCAAGAAAAAAAAAAACTCACTCGCCGTCGTCTTGCCGGAAGGAGGCCCCGGATGTGGTGCCGGGCCGCTCCATGGCAGGATCCGCCATGCCGGCCCGAAAGGCCTTGCTCGGGCGAGGAAGGTGGTTCAGGGGAGTGGGCGAACCGAGTTTGACGACCATGTGCGATTACGCACGCTTTTTTTTTTTTCGGGGTCAACTACGATTAACTTTCTCTCGCCCATGTTTTGTTGCTTTCGCAGATCATTCTCGATGATTCGGACGAAATGCTGCCGAAGATGGACCGAAGGCGGCCATGAAGAACTCCCAAGCCCGAGTATCTCCGGGCGTTTTTCGAGACGAAATGGAAAAGCGATACAAAAGACCTCGTGAAGGAGCCCGCCAAACGCCCGCCCGAGTGAGAAAGTCGTGCGGCTGGCTGGCTGCCGCTGCCCCAAAAGCGCCGCCGTGTCGAAAAGCCCCTCCCGGTAATTCAGCATTCTACCATGAATCCATGACGGTAACTCCGGAGATGGCAAGTCGTGTTCTTTTCGGTTATGGGGTTCTTTCGCCGACTCCCGCCCCAAAAATTATGGTGAGATGCGGGTGTACTCGGGCTCGAGTTCTCCTGGGGGACACCGGCCCGAGGAAGGAGAGGTCTTACCAATTGCTCGTGCTTTAGGTGTTTCCTCGAGCTCGGGTGATCGCGAATGTGGATCACACGACCCTCCCCTTCCTTCCCGGTGCCGAAGCCTCTGCCCTCGGCGAAAGATGCGCGAATAGTTTCTCCACGCGGTTGGAGGTTGAGCGACTTCTTTGTCGATTCCTCATCCAGGGATAGCCGAGGCGCCGAAATCCCGTGGTGCCCACGTGAGTGCCCCACAATTCGTCTCCCTTTGTTTCGATTTTCCGTGTGAAGTTTTGACATTTTCGTCTGGTCATGTTGGTTCGGGTTCTCCTCCTCCCAAACTCACGGAGAAGCAATTCCGGATGTTCGAGGCTGATTTGGCCTCAAAGATTAGGGAGGCCGAGAAGAAGATTGCAACCGCGGTTACCGCCCAGAAGGCGGCTGAGAAGAAAGCCCGTGATGCAGAGGCACGCGCCCAGGCCGCAGAGGAACGCTTGAAGCAAGCGGGTACCGAAAGGAGCAAGTGCTCAAGTCCCCAGAGGAATTTTCATCGGCGATCGAGGCCGGGGTGGGGCGTATCACGACCGATAGCCAGCCGGCTTTGAGTCGACTCCCTTTGGGCTGAGCGGCGCCGGGCTTGTGCTTTGCGTTGGCGGGCGAAATTCGGGGGGCTCGACGGGGCCGTGACTTCGGCTAGGGATTTTGCTGCCCTGGAATGTCTTCGGGCCTTCAGCGAGACGCTGAAGGACCAAGGTTTCACTCAATTCGCCGAGCTAGTGCCGAAACCCTACGCTCGGGCGTCATCGACCGTGTCGGGACGAGGCCTCGCCGCCGCCGTTTTTTTTTTTTTTATGACACTTTCTGGTGCCAAGGTGGGCGGGACGTGGCCATGGTCCAGGCAGCCATGGTCTTCGGTCAGGTGAGAACATCTAACAGCGATCTCTATGTAAACTTTGAGCAACTTACGCTCGACGTGGTATTGATTCCCTTTTTCTGTGTCCCAGACTGACGAAGAAAAGGAGGCCATCAAACTGAAGGTTCAGGCTCTGATACGCAACCACGCGGTGTGCGGACTTGGCAACAACCAGCCCCCGGCGACAGCCCAAGACGCCCCGGCGAAAGACACGACCCTCCTCCAGCCGATGATAATGTAGTGTAGTTATGAAAGTTTCGGTTGTTTGCGACACTTGATGTGCTTTGGTGTTTCGCTAAGACTTGTTAACACTTGTGGCTGTGCAGGTTCCCGAGGAGGGGACCTCTAATGTATTGGATGAGTATCCCTTAAGGTCGAGTATGGTCGTTTCGGTATTAGCGGTGCGTCTTGGCGCGCCTTTCCTCTCGGCATCCCGACCGGATGCCGGGCTTCGTTAGAACCCGATGCCGTAAGGTTTACCGAACCAGTCTCCAATCGGAGGACTTCTGGTGGTCTTTTAGGCCTTCGGTTAGGCAACAGAACTTGGTTAGAGGGATTCTGCTGGAACCGAAGGAGGAGCCGATAGAAGAAACCGAGGGACTTCCGGCCCCTCGGTACCGATATTGTAGGCACATTGTGCGCCGCCGAGTATGATTTGTGCTTTTTCCGGATTTCCGTGCGTACTTGCTGTAAGTAAGGATAGGGGTACAAGAAATAAAGAGGAAGTTGCTTCTTTATTTTCGGTTGTTAGGGCGCGTTTGTCATTTAACAAAGTCGAAGAAACCCACCTGTCTCTTGTAAGCGACGACCGGAAGGATTGGCGCTTATGGTAATGTTGGCGCTCTTGGCTTGTTTCGGCACGCGCGAGGCACCGAACCGTGCTCTTCGGTTGGAATCGCCTCGTCGCGCGATCTGGTAGACGAGGCTGTCGACCCTGATCACCGCGGGCCCCTCTTCCTTCAGTAGCACAGCCGAGGTTTTGGAGGGCTTTCGGGTGACCGGTCTTGGTGCGTCCCCCGAAGGGCGATGAGAGGGGGTGCCTGCAGGGTATGTGCCTTTTATAGCCTGATGTAGCGTGCTCCTTTGAGCTAAGTTAGGTAAACTCATTAAAGGCAAGGAGTAATGGTAAGACGAGCGCTCTTTTTGTGACACCCGGGTTGAAAACATATTGTGATGCTACCGTTAATTCGGTCGACGGAAATAATTTTATGGTGAGATTTCGAAGAAACCCCCCGCCCCCCTTGCGTGGATCGAATTTGTCGGGGCATCGCGAGCCGAAATTTGACACGCCTAAGTTTGAGAATTTTTCTGAATAATTTTTGCGTTCGCTCAATATTCTCTTTATACAGAATTTCGGTTGCCGAAAGTTACATGCATAAGAGTACTTCGTGACTTTTCTTCGATCGTTCAGGTGCCTGACCGAGTTTGGCATGTTCCGCAACCTTCGGTAGTTGAGGTGGTGAGGACCGAATGCAAGCAAAGGGAATTATAGCTGCTTCAGCTTCCGAAACTTGGTGCGGCCCGGCCGGAATTTGTCGCGAAGTAGTCGGCTTGGGGAGCGACTTGGTTCGCTGGATAAGCAAGCAAGGCAAGTATTGCTGCAACGCCGTCCTAGCTAGGTCGTCTGATGCTACTGAATTGCACGATCTGGTAGATTAGGCCTTCTTGAGCCATGCCGAAGTGGTCTTCCCATTTCAGTTGCGCTGCTTGCACCTCGAAAGTTCCGGCTTCCTATGGGATTTTAGGCTGTGCTGTGATCTTGCCTAGCTCGACCATCCTGGTTGACCTAACCTGATAGAACAGTCCTTCGGCTGCCCTGCTTTGTTCGGCGAAGTTAACCGAATGAGGTTCTGGTTGTTCTCTTTCAGGCTGTGCCTCCTCATTTCCTGACCCTCTCATGCCCATTTCCGCATGGCGGTGCTTTGGGGTTTTTGCCAATGAGTGTTTGGAGGTGACATGATTCTACCAATCTGCTATTTTTTCAGGCTCTAATGAGCTGAAGTGTTGGGAGGTGGATCTTTATATAGAACTTGGAGCGGAGGATGGCGACCGCAAGTCCATTAATAGGCGTATATAGCGTAATGATTGTGTGAGATCTGATTTGATTTTGCCTTCTGAAACCCGGGGGCAGGGTTGGTTCTTTCCCCCCCGGTCACCGCTATTATATTCGGTCACCTACTGTGTATTCGGTTGCATCCATGTTGTGGTGCGCCCAATTGGTTCGGATTTTGCCGGGTTTTGGCCTTATTTGGCCTTGTGACAGGTTTCTTTACCTGTTTTGGCTTGTTAAGGGTCCGATTTTTGGGACCTCACAAGCTTTTTTCGGCCGTTACTGGCCTTTCGTCAGGTTTCTTCACCTGTTTCGGCTTGCAAAGGGTCCGATTTTTGGAACCTTACAAGCTTTTTCGGCCGTTACTGGCCTTTCGTCAGGTTTCTTCACCTGTTTCGGCTTGCAAAAGGTCCGGTTTTTGGAATAGTAGCCTTGCAGCATACCGAATTTCTGGAGAGCCATGAGCACCGCCTCGTACTTGGTGGTGTTGTTGGTGGATGCAAATAGTAGCCGGCCCGACCGGAGGGGTTAACACTGCCGAAATTCCGGTGCCGAGGTCGCACCAAGCGCCATCGCAATGCGTCGTCCCCCATCTGGCTCCGAGAACACTTCCGGTTCAAACTCACGGGGGGTCCGGTCGGCGATAAAGTCAGCAATCGCTTGGGACTTTATGGCCGATCTGTGCACGAAATCGATGTAGAATTTGTTTAGCTCGGCGGACCATTTGCCGACCACGCCTATCGCCTAAGGCCTCCAATGGTTGAGATGAAACCACCTGAATTTTATGGGCCTGGAAGTAGTGTTTCAGCTTTCGGCTGGCCATGACCCTTTGTGTATGCAATTTTTTCGAGCTCTGAGTAATTCAACTTGGCCCCTACGAGCGCTTCGGAGACATAATATACCGCGAACTGCCGTAGCTTGTGGTCATGCTCTTTCTCTTCCACTAACACTGCACTTACCGCAACTTGCGATGCTGCCACGTATAGCAACAAGGTGGCTTTCGGTGATGGCTTGGACATTGTAGTCAGGTTGACCAGGTACTTTTTCAACTCATCGAACGCTTCCTGCTGCTCGGGCCCCCACTCGAATTTTTCGGTGCTCTTAAGCACCTTGAAGAAGGGTAAACCTTTTTGGTGATCTTGAAATGAATCTACCGGCGCCGCCCGGGCGTCCGGTTAGCTCTTGCACCCTCTTTCTGGAATTCGGTGGCTTCATTTTGATGATTGCTGTGATCTTGTCCGGGTTGGCCTCTATTCCTCTAGCCGATACCAAGCACCCTAGCATCTTGCCCTGAGAGATACCGAAGATACACTTTTCTGGATTCAGCCGAAGCCCGCTTCCTCTTAGGTTACCGAAGGTTTCTTTCAGATCTTCGATATGAGACTCCTTTCGGTGCTGATGACCACAATGTCGTCAACATAGGTGACCAAGTTTTTGTTCTTTTTCTGCTCCCGAAACACGCCATCTGTCATTCTCGAAAAGGTGGGGCCCGCATTGCGTAGCCCCTCCGGCATTCGCTTGAAGCAATACGTGCCCCCTGGAGTGATGAAACTGGTTTTCTCCTCATCTTGAGGGTCCATGTGGATTTGATGGTAGCCCGAAAAACAGTCCAGCAAGCTCATCCGTTCGCAGCCCGAAGTCATGTCGATGAGTGTATCAATCCTTGGCGGCCGGATACGGATCTTTCGGGCAGGATTTGTTAAGGGCAGTAAAATCAACGCACATGCGCCATCTTTTTGACATTCGGCTCGATGGCCTTTTCCTCCACCATGACCACATTTGCCAACCACTCCATCTTGCACCGCCCGATTACCCAAAGCATCTCAGCGGTTTACGCACCGGCGTTGCCGCCGCACTTCTTTCTTGGACATTTTCCGTAACTTTTGCCTTCTCGGTCTTGCCGTCTTGTCTACGTTTAGACTATGTTGAGCCAATTCTCGGCTCACCCTCAAGATCCTCGGTAGACCGGGCGAACACATCCTTGTTATCATCCAAGAAAGCCAACATGTCCACCTTCTCGTGGTGTTTTTAATTCGGCGCCGATGGTGACCTTTCGGTCGGGCGAGAACAGGAGAGTGAGACCTTCTTGATTTCTTCGGCTGGCTCGGCTTTATTTGTTTTTACCTTTTCGACTCCCTGCTCTTCTTACGCTTCGGGGTTGAGTGGATTTGTCACCGTTGATCATACTGTACCCGAGTTGGTCCGGCTTCTATTCGCGCGGGCTGCTTCTTGATCTCCCCAAAGCGTGATTATGCCGAAAGGGGAAGGCATCTTCATGCACAAATAGCTCTGCCTCGATGATCGCGATCGAACTTGCCGATTACTCCTATCCCGAAAATGGCGTGTAAAGGGTAGTCTATGTCGACAACGTCGAAGGTAACCATCTCAGTACGGAGTGCACCTGGCTCGCCGAAAGATACCGGGATGTCTTTTTTGCCGATAGCGTCTATCCTCTTGCCGCCGAAACCGAAAAGAGCGTTTCCGGCCGGTTGTAGCATTCTTCTGGCCTCGTGGACATAGAATCGAAAGCTCTGGTGAACGGTATGTCGCGCGGAATCGCCATTGTCGATCAGTATGTTGTGCAAGATGAAACCCCCGACTTTCGCCGTTGCAACGAATGCGTCGGTGTGAGGGAAGTCTCGGACCCGAAAGTCGTCTTCGTCAAAGGTTATCGGCATGGTTGCCCAAGCTGGTCTATTCAAAGGCCATCTAGGAGTCACCGTGTGCACTCTCCTGATGTAATCTCGTCTGGCTTTCTTGCTTTCATGCTCCAGATTGGACCCCCCCTGTAATGGCATAGATGTGTCCATGGGGATTTGGTGAACCGAATTTCTCGGCTTTGTGTTCCTGGCTTGATTCGGGCTTGGGCGGTTTCTTTGTGGCGGTGTTGCTTGAATACCTGGTGGCGAAGAAGCGACTGCTGACTGAGCCGGGATTTGCGGAGGTGGTGGTAGATCGAAACACTCTAGTTGGCTCCAAGTGAAATGAGCTTGTGGGACTAGGAAGGTTTGTTGAAATGATGGCGAATGGGACGGGTAACCGAAATAAGGGTTCGATTGATCGCTTGCCGGCTCCCTTGTGTGAAACACATGCTTCTAAGGCTGAACGTTATGCGAGCCGGTCGTCTTTTGATTTACGCTCCTTCGCCGGTTGGCCGTACTTGCATACTCGGGTGAAATGCCCAAAGCATTTTCGCCGCTCTCTGAAACAATATGGTGTTCTTGGTTCTCCTCGGCCTCTGCCGCGCCCCCCTCGCCACTTCTTCCGCCTCTTGCCGGATGAGGAGGCCTGTGGGCCTCGCGGTCCTGCGCCGTGAGCCTTCCCGCTTCCACCGACCGTGCCGATTCTTCTTGAACGTTGTTCACCGGCCTAGGATTTTCCCTCGGCTTGATGCTTCGGCCGGCGCGGGGTTCGGTGAGGCGGGCTTCTCTCGTTCTCCTGGCTGCCTTCCTTCTCTTGAAGCCTTCTTCGGATCTTGCGAATCTCTTGATTTGATCGTACAGCTCCCTGTAATGTCTTCGGTTCTTCCTCGTCCGTAGCTGCGGCACACCGACCGATGGCAAGCCTTCGATTGCCGCCGCGATGACCACTTCATCGAAACATACGGCATTTGCACTCGTAATTGTACAATCTTCCGAAGAAGATACCGAGTGAGGGATTCGCCTTCCTCCCGCTTCAGCTTGAAGTAATCTCGGCGCCCTTCGGGTTGCCTTGAATCCCTCGAAGGTGAGTAACAACTGAGCCTTGAGCTGCTTCCAGCTTTCGATCGATAATGGCGAATTCCCACGTACCACTCATGGGCTACGTCCTCAACTGCCATGATTAAAGACTTGGCGAGAATGCCAATGTCCCCTCCTGCCGAATGCACCGCTGCTTCGAAACTGGCAATGAACTTCTTCGGGTCCGTTTTCCCATCGAATGAGGGTAGTCTTGGTTTGTAACAGGCTAGCCACGGTTGCAACTGCAGTTCGGCTGAAAGAGGAGAGGTTATGTCGATGTCCACGTCCGGTTCTTCAATGTCTTCTTCGTCATCGAACTGGACTCGAGCCTTTCGGTTCCCGAACTCGTTCCTCTCGTGCCCGATCGCATTCTACGTGGTCCTTTCCATCCCCGCTATCTCTCTCGCCAGCCTCTCCTTTTCGGCCTCGGCTAGCCTTAGTTGCTCGCGGGCCGAGCTCTCCCTGCGCCTGGCTGCTTCTTGCTGCGCGAGTTCGTTCCTTCGGTTCCTTAGCTCCTCCAGTTCTGCTTGCTTCTCACTCAACAACCCGAAGGAGATTTTCTCGTTGATCGTGTCGTGGCCATCTCGGGCGATTCGCCGCCTTGTGGTAACACCACGCCGTCTCGGGGAGGGTGCATCCCGCCCCCGGTCCCATCACGCTCCGAGGCCCGAGTCTTCGTCTTCGCCTTGCGCCACGCCCTGACCCGGCAGGGTGTCAGTGTCCCCCGGCGGGTCCTGGCGCTCTTCTTCCTCCACGCCAGGAGGTGCCGTCGTGCCCTTCGGTCTCCTCGGGGCCATGAATCACGAGCTCAACCACGGTGGGCGCCACTGTTGGGGGCACGAACGATCGTTGCCACCCTGAGCGGAACAAAGACAACTGAAATGGAGATACGAACTGTAATTTTATTGCCTTGCTCACGCGTCCGTATTACGGTGCCCCTAGGGGTCTATTTATACACATCCGTATCTCTCTTGCATGACCAGAATGCCCTTCCACCGCCTTGCCTCTGACGAATATTCTAGCGCCGGCGGGGGCGCCTTGGTCTTTCCGCTCGTCCGAGCCAACCACCCTGCCTGGCTTGGCACGCAAGCCGGGGTCGCCATCGTCCGCCCCTCTTCTCGGCCGGCTGAAACCTGCATAGGCGACCACGCAACCGAAAGTGACCAAAGCCGCGAAGAAGACGAATCCTACGAAACCGCATTGGTCGCGACCACGGACCGGTGAAGGCTTCCCATCGGCCGCGGGTCCGCGGCGAGGGCCGAATGCTCCCGGAGGCCAGCGCGGCCTCGGCCGCCACGACACCGAAACCTCGGCCTTTGGTAGCCGAATACGGGCCGGCGGCAGGGGAACCCGAAGCCTCGGGCCTCCCCAACACTAGTGAACAAGCGATCTATACAAGAGGAGAAGGGAAGAGCAAGATCATTTTGGGGGTATATGTAGATGATCTGTTAATCACTGGAGGTGAAACACATGAGATTGAGAGGTTTAAAAGGCAGATGACTCATGAGTTTGAAATGAGTGACCTTGGCTTGTTGTCATACTATCCGGGGATGGAAGTAGAGCAACATGAGGACTTTATCATTCTCAAGCGGTCGGGATATGCTAAGAAAGTGTGGCTAAGTTTGGGATGGAGCGATTGTAATGCAAGCAAAATTCCAATGGATCCCGGTACTAAGCTGCATGAAGACAAAGGAGGAGTGAAGGTAGATGCATCTAAGTACAGGAGTGTGATAGGCTGTCTGAGATACCTGCTCCATACAAGACCAGATCTTGCATACTCAGTAGGAATTGCAAGCAGACACATGGAAAACCCAACTGTCATGCATCGAATCTTTGTGAAGCAGATTATGAGATATTTGCGGGCGGTATGGGGTATGGTCTTGTGTACACCAAAGGAGGTGATCTTGAGGTGTTGAATGGATATTCGAGACGGTGATTTGGCTTCTGATCTGGTGGGGAGAAGAAGCACAGCCGGCGTGGCCTTTTATCTCAATGGGTGTTTAGTGACTTGGTGCTCACAAAAACGAAGAAGACCGTAGCCATATCCTCTTGTGAAGCAGAGTTCATGGCAGCTACAGCAGCAGCAATGCAGGCACTTTGGCTCAGAAATTTGCTAGCATAAGTTACAGCAACCTCACCAAGAGTTGTGACCTTGTATGTGGACAACAACTCAGCTATCGCCCTGATGAAGAACCCTGTTTTCCATGGCAGGAGTAAGCATATAGACATTAAGTACCACTTCATCAGAGAGTGTGTGGAACGGGGACAAATTGTTGTGAAGAGAGTTAGCACTGATGAGCAGAAAGCAGACATGCTGACAAAGCCATTGGCAGCTAGAAAGTTTGCAGTGATGAGACACTTGATTGGTGTTCGAGATGTCGGTACGCGAGGATTAAGGGGAGTATGTTGGGTTAATCCAGCTTGTACACATGTCTTGATGCTTAGGTGGAGCAACCGAGCTGAAGAAGGGCGGGACAGGCGAGATTCAAACCCAGGAGCAACCGGCGCTGCGATGAGCGCGCCCACGACGTCGTGGTCGAGTGCAGTTGCACTGAGCCCGACTTGTATCTTCCTTTCAGCAGTTTTTCATTCAGTACGTGTGTGATGTAAAGGCTGGGATATAAAGCCTGTGTGTTAGAGATTGCAAGTGTGGGTTATTACTTTGTAATCATGTGTGTGAACCACCATCTATTAGCAGTGAAAAGGGGCACTGTCAACACCCTGTAGACGGTTGCCAGATCGAGTTCATCCTGTGTTCATGCATGTTCTTCCAATTTGATTTCGCGTTCTAGGTAGCCACTGTGATAAACTCGTTGATTTGTGATCCTAACACCTACATCATTTACCCCCTCACTTTAGTCTAGTGGTTTGCCAAGTTAGTAGATGCATGATTGTGAGTAATTAGATTCTTTAGCCAAAGCTTCCCTGTGGATACGATACTCTAGAATACTCTCCTAGGGAAAAGCTACAACGGTATTACGTGGCGCTGCGGAACCTTCATATTCTTTTAGCACTTAACAAATACCAACAACCGTGCGATCGAGAACTCGATGCCGCTCGGCTAAAGTCGATGGTTCAGCAAGACTTCGTATAGTCGGTTGTCAGAGATGATTCGGCAAGCTAATAGATGAACCCACAATGTATACCTCATAAACGACTCCGAATAGACTTGGAGTCCAAGTTATCTTTAGTTAGATTTTTCCGTAGTCGGTTAGGACTCATGACAAGTCCAGGGTATAAATATCATGCCTATGTTATTGAATAATAACTACGAGAGCAGAATAATCATAGCAACAAGTAGTGTTGCAGTTGTGTCATGCTGTACTTGTGAAGGTGGTTATGTTTACCACATGGAGGATCTTGATTCCACATACTCAAAAGAGCTGATTTTCAGAAAAGTATTTTGTTTGGAGGGTTCACACTATTCCCATTTGGAATATGTTCCTGATGAGATATTAGGAAAATATGGAGGTCTACCGTTGGCAATCATCATTGTATCTAATGTTTTAGCTGATCAACACACAAATTCTGAATGGGAGAGGGTACTACACGCTCTTGGTTCCGGACTTCCCATGCAAACTTTCTTGATGCCTTTAGCTACTCTTCATGTGTTGATCCTAGATGCCTGGTACTTGAAAGATCACCACCTTGAAAATGTTGAAAAGTTAATTTACCTTAAGTACTTGCATCTCAGATCATACTCAATAACTAATCTTGCAAGAAAAATTGGAGAGCTGCAATACTTAGAAACACTGGACATACGTGGTACTGCTATTGTAGAATTGCCATCAACTATGGCAAAGCTCCAGAGATTAGCCCATCTATATGTCGACTGGAACATTACATTTCCAGATGGGATGATTGGGAAGATGCATAGCTTAGAAGAGCTAATGACATATGGAGTCAAATCCTGCGAGCAAGGGAAGACACTGGAAGATTTCAGTAAGCTAACCAAGCTGAGGAGATGAGCACTTAAATGGAGTTTTAATTGGACAGATGGCTTAGAAGGAATAAGTCAGGCTGAATGCTTTTACAGTTGTGTGGGAACTTTATTATCTTCAGGCAGCCTTCAGAGTCTGTATATTGTGGATGCCTCTTATGTGCATTACCCAATGTCACTGGACATATGGCGTCCTGCTGCTCCTTGTATCCTCCAAATCCTCCAGCTCAAACAATGCATGGTCTATGCAGTGCCCAATTGGATGGCCTCTCTTGAAAATCTCAGGGTGCTGGAACTGAATACCTTCTTCATGACATCAGAAGATGTTGAGATTCTTGGAGCGATACCCAGTTTACAGTTTCTCAAACTAGTCACTATTGGAGGAGCCAATGGAAAGATCATTGTCCATGGAAGCAATAGATTCAGAAGTTTGAAATATTTCTCTCTGTCCATTACTGGTGCTTGTGGGACCTCCTGGAATTTGAAGAAGGATCAATGCCAACGGTTGAGCACCTCAAGCTTGAGTTTCCTGTGCACAACATGGCATGCATGAGTTGTGCTTTCAATTTGGGTATCCAGCACCTTTCTGGCCTCAGTAAGGTTGAAATCAAAATAGTTGGCAACTGTGAGAATGCCATTGACTATATTCCAGTGGACGTTCTGGATCATGGCATCGTCAATTGCATTGCATATGCCATTAAAAATGCCGTCGAGACAATTCCCAAGCACCCTACTATCAGATTTGAAACAGAGTACAATGATGGCTGTGAACATTTCAAATCTGTAAGTACTCTCTCATTGCCAGCATTAATTATTTCAATATAACTCTCTCTCTCTCTCTCTCTCTCTCTCTCTCTCTCTCTTTTTTTTTTTTTTTTTTTTTTTTTTTTTTGAAACCCTCTCTCTCTCAGTTCTGGCTGCTCCATAGATCTTTCTTCCATACTTAGCTCCTGAACTTAATATATTTCCATACATGTGGCACTCTCTTATTTTGTTTTGTTTTCACTTCTGTTTCTAGGTTTTGAGGAGGATCAATCAAAAGTATGGGGTACTGACTGAGTGGCTCAAACTGTGGGAAATTGACGCAGAGAGCTGGAGTGATTTTATATTTTGATTTTTAGAAGGACATAACAAGAGGTGCTGGTAAGTTGCTCATTTCCTTCCAAACAATATGCTACCCAATGTAACTACCATTTCTCCACCACTCTCGTCCTAATTTTCGTTTATTTAATTGCCCTTGCAAACAGGATGAGAGTAAGTGGGGAATAATTGCAAAATATGGAGATCTTGATGAAACATGTGAGGCTATATTTAAATCGGCTTATCGCTTAGATTGTTTTTTTTTTTTAACATCTTGCAAGCTTTTTTCAAGCTTATTTTTATAAGCAAGAGACGTGATTTGTAATACATTTTGATTGAGTGCATAACTTATGCAGAGATTGACATAAAAACTTTCCTTTTCTAAAAAAAAAAAAACTACATAATGCAATATGTCAAGGTGGCATGTTTTTTTCTTTGTAATCACTACCGAAGGGCCAAACAAGCAAGTGTATGATTTGAGATTGTAACTAATGCCTCTTGTCTAGTTTAACAATTTATTTCTCTAATTTGCTGGGCCAGAAGGGCCACAAAACCAATATATATTTGCAGGTGGGGATCCCCGGCCCCTAGCATCTCATTAAAAAAAAACAAAAACGGTGTAGGATGTTTCAGATCAACTGCTGCAGTGAGTACCTATCAATACATTCTTGAATCGCTCTATTGATGTTGTTCCTATCAATACATTCCGATTTTGCCTGAGGTGCTCAGCTACTGTTTTGGAGCCAAAAGAGTTAGTTTCACACTTGCCTTTCTATGCCTACTGCTTGAAACCTATATCTACACGACTCCTCCCACAGATTCAACAATTTAGTGCAGACTGGCTGCAAACGGCCTTGGTTGCATACCCGCTTCCGATGGACGCTGCATGGACAATCGACTGATCAGATTCTTGCACTGCTTGTCGCTCAGGCTGTTGGCTTGGTTTTTAGACAAAAGGTCACCCTTGCTTTTATATTTCAAAAAGCAAACCATCGAGTTCAGACAAAGTTTTGTGCGCTGGACACTTTTGTGGGGAAAGATTAGCTTACAACTAGTGATTGGCCTTCAAACAGATTGCTTGGTCACATTAATGGGAACGCATGCATACCTCATGGTATGTAATCATAGCAGATTATAGTGTTTAGCTCTTTCTCTAAATAACTCCTAGTGACGATGACGATAAGCTAAACAAGCCATTTGCTTTGAAAAAATTGCAGAAAGAAAGAAACTTTGAACAAGTTGTACCGCGTATTAGGCAGAAAGGTGCAGAAATGATAAGTGGCGTGTAAAGCACCTCAAAGCACCAAAGCAGCATAATATATACCGAATTATAATAATTAGTAGAAAAGCGTACAGTAAGGTATTTTCTAAGCTTTAATTTTTTATCAACGAGTTCGCAATTGTGTACCTAATCAGCCACCCCATGAGCCATGAGTTGCTTTCTCAAGTCCTCTTTCGTCGGCTTGCTTGCCCATGGGGTGGAGCGGTTAACCCATATGGTCGCACTACTTAAAAAAGTCTTTTACAAGACGTTTTCATTTTATTAACTAAAAACCACCACGGTTAATGCCTCGATTAACCGTGGCGATTGAAAAAACCGCCACGCCAAATCGATTGGAAAATAGCCTACTATGACGGTCCTCTTAACTAGTCCACAAGGGTAAAAAAGGTCGAGGCCCAACAAAGGCCATATGCAGGCCCGATAGCTGGTCAAGTATAAAAGGCAGACTTAGGGTTTCACCCACCTCACCCTCTCCTCTCCCTTACTCTCCATTCTTGCGACTTAGAGCTCCTCACCGCACGCCCAGCGACTTCAGTGCAGCTCTCTCTCCTCCAGCCTTCTTCCTAGTCGGAGCCACCACTCCCTCCCTTTCCTCCTCACTCTCTATGTCACTCCCTCTCCTCCTCCTCGTTGGAGCCCTCCCCTCCCAGCAGCGGTTGTGCCCCCCTCTCCTCCCCACCGGCGTGGATACCGGCGGGCTCGTGGCGGCACCGAGATGGTGGTGTGGGGCATGGAGGCGCGAGATCCTATGGATCGGTGGAGGCACCTCTCCGGCGACACGACCATGACATCCGGCGATGCAACCACAACCTCCTCCCTCTCCGGCGCGACGAGCGGCCCTCTCCATTTCCTCTCTCCCGTAGGTGACACGGTCGTGGAGGCTGGATACGGCGACGGCGCACCGGCGGCCAGGCCCGGATCCCGGCCCATTAGGGTTTGGGATCTAGGATTTTTTTTCTCATTAACCATGCCGATTTTTAGTGGTTCTAAAAACCGTCCACGTTTAATGCATTGATTAACTGTGGCCTTTCATTGGTGGCGGTTTCAAAAACCGCCACGGTTAATCTTTTTGTGTAGTAGTGTTGAGGCCCCGGGGCGAATCCCTACCTATATAGTCTCTCCATTGCGCGACTTAGCGCTCCGCACCGCACGACGTGACTTCAGCGCGGCTCTCTCTCCACCAGCCTCCTCCTAGCTGGAGCCACCACTCCTCCCTTTCCTCCTCACTCTCTGTGCCACTCCCTCTCCTCCTCGTTGGAGCCCCTCCCCTCCCAAAGCCTTTGCCGTGTGCCACTCTCCTCCCCACCGGCATGGACACCGGCGGGCTCGTGGCGGCACCGAGATGGTGGTGTAGGGCATGGAGGCACGAGATCCTATGGATCCCGGTGGAGGCACTTCTCCGGCGACACGACCATGACATCCTCCCCTCTGGCGATGCAACCACGGCCTCCTCCCCTCCAGCGACGCGACGAGCATGGCCCTCTCCATTTCCTCTCTCCCGTGGGCGACACGGTCGAGGAGGCTGGATCCGGTGGCGTGGAGGTTGGATCTTTGGCGCACGGCAACCAGGCCCGGATCCTGGCCCATTAGGGTTTGTGATCTAGGATTTTCTTTTTTCGATTAACGTGCGATTTTTAGTGGTTCTAAAAACCGTCCACGATAATGCATCGATTAACCGTGGCCTTTTATTGGTGGCGGTTTCAAAAACCGTCATGGTTAATCTTTTTGTGTAGTAGTGTTGAGGCCCCAGGCGAATCCCTACCTATATAGTTGTTGGAAATAATAGCGGTTCAGTGGCGTATATATTAATTCCGACAATAAGAAAAAGACCAACAACATGCACCAAATATGTATGATCCATCACTTGCACTACGATGTGAGAGAAACGCATCTCATCTATTGTGAGGACGTCGCCTCTAAGGAAAATCGTGTATTAGTGTTGAGGCCCGACGGGCGAATCCCTACCTATATAATTGTTGGAAATAATAGCGATCGAGTGAAACATATATTAATTCTGGCAATAAGAAAAATACCAACAACATGCACCAAATATGTAATTCCAACAATAAGAAAAAAAGACCAACAACATGCACCAAATATGTATGATCCATCACGCACTACTGAGACAAACACATGTAATCTATTGTGTCCTGATGAGGCGAGGTAAGCGTGGGTTTCTTCCTTTTCGTGTCACCAATAGATTCAACTAGTTAGAGATAGCTCACATATATAAGTTGGCCTAGACTAGCAATGTGAGACTAAAGTTCCCCCACCATACCATGCATGTGTGAGTGGGCCTTTGAGATTTCTATTTGGGAATATTTGGTCCAAAGCCCAAATTTCTAACAATAGTATATATAATAATTTCTCAACCGAGAATAAAAATAGGAAGAAAATAGAGGTCATCAAATAAGCTGCCACATATGGTGTACTTCTCCACAGGTACACTTGCTCGTCGATGTCTTCCGGCTACCTTAATTGGTTCTTGGTCCAAACCTCCCGTCACCGCTCTCAGTTCATCAACAGGCACACGACCTTCTCCACTGTTATCACACCTGCACACTAACATAGCCAAGAGACGTATCGCACACAGGGTCACGTCATGGTTAATCTCTAAACTCAACCAAAGCCGATCATATTCTGATAATCTCCCATCATAACTCAACACATAAGGGCACATATCAACTGATTAGGCTAAACTATTTGCCAAATTCAGTAAAAAAAAAAAAACTATTTGCCAAATCGATGCCAATTATTCTGGGAGAAAGAAAGATTATTAATCCAGACAGTGCGCATCATATGCTTCGTTCTTCCCGTGGTAAAGCCAGCTGCCGAAAAAGCATGATAGAATTTTAATCAAGTTGGTAGCTCATCTGAATCACATTAGTGGGTCACGGGCCTCATTTGTTTGGTAAATCGTTTCCATGTCTTTATGAAGTGCATGCGCGGTAGCACTTTTAGCAAAGCTAAGCTTTATAGTTAATTACTTTTCGTGGATCTAGACGACCAAAAACAATTAACGCACTAGTGGTGGGAATGCAAGCTACTCTTGCTAAAGAAACAGGCGTTACCTGCACCCTATACACGATCTGAAATCAGTGCTCTCCCACAGCACCACCACCACATCCCAGAGCTCATCAGATGAGCAAAAATGGCTACGGCAGCTCTTGTGGGTGTCACCACGGGGGTGATGAAACCTCTCCTGTCCAAGCTCACCAAGCTGCTGGAAGAAGAGTACGTCAAGCTCAAAAGACGTGCGGAAGCAGATCAAATTTTTGAGAGATGAGCTGAGCGCCATGAGTGCCACGCTCCAGGTGCTTGCCGATGCAGAGCAGCTCGACCCTGAAACCAAGGAATGGAGGGACAAGCTAAGGGAGCTGGCCTATGACTTGGAAGACTGTGTTGATGCCTTTATGATTCGTGTTGACCACGAGCGTGATGGACAGTCGGGGTTCATCAAGGGGTTCTTCCGCAAGCTGAAGAAGCTGAAACCACGCCATGAGATCGCCAACCAGATCCAAGAACTCAAGGCATCTGTAATAGAGGCAAGCGAGAGACACAAGAGGTATGATTTGGGCCAACTAAAAAAACAAATCTAGAATATCTTCTGTTGATCCCAGGCTGCAGGCGCTCTATGAGGATATTGATAAACTTGTGGGCATTGATGGCCCCAAGAAGCATATCATTGAATTGTTAAACATGGAGATGTATGGGTCATCTGCAAAACCTAAAAGTGCTCTCAATTGCTGGTTGTGGAGGTCTTGGCAAGACTACTCTTGCAAAGCAAGTGTATGACACCATTAAAGGCCAGTTCGAATGTACAGCTTTCGTGTCGGTTTCTCGAACTCCCTGATGTCAGAAAGATTCTAATACACATTGCCGATGGAGTCCAGTGCATTGGTATTAACACACAGGATGATGGTGAGCAACAGCTCCTTGATAAACTCAGGAAACACCTCCAAGATAAAAGGTAAGCCTGATTGTTTATGTTAATAGAGGTACATGTTGGAATTCATATATATATTGTTTGGCAAATTTTTGAAATATTTTATTGCATGCACTAAAATTTCACTTCTTGTGACTTGTAAAAGTACCATCTCTATCTAGTTTCCTATCATCATCAGCCTATCAGCCATAGTTGATGCTACGGATGCATACACAATTCTAGCGTTGTAGTCTTTGATGACTGATCGCATCTTTGTTCAAATAATGTGTGGCAGGTACATTGTTGTGATTGATGATGTATGGAATGATAAAGATTGGGGATTTATCAAACTTACATTACCCGACAATGAACTTGGGAGCAGAATAATCATGAGGACACGTAGTCTTACAGTTGCAAAATGTTGTTCCTCTCAAGTTTATGAAATGGAGGCTCTGTTTTGATGACTTCAAAAGGTTGTTCTTTAGAAGAGCATTTGGTTGTGAGAATAATTCATGTTATCCCAACTTGGAAGATGTACCCGAAAAAAATATTAAGAAAATGTGATGGCCTACCATTGGCAATTGTTACTCTATCTAGCATATTAAACAATCAGTTTTCAAAAGCAGAATGGGATAAGGTACTAAATGGTATTGGTTCTGCTTTTGCTAAGAATCCCAGTCTTTGAGAATATGACAGCCATATTATCTATGAGTTACCTTGATATTCCACACCATCTAAGAACTTGTTTGTTGTACACGAGCATGTTTCGTAAGATTACGTGATTGAGAAACAATGTTTGATCAATAGGTGGATTGCAGAAGGGTTCATTCATGAGGAAGAAGGTCAAACTAAATATGAAATTGGTGAGGGTTACTTCAATGACCTGATCAATAGAAGCATGATCCAACTTTGTTAATGTAAAGTATGGTCGAGGCGAAGGCATGTTGAGTGCATGACATCATCCTTGACTACATCAAATGCAAGGCTCTTGAAGAGAATTTTGTAACTTCAATAGATCCTACAGAGTTTGTATGTACCAGAATACAAGGTTCGTAGGCTTTGTGTCAGCAACCACAACAACAAAAACATGCTAATTTATGGGCAGGCCAGTTATTGTCTCACGTTAGGTCAATTACTATATTTGGACAGCTCGTGAAAATCTCTTGTTTGCCTTCCACTGCTCTACTTGTGTTGGACCTAGGAGAATGTGGAGGCATGGAAGACCATCATCTTGCAGGTATTGGAAAGTTGTTTAATCTTAGGTACATGCGTCTCGGCACATATTCAATAACCTGTCTCCCAGAGAATATTGGTGAGCTACAACATCTATGACGTTGGATGTGCGAGGCACTTGCATCAAAGAACTACCACGAACTATCAAAAAACTACAACAACTGGCACACTTATATGTGGATTCATATGTTAGATTTCGGATGGAATTATTGGGCAAATGCTTAGCTTGGTAGAGCTGAGGCAGTATGGAGTTCGATCCTATGAGCAAGGGCCGTCCCTACATGAATTCAGTAAACTAACCAAGTTGGGAACATTGGAAATAGCATTGCATTTTGATGTATTACCATATGTCTCAGAAGGAAGAAGCCAGGCCGAGAGCATTTACAATTGTGTGGGAAATTTGTTATCTTCATGCAGCCTACATAATCTCTATATCTGGCACGGGTTTGGACAGGTGTGCCCACTGTCACTAGATTCTTGGTATCCTGCTACCACCAGTAGCCTCCTTAAGCTTTGCATAGAACGATTTGGCATTTATAAGGTACCAAATTGGATGGGCTCACTTAATAATCTCAGTGTGCTAGAACTATGGATAATCTGTTTGAGACCAGAAGATGTTGAGATCCTTGGAGAAATACCCAGTTTGCTTTTTCTAAAACTGTACTCTTGGGGGGGCACCAATGGAAGGATCGTAGTACAAGACAACAACAGATTCAGAAATCTGAAATATTTCTCCCTGGATATCGATTCTTGTGGGACCTCGATTGAGTTTGAAGCGGGATCAATGCCAAAGCTTGAGCACGTGAAGCTTAACTTCCTTGTGCATCAGATAGAGTGCCTCAACGGTGCTCCATCTAGTTTGGGCATCCAGCACCTCTCTGCTCTCAGCAAGGTCGAGATCACATTTCATGGAGACAATAATGATAACGCCGTTAGCTGTGTTTCAGGAGCCATTAGTGCTGCCATCAAGATACTTCCCAACCATCCCACTGTCAGGCTCCGTACAAAATATAGTGATTGGGACTGCCAACATTTTGAATCGGTAAGTTCTCTAATAGAACAGTCGACATTGAGGGTTTCCACCAACCCATCTGCTGCTGCAACCACTTACTAATTTCTTCCATAGCAAGTAGCCTAGTATGTACTTGGCGGTTCTATTAAATACTTACTTTCGACTCTTCTATTTATGTTTGCTTACACTTCTCTTCTAGCTGCGGCTAGTGCATATATATTTATTTCTTCCATTTAGCATGTACTTGGTAGCCCAATTATACAATTTTTGAACACTTCTTTTATAGGTATTGTGGGAGATGAATGAAGATGGGATTGATGGCGCAATAACCGAGTGGCTCAAATTTTTGCAAATTAGAAAGGACACCAACCTACTTTTTTTGGTGATGAAAGAGGCCAAGCTACCGGTGGAAAGACTGAACTAGAGGTACCAAAGGCCCCACAAGGGTCCCAGTTCTACGTTTCCTTGTCACCTGCCCATTTTCACCACCAAACTTCTCATGTTTGTTTTCCAAACAGGATGAGACACATGAGAAGGAAGAAGACTGATGAGGAGTTGTCACGAACACCATCAAGGTTTTCAAAGTATGGTTTGTAAAGTTCTAATTAGTATATGATAATAAGTAGCCTAGTACATACTTGGCAGTTCTATTAAATACTTGTTTCGACTCTTTTGTATATGTTTCTCTTACACTTGTCTATTAAATACTTACTTTGCGGCAAATGCATATTTATTTCTACCATTTAGCATGTATTTGGTACTTATGGAGAGAGTGAACTAGAGGTGCCAAAGGCCCCACAAGGGTTCCAGACAGCTCTGCGTTTCCTTGTCACCTGTCCATTTTCACCACTAACCTCCTCATGTTTGTTTTCCAAACAGAATGAGACGCATGAGAAGAAAGAAGAGGAGAAGGGGGCTGGTGAAGAGGAAGAAGAGGAGAAGATTGATGAGGATGAAGAGACCGATAAAAAATAAGTGGGCAGAAAGAGGACGGTGTAGCACTGTGGCAGCAATTGGAATGCCTCACGAGTCTGTGTGTATGGGTATATACACCTATTCGGGCGATGAAGGTGTCTGCCTCAAGTTCAACAAAAACAGAATTTGCCGTTTTACGTTTCAACATTATGCTGTATTTGGAATTTGTTTTGGTGTGCTGGTTGGAGACTATAGTTAATTAGCTTTCGATAAAGCCTTGGCACACAATGAATGCTTGCTCACAGTTCACTCTTAAACCTATAAGAGGCTTCAACTTTGGTATGTGTTTCATGCACACATTTTCTAATCGCTTGAATTCATCTCATCCAAGAAGTAAGTTTACCTATGTTGTTGTTGGGGTTTCAAATTCGAAGGATGAACTTTACATTTTGATTTGCTTTCTGATATCGTGTGAGTACAGTGGACGTGAGTTGCCGCAAACACGGTCAAGGTTTTCAATGTACGGTTTACTACACCACTGTGGATACTAATTTTCGTCACAGTCACACGTCTTGAGGTCAAAATATCCACCATATCTGCAAACTCTATACCGCTAGCATCAGTCTCTTGGATAGACAATCCTTGCGAGGGCTTCACATACTATGTAGTAACCGGTAAGACATTGCAAAGCCTGTCATTAGTGATAATATGCAGATTGAAATTTACAGTTACCAGATGCTACTGAAATTTACAATGGACACAACGGCCAAAAGAATTACAGATTCTGCCTTCTCAGCGGGTTCAGTTGTCCCAAGCAGGACAACATGTAGAGATATCTACACTGCAGTTTTTCAGTTTCAATGGATGGTTGTCTTTAAGATTTATTGGTCATGTTTAGCTTTGAACTATATTTTGTTTCGGATCCATGATTTTGCAGATTGTACTTTGTGTGTTGGTTGTAAATTTTATTTTACGCTTGGCAAGACTCTGTAAAAATTGACCTGATTCCATCTTTCGATAGATGAAGCCGGGTTTTTAATCCATTATCTAAAGAAAAAGAATGAATTACTACATCCTGCAAGTGAAGACATGTTGACTCTGTTTTTTTTTTTTTTTTTTTTTACATGCGACGCTTATTAATTGATCAAGCATATTATACAGCTGGCTCAGCATCGCTGACACCAACAGCGGGCTTGGTTCTTCAGTTCAATGGGCCTTACGATTGCATCGGTCATCAGGTCGAAAGGACCGTGAAGTCTGGCTACGTCCGCCGCTTCTCTGCTCTTCACCGGCTCCACCCAAGAATCTCTGACGCGGTGATGCCTACTGATTACTTCGGTGACGCCGGTGTTGAACGGCTGAGTCTGACGCGGGTTTTCAGACACAGCTGCACACAAATTTCGGCTTCTCTATTGGAGTTTCCCCGTTGCCATACTTGATTCAGCCGTTCTTGAATTGATTCACCATAGCCTTCTCAGCATGAATGCAAGTATATATACAGCGCTCGTTGGCAGGTGTCTTCCGGCGCCTAGCTCCTATTCTGATCCCCTGTTTGCTGCTTATTAGTTGGAGAAGCCCTACTTGCCATCTGCTAATTAAGCTGTCAAGTGCCAAGTGTGGTGTCGACACGCGACGAGGCGACTCTGCGCTCGCTGCCTTCCATCATTTCCATGGAGCTGGAGATGGCCACTGCTCCTGTGCTGTGCTAATTCGTTTCGGCTTGCATTGGTCCAGCCATGCATTGCCTCGCGCTAGGTTGCTGGAACCCGGCCGCCGGCCGGCAATTGTTGGCGCGCGCGGTCAAGTCGTCGGCCTTGCAGTGGCCGGCGCGGCCTTTCATACGAGCTGCTGGGCCAGTGGCCACTTTGGCAGGCTCACATGCAGTGTCTGTCACTCCCAGTCCCGGTCAGCCATTCACACACTGTTGCCTCCGTGATCCTTCCTCGTTCCTCGCTCGCTGCCGTGGCTTTCAGAGGAGTATGAAATGAAAGTGGTCAGCCATTCACAAAAGCCTTAGGCCACGTTTAGTTGGCTAAAGTTTTGCCCCGGATGTCACGTCGGGACAATCAGAAGACGCGTTTTTTGTTTGTTAGTGGTAAATATTATCGTATCACGAAAGAGTAACTAGGGACCAAAAAGAATCGTCCCGGAATGTACATCTAAACTGTGTAATTAGTTATTTTTTACCTACATTTAATACTTTCCAAACATATGTCTTTTGGTATATTTAATGTGATGTGATGGAGAGAAAGTGAGGAAAAAGTTAGAAACTTTAGCCAACTAAACGTGGCCTTAGTACTATCGCTCATTCTCTTGCAAGGCAGACACTTCATGAAGCTTCTCCACATAATCATGTTTTACATTTCTCATGCTCCTCGGAGCACTATGTAATCCAGTCCAACTTGCTACAAGCTCTACAGGATGTAGACATGAATGGTGTACTGATCACTGCAGCGCGTTACTGAGAGATCTTTTTGTGCACGTTGAGATGCGAGCAGGTTTTCGTCACGGCCACATCGCACCCGCACATGACATATACTTTTTGTCAGCGGGTTCACACGGTTCACCACAAGAGTTAGACTGACCGCACCACTGGTACTTTAAATCTCTCCTTTAAAGAGAATATTCTGTCCTAGTCATCAAAATTTTCTCTTTTATATCCAGTTTCTCCGCACCCATCCATACTTTATATCTTCCTCTATCTCAACTATTGTTAATGGGGTCCACTTATAATTTGATTTAAATATATCCACGTGAGATCTTTGTTTTGAAGGATTTATTGAGACGAATCTAATGGTGTAATCGGAATTTAATTTGGCTTTTTAGTTTGTCAGTTATAGCATTTTTTTTTTATAGTTCAAGTTGTGGGGCCCGCCACTGGCCCATCTCTCTACTGGCATGCACAGACTCTGCCCTCGTCTCCACTCTCTCCCTCTCCAAATGGTGGGCCCTGCACATGCTGTACCGTTCCAGCCGTACTCTCGCTCTATTTCCAGTCTGACACGGTCGAACGCTTGCATCCCGTGCCTACTCCAGTACAGCGCTACAGCGATTTTGCCCCTAAATCGGTACTGGAGTACCCCGTGGCGTACCCCGTTCAGTACCTGGTGCGGATAGTGTTATGCCTATACCGCAGCCCACACAATAGCGTCCAACATTACATCCGTATAAAGATTGAAATATGCATGGACAGTCGGTCGGTATAACTTATTGACATGTGGTTGGTCGATATATCTTTTTTTTTTTGGCTTAGGGTTGGATGGTATTTTTATTTTGATTTACCGTTACACTGTGGTAGTAAAGCTTATTATTTGGGTCCACCGGTCAGTCGGCACATTGGATTAGGCCGGTGTGCCCATACTTTCCTGATTTGCGCCTACAATTTGGAGGACCAAAACGTCATAGCACTTTTATTTACCTTAATTTGCGCCTAAAAATTTTGGTAAGCCCACCGTTAGATGAATTGGCGCTTCTTCAACCCCTTAGAAAACATAGCCTCTCCAATCTTTGCCTCCCACAACCGCCACTCTCCAGTCCCACCGCCACCATCCTGTCTGCATCTTCGCGAGCGTGACCCACTCGTAGCTCCCATCGCAGCCTCCGTCCCCGACCCACTCATGGCTCCACGTCATGTGCCCACCCTAGCGGTTCCCAAGCACCCAGGGGCCGACATCACCATGGCTCTCTGGCGCTCCCTACCACTATTAGTGACACAAGAAGTCGAACAACATATATCTATAGTGATGGACCGTAAGTCGCTAACACACTATACCAATTTATAGAGACCGTCCGTAGCAATGCCATAGATAGGCTATCGTATACAGTGTGTGTTGTGGCCTGGTGTGGCGTGCAAAAAATGAAGCAACTGTAATAAAATACATTAACTCCCGGTACATAATGTTGGGCTAGAATATCGTCTGTTGTCCCACTCCAAAGAAGCTTCATTGTCTTAAGTGCCATGGATAGAGGCGGTCATTAACAAATAGATTAATGGAGGGGTTGTATCAACAAACCAATTAACAAAATGATCAAATGCAAAAAAAAAAAAAAAAACAATTCTACTACAAAGTTTTAAATTATGTCAAGCACAACAATTTTGGTGATGGATGTCTCCATCCGACATAGTTTGAATATTTTGAAAATTTCAATCTTATGAATTTAAAATAAATACCGAGAGAACTTAAAAATCTTCAAATAAAAAACTTATGTGACCACTACAACTTTGGTGTAAACCATGTAGCCAAATTTTAAACTTACAGGACACTATTTATGACATTAGATGATTTCAAAAAAAAATAAGGTTTGAACTATAAAGTTGTAGAATGTTTCGATACCTACAACTTTGTTGTGGACCATGTCAACATCCGAGGTTATTTAAAAACTTTAAATTTCAAATTCCAAAATATGTATACTTTGAGATGAAGATAAATCTGAAGTACATAGCCATTGTAAATAAGACCTGCTTTTCGACAGGGCACGGACAAGTTTGGCTAAAAAGTCTTCTGATTTAGGTGTCACATCAAATATTTTAACGCATGTGTATGAGCGACATTAAATGTAGATAAACAAAAAAAACTAATTATACAGTTTAATTTAAAAAAGACGAGGCGAATCTTTTTAAAAGCAGTTAGTCTATGATAGAACAATAATTATCAAATGGAAACGAAAAAAAGTCTAAAGACCGAACCCAAAATATTTCACAACTGAACACCTTGTAAAGTCGAGAGAGTAAACAGTCTGAACACCTTGTAAAGTCGAGAGAGTAAACAGTCTGTCCTGTCCTGTGCATGTCCAACCCAAACAAATATCTTCAGCATGGATGTACGAGTACACACTACACAGTAGTACTGGGCTCTCCAAGCTCGTCTCAATAATTCATCTGTCGGGACCCATCTCAGTCAATAGTGCCAATAATTGATTCCGACGATCTCCAACGCCGCTCGCCGTCCACCAATCTCCTTCACCGCCTCCCATTCCCGTCGCCGCCGCGCTCGCCGCTCGCTTGCCTCCGCCTGCCTGGAGCTGGTGGCAACCGATCGTGTCCGCTGCCCGTTTGCTAACCGGCGCGAGTGCTCCTCCAAGGACAACAGGTTCGATGCTCTTTCTGTTGAAAATGCCCATTTCTTTCGAGTGCGCGAGCACTCCATCCAGCCTGATGATCTTCGCGTGATGTAGGGAGAGCCTGACGGTCTTCCTCTCTGGCTCAGATATGATGCTCACCTCGCCATCGCCGCTCGCCCCCCCACACATCTCAGGCGCCTCGTAGCTAGCTGCAAGTGAGATCGAGTTTGTCGGCGGCGGCAGAGCAATGGAGGCTGCTCTAGTTTCTGTGCTTTTCCACAGAAACTAGTGGGTGTTGTCTGCACCTCATACAAGACACGATCTGAAATCAGTGCTTTTTCCACAGCACCACCACCACATTCCAGCTAGCTCAGCAGATGAGCAAAAATGGCTACTACGGCAGCTCTTGTGGGTGTCACCACGGGGGTGATGAAGCCCCTCCTGTCCAAGCTCACCGAGCTGCTGGGAGAAGAGTATGTGAAGCTTAAAGGCGTCCGCAAGCAGATCAAGTTTTTGAGAGATGAGTTGAGCGCCATGAGTCCCACGAGCAGGTCGACCCTCAAATGACGGCATGGAGGGACAAGTTACGTGAGCTGTCATATGACTTGGAAGATTGCATTGACGCCTTCATGGCTCGAGTTGACCATGAGCCTGATGGGCTTTCGGTGTTCGAGCGCTTCTTCCACGAGCTGAAGAAACTCAAGGCACGCCATGACATCGCTAATCAGATCAAAGAACTCAAGGCATCTGTGATAGAGGCAAGCGACAGGCACAAGAGGTATGATCTGGCCCAACTAAAAAGCAAATCTAGCAGTTCTTCCGTTGATCCCAGGCTGCAGGCGCTCTATGAGGATATTGATAAACTTGTGGGGATTGATGCCCCTAAGAAGCATATCATTGAGTTGTTAAACATGGAGATGGATGGGTCATCCGCAAAACTTAAAGTGGTCTCAATTGCTGGTTGTGGAGGTCTTGGTAAGACTACTCTTGCAAACCAAGTCTATGACACAATAAAAGGCCAGTTCAAATGTGCATCATTTGTGTCGGTTTCTCGTACTCCGGATGTCAGAAAGATTCTAATACACATTGCCGATGGAGTCAAGTGCACTGGTATTAACACACAGGATGATGGTGAGCAACAGCTCATTGATATACACTCAGGAAACACCTCCAAGATAAAAGGTACCATTGTCTATGCTAATAGAAGTACATATTGGAATTCATATAGATATTTGTTTGGCAAATTCTTATGACGTGCAAGAGTACCATCTCATCATCATTCATCAACCTGTCAACCATAGTTGATGTTACTAATGCATATAATTTTAACGCTTATGGTCTTTGATCACTGATTGCATCATTGTTAAAAAAAAAAAAATGTGTGGCAGGTACTTTGTTGTGATTGATGATGTATGGAACACAGAAGATTGGAGATTTCTCAAACTTGCATTACCGGATAACAATCATGGGAGCAGAATAATCACGACAACACGTAGTGTTAAAGTTGCAAAATGTTGTTCTTCTCAAGTTTATGAAATGGAGGCTCTTAGTTTTGATGACTCCAAAAGGTTGTTCTTTAGAAGAGCATTTGGTTCTGAGAGTTCATGTTATCCTCACTTGGAAGGTGTTGCAGACAAAATATTAAGAAAATGTGCTGGTCTACCATTGGCAATTGTTACTGTATCTGGCATATTAACCAATGTGTTTGCAAAAGCAGAATGGGACAGGGTACTTAATGCTATTGGTTCTTCACTTGCAAAGAACGATGATGCTAAGACAATGTCCAGTATCTTATCATTCAGTTATTTCGACATGCCTCACCATCTAAGAACTTGTTTGTTGTACTTGAGTGTGTACCCAGAAGATTATAAGATTCAAAAAACAATGTTTGATCAATAGGTGGATTGCAGAAGGGTTCATTCAGGACCGAAGAAGGTCAAACTAAATATGAAATTGGTGAGGTTTACTTCAATGATCTGATCAATAGAAGCATGATCCAACCTGTTAAAGTAAAGTATGGCCAGGAGAAGGCATGTCGAGTGCATGACATCATCCTTGACTACATCAAATGCAAGGCTACTGAAGAGAATTTTGTAACTTCAGTAGATCCTGCAGAGTTTGTATGTACTTCAGAATACAAGGTTCGTAGGCTTTGTGTCAGCAACCACAACGAAAAACATGCTAATTTATGGGCAGGCCAGTTATTGTCTCACGTTAGGTCAATTACTATATTTGGACAGCCTGTGAAAATCTCTTGTTTGCCTTCCACTGCTCTACTTGTGTTGGACCTAGGAGAATGTGGAGGCATGGAAGACCATCATCTTGCAGGTATTGGAAAGTTGTTTAATCTTAGGTACATGCGTCTCGGCACATATTCAATAACCTGTCTCCCAGAGAATATTGGTGAGCTACAACATCTACTGACGTTGGATGTGCGAGGCACTTGCATCAAAGAACTACCACGAACTATCAAAAAACTACAACAACTAGAACACTTATATGTGGATTCACATGTTAGATTTCCGGATGGAATTATTGGGCAGATGCTTAGCCTGGTAGAGCTGAGGCAGTATGGAGTTCAATCCTATGAGCAAGGGCAGTCCCTACATCAATTCAGTAAACTAACCAAGTTGAGAACATTGGAAATAGGATTGCATTTTGATTTATTATCAGATGGCTCAGAAAGAAGAAGCCAGGCCGAGAGCATTTACAATTATGTGGGAAATTTGTTATCTTCATGCAGCCTACATAATCTATATATCTTGCACGGGTTTGGACAGGTGTGCCCACTGGCACTAGATTCTTGGTACCCTGCTGCCTCCAGTAGCGTCTGCAAGCTCTGCAAAAAGAAGCTATCATTTATAAGGTACCAAATTGGTTGGGCTCACTTAGTAATCTCGGTGTGCTAGAACTATGGATAATCTGTTTGAGACCAGAAGATGTGGAGATCCTTGGAGAAATACCCAGTTTGCTTTTTCTAAGACTGCACACTTGGGGGGCGACCAATGGAAGGATCGTAGTACAAGGCAACAACAGATTCAGAAATTTGAAATATTTCGACCTAGATATCATTTCTTGTGGGATCTTGCTGGAGTTTGAAGCGGGATCAATGCCAAAGCTTGAGCACGTGAAGCTTGAGTTCCCTGTGCATGAGATGGAATGCCTCAACGGTGCTCCATCTAGTTTGGGCATCCAGCACCTCTCTGCTCTCAGCAAGGTAGAGATCACATTTTGTGGAGACAATGATGGTAACGATGTTAGCTGTGTTTCAGGAGCCATTAGTGCTGCCATCAAGACACTTCCCAACCATCCCACTGTCAGGTTCTGTACAAAATATAGTGGTTGGGACTGCCGACATTTTGAATCGGTAAGTTCTCTAATAGAACAGTCGACATTGATGGTTTCCACCAACCCGTCTGCTGCTGCAACCACTTACTAATTTCTTCCATAGCAAGTGGCCTAGTACATACTTGGCGGTTCGGTTAAATACTTACTTTCAACTCTTCTGTTTATGTTTTGCTTACGCTTCTCTTCTAGCTGCGGCAAATGCATATTTATTTTTTCCATTTCGGTCATCCAATCGAACAATTTTTTAACACTTCTTTTATAGGTATTGTGGGACATGAATAAAGAACTTTATGGTGGAGCAATGTCTGAGTGGCTCGAATTTTTGCAAATCAGAAAGGAGGCCAACCTACTTTCTGGTGATGAAAGAAGCCAAATTAGTGATGGAGAGAGTGAACTAGAGGTGCCAAAGGCCCTACAAGGGTCCTCGTCAGCTCTATATTTCCTTGTAACCCGCCCCCATTTTCACCACCAAACTTCTCATGTTTATTTCCCAAACAGGATCAGACGCATGAGAAGGAAGAAGAGGAGCAGACTAATGAAGAGAAGGGGTCTGGTGAGAAGACAGAGGAAGGAGAGGAGCAGATCGACGAGGAGGGAGGGACCGATGAAAAATAATTGGGCAGCAGGAGGATGGTGTGGCACTGCAACAGCAATTAGAACGCATTCTGAGTATGTCGCCTGTTCAGGTTGATGAAGGTGTCTGCCTCTGGTTCAGCAAAAAACAGAGTTTGCATTTTTAGCTTCAACGTTATGCTGGAGTATTTGGGATTAGCTTTGGTGTGGTTTGTGCTGGTTGCAAATTCGAGTTAGCTTTCAATAAAGCCTTGGCACACAATGAATGCTTGTTCGCCTTCGCTTGTAAGAGCCTTCTTCTGTGTGTGTAGTTTTTTTTTTTTTTTAAAAAAAAAAAAAAAAAACTTCTGTATGTGTTTGATGCACATATTTTTTTATAATCATTTGAATTCATGTCATCAAGAACAAGGGTTACCTATGTTGTCGAGGGATTCCAACTCAAGCTAGGATGAACTTTACATTTGATTTGCTTTCCAATCTAACTCGTGTGATTATAGTGGACGCAAGTTGTCAAGAACACCATTAAGGTTTTCAAAGTATGGTTTGTAAAAGTCTAATTAGTTTCAAATAAAGGCTTGTAACGTTCACATTTGCCTGGTACGGTGGGGACACATATTACACTTTTTGTTTGTATCAGGCACACATTTTTAGTTGTCACTTGAATTTACCTCATCCAGAAACGAGATTTACCAATGAACCACAGTCTGGAGGTTTTAAGTACAAAAACTAATTTTACATTTTGATTTGTAATACAGCAGGAAAGCCAATTTTTTTTTTATCTTTCTTTGAAAAGTTTCTTGTCAATCAAACCGTCGACTTGTCTTTTTCTTTTTATTCTTGCAATTAAAAGGCTTGACTGTTGAATTTCACAATCCTGTTCGGTTCGTGCTTTGTAATGTTTGAAGCACACGGAGGGGCAGACCATCCATTCAATGTATTGTCTGGCTTCTTGCTCTCTGTCTCTGCATCGCCTGCTTGCTCTCACAAATCACAGGGCATCCGGCAGCAGAGCAACGGAGAGGGCTGCTCTGGTGAGCGTCTCCACGGCCGCTCCTCTCCAAGCTCGCCAAACTGCTGAATGACGAGTACGTACGTCAAGCTCATGTGGGTGCCAAAGGCAGATCAAGTTCTTGCGAGACGAGCTGAGTACCACACTCCAGATGCTTTCAGATGCAGAGGAGCTCAACACTCCAGATGCTTGATGGATGCTGGTGCTGGATATGGTTTTGCAATTGAGAGGAAAATGGGACTTTTTTCCCCCTGCTCGCCTGCTCCTTCGAGGCCCAATTTGGCCCAGCAGGCCAGGCCAGCACTATGCGCGCTCCCTCCCCTCACTCTCGTACTTGCCGCTCCCTCGGTCCTCCCCCTTCTCCCCTCTGCTTTGTCGCCGCCGCAGCGTGCTCGCCGACCTAGAGCAGCGCAGCGACGCATCTTCATCTCTCGGCAGTGGAGGTAGCGTCACCCTCCGCCTAAGTCACCACCACCAGCTGGCTGCTGGAGCGCCACCCCTCCCTACCTCTTCCTGGTGGATTGGACCGGAATGGAGTGGAGTTCTGCTATATGTGAGGGGAAAAAAAAAAAAACCCTAGCTTGGTCTCTCCTGTCCTGCTTCAGTTCGGCGGTGGATTTGAGTAGTAACTGTTAGTTTCTCGCTCTCATTCATTAAAAAAAAAAAAAAAAAAAAAAAAAAAAAAAAACATATAGGGATGTGTCACGTTTCAATTGATAGAGAACAGCCATTGAGCTACTGCCGTTGAGGCTAGTGGTTGCCAGTATGCAGAAGAGTTTCGGCCATTTGGGCTGCTAATTGGAAGAAATAAAATAGGAAAATTGGAAGATACTTATATTTTACTTTACGCCACACCGTTGTTGATTGATCTCCTGGATCAAAAGGTGGACTAGAGTGAAGACCAAACTGTGACCCTACGGAAATTTCATCACAATTCGGCTGCTGCTTAAAGCCCCTAGCTAAGGCTGGGACGACACAGGAAACTGATTGTTTTTGTGTCGACTCAGCATCATCATTCATAGTAACTAGAAGGTACCCCGTGTGAAGCACGGGGCAGTATTCCAAGAGCATATCATATTATATGATCGTACAAATAGGAAAATGCAAACTATCATATTGCAAAACTTTAGCCATAGTAATTTCCTGTTAATAGCAAGCTGCAATAGTGGAAGCAAAAGGTTACCTGAATTAGTTACAGCAATTTTGAAGCTGGATATAGACTCATGTTTCCATGGTTGATGCTTTGTGTACATGAGCGCAGCTTTCTAGCGTTTATACCATCAGGAGAACCATTTTTATACTCCTATGTATGAGTATGACCCCAAAAACGTCATTGGTATCTGGGATGATCATATAAACAAAGTGTTCAAATGAGCAAACTGAACAAACCTCAATTCCGAGGCCAAGATTGTCAAACTGAGACTGCAGCAGCACCATAGAAGGAGATGTTCATCTTGCAATCATTCCAAGGCCAGATTGTCTAAGCAGACGAATAGATGTTCAGAACTTGAAGCATAGTAAAAACTATAGTGAAAAAAAATTGAATTGGACAACCATATTTACATGTCAGTACATAGGAAAGAAATGAGCCTGCAAAAATACAAATAGGATGACTGGGTACAGAAATAAGCCTTTGTCGTGGAAGGCTCCAATTCAGGTAGTCAAAAGATTGCCTTTTCATGCATAAGGACCTCAAAGCAGTATGAACGATGGTACAGAAGTTCAAATGTATGGCTACTTTGTTTGTGGTTATTATTATATTATATTAATCTAAATGTGTCTCAGATGGTTTTCCATATAGGCAATTAAAAGGGTAAAGTTTCTATTATGAAAACATTACTGGTTCAATCTGAGCACATACACGAAATCATTTTGAAACAACGTAGCTTATCAGCATAAAAAGGAAGCTGAGACTGCAACAGCACCATAAAAGAAGCCATTCATTTTGCTATCATTCTGGGGCCAAGATTGTGTAAGCAGTCAGTATCTATCATGAGCGCTTAGCAAGGAATAAGGTTGCCTGACATGGCGTGCCTGTCACACGATGCAGGAGGAGGTAGACACTATTAGTGATAGATAGGGAGTGGCCCTGCATTTGGGTTTGCATTTGCGTATGAATATATGATATGGGAAAATTAAAGAAATAAAAAGAGGAAAACAGGAGAGCATACCCTACCCCCCCATCTCGATGCGCGACGGCGGAGGACGCTTGGTGGCTTCTTGCGCTGGCGGGCGGCAGGCGCGGCCGTCGCTGCTGCTTGAATGCGCGAAGACGAATCGTGGCGAGGGAGATGGCCGGAGGCGGTCCGACAGTGTTGCGGGACCACGGCGCGGCGCTGCTGCGGTGGTGTGGCGTGGCGTGGCACAGCGGCGCCCTGCGGGCTGCGCCCCACGGGCGGGAAAGGCGCTCTGGCAGGGGCGTCGTCGCAGCTGGCCGAACGCGGGGCGGAGCAGCGCGGCGCGTTGCGGGCCGCGCAACGTTCGGCTGCGGCGGTGCTTGTGGAGCGGGCGCAGGCGCAGAGGGTATGGATTGACGGCGGAGCGACGATGCCGATGATTCATGAGTTTGAAAGATATGCCGCGCCCTCGCTCCCGTGCTTAGACTTCTCTTTCCATATCTTTCAAACTCATGTTTTTGCGTTGCGCAGAATTGCAGATTAGCTTTGGTGTGATTTCTACTACTAGTATATTATTAAGATTCTAATTAGCTTCCAGTAAAGCCTTGGCACATTTACATTTGCCTGTACTGGACACACATTAAGCTTTTGCTTGTACCAGGCACACAATTTTTTTTTTTTTTTTTTTTTTTTTTTTGTCACTTGAGTTTATCTCATCCAAAACGAAATGTACCATACAATAAACCAGAGTCAGGAGGTTTCAAATCCAAATTTAGTTTCATATTTTGATTTGCATTGTTATCAGAACTCAGAAGGCACTTTCAAAAAGTTTCATTTTTTTATGCGAAGTTTCAAAAAGTTTCTTGTCAGAATTAAAGGCGCTGAATTTTTTTTTTTCTCTCTTGCAATTAAAGGGTTGACGGTTTAATCACACGGTCTATTCGGTTCTTCCATTATATTCTTGTGGTGTTTGAAGTTGTACAAGCAGAGCAAGCAGAAAGCACACGGAAGCCTTGAGGGTGCTGGCAAGTTGTGTCTGCTCTGTGCTGAATTTAATTTACAATTTGAATTGGAGTTTCTTCTTACTGTCAATGGCAGAGTCAATGTTGGGGGCTCCACTGGCCCCACCCTCCTTGCCACCGAAAATTATGTGAAGACTAGAGCAGCTCAGCATGAAGCTAGCTTGCTATTGTCGGCTCGAGGAGGATGCCAGAATGAAGAAAATAAGGATCAAGCAACAACGTCTTGATTGGCCGTGTAAAGAGAAGAGAAACAGGGAGGTGTCTATTAAGTTAGTTGATTTGAAACTGAAACAGAGCAGGCGTTAAGCTGCTACAGCCTACAAATAGGGAGGTGTCATGTTACTCGGTTGACCTGCTTCAGCAAGCATTGAGCTGCTACAATTAGGCGATAAGCTACTGCCTTGAAGAGCTGACAGAATACGGAGTCCAATCCAATGACCAAGTGGTGTAACATCAGCTACATTTGACGAGTACCTAAAATGTGTTCAGTCTGAAAAGATTATGGGTTGGCTTGTTCTATTTAGGGCATTTGGCTGATGAAGTGTGGCCGTCTCAAGGTCCACCAAAAAAAAAAAAAAGGTCTTGCCTTCATGTTCCTGTATTAGGGCAGCTCCAGTATTTGGTTGGAACCAAACTGACAAACCTCTGACACAATTGAACAAAGTTCGCATGCTCCTGTGTTGCATCCAATTTCTCCTTCAAAAAAATAATAAACAACTCTGAACTACCTCTTTTAATGGAGCACCATGCCCAGGCTAAAGTGGAGTGCATGCAATATTTTATTCAGTTGGAAGCGAACCGTCTGCAGCAACCGCTTTGAGAACCGACAACGATAGTTCAGTACACTATAGCATCCATGGTTTGTTTTATCTACCCTCGATTCGCTTTTAGGAGTACACTGGAGGTGCTCTTATGCTGGTCTGCAGGTTTAGCTTTGGTGAGGTTTGTGCTGATTGCAGGATTCTAGCTTGGTTCCAATAAAGCCATGGCATGGCAAACATTGGTTCAGCTTCGGCTGTAGGAGCCAACACATTTGAAACTTTTTATGTGTTCCAGGCACAATTTTTTTATCGGTTGAGTTCATCTAGTTCAAAACGAGATTTAGCTGTGAAACTGCAGATTAGAGGTTTCAAATCCAAAAGCGAATTCTGCATTTAATCTGCTTTACAGTCTGATCTCCTGATCAGAGTGGAGGTAAGCGGTCAAAATTCAAAAACACCATGGAGATCTTCAAAATAAGGTTTATTAAACCACAGTCGCTACTAATTATTTGCACATGTCATGAGGTAAAAAAAGAAACCCATTGGCAAAATTTACACCACTGGAAACATATGTACCATCACAGGCACTAGGCACCGGTGCGGGCGAGGAGTGTGGGCCACGTGGCCAAACTGGCAGTCGAGGCCGCGCTCGTTGCGCTGCTCCCACCACGTCCGCACGGCTCTCTGCTCACCGTGCCCCCTACTCACGTGGTCCGGTGCCGCAGCCGCGGATCCTGCTTGGCGGCGCGCCCGTCGCAACTCTCAACTCGGCAGCACATCCCTCTGCTCACGTCACGGCCCAGAGATGAAACGACTGTACTTCTCCCCGCGAAATCGTCGCGAAAGAAAAGACGTTGTCGCCATGGAAGTTTTGTATGCAACCATTTTCTTTCTACATTTTAGGAGTGATGTTTTGGGAACCGTTGGAGAAACTTTTATTTAGTACTTACAATAATTTTTGAACACTTCCTATTCTTCAGATGTCTGAAACATCAACGAGTTTCAGGCTAGAGTAGAGAACGAATATGAATAGGAAATAGTGGTGAGCGTTGAATGAAGGTCCAACAGCTTAGATCAATCGCCTGAGACAAATGAAAATTTCAGGCATCTGTAGGATAGCAAATCCCTAATTTTTGGCGACTTGGTAAAAATCCAATGGTTTCGGGAACAAATTCCCGTTAACTCTTGAGATCCTGTAAAGAAAAATGTGGCTTAAAATTTAGAACTTTCATTTTTTTTTTAGAAATATTATCTCTACCCATTTGCATGGGCTAATGGCTAATTTTGGCCAATAGCTCAAGTAACCCATCCAAACAAACGGTTAATTAGTAGAGCCAGGACATGTAGAACATGATAAATAATGTTTTCAACTTTGGCTGTAAAGAAATCTTAATTCCCAAGTTTCCAACGGGCGCATCATGCACATGGCGGCCACTTGTATCCAAATCTCCTGTCTATCCTCTAGCTTGGTTCCTCTGTCTACTTTCATGCATCTCTGCATTTGATACTCTCTGTATATAATAATTTGCCACCCACTAGGCCATTGTGGTTTCTGAGTTAATTCTGATCCAGATTCAGAGCACAGCAGCTGCCAGTTGCAACGAAAGAGATTTTTTTTTTTACTTCCCCTAGGCTGATTAATTTGAGTAGACGACAGCAACATGCGAGCAAAAGTATACTGCAAATCAACTTGCCAGTTAGCATCTTGACTGGTTTGGCTGAACTACTTTGTTAAATCGATGTGCTATGTGCCATATACCTCGATGATCTCATATATGCATGCAGGTCAGTATGCCACCGCCCATCACATGCCATCGTCTTAGCCAAGATGCAGTAGCTCTTTTACGAAAGCTAATTTTTATAGCTCATAATTTTTTGCGGATCTAGAGGACCAAATAAAAAACAATTAACCCACTGCTACTCTTCCTTGACAAACAGGCTTACCTGCACCCTATACACGATCTGAAATCAGTGCTCATCTCCCACAGCACCACCACCACATCCCAGCGAGCTCACCAGATGAGCAAAAATGGCTACGGCAGCTCTTGTGGGTGTCACCACGGGGGTGATGAAACCACTCCTGTCCAAGCTCACCAAGCTGCTGGAAGAAGAGTACGTCAAGCTCAAGGGCGTGCGGAAGCAGATCAAGTTTTTGAGAGACGAGCTGAGCGCCATGAGTGCCACGCTCAGATGCTTGCCGATATAGAGCAGCTCGACCCTGAAACCAGGGAATGGAGGGACAAGCTAAAGGGAGCTGTCCTACGACTTGGAAGACTGTGTTGATGGCTTCATGTCTCATGTTGACCACGAGCATGATGGACATTCAGGCTTCATCAAGGGGTTTTTTCCACAAGCTGAAGAAACTGAAACCACGCCATGAGATCGCCAATCAGATCCAAGAACTCAAGGCATCTGTTATAGAGGCAAGCGAGAGGCACAACAGGTATGATATGTCCCAACTGAAAATCAAGTCTAGCAGTTCTTCTGTTGATCCCAGGCTGCAGGCACTCTATGAGGATATTGATAAACTTGTTGGCATCGATGCTCCAAAGAAGCATATCATTGAGTTGTTAAACATGGAGGCAAATGGTTTATCAGGAAAGCCTAAAGTGCTCTCAATTTCTGGTTGTGGAGGTCTTGGTAAGACGACTCTTGCAAAGCAAGTTTATGAGGACATTAAAGGCCAGTTCAAATGTGCAGCTTTTTGTGTCCGTTTCTCGAACTCCTGATGTCAGAAAGATTCTAATGCACATTGCTGATGGATTCAAGTGTAATCGATATTAACTCACAGGTTGATGATGCGCAGCAGATCATGATAAATAAACTCAGGGTATACCTTCATGACAAAAGGTAAGACTAGTCAACTATGGTAATGTTTCCAAGTTATGTTTAAATTGTGTGCATCTACCACGAATTACTTTTAGACATTCACATAAAAGTGGAACAAAGTAATTTTTCATATTCAGCATATCCTGTCAAAGAAACCTTCATCACTGTACTTGGTTTGTTGGCTACATTTGTTGTTGTTTTATGTATCCCAAATTTGGGGTAAGTCTTTAAGTTCCAAATTTCAAATTATAAAGCTTCATAGTCACAATTTACTCTAGCTCTCAGCTGTTTGAACTACAAAGAAGTCATCAATATTTAATAGTATGGGCAAATTAAGAAACTTTTGTTAGTTTTGCATGTACTCCCTCCGTTCAACAAAAACATGTAACTATGGGAGCGCACAAAGTCAAACTATATCATCTTTGACCAAGTTTATAGCAAAAATTTATTAACATTTATGTCTTCAAATAAATGTATTATGAAAATATATATTTCATAACTAATCTAATCATACTTATTTTGTCTCATAAATGTTTGTATTTTTTTTTATATAATTTTAGTCAAAGTTCACGGCGTTTGACTTCTCGGGATGTGAGAATTGCATATTTTGTGGAGCAGAGGGAGTAAGTCCAAATAGTATAGCATAGAGAGTTCTCGGCAGTTTCCTCGCTATATCTAGTTTTAATACATATAATAGATGATATAGATATTGTTGCCAATTTTTTGAAATATTTCATTGCTCAAATTAAAATTTCACTTTTTTTATGATGGGCTATAGTACCATATCTATTTTTGTTCACCATAGTTGATGTTACTGATGCATACAAAATTTTAATGATGTGATCTTTGATCACTGATTGCATCTTTATTGAAATAATGTGTGGTAGGTACCTGCTCGTGATTGATGATGTATGGAATGCAGAAGATTGGAAATTTATCAAACTAGCATTACGGATAATGATCATGGGAGCGAGAATAATCCGCGACAACACGTAGTGTTTGCATTTGCTAATTGTTGTTCTTCTCAAGTTTATGAAATAGAGGCTCTTAGTTTTGATGACGCCAAAAAGGTTATTCTTCGAGAAGAGCATTTGGGTCTGAGAGTTCATGTTGTCCTCACTTGGAAGATGTTCTAGAAAAATATTAAGAAAGTGTGATGGCCTACCATTGGCAATTGTTACTCTATCCGGCATATTAACCAATCAGTTTTCAAAAGAAAATGGGATAGGGTACTAAATGGTATTGGTTACGCTCTTGCTAAGAATCGGGTGCGAGGAGAATATGACGGCCATATTATCTATGAGTTACTTTTTGATATTCCTCACCATCTAAAAACTTGTTTGTTGTACATGAGTATGTTTCGAGAAGATTACGTGATTGAGAAACAATGTTTGATCAATAGGTGGATTGCGAGAAGGGTTCATTCATGAGAAAGGAGGTCAAACTAAATATGAAATTGGTGATAGTTACTTCAATGATCTGATCAATAGAAGCATGATTCAACCGGTTCATGTAAAGCGCGGTCAGGCAGCGACATGCCGAGTGCATGACATCATCCTTGACTACATCAAATGCAAGGCTGCTGAAGAGAATTTTGTAACTTCATTAGATGCTACTGAGCTTGTATGTACTTCAAAATACAAGGCCATCATCTTGCAAATATTGGAAAATTGTTTAATCTTAAGTACTTGCGTCTTAGCTCACATTCAATAACTTGGCTCCCAGAGAGTGTTGGTGAACTACAACATCTACAGACGTTGGATGTGCGAGGCACTAGCATCAAAGAACTACCACAAACTATCAACAAACTACAACAACTGGCACACTTATATGTGGATCGAGATGTTAGATTTCGGATGGAATTATTGGGCAGATGCTTAGCTTGGTAGAGCTACCAAGCTGAGAACATTGAAAATAAAATTGGATTTTATTTTTTTACCAGATATCTCGGAAGGAAGAAGCCGGGCCGAGAGCATTTACAATTATCTGGGAAATTTGTTATCTTCATGCAACCTACATAATCTATATATCTTGGACGTGTCTTACCCCGAGTACCCACTTTCACTAGATTCCACGGGCCCCTCGCTGCCTCCAGTAGCCTCCTTAAGCTCTGCATAGAAACCGCCATTTATAAGGTACCAAAACTGGATGAGCTCGCTGGTCGATGTTTTACGTCGAGAGCCCGCCACGGGGGTGAGCCGGGCGGTTTGTTCGGCCTCGATGAACCGGAGTCCGTGGTTTGTTGCGCAGATTGACATGGAGACGGGGTTTTTATATTGGTTCGGGCCCTCGATCCTTGATCGAGTAGTAAAGACCTTACGTCCGGTCGGCGTGAGCCTGTTTTTGATTGATGGGGTCAACCGAGAATCGGTTGTCAAGGTTTTGACACTTGATCCGTTTAAGTTGCGCTCTCCTCTCTGAGGTGCCCTTTGGCCGCCTTTTATAGTTCAAGGAGCCAAAAGGGCTTACTACGGACCTAGTCGGATCTGAGAGAGGGTTGTCCGTAGAGGATTCGAACACCCGGACCCTTTACATGGTAATCGACTAGGATCCAATCCTAATTACAACAGAAGTCTATCGTAGCTATGCGTCCATTGCCTTGTGTGAGTTGTTAGTGGCCGCAGGCTAGGATAGAATCCTGTGAACAACTCTGTAGAGTCCTTAGGTGATCCCGTATCCACAAGCCCCCGAGCATCTCTAGGCTGAGTCATGAGAGTTGCCCCGCCCTTCTCGGATGAAGCCTTGATATGGTCTTGAGATCATCGTACGGTGTGCACTTTGAAAAAGTGCACCCGTAGGGTGTAGCCCCCGAGCTTCTTGCTTTTTGGCACAAAGAGTGGAAGGTCTTCGAGTTCTTTGTCTCCGTCTTTGAGTTCTTTCCTCCTCCGCATTTGTTCCTTCTTCTCAAGCCCCGAGCATCTCTTAGATGATTCTTGAGGGTAGTTCTTTTTGCCCTCCTCGGATGAAGTCTTGAGCGTGGCCTTGAGATCTTTTTCCTTTGTCTTCGAGTTCTTTCGTTTCTCGGGGTTCTTTCCCTTGACGGGTCTTCTTTTGCGAGCTTTGTTGATGCTCACTAACTCATATTTTTATGCATCAACCATTCATGGAAAAGAATTAAAATATAATTAGATAACCTTATTAGGAGATTCTACTAATGATTTCCATGAGTTTTGGTGAAGTTGTGATTTACGGGGACTTAACGAGAAAAAGCAGAGAAATGGCGTGTCACACGGCCGACGTAGCATAGCGCAATCCAACTCGAAAACAAGTCTAGAAGGCTCCGGAATACACGGCGTCAAAGAGTCCCAAAACCCGAAAATACATCATCTAGAAGACTCCGAGAAGACACGGCGCATCGCGGGACCCGAGTGGGCCCCTCACTGGGCGATCGCCCAACTATTAGGCGATCGGCCGCCCTGGCCGCCAATCAATCTCCGCTTCGGGAAGCTTCCTCAACCGCCTCCAAGATGCAATATAATCCGTATGATTATGGTCGGTTTGATCCGAGGGCGGCGGTAGAAGTGCGGGATGATTCAAGGATTAATACCACACGCTGTTGAAGTTGAAGAGACAGAGGAAGACCCATATATAAACAGCCCAAGACCCCTCAAGTCAAATCAATCCAAGTTGATCTAAAGCTTCACGTTCAATAAGAAGTAGATCAAGGAAGAGCCAAGACAGGGAGAAGAAGAGGAGACACCACGAGATAGGATAGCTAATTCATAGCTCTAATCTAGAGCCTAGTTTAGATAGAAAGTCAGGTTTAAAGAAGAGAGAGTGTATGCTCCGGTTACGGATCGATAAGTTACACTATGGTTCAATATAATTATTGTTCTCATACACCTTTCGTGCTATTTCATTATTATGTATGCAATTAATTTACTTACACTTTATTCTAGTCATAGCATATTTGATATAGTCATTATTCATGGTAATTGAAGTACTTATTCGTAGAGCTCCTAGTATATTATGCGCATATGCTAGGTAGTAGAGAGTATGTAAGCATGGTGCTTAGATATAATTTACTTTAGCGGATTCACCTTATATCGGGTCGTGTGGTAGATCGTAGTGGTGACAAGCACTATTGAGTCCTTTGCAATCCTCCCCCGTGTATAAGACTAGTCGATAATGGTTCTTGGGATTATCTTGTTTCGTTCTTGATTTTCTTAAGTAATCTTGGGGTACACATTTTTATTTATGGTTTTGATTTATATATGATCTTATGCTATGCCTGTTTATTTCCACTTCGTAAATTCTTTGTATACTACATAAGAACTGTCCCATTTGTCCTAAATCCAATCCTAATCTAACTAGGAATTAATCTTATCCTATTGTTCACCACGTGCACCCTCTACTGTCTTATATACCTTATCATTATTATCTTTTATTGGCTCACCCTCGTTTAAGTAAATGCTAAACCACCGAATCTCATTAGTCTTCTATCCTTTGTCTTTAATCATTTGAACTGCTTATCATATCTTCCTCGTGGATTCGATATTTAAAACCCTTCCGGGTGAAATGCTCCTTTGGACATCCGTGCGCTTCTTGGATCTATCTCTCTGTAAGCTAAGAAATACCAACAAGCATTTTCCGGCGCCGTTCTTGGGAAGATTTTGATAGCTTTTCTTTTTGATTATTGATAGATGAATACTAAGTGTGGATTTGCTACTTAGCACCTCTCTGCTTAAAAACAGAATTACCGTGTATTGTCTATTAGTCTATCTTATGCGGGGGGTAATTGATTAATATTTTCGAAGCGACCGGCGGTAGGAGAATCCAAGTGTACCTGAACTTCATAAACCCTTAACATTGGAGCTCTGCCCAGGTCGTCGTCACAAGAATTCAAGTGACGAATAAAGAAGCTGCACAACTCACAAATTCTATTTTGTGAGTAAAGGTAAGTATGATCGAATGTGAGAAGGTTTTTAAACTTTTAAAATCATATTAGTCTCATCATGATCATATCCCTTCATCTCCATAAAACCTTTATCTTTGCCTTTGTTTACTATAGTATGCTTAAGTTTTGAAATATCTTCATACACCTTAGACATGATGCTTAATTTATTTTCATGACTCAAGTTAAACATGGTGTTTAGTTTGATTCCCTGAAACCGCAAGGTGTGTTGATTTTATTTCTAAGGGCTTTTAAATTAAACATGGTGTTTAGATTAAATTGCCTTCTTAAATTGAGTTGGACATTATGTCTAGGTTGATTTTTGACCTGATAGTATACTTTAGTAGATTCGGTTATCTTTGTGAGACTAACCCTGCTTGAGAAAAATTGTCAAATCCAATTTGGGAAAAGAGATTAGCTTACGCAAGATATGTAATGAACTCCAACAACTCTCGCACAAAAGAAGACTCAACTCACTCCCTTACGAAAGGACTAACTGTAAGTGCCTAAATATTCAATTTGTCTTTGTCGCAAGTTACCTTTGCCTTAGCCACGCTTTAAGTGCAACCGCTTCATAATAAATAATAAAAACAAAAACAAATTTATATAATCGTGCTAAGTTTTTAAAAAGAACCATCATTATGTTAGCACAAATAAATTATATGGACAATAACCCTATTTTCAATATCATTGCTATCCTTCGGGTATATGTCCACTAATCATTTGCGAGGAAAGAATCTGTGGTGGCCACGTTCATGGACCTACCTCACTACCACTTCCACTACAAAGCGAGAGAAGCGAGGATCAACGTCAACCTACATCATCTTATCAAAGACTTGCTTGCTCTCATCACCTACAACAAGAAATACACCGGTAGGAACGCACTCCAATCAATGACGGGCCAGTACAAAGAGAAGTCACAATAATGCCTTGAGACCATGGAGGACAAGGATGTCACCAATGAGGTTTCTCCCTCGATCATCAAGACGACCAGTGTGCTACACATCATCAAGAAGAACACTCCACACCACGTCGTTAGAGGACAAAGCAATCAAGGAGGGACTCCAAGTTTACATCTCAAATGAGCATCCTTTTGTCAACCAGAAGTAAAAGAAGATGAAGAAGAATTGACAAAGTAAGATCAATTGGCTGTCAGCATCCTCATCCCTTGGGCCGATTAAAAGAAGAAAAGAAAATGGATTGGTACAAGGGAGAGGACGAACACAACAAGATTCCATCAAAGACCGACAGTCACAACACACTCAAGGAGATGATGAACAATCAACCACGACTTTAAGCCGAAAGTGACACAGAGTTTGAGCTTGGGGGAGGAAGACCAATCCCACTAAAAGATGATCCGACAAGGCTCTCCCTCCTCTCAGACTCCCGCCGTTCCGACATAGAAAAATGAAGAGAAGACAAGACACTCAACTACCATACATACCATGAGAGAACCATCATGAGGTGTTACGATGCTGCCATGATTCTACAATAAAGGTAACATCTTCAGGTAAGTGTCCTAATCGATAAAACTTTACTCTAATCATGGCATGCTTACTAAGGAGTTAAATATGTTAGCTCACAACCTTACTTGGATTAATCTGAATAGCTCAACATGTTAGCTCTTGGTTGTTCTTACCCTTGTCTCTCTAGTTTTATTTTTCTCTACACTTTTAGTTTGCTATGTTATAAAAAGCCACATTCATACCCGTCGTCGATCTTTTCACCTTTGTCACAAATAAATGAAACACATTATGCTACCATGGTTATATATGCTCAAGGTTAGAGTAGGATGAATACAATTTTGGTTCTGTTGGTGTTTTCCCACCAGCAGAGCCCATGCACTTGATCTCTACCTTAACTTTGTGAGCGGGACACACTGCGCCGATTAATGTCCCGCCTACAACATGCACAATAAGCAAGGAACATGGGTGATGCAATCCTCGGGATCACAATCCCAAGAGATGCAACTTCAAGATCAGACAAGCAAACCTAAGAAGAACAAGACGCGGAGAAATCACAAGTGGGATATGGAGTCGATGGACAGAGGAGACATTAAGAAGATTTAAGAAAAGTCCATCTAGCTCCCACCAACCAAGCACGCCGAACCAGCCACTCGAAAGGTCTCCACCAGAAGAAACAAGCTTGGAGGAAGAAAGAAGAACACGCCTACCAAGGGAGACAACAAGAGTACACCTTCGGAAGACCTACCACCACCCGCGTCACTGACTGATCAAACACCGTCGGCTACCTCATCTACGCTACTCATCGAGATCATTGAAGGCACCGCACTGATACACGACATCCCGACGAGATTCCATAGATGACAGCACGCCACGAGTAAGTACTCGAAACTCTCGCCGAGAGGTAACTTCGGTATTTATACGCATATTTAATTTTTTGCGCATAGCATATTTTAATTAGCATATTTCCTTTAAGCATATTTACTTTTCTAAAAACACGCAAATCATAAAATTATGTTTCTTTGCATTTGCATCATTTCCTTAAAAGCCCCATGCAAGCACCCCTTGCTGTGGTGGCATAAAAATAAAAAAATACAAAAATATTGCACTCATATGTTTTCACATTAGCATCTCTATTGCATAGAAAAATTCTCAAAAAAAAAAAATGTGGGCACATGAAGGTCCACACGTTTTCTAAAAATCAAAAAGAAGTGAGCACATGAAGGCTCACAACATAATCCTAGAATTTGTTCCTTCGGGTATGTCTTGAAATTAATATTTGCGAGGGGGGAGAACATTTAAGGAAAACCGGAGATGAACAAGTTCCAAGGACGAATAAAAAGACTACTTCAAGATTCGGCTTGGGGGAGAGCACCCTCGGTTATCACGATAAGTATTATTATCCTATCTATTTTAAATATTAGCTAGTTAGTATATTTTGCTTAGAGTTAATGAGTCCTAAATAAAAATATTAGTTTTAAGAGTCCAATAAATATTAGAAGTTCGCGAGTTAGCTCTCTTTTCTTTAATTATGACCTTGATGACATATGCTTGGAAATGATGAATAGTTGCTCCGCCTTAATTCCTCTTAAAAGTACTTACACTTTAGACTTAGATTCTCCCAAAACTTTAAATGCTTAATTTGCTCTAAACCCAACACTGTGGGAAGCACATGCTTAATCTAAGTCTTAGCATTGAAAGATAATAGTGCATGAAAAGTTGAGCTCTTTGTTTATCATATTCTTAGAGATACTTGATCCCTGGTTTTTATCTTTAAAAATTATAAAATATTACATGATGAGTTCCTTAGATATGACCCTTGAGAGTTTGTCACTCGCATCAAAACATCCCACTCCACCAAATACGTATTTGCTTCTAATCGTAAGTACGCCTCCCCATATTCCATCAAGCCGCTAGCCATAATTATAAAAATAATAATAATAAATTCTAGCAATTTTGGATATGTCTCTCTCAATGTTTTTATACCAATTAGATTCTGGGCTACATTCAAAAAAAAAAAAAAAAAAGGGAAAGAAAAGAAAAAAATATTTAGAGAGAAAAGTGAGACAAGAGAGGGAGAGTAACGGACAAAAAAAGTCATACTAGGCGAGAAGGGCCTACCTCCCTAAATAATAAAAATATATTTAGAGATGAATAATGGACACGTGTCCAGAGGGTGAGTAGGGCCCACATCTCTAAGGAGAGAGAAAAAATGGACACAAGTTCGGGAAAAGCCCACCTCTCCAAGAATGGACAGCCCAGGTCTTAGCAATTTTTAGAAAGAGAGATATAGTCCAAGATGCTTGAAAAAAAAAAAAATAATACTAGAAAAGGCTAAAGGCTAATTACTACCTTTCATCCTCATTCATTCACCACTATCATCCCCTATGTATGTCCTATTATACGTGTGTCACTTCACTACGTACTATCTACTTAAGAGGGTCATACATAGGATCTCTCGAGTTTTCTTTTGAAAAATAATGCAAAACCCGGGGATGATAGTTGATCAAAAGAGTTTGAGACATGGTACTTAACTTGATTGTTTTATCTTGCTTATGATTTGTGAAAAGGCTACGCCCCATGGTAAATTATGTATGAGCAATCTTGTTAAGAGGAGAATTTATTTCGATAAACACAGCAGTACTTTTGAGGTATGAAAGCGTAGTAGCAACTCGATCCTACTATAGCATATAGCTTTGCTAGGGACTAGCAAAGGGTAAGTTTGGGGAGTTTGTTGATGCTCACTAACTCATATTTTTATGCATCAACCATTCATGGAAAAGAATTAAAATATAATTAGATAACCTTATTAGGAGATTCTACTAATGATTTCCATGAGTTTTGGTGAAGTTGTGATTTCTGAGGGACTTAACGAGAAAAAAGCAGAAATGACGTGTCACACGACCGACGTAACGCAACGCAATCCAACTCGAAACAAGTCTAGAAGGCTCCGGAATACACCTGACGTCAAAGAGTCCCAAAACCCGAAAATACATCATCTAGAAGACTCCGAGAAGACACGACGCATCGCGGGACCCAGTGTGGCCCCACTGCGGGCGATCGCCCAACTATTAGGCCGATCGGCCTGCCCTGCGCCGCCAATCAATCTCCGCGGGAAGCTTCCTCAACGCCGCCTCCAAGATGCAATATAATCCGTATGATTATGGTCGGTTTGATCCGAGGGCGGCGGTAGAAGTGCGGGATGATTCAAGGATTAATACCACATCGCTGTTGAAGTTGAAGAGACAGAGGAAGACCCATATATAAACAGCCCAAGACCCCTCAAGTCAAATCAATCCAAGTTGATCTAAAGCTTCACGTTCAATAAGAAGTAGATCAAGGAAGAGCCAAGACAGGGAGAAGAAGAGGAGACACCACGAGATAGGATAGCTAATTCATAGCTCTAATCTAGAGCCTAGTTTAGATAGAAAGTCGGGGTTTAAAGAAGAGAGAGTGTATGCTCCGGTTACGGATCGATAAGTTACACTATGGTTCAATATAATTATTGTTCTCATACACCTTCGTGCTATTTCATTATTATGTATGCAATTAATTTACTTACACTTTATTCTAGTCATAGCATATTTGATATAGTCATTATTCATGGTAATTCGAAGTACTTATTCGTAGAGCTCCTAGTATATTATGCGCATATGCTAGGTAGTAGAGAGTATGTAAGCATGGTGCTTAGATATAATTTACGGATGGATTCACCTTATATGCCGGGTCGTGTGGTAGATCGTAGTGGTGACAAAGACACTATTGAGTCCTTTGCAATCCTCCCCGTGTATAAGACTAGTCGATAATGGTTCTTGGGATTATCTTGTTTTCGTTCTTGATTTTCTTAAGTAATCTTCGGGATACACATTTTTATTTATGGTTTTGATTTATATATGATCTTATGCTATGCACTGTTTATTTCCACTTCGTAAATTCTTTGTATACTACATAAGAACTGTCCCATTTGTCCTAAATCCAATCCTAATCTAACTAGGAATTAATCTTATCCTATTGTTCACCACGTGCACCTCTACCTGTCTTATATACCTTATCATTATTATCTTTTATTGGCTCACCTGTTTTAAGTAAATGCTAAACCACCGAATCTCATTAGTCTTCTATCACTGTCTTTAATCATTTGAAGCGCTTATCATATCTTCCTCGTGGATTCGATATTTAAAACCCTTCCGGGTGAAATGCTCACTTTGGACATCCGCGGCGCTTGCGGATCTATCTCTCTGTAAGCTAAGAAATACCAACAGAGCCCCGAGCATCTCAAGTATGAGTCATGAGAGTTGTCCTTCTTGCTCTTCTCGGATGAAGCTTCAACGCGAATTGGAGATCTCCCATCCTCGAGTTCTTCTCGATTCGGAAAAAATCTTATCCGGGGTATCCAGTAGCCCCCGAGCGTCTTGGAGTTCTTTCTTTGGAAAGGAATCTTAGAGGTTCTTCTGTCCTCCCGGATTTTTGACCATTTCTCTTTTTCCGTGCGATCACGGGTCATACAGTGTGCTTTTACTGTGCCCCGTTTTTCGGGGAAAGGTCGGTGCATGGCGTTATTGTCGATTTCCTGCCTGCATAAATTTAGGTGACCGTTCCTTTTTAGAATCGCTTCATCTTACGTGAACTTGGTCCATAGGCAATGTGGTATTTGTCTATAAATATACCCCTTAGTTCCGTTGCGGATCCGGGGTTTCCTTTCTGTTTCTCTGCTTCTTCCTCCTCTCGACAGTTTCTCTTCTTGTAGAAAAAGCCCCTTCTTTGAGCTTTTAGATCCATGGCGGTGCCTTTGAGTGAGTTGGATCAGCCCCGGGCGTCTTGCTTTTGCCTTTCGGGCTCTTCTGAGCGTGAGTGAGGGATGTCTTGTGATCGGGAATAGCGGCTATTCCCGCGCAGTTCCTCCACACCCGGGGAAAGTTTGGGGAGTGAGTGCGGGATGTCTTGTGATCTAAGATGATCTCCTCTCCTCCTTCTTTTTTTTCTTGGTGTGGGTCAGTTGGGGTCCGTATTGGACGCCCTTCTCGATCCTCTTTTGGTGTACCTCCTTGCTACTTGGGTAGACATATGCCGGCTTCCCAACCGGCATTGGTCGCCCGCTCATCTTCGAGGAAGGTTGTGCCTTTTGAGGAATTGCTGAAGATGGTACTTGTTGGGGGCGCTTCCTTCTACTCTTTGCGGAGTTGGGCGCCTCCTTCGGGTTCTTTCTACCCTGCTGCGACGTGGTGAACTCCGGAGCCTTCTGCAGTGGGTTCTTTCCCTCGCCAAGTCGCCTATCTTGATCCGAGGGTTCATTATTTCGCCGTCGTCGGGATTCTTCGAGCTCCGTGTGCTTATGGACTTGGGCGCAAAGGGTCTTGACTTCGAAGTGATTCTGAGCCGTCGGGGCTCGGGCTCTTGGGGTTTAGATACAGGTCCGGGCGCTCCATCTACTTTGCCGTGGGGTGCCGGGTTCTTTTGCCTGTTCTTTTGTACTTCTTAGTCTTGTAGCCCCCCGGGTCTTCTTTGTATCTTGTACGCGAGAGTTCTTGTTGGGCTTCCCGTGCATCGAGTCTTCTTTGTATCTTGTACGGACTTGTTTCCCATGTAACTTGTAATCCCAAGATGTTGAATAAAAGATGTCTGTTTCTCTTATCCCTTTTGTACTTGCATAGATCTGATCTGCCTTCGTGCAGACTTGTTTGCGATTGTCTACCGCTTCTGTCCTTAGAATTCTTCTTCTTCGGATGACTTGATGTGATTGTGCTTTGAGATCTAGGCCTCTAGCTTCATCCCTTTCTGTAGGCTTCAGCCGAGTAGTTTTGGAGTCTAGCTCCGCATTCACTAGGGTTGTTCTTTTGGTGATTTGGCCTATCTTGTTGTAAACCTGTGTGGATTGTTGAGGTCCTGCTCCTGCGTCTTCTGGGTTCATTCCCTTGGCGCCTGACTTGTCTTCTTTCTTTGAGACTTGTCGTGAGTATGGAGCTTTGCTTCGAAGTGCTAGGGTTGTTTCTTCCCTGCTTTGATTGCTCGCCTTCGTCTTAGGCTTGCTTGAAGTAGTTGGGATCTTGCCCTGCGTCTGCGGGTTCTTTCCTTTGATGCATGACTTGTCTTCTCTTTCGAGACTTGTGGAGTCATGCTCCTTAGTATCAGGGTTGCTTTTCCTGATTTCCAGCACTTGTCTTTGCTTGTAGTCTTGCTTCTGCGTCTGCGGCTTCTTTCCTTTGACGCACGGTCTGTCTTCTTTTCTTGAAACTTGCCGTTGGTTTGAGTCTTGCTCGGGGGTGCGGGGTTGTTTCTCGCTTTGTTTAGTAGCTTGCCTTCTTCTTTAGGCTTGCTTGGAGTAGTTGGGGTCTTGCCCTGTATCTTTGGGTTCTTTCCTTGATACACGACTTATCTTCTTTTACGAGACTTGTCGTAGAAGTGGAGTCATGCTCACGAGAGCCCGAATTTTCTTCCGGGCCTTCGATTATGTCGTCTTTGCTTTAGACTTTTGTAGATGGCTGGGGTCGTGCCCCGGCTACGTGGATGGCTGGGGTCTTGCCCCGCTCTTTAGGTGGTCGGGGTCTTGCCCCCGCTGCCAGGGTTGTTATCCCTCGGCTTGTGACTTTCTTTGCCTTTTTCTAAGGCGCGTCACATTGGGTGGAGTCTTGCTCCCGGCCGTTTAGGCCTCTAGCATTTGTCTTTTTCTTAGACTTGCTAGTGATTTTTTCTTTGGAGTCGTGCTCGCGTAGAGTTGCTATAACTTCGGGTTTGCCGCTTCGGGCAAGGGCTCTCCCATGCTGTCCAGTGGACTATAGCATGACATCCCTATATAGGGTTCTCGGTCAGGGCCCATTTAAGTGCCGCTTGGTTGAAGGTCAAGATGGTTGGGTTTCTATTTCACAACACTACAATCCACCTTGCCTGGTTTGGGCTGCTCTCTTTTTCGAGAGACTTGATGTGAGACGATGGGTTCCTATTTCATAACACTACACCGTTCACGCCCGATTCGAAAGGCCGTCCTCGTGTAGAGTAGGACATATTGGCTCTTTCTGGACCCTCGATGGCCTCTGCGACCTAAACGGGCCGATTCCCACGTCCTCTTTTTTTTTTTTTGAGTCGTGGTTCATGATCTACCGCTAGGATTTAAGGTGTGGGACGCTATTCCGGAGGACTTGGCGTGGTTCCACCTTTTTTGTTTGGTGACCTCCGTTCTGGTGGTCATGGTTGCCTTCTGTCGGTCGACTTCTCTTTCTTGAAGTGCCGATTTGGGCTATTTTTTTGTTCTTCTCCTCTTGGGAGGCATGCGGCCGCGCTCTTTTTGGAGTTCTTTTTGGTTCGAACTGCTTTAGAGTGCCGCGCATTCTAGTACCTCTTTTGGGTCTAGAGTTCTTCTGACGCCATTTTCTTCTTCTTCAGAGAGTTGGTCTGTGTTCTGGCGACTTCTCGTGGCTGTCAGAGTTTTTATGGGTAGAACCTTCTGAGTTGGCTGATGTGCCAAGAGTTTCGATTTCTTTTCCTTACGTGGTCATCGGTTTCTAGGTTCTGGTCCCAGTACTCCTTTGACGATGAAGGGTCCTTCCCACGATTTGAGCAATTTGTGCCCGCCTTCCGTCTTTTGGTTTCTTTTGAGTACTTGATCTCACGGGTTCAGATTTCTTGGTCATGTGCTCTTGTCATAGTGCCTTCCGAGTCCTTGCAGGTATCTTGCGTTCTGAAGGATGACATTTTCTCTGACTTCTTCCGCGCGGTCGATCTCAAGTCTTCTTGTCTGTTCTCCTTCTCCTTCTTCAAACTGCTCTATCCGTGGAGAGCTCCATATCGATCTGCTGGTAGTACTGCGCCGATCCATATGTTAGGAAGAAAGGTGAGTAGCCTGTTGCTCTGTGATTTGAGTTCTTAGGCCCCCAGACAACTTTTGGTATCTCTTCGATCCATTTTGCTCCGTAGTCTTTGAGTTCTTCATATAGTCTTGGCTTTAAACCGGCAAGGATGAGTCCGTTGGCTCTTTCTACTTCTCCGTTTGCACGAGGATGTGCTCTGAGAGGCATAATCGATTTGTATGCCGCAATCGTGCCCAATCTTGAATTCGCATTTGTGGAAGCGTGATCCGAGGTCCGTTATGATCCTGTTGGGCATCCCGAATCGTGCATGATCTCTTGGATGAACTCATTTCGCTTTGTTGAGCCGTAGTTAACCAAAGGCTTGTATTCTATCCACTTGGTGAACTTGTCGATTGCTACGAAAATGTATGCGTATCCTCCTTTGGCTCTTTTTAAGTGGTCCGACTTGATCTAGTCCCCAAAGACGAAAAAAAGGCCATGACGGTGGTATGAGATTAGGTTGTGTGC